>PVHT021183528.1:2327773-2496120 GCA_004024745.2 Catagonus wagneri
CGCCGCAGCCACAGCAACGCAGGATCCGAGCCGCGTCTGCAACCTACACCACAGCTCACGGCAACGCCGGACCGTTAACCCACTGAGCAAGGGCAGGGATCGAACCCGCAACCTCATGGTTCCTAGTCGGATTCGTTAACCACTGCGCCATGTCGGGAACTCCCAGAAAAACATATTTTTTATAAATGCAATATTCTTAGGAATTAAATAGCTCACAAAATCATAATATAAAAAAATCTCCTTATTTCAAAAACACTCCCCTGCTTTTTTTTTTGGCTGCTCCCATGGCATGTGAAAGTTCCCAGGCCAGGGATTGAACATGAGCCACAACAGTAATCCTAACTACAGCAGTGACAATGCCGAGTTCTTACCACTAGGCCACCAGGCGACTCCTGAAAACTCCTTTTTATGAGCATAATATTTAACTTATGTCATATATATGTAGTTAAAGAACCATATATATATGTTCTTTAATATATATAAATACATAAACTATTATAATTTATATATATATATATAAATACATAATGTCTAAATGTCTGGTATATCCTAAAATGGCATATATAAAAAACTATCATTAAATTAAGTTTTATCTTGATATTACAATGCTCAAAAATCATTACATTGCTGATTTTCTACTCATATAGATTTTAACTTTTTTTTTTTTTTTTTAGCGTTTTAGGGCCACACAAATGGCATATGGGAAGTTCCCAGGTTAGGGGTCAAATCACAGCTACAGCTGCCAGCCCAAACCACAGCCACAGCAATGTGGAATCCAAGCTGCATCTGTAACCTGCATCACATCTCATAGCAACGCTGGATCCTTAACCCCCTGAGCAAGGCCAGGGATAGGATCTGCATCCTCATGGATGCTATTTGGGTTCATTACTGCTGAACCACAATGGAAAGTCCTTTAACTTCATTTTAAATATACGTTTTAAGTCATTATTTTCTTTTACTAGGCAGCTATGCCATTTGCTATAGGTCTCTGCTGTTTAAGGTATCATCTGCAGATTGAAGAGAATATGCGATTTACTTATAAATTCTTTAGCTATCTTTCTAACTTCCAGTTATCAGTTACAGACTGAAGCAAACGTTCAATCCTTGTTCCTATCCAAGAACTTTGAATAAACTTTGAGGATGTATAGATAATCATTTTCATGTAATCCAATGAAAATAATTCATCAAACACACCCTGCAGTGAGATATAGTACAAATTCTAGGCCTTAATGTCTTCACATTTTGGTAAGAGGTGTTTTCAGATTGAAGTTTTAGATTAAAGATTTAAAAGTGCACCTAAGGGACATAAGAATATTTCTGCTATTCCCTAGTTAAATTGCAGTATTATTATCTTTGGACTCTTAAGCCATAATTTTGCTGAAAAGAGGATGCTTTTCATGGTGGTTCAATAAATGTAAAAACTATTGCCAACTTTGTTGGAAACTTAAAGAATTAGAATAATTTAATCTCAAATTTAAGTAATGTGTGCATGAAAATAATACAGTTTGAAGTTGAAAGACCAAAATTTTTCACCCCAGTGGTTTTAAATATAGTATGTACTACCTTCATTTAACCATTACACTGAAGTTTGTGGTAAAATGCAGGGATTGTACTTTAATGCACAGGAGATTAAAAAAAAAAGTAAGTTTGTGTCATATCAAACACATTCAAATCACAATCATTCCAGAATACATAAAATAAATAAGAAAGTGATATAATGTAATAGGAAACATGAACAATGTATTTGGTCCTGTCTCTGTGTTTAATATCTAAATGGCTGTAGGAAGTTCATAAATTATCTTCAAATTTAGGTTTTCTTTTGCTAAAAAATAAAAGAATAGTGATAACCTTGCAGAGCTGTTGTGAAGAGGGAGAAAGAGAGATTGACTGATTCATCTAATTACCTAATTGTAATCCTAGGGTAACATAAAACACCCTTATTGGTGTGCTGTCCCTTTGTTCAATACTACAGATTTATTGTGGTTTTTCTGACTTCTTACAAGCTGATTGCTTTACTTCATCAGACCCAAGTGTTTATCTTGAAACTGCTTCCCAGGGCACATGGGGACGGTTAACCTAGTTGAATGGAAACTCCTTAGTGTTCCCTCTTAGACAAAGGAATAGTTCTAAGATGAGTATTTTTAAAAAGCACAGAAACTTCCATGCCTGAATACTATAAAAGAGGAAAAATATATCAAACTGGATGAATTAACTGACATTTTTATCAACTCATGATTAAATTTGAAATTATTAAACTGATGATGCAGTATATATGTTTTTAAAAAGTGAAGCGACTTTGAAAAAAATTTCTGTAAAAGTATTTATTATTGGTTATTCAGCCAAAAAAATGGAAAATTAATGATCCACATTCTTCTGAATGAACTCAAGCCTGAACCTTATGAAACTGTTATTATTTTATTAAATCATCCTTGCACCTCAAAATATTTATAAGATTGTTGTTGTGTGTAGAGATTCTCTTTCAATTGTATTTCAGCTATATTGACAATATAATTTTGCTGTCCAGGATATGGCATAGTATAATGCAATCACAAATATGACATATATCTAAGAAATGTCTTATACATTCCTTTGAGATTCAGTGTTCTGGACAAATGATTGTTGAGTTAGGTTTTCTGAAGGAAGTTAAAAAAATATATATTTTGCTCTTTAGGTTAGTGGTTAATGGACAAATTAGGTCTAATGAAAATGACCACTTGATAAATATACTCAAAGGCTAAATTAATGAAAGTCTACTATTTATTTATTTATTATTTTTATTTTTATTATTTTTGGGGACACGCCTGAAGCTTGCAGATGTTCCCAAGCCAGAGACTGAACCCATGCCACAGCAGTGACTCAAGCCACTGAGTGACAATGCAAGATCCTTAAACCCACTGAGCCACAAGGAAACTCCTGAAGTCTACTCTTTAGAAACCTATCTTCTTACTATTGGCTCCTATTTTTATAGTATGTTTAAAGAAATTTTAGGGTGAAGGGGGTCAAAAATACACATTTTCAGTTACGAAATAAATTAGTCATGGGGTTACAATCTACAGAATGGTAACTTAGTCATATCATATGCATATTTAAAAGTTACTCAGAAAGTAAATATTAAAAGTTCATGACATAAAAAAATTATAGCTTTATATGGTTAACAAATAGTAAATAGACTTACTGTGGTAGTCATTTAACAGTATATACAAATATTGAATCATTATGTTGTATACCTGCAATTAATATAATGTTATATGTCAGTTATACCTCAATAACATATTTTTGTTTAAAAAATAACAAAGGGTATTGAGGTGCCATTTTCAGGGCAGGAACCACCAAGATGCACTCAAAGGCATGTACAAATTTCTCTCGATCTTGCTTATTTGTACTGGTATTGTCATTGCCTTTCCTTACTATTAACTACTAATCGCAGAACATTCTCATTGTGTTCATTTGTGCACATTCACATTTTAAGTGAAGAGACCTCATTTACTGCATCGCAGAAGTGATTGCTTTCTCCAGTATACTCAGTAAAATGCAAGCAGTTATTCATGATCTGGGTTGGCTCTTTCATTTACATGAATTGTGATGTTCTGGACCTTTGATTAGGATCTAGGTTCTCTGCCTCCTACTCACTCACTGTGTGCTCCACAGGTAGGTCAATTTTACTGTGTTCTGACTTTGAGAAGGAAAGCTAAAATAGAATAGATGTGTGATATTCCTAAGTATTTTTTGAGTGGAGTGTATTAGATTTGCCATTTAACATGGTGTTTTCATTAATTACAAAGGTTGAGCAGCAGATGAAAAAACAAGTAGACAATTAGCCACTGATTGCTAGTGGGAAAATCGGAAAGCATTGTTATTCTTAGTTTGGTAATGTTTTCACGGACGTAGAATCATTTTCAAGTAGAGAGTTCTAGATGAAACTGAAGCAGTTAATAGGCACTTCAATCAAATGAAGATTTTAGCTATAGATATGACAATTGAAACTTTTGAAAATACAGCATGGTCCTAAGATAGCCTTTTCTAATAATGGATACCATGATTAAAAATTGATAAAGTTTCTAGCATTTTTCTCAGTTTTTCTTTAGGGTTCAGAAATCAGTGGTTTTACATAGAAAACATTTTTTTTTCTCTTGAAATGAAATAAAAGGTATTGGTTCATTTAAGAGAAGTTTTTTTTTTCTTTGTTTTTTAGGGGCACACCCATGGCATATACATATGGGGGTTCCCAGGCTAGGGACTGAATTGCAGGCCTACACTGCAGCCACAGCAACCAGAGATGCAAGCCGCATTTGTGACCTACACCACAGCTCACGGCAACACTGATCCTTAACTCTTAACCCACTGAACGAGGCCAGGGATCAAACCTGCAAACTCATGCTTAGTAGTAAGATTTGTTTCCTCTGTGCCTCAATGGGAATTCCAGGAGAAGGTCTTTAAAGAATGATTTTAAATACTTTAATAAAAGAAAGAACATTATGATGGGTTTCTACGGTCTTCATATTATCTTCAAATTTCTGAAATTCTAATATACACAGGTTTCTAGCCTTGAGAGAAACACACATGCACACACGGAGATAGAATATGTATATGTATAAATAGAGATAGAATATGTGTGTATAAATGTGCACATGTGTACACATACCCATATAAAATTTATATATAAAATATATGAAATATAAAATATATATGGATATATAAACATATGTAACACTGGTTAAATTCAGATACTACAAATATTTTTTGAATTTTTAAAAATTACTTTCTAGCATATCCGTTGAAATAATGTCTGCCTTCCCTAAATCAAATATAACAGCTTATAAAGCAAGTCTCAACCTGATACATTTAGAAAGTTATGTGAATGAGTGCCTTCTAAAAAAAAAAAAAGGCAGGAAAGCACTACATTAACTGACTCATAACTATATAGTTTCAAAGAAGGTAGAGTAATAAGATTGAAAACTCCAGTGTACGTGCAAGTCTCCTACATTGGGTTTTTTATGATATTACTCCAGCAAGTCATGGCTGTATTCCACTGTGGAAGTGAAGAGAAAATTGATTTAGATAGTTCTGTATGTATCCATTTTTCCCCCCACTGGAAAGATTCCTATTGATAAAATTCATTTCATTAAGGGGGAAAGAAAGAAAATACTCTATAATTTATGTGCTATCATGACTTTCTAAATATTATGAGACTACTATGTCATATAGATATTGCAGTCTCATAGAGATGCATTTTTTTTTTAACATAGTCAGAGATAATATTTTAAGGATTGTGTCATGTCTGAGAACTTTGACCTTACATTCAAGCTGATCTTTGAAGCATTTTATTGAATTTGCTGATGTTTATATATTTCCATCACCAGAGATTCTGAGAAAAATTCCAAAGGACACTAACCTTGAAAGCAAATGTGTTAATATAGAACAGCATGTCTTGACTGCCAAATATTTCAGCCTCAAGGATGGGCAGGCCTTCCCACGTACATAATTGATCTTGACCTAGCTTGATGTCCTGCGAGGCTGTGTACAGTACTGTCAGTGAGACTCGTTACACATTCATACTTTTTTTTCATTTTTTACCACAGCAGCGTTGCAAAGGGTCATTAGGTTTCAACTCCAAGATTAGCAAAGTGGCCATTTCCAGACACTATATGGAAACAAAAAGAAGATGCTGTGTATTTCAATTTGTACAAGATCAACTCTAGCTTCATTTTGGATGTTACGGCAGTCAAACTGATTTGAATTTATCATGGCCTGTTTTTGTTTGGTAAATACAGAAGCTAGAAGCCTGAGCACTTCTGTAAGATGTCGCCACTACCCTACACTACAGTAGAAGCTACAGATAAATGAGAGAAACAATTGGACTTGGCAGACAAGTGAAATTCTGAAGAAGTAATCGAAAGAGTGACATTTTACTAGGGTGTTAGAGCACAGCCTCATCATTTCTTTTCATTGCTACACTGAGGTGCTTTTGAGGGGTTAATTATCACCATATCAGTGAGAAAGACCACCAGAAATGATTTCAAACCTGTTAAATCCATCTCCTACCTGACATAGTGATTGAATGTTTAAATCGGTACTCTTCAAAGCCATGTATCTGAGCTGTGCCTCTTGCAATCAGGGTTTAAATATAAATTGAAATCTAGTAGCTATTTTTATGATTTAGGAAACAATTTTGGGCTTAAAATTAAATGATGCTTGTTTGCCTAATGGCACAGGGATGTTTTCAGTCATCATGCAACTTGCAAATCAGTGATGACATTTTTGTTTAAAAAGTGATTGGGAGGAGGAAAAGTAGCTGGGTTCAGAATATCTCCATGTGATAGTAGGGAGAATAAAAATGACAGATGAATCAATATCAGCAGCTGTGGTTGTCAGGAATAATATTTTTTTGCCTATATCTAGTGATTTTGGTGAAACTTAAAAAGAGATAGTTGAGCCAACTCTACTCCCTGGCTCTGAGACAATAATCCCTGTACTTTCTTGTCAAGTCACTCAGGGAAGAACATTTTCACAAAGGAGCAATATGATGACTTCAAACTGTTCCTACACTTGGAGAGACACAGTAGTAACACTTGATATTCAACTGTTGATAAACTTTATTGTGTATTTGTGAGTGTGTATACATGTGTGTGTGTGAGACAGAGAAAGAGAGAAAGAGAGAGAGAGGGAGAGAGAATGACTATGCATGCCACAGAAGGATAGAGTAATATCAAGCGATCAGGGTTGCAAACTCAGGATACCAGAGCTGTTGGCCCCCCTGTTGATGAATTTGTCTTTGGCCATGGCAGCAGCAGCAACAGAAGAACTTCTTGTTTCTAAGGCTTGCTTAGACTATCATGCAAACAGAGCCTGGTTGGGGTAGGCACACACCACATATAAGCACCACAGATTTGTGCTCTTTTACCTGAAGTTCAGTAATTTTCTGAGTGACTGTTTCTCAGTATGTTGTATGTCCTAAGGCAATTTCCAGAGTGCTGGGGTGTTTATTGCCATCTTTGGGAGAGGTTTTGTTGATCTCCTTGCTCTATCATACTAGAAATGAATCTCCTTTAAGCATCTTTTTATTTTTTTGCCATTTTGTCATTTTAGGACCGCACCCGTGGCATGTGGAGGTTCCCAGGCTAGGTGTCTAATCGGAGCTGTTAGCTGCCGGCCTACACTGCAGCCACAGCAACGCAGGATCTGAGCTGCGTCTACAGGCTACACCACAGCTCGCGGCAACGCCGGATCATTAACCCACTGAGCGAGGCCAGGGATCGAACCCGCAACCTCATGGTTCCTAGTCGGATTCATTAACCACTGCACCACTGCGGGAACTCCAAGCATCTTTTTAAAAATATCAAGAATATTTCATTTTTATTCTTTTTAACATTATTGCTAGAAATACTTTTACATTCCCATGATCCGGTTTATGTTCTTTTCCCAAGAATAGAGGATTTATTTATTATTGCCGATTAAATTACTCCAAAACTTTGTGGCTTAAAATAATAAACATTATCTCATGTGTGTCAGGTGGCTCAGAATGTCTCACAAGGCTGTAATCAAGTTGTCAGTCAGGAGGACTATAGTCATCTTAAGATTTGGCTCGGGGGTAGTTCCTCATGGCTTAGCGGAAACGAATCTGACTAGTATCCACAAGGATGCAGGTTTGATCCCTGACCTTGCTTAGTGAGTTAAGGATTGTGTGACTGTGGTTTAGGCTGGCAGCTACAGCTCTGGGAACTTCCATATATCATGGGTGCGGCCCTATAAAGATAAAAAAAAAAAATGGTTAAGTCATATGATTGCTGGGAGGCCCCATTGGATGTTCCCCAGAGAGAAGTGTTCCTGGCCACATGGCAGCTCACAAGATGATAACCAGTTTTTCCTAGAGCAGTCAACCAAAAGAGCAAGAATGGACACCCAAGGAGAAAGTGTGTTTGTAAGAATCTTTGAGATTCATTTTAGAAGCTACTTACCACAAATGGAACCAATGGCTTTAGTGAAAACAATGACAGTTAAGTCATTTTTTTTATAAAATCTCATATGGGAAAACTGTTTTACCTTTGTATTTTCAGCTAAAGGGATTAACTTTTTGTTAGTTGATAGAGTATTTGGAAACATAACAAATATAGACAGGATTTCTCATTGTGGCTTAGCGGGTTAAGAACTCAACATAATGTCTGTGAGGATGCAGGTTTATTCCCTCGTTTTGCTCAGTGGGTTAAAGATCCAGTGTTGCCACAAGCTGCAACATAAGTCACTAATGTGGCTTGGATCCAGTGTTGCAATAGCTGTGGCTCTGGTACAGGCCTCAGTTGCAGTTCCTATTTGACTCCAGCTAGGTCAAATGCCACAGGTGTGGTCTGAAAAAGAAAAAAGTACAGACAATTTAAAAAAATGTACAGATAATAGAACAAACACCCGCATATCTACATCCTACTTTTGTAACAGGACAAGTTATAACTGAAATCCCCTGTGTATCCTTGCTTTATTTGACATAATTGCTGTCCTGAATTTGGTGCTCTTCTTTTCAATATACATTTTTATAATTTATATGCATTATTTAACAGTACATTATTGTTTTACTTGTTTAAAAACCTCATGTCACTGGTCCCTTGATTTTACCTATTCATATGTTCCCAAGAAAATATGTAAAGGCTCTTGGCAAGAGCATTAACCATAACAGCAGAACAAGAAAAGAAAAGGAAGCACTACATATTCATTAATGTACAGTGGAGGTGAAAACTGGTTTATTCATGAGATTGAATATTATACATAATGACAATAAATGAGCTGGAGTCACACATTTATACAGATTCATCTCATAAGCCCTAAATTGAAGATAGAGTATTTTAAATAATGGACATATTTTCACTTAAATAATATTTAAAGTGATTCAGAGTTATTCTTAGTTTTTTGTTTAAAATGTGTATAAAGAACTTCTTTATTGGATAACTAAAGGCATACTTTATTGTTCTTCAGGTCATTAACTGCTTATGTGAGGTAATTAAACATAGTATTTCTGAAATTCCCAATCAAGTATTAAACATTTTTTTTTTCTTTTTAGGGCCACACCCATGGTATATAGAGGTTCCCAGGCTAGGTATCCAATTGGAGCTGCAGCTGCTGCTCTATGCCACAGCCACAGCAATTTCATCCAAGCTGTTTCTGTGACCTACACCACAGCTCACAGCAGTGCCAGATCCTTAACCCACTGAGCAAGGCCAGGGATTGAACCCACTTCCTCATGGATCCCAGTCGGGTTCATTACCGCTGAGCCACAACAGGAAATCCAAGTGTGAACTTTTTAATCTCTAGTTTCAAACCCGTTTTATGATTACACTGATTGTATATGTTAGGTGTTGATAGGATTTTTATAGGTCCATCCAGTATGAAGTTTGGTGCCCTGGAAGCAGATCATTCTTCTTTGGTCTTTTTTTCATGTTTTATTCTGAATGCTTAGATAGTTGATAGATGATGTATTTGTGCCCTCATCTCCCCCACCTTATTTTTCTGTCTAACAATTGGGAAAAAAATGTGGCAGCTGTGGCTAACTATTTACATTGAAGATAATAACATGCATAAATAGGATCTTTCTAACTCTTTATTGGCAGCAGAAGTAAGTGGGAATATTGGCCTGGCCTCATCATAGAAACAGAGCCACATCAAGAATGAGATAAAACAAATGATTATAAACTCATAGTAAAACAAAAGAACAAATTAACAAAAGAAGGTGATAATAATGTAATCACCAATACATGATAATCCTAGAAAATCAAAGTGATACAGTAAATGTATTTCTTTAGAAAGGATTGGGCTCCATCTGTTGGTTTATAAATTCCAAATAATTTGAGAAGGATTGAGTGACTAGAGGTCCCAGTGACAACCAAAAGTCAACTCATGGTTAAGGCACATCGAGATTCATTAGAGTGTATGGTTCATAATGTGAGATAGACTGTCCAGATTTGAAAATCAGCTGAGTGACTTAGTAGTTACACAACCATGAGATATTTCCTGAAAGCTCTGGGACTGTTTTTCACTTGTAGTCCTCACAGCCTCATAGGATTTCTGTGGATATTAAGTGAATTAGTATCTATAAATCTAGTAGAACAGTAACTAGTCTATAGTAAGCATCCTATAAAAATTAGCTTTTTATTCTTAGTTAGAAACAAAGACTGTGATTTTCCAATAATTAGAAAGTTATATATTACTTTTAATGAAAATAATTATTTCTCTGTGATAATCTATGTTCCACCCATATTGGATATCTATGTCTGTATATCTACAGTATCTACTGATCTAAGAATTAAATTTCTAATTAGTAATTATAAGTACTAAACCGTTTTCTCAAAATGTATTGCATTGTACTCACAGCACTAGACAGAATATCCGACAAATACATTGTCTTTCTTATCCATGTTTTGAGGCATATCTTACATGTTTTTGTATGCATAAATCATATGTAGTATTTTGTATTTCAGCAGTTCCAGAAATATTAGGAAACTATGCATCCTTTTTCAACTGTATTTTTTTATTCCACATAAATATTTTTGGAGCTATCCAAGTTAATACAGGTTAGCTGATTTATTAAACTATAGTACAGTATTCTACTGAGTGAATAGTGATTATAAAACTTTTATTATCTAAGAACTAATTGAATCTATGTGTAAAGGTCTCATGTGCACATCTGTAATATTTTCACAATGTCTGTCTAGAAATGGAATTACTTGGTCTGAGACTGCATCTTCCACTTTACTCAGTATTGCCAAAATGTTCTTAAAGTTGGTTGTGTTAAATTTCACTCAAGTAAGAAGCTTATTGGAGTTTTTATTTCCCATATACTTGTGAACTTGTTATTTTTGCTAATCAAATGGGTCTAAAATTGTATCTCAAAAGTTTTTATTTGGTATTTTAAATTAATAGTAAGAACACATACCTTTTTCATATTTGTTAGCATTCCTTTTCTGTAAATTGGCCTTCCCTATAATTTGCTGATTATTTTTAAGACTATTTACTTTCATTGTTGTTCATTTTAAGTATTTAATGTTCTTTTGACATTAATTGTTTTTTATGTATTACAAATAACTTTTCTCAGTCTGTGACCTTTACTTTTTCTCTTTGGATTTATAGATTATATTTTTTTTTCATATAGTTAACTTGATCAGTGTTTTTCCATAGTTTATGCATTTTATGCTAAGTTAAAATGCATTTTTTTCCTCCACTCTGAGCTCATATAATATTCATCTATATATTTACTAGAGGCTTTGAAATTTTGATGTTGGTTTTTTAGAGCTTTAATGTTAGGAGTCTGTATTTTGTATAATGCTCAGGTAATGATATGTAGTGATTATGTAGTGTTGCGTAATTGAAAGGACTCACAAAATTCCACAGCTTTAATAAGAGTAAAAATATGACATGACAGAATAAAGGAAGTACAGACTACCATAGAGATGGTGACAAAGTGCGCCCCCCCCCCGCCAGGTTTGTTTCTTGATTGCATAGGATGTACTTTTCTTCACATTATTAACTAACCAAGATATATATGTACATCATAGCTTAATCAAGTTGTGTGATCACTTAATCCATATGAAAGTCATCAGTCTACATAACCCTAAACAATATACATAGGCTCATACATAGTGCTTTAAGGAGAGTTTCAATATTTTTAAAATATTTTATTGTAAAACCGCTTAACATGAAAACTACTCTCTTAATTTTTAAGTCTACAATACAGTATTGTTAATTTTTTTGTCTTTTTTTTGTCTTCCTAGGGCTGCACCCACAGCATATGGTGGTTCCCAGCCTAGGTGTGGAATCAGAGCTGTAGTTACTGGCCACAGCTACAGCCACAGCCACAGCCACAGCCACAGCAACACAAAATGCAAGCCTCATCTGCAATGCTGGATCCTTAACCCACTGAGCAAGGCCAGGGATCGAATCTGTGATCTCATGTATATTAGTCGGGTTTGTTAACCACTGAGCCACGAAGGGAACTCCACTACAGTATTATTAAATATAAAGACAGTGTTGTGTAGCAGATCTCTAAAACTAATTTAGTCTGCACGATTAAGACTTTATGCCCTTTGAGTAGCAATTTCCCATTTCTCTTTATCCTCAACCCTTGGCAACCACCATGCTATGCTCTAATTTTATGATTTGACTGTTCTAGATACCTCATGTAGATGGAGTCATGCTGCATTTGTCCTTATGTGACTGGCTTGTTTCACTCAGCATAGTGCCCTTAGGTTCATCCACATTGTTGCATGTTACAAGATTTCCCTTTTTCCACCTGAGTAATATACTACTATATGTATATACTACATTTTTTGTGTCCATTCGTCTATTGGTAGAAATTTGATTTGTATCTACATTTTGACTTGTGAATGAGGCTGCAGTGACACTGGAGGGCTCATATCTCTTTGATATCCTAATTTCAATTCTTTTAGAAGTGGGATTGCTAGATAATATGGAAGTTCTATTTTTAATATTTTAAGTCCTGTCTGTACTGTTTTCCATAGCAATTGCACTATTTGGCATTCTCACTAATAGTTTACAAGGGTTCCCATTTCTCCACATCCTAGGCAAGGCTGTTGTCCTTTGTTTTGATAGTAACCATCCTAACAGACGTGACAGGACACCTCTTTGTGCTTTGATTTGAATTTCCCTGATGACTAGTAATGTTGGCCATTTGTATGTCTTCTGTGGGCAAATGTCTATTCAACTTGTTAAAAGAGTTTATGATTTTTTTTGCCATTGTGTTATATGAGTTCTTTAAATATTTTGGAAATTGAGTCTTTATCTGTGGTTTGCAAATATACTCTCATATTTCTTAGTTTTTTTTCATTTTTTAAATTTCTGTCAGTGTAGAAGATTTTTAGTTTAATGTAGTCTTCATTTTTCCTTTTGTTCCCTGTGCTTTTGAGTCATGTCAATAAAACAAATGCTACGAACAATATCCTGAAGCATTTTATCCATGTTTTGTTCCAGGATCTTTACAATTTCATTTTAATCCTTTAATCCATTTTAGTTGATTTTTCTGTATGGTGTAAGAAGGATCCAATTTCATTTATTTGCATATGTTTTATCAGCACCATTTGTTTCAGAGACTGTCCCTTTCCTGTTGTGTATTATTGGCAATGAAGTGACCATGTATTTGTGGATTTATTTCTGGGCCCTCTCTTTTGTTCCATTGGTCTATTTATCTGTCTTTAAAATAGTACTATATATTTGATTACTGTAGTTTTAATTACTTTAGTTTTGAAATATATTATGTTTTTAATAATTTTTATTTTTTGCGATTTTTAAAATGTTATTTGTATTAGAGTATAGTTGATTTACAGTGTTGTATCACTTTCTCCTGTATAGAATAGTGACCCAGAATAGTGACCCCACATATATATATATGCATTTTTCCCATGAAATAATTTTGAAATCAGAAAGTGAATCGGCCAGTTTTGTTTTTCTTTCTAAAAGATTGTTTTGGCAATTCATAGTCTTTTGTGTGATTCCATATGTAGTTTGGAATTATTTTTTTCTATTTCTGTAAAAAAAAAAAAGCCATTGGGATTTTGATATGGGTTGTGTTGAATCTGTATATCACACATACATTGTATTTTGTGTTTTAATTAGGATAATACATGCAAAAGGTTTAAGAATGCTACCTAGCATAAAAATCTTCATTGTTTTCATGAGAATGACTCTGTATTATAAAATAATTAGAAACTTTATCACTATCTATACTTTTGACTTCATTTACTCAGATTAGTAGGGCTTCAATATTATTCATAATATTATCCTTTTCTCATTCAGCTTTTCTTATTCCAATAT
Organism: Catagonus wagneri; assembly: GCA_004024745.2. Taxonomy (NCBI): domain Eukaryota; kingdom Metazoa; phylum Chordata; class Mammalia; order Artiodactyla; family Tayassuidae; genus Catagonus; species Catagonus wagneri. The sequence goes on from PVHT021183528.1 coordinate 2,341,580, forward strand.
TTTGTAACATTGTTAACATTGTATTTATATATGTATTCTGTAAAGAGTATATCATTAGATTTTTTGAGAAGCAAAATCCTGTCTTTCGTTATCAAGTTACATTAGCATGATTAATATATATTTGGCATATTCCTAGCATATTATTAATTTAATTTTATAAGATTATTTGCTTCATTTTATTTCTCTCATACCTTTGACTCTTCTAGTTTTACTTATTCTTTTAATGTATTTTAAAATCACACATTCTAATATTTCAATGGCTAAAACTAACTTTTAGTATGCATATTCAGCCTTCTAAGTTAAACATATTTGGTATCTCTCTTCTTTTCATAATGCATGTGTTTTATATATCTTTTAACTCTGTAGCTCAGTCTTCCTTGTGCTACAAGTCACAATTTAAATTACAGAGAATATAATTTAAAAATTTCATGTACCGTTGTGAAGAGAGTTAAAGAATATCATGTTCTTTTCATAAAACGTCTTTTACCTTGAGTATAGTCTGATTAATGGCATTTTCAAATAAGGGGGAGGCTAGAATGACATTTATTTTTTGATCCTCATATTGATAATAATTAGCTAAACATCCTTTAAAAACACAATTTTTGCTAGTCTTATATGTTAGAAAATGTTTCAGCAACTTTGGAGGGAGGGAAAGAGGAAATAAAAGAGAGAAATGAGAGAGAGACTGAATAGAGAGCTACATCCAGACCACATGACTATAAAGTAACCCAAATTTATACCAGCATCAGTTTGTAAAATTTGTCATTCAGGGGGTTGATTTCTCATTAACTACATAGACAAAAAATGTTCGAAAATATCCCAATAGAGTTCTAATTTGCAGCTGTTTGATTATTTTCCGCTGTTATCTGCAAAGCAATTACGTATGAATAAAGACTTCTTGACTAGCTTTCAAGGAAATATTGACCTCTAATACATTTTAATTAAGGAATATCAAAGCAGAATAATTTAAATCAACAAAATAAAGAATGTTAAAGGGGCGTAAAAATTCAACAGTAAGCGATTCTAACATTTAAGAAGAAATGTTTCTGTTTCACATCCAAAACAAATATATGCATAGATAATTTGCAGAGATATGTTGGCTGAAGATATCCACCTATTTATTTAGATGCACACACATATATACATACATATCTATGTATATACATCATTTAAATTAATTTATATGAGGTATATCATGAATATGTGACAAATGTAGTGTCTTTGCTCTACATCAAACGGGAACTTAAGCCATCATTTAGGGGGAAGGAAGGGACATTATTACAGTCAGTTTGTCTCCAAAATTGATATCTGAGACCTTAAAAATCAAATGAAAGTTGGAGATGCAAATGGGGATGCAGATTTCCAGGTAGAGGGTACCACATGAGGCACAGAGGCAAGAGAATGCCTGGAAGCCGCGCAGCTTTGTATGTCTTGATGTTTAGAAGACTTAGATTTGAATTCTGAGGCTGAACTATTTTGTAGAGGTCACTTAATTTCTAAAACTCTGGTGAAATCCAATGATACTATTATGTATATCAAAATTATGTTTTTGGAAGGTTGATATGTTTATGCATATATATGGTTTTACAGTTACTAGCCCAAAGTAAGTGATCAATAAATATATTATCAGTTTTTATTATTATATTAGCTGTAATTATTTTTGCCCGTGAAAGACTCTATAGTTATTTCAGCATAATGTGAGCACACCTAAAAGTGAGTAGTAAGAGTTAGGGTAGGAGAAAAAGATAATCCAAGGCAGATTATGACCCTCTTTATAAACCTCATCAAAACACATGAGCATTACTTTGTGGCATTTGGTAGCTTTGAAGCAGGTGTTTAATTTCAAATATAGAAAGCTCTCTTTTGCTCTATTGTGAAAGAATGGATGTAGGAGCATGACGAGTGAAACTGGAGGAAGAACCACTTATAAACTGAGATGATGTGTGCCTAAATTGTGGTGGATCCTGTGGAGACTGACATAATAAAATTAAAGACGTATTTGGGTTTAGAGCTGTATTAAATTCAGCCATTGAATCAAGGTTGATGAAGATATCTTTACATGGTAAATTATGTATACAGCGACTCTATTCCCTGGAACAATAAACACAGAAGGATATAAAGGGAAGATGAGTACAGCTTTACACATGTATAGATACAAATGTTTAGAGAACAACAAAGTGTATGTTTTTAGCAGTGTTTTGCTGAACCGGATTTTCGTTTGGAGATATGTTGGCTGAAGATAAAGAATTAGAAATTATCAACCTTTAGATTAAAATTGTCATGCTTGGGCTGGTGTAAGAGAGTGGCTTAAACAACAGAAATGTGTTACCTCGCAGTTCTAGGAGCTGGAATTCTAAGATCAGGGTGCTGGCAGGGTTGGTTTAGGATGAGGCCTCTCTTCATGGCTTGCAGACAGCCACTTTCTCACTGTGTCCTCAATGTGGCCTTTCTTCTATGCCTGCACTTCTGATGTCTCTTGCTCATTTTTATAAAAAAAGTCCATTCTTTTGTATTAGGGCCCTAATTTTAAGACTGCATTTAACCTTAATTAACTCCTTAAAGGCCCTATCTCCAAATATCATCATACTGGGGGTATTAGGACTTCAATATGCGTATTTTGAGGTGAACACAATTCAGCTTATCATAGTTACAGCATCAAAATGAAATTAAGGCTCTAAGAAGCTATGTTATGAAAACTGCCTCAGTCAAAAAAATTAATCATAAGAAAATAATTTTAATAGAGCTGTATTAGAAGTTATAAGACAACCTGTGATACTATCCTTATGTCACAGATAAATAAGAATCAAAATACTATGAGTGCACCCCCAAAATATACTTGGTATAATTCCTGGCATAGATTGAGATATTAAATTACTAAGTTTTGAACTAATGGTAAATGAAAAAATGGCTAATTGATAAATAAATGCAGACAATAAGAGGTTTATATAAGGGATTGAAAAATCAGTTACTTTCAACTTCTTAGCATAAATATGAAATTAACATTCAGATAGGTTAAGTGCATTTTATAACATCACACTCTTAATAGAAAAAGCAGGTCTGGAATTAGTCCTTCGAATTTTATTTCGCCCACAGTATTTCATGACATAAGGTAATGGATATAATGTGATTTGCAAAGCAAAGTGTGAAAATAGAAAATAAGGGAGAAAAGGAAGAGAAGATGGAAGACAAAGGGAAGTGATATTCACTTATTTAATAGGAAAGAAAATTAAATCTTTGAAAACAGAATTTAAACTGAGTCTCAACTGAAATGGACTATTGCCTATAAATCTAAAATGACAAACAGTAATGTATAGTTTATAATATATTAAAATATATTATTTAATATAATAATATATTATTTTAATTATATGTATATAATATAATTGTATATATATTATAATTATATATTTAATTATAATATATTAAAATATATTATTTTAATATATTTATGATTAAATAAAAGAATGAAATAAAAGAATGAAGAATAGAATAAGACAGTTACATAATGAATAAAACAGAAGACTGGTTCATTAGAATAGAGTAAAACATTTTAATTTAGCTGATTAAAGTATGTCTCTTAACCCAAGGTAGTCAGAGATAAGGTATTGCCAAATTTAGGGAATATCCAAATTAAATTATTTAAAAAGATGCTCTTCTTGTTAAGATGATCTAAAGATAGAGTAATTCCTTGTCTTGAATTTGTGTGAAACTACTCCATGAGAATATTTTTATGAGAAGAATTTCTGTGTTTAAAACTATCGATACTTAATAATTTATTTTCTTAACTGTTAATTGAAAATGCCTCAACTCCTGTTTTGTTCGCATAGAACACACTGTGCTGTGCTTTATTTGTTTTTTACATTAAAAATGCTACATATCAACAATAGTCTATTAGAATATATAATAAAAATAAATCTGATTTTATAAAGAAAACTCCAAACTTTTAATAATATGTGAATAGGACATGAATTGATATGACATGTATTATGAACATGGCTTAAGAATCTGAATAGTATGGTTGCTCTTCACAGATACCCAATAATTTATTTGGAATAATAAACAGATTAAAAAACAAAGAAAAAATTATAAAAGATGAGGATATTTGACCTAAAATGTTAACAAGTTACAGTAAATAACTATGTAATACAGATGTAAATAGAGGAAAACAGGAAAATTCTCCAGCGATAGAAAACCATAAAATGAAACCATAAATAAAAGTATTGATTTTTAAAATTGGACATTAAAATGTTTAGGCGCTTGTTGATTTGGTTCCCCTTCATGACATTTTATAGCTGTAATGATTGTTTACTTATAGTTATTTAATACTCAATGAGCACAGTTACTGTGGTATGGACAGTTGTTTCTCTGTGACCTAGAAACAGGCCAGCATAGTAGATTCTCATTTAAAATTTTTTATCAAGAAAGTTAACATTCTAATATATAGCCTCGTTTTGAGCATCTATCAAAAGTTTCTGGTGATCTTCATTGTCTATGAGTACAATACTTATATTTGCTGCTCTGACAACTTTGAATTCCTTGCAGGTTCCAGAATATACCATGTTCTCTTATACTAAGTGTCTGCTTTCCTCTTCCAGGAAAAGATTCACCTCTATTCACCTTTTGAACCTTAGTTCAAGTGTCCCTCTCTATCTTTAGTTAAAATTAGTTGCTCCTTCTGCCTGGATCCCTGTATAAATTAGGATAGGATATGTAAAAACATCTCTATAATATAGCTGTCTTCAGTAGTTCCAGTAGCACCTTCCACAGGAGAATGTTCATATTTCAGTATTTTCTGCCTCATTGAGTTGGGAGATCTTTCAAAGCATATTTTTATATTTCTGTACTAGCTCAAAGCCTGGTACACAAATCATAGACATGAAACACTTTTATAGAGTAAATGAATTAACTGAAGAATGCATTTTGTAAAATTTCTTAAAGAATAGCCTAGGAAGAAGATATTTTAAATATCTCCAAAATACCAAACTTAGAAATAAATAAAAGACAATAGAATCAGAGATTCACTGGCATAGTACTAGGTTTAAATATCCATAGAGTAGTGAAAAAAGGTTGAGGGCAGCCTGGTGGCTCATGACTAAGAAGAGATGCTTTTGAATGCTCTTTGCTTATGAAAGGAAATAATAGCTCTAAAGAAAGCCTGTAATTCCAAGAGTTGCCACATGTTTGTTTTCTCTGTTAAAGCAGAAAATGACATCATGTCAGTTACTTTAAAATGGCATAGTGGTTTTGTAATGAATTTTAATAGCATTTACTCTCTTTTTAAAAGTTTATTGTAAGCAAAATGGAGTTATTCTGCACTGTTTTTAGGGGTGTCTTTAGATTACCCAGGGTCACTACCATGGGAGGTTGCCACAGGACAGAAGATGGCAATGACACCCATTCCCCTCAAAGTGTGTTTTATGTCAAGTATCTCTGGGACGCATTCTATGGGAATCTTCTTTATGACACTGATAGCCATAGAGCAGAAATGTTTATGATGAAATTTTAATATGTATATTTATAATTAATCTGCTAAGCATTTTTGTTAACCTTTGTTCCTAAACAATTCACAAATGGAGAATTAGTAAAGTGTGTTTTAAAAATATAAAAATATATATTGTAAGATGACATAAAATTTAACATAGATTGAAAGGATTGCAATACCTATCTAGAATGGATATTGTCACTGGAGATATTGTCTCCTTTTGAACAGTAAGAAATCACCTACTTTATCCTGTGTCATTTGTCAGTAAGAACCAATAGAGGAGAATTCTAGAGTAGTACCATTTTCCATGTAATCTGGCTTGTGTTTCATGCCAAGAACATAAAATAATGGCTTAATTTTTCTTCTAGTTAAAGATTTCCTGTTATTTCAATGAAAGCAATGTGATGTTATTGATATATTTTATTATTTTCTTTTTTGATATATATATATATATTTAAAAGGATTTATAACATTCATTAAGCTTTGGGCCATAATACTACTCAAACAAAGAAAATATGTATCTGGTCAGAGCTATTTTATTGTACATTCTATGTGTAAAACCTCTATTATTTGTCTTGGAGTTTGTTATGACTTTTAAGACTGTGAAAATATAATAAACAATAAAGTCCTACTGTATATCACAGAGAACTATATTCAATATCCTATGAGAAACCATAATGGCAAATAATATTTTAAAAGAGAATGTTAAAGAAAAAAAACAACAATGTGCCACAAATATGATGATTAATCCTAAATTGAATGTATTGGGGATTATTTTTAGAAACACTCATTGAATCAATAAAATAACTGTTTTGAAAAGAAAAAAGATTATGAAACCATAGTTTTTTATATATTTTTTTAAATTTTTTTGCCTTTTGTCATTTTATGGCCGCACCCGCGGCATGTGGAGGTTCCCAGGCTAGGGGTCTAATCGGAGCCACCGGCCTGCGCCGCAGCCACAGCAACGCAGGATCTGAGCCGCGTCTGCAACCTACACTACAGCTCACGGCAACGCCGAATCGTTAACCCACTGAGCAAGGGCAGGGATCGAACCCGCAACCTCATGGTTCCTAGTCGGATTCGTTAACCACTGTGCCACGACGGGAACTCCCCATAGTTTTTTATAAAAATGAGCAATTCTCTAATAAGTTATATTTTAAAGAAATTGCTATAATTAACTATGCAAGAGGTCATGAGCCAATGGCTTGTGAGAAGTATATAACTTTAGATTTTCATATGTAGATTTAAATTAAGCTACCTGAATTAAACCAGTTTGAAATGTGTTGGACATTATGTCTTTTAATATTTCAGTTAAGACATACATGAGTAATCTAAATAAATCATAAAGCAAAACAGTTTTAGGTGATCACAGGTAAAAAAAAATTACATCCTTCTGTTTACCAGTCGCCTAGAAGGACAAAAATAAGCGGAAAAAAAATTAATAAATAAATAGAAAATTATTTATTTTGAAACTAATCTGTAAATTTGTATTTTTTTCCTTCTCAACAAAGTACATTTGGTTTATTTAATATGGAAAATGCATGTTAAAGTGTGGAATCATTCTTCTGTGCCTGATTTTTGTGTACAACAATTTTTCTCTTTATTTTTTTATTAAAATGTAGTTGAATTACAGTATCATGTTAGCTTCAGTTATACAGCATAGTGATTCAGTATTTTGGCAGATTATACTCCGTTACAGGTCATTAGAAGATAATAGGTACACTTCCCTGTGCTATAGAGTATATCCTTGTTGCTTATCTATCTTATATATAGTACTTTGTATCTGTTAATTCCATTCCTTTAATCTGTCCCTTCCCTCTTCCTTCTCCCCTTAAGCAACCAAAAATTTGTTTTCAAAGTCTGTAAGTCTCTTTCTGTTTTACATCTTCATTCATTTGTATTATTTTTTAAGTGTAACATATAAATGTCACATAGTATCTATCTTTATCTGATTTATTCAACTAAACATAACATTCTCTAGATCACCCACATTGCTGCAAAGGCAATATTTCATTATTTTTCATGGCTGATTAATATTCTATTATATACGTTTGTATTTATGTATATTTTTTCTTAGTCATTTATCTATTGCTGTGCCCTTCGGTTGCTCCCATGTCTTAGCTATTGTAAATAGTTCTGCTATGAAAATTGGGATGCGTGTATATTTCAAATTATTTTTTTAATATTTTTTGGATATGTACTCAGAAATGGAATTGTTGGATCATATTGTAGTTCTAGATTTAATTTTTAAAGTACCCTTCGTATTGTTTCCCATACTGGCTGCATCAATTGGCATTCTTTTCTCCACATGTCCTTCAACATTTATTTGTAGACTTTTTGATGATAGCCATTGTGGAAGGAGTGAGGTGATTCCTGAATGTGGTTTTGATATACAAAAAATGTGCATTTCATAGAGACTTTTCAGAAATTTTACAGAAAAATATCTAGGATGTTTTAGCCCTTGCCATAAAAAGAAAAAAAAAACTGTGATAATTCGGTATTCAATTGTATTGTGCGAATTCATAATAATGCACTGAAGTTCTAATAAAGTATGTAGGGCTATTTCCCCCTAAACAAAGTGTCCATAGTGCTCAAGTTTTGAATTCTTGAACAAAGAGTTTTCAAGCTCAGTAGACTTTGTTTATGAGTCTTTGTTCTGTCATCTTTGTCAAGTAATTCAACATCTCTGAAAAGCTCTAAGTGACAGTCTCTGACCTATAAATGGTGATGATAGTTACTACTTCAAAGCACTCTTGTAAAAACTGGATAAAATATCAGATGCCTAAACAGTGTCTGGCACGTAATAGGTACTGATAAGTAATGTCAAATACCTTAGTAATCTATTTCTTTCCTGTTAATTTTCAAATACCATTTCTTATTGCTATTGTTGTCATTTTTCTTCTCCCACTTTTACTTCTGATTAGCTGAGGGTTTAATAATTAAACCATGCAGCGATTTATTATTGAATGTAAAAGCTTGGATTAGAGGCCAAAAAAGCGCTGAGCCCTATCAGTAAAGAATGTGACCTTTTTGTTCCTGCAAAAGCCCTTTGTGTTTATGTACAAATGCTAGGATTGGTTCTGGTGGTTGACAACATAGACAAATTAAGTTAGGATAATTGAGCTGTTATTCTGTTTATCTACCATTTGATATTTATTTAATTAAACACTTCATTGCCTTGGCCAAACTGAACACTGTGAATGTGGAAAAGTGGGGAGGAAGGTTCTATAAGAATATACTTATTTTTTTCAGTTTCTAGATGACTTTTCTCGTTGAATATATTTGCTTTACAATAATATTTTGTGAAACATCATTCAGATATCCTGTAATCAAGGTAGAATCTACATAAATTTGAGAGTCAAGATTTTAGAAATTTTTTGGTTTTAATAAACTTGTGGAAGGAGTTTCCATTGTGGCTCAGCAGGTACAATAGTATCCATGAGAATTCAGGTTCTGAATAGTATCCATGAGAATTCAGGTTCAATCCCTGGCATTGCTCAGTGGATTAAGGATGCGGCATTGCCGCAAGCTCAGATGTGGCTCAGATCTGGTATTGCTATTTCTGAGGCGTAGACTGGCAGCTGCAGCTCTGATTAGATTCCTAGCCTAGGAACTTCCATATGCTGCAGGTATGGCCCTGAAATAAATAAGTAAATAACTATAGAAAAGCTTGTCTATTGTAATGTCATTTTATCATAACCAAAAATTAGGCATTATTAGTAAATATAAAATATATCAGTTTTTAAAATACAGTGTTTTTTTTTTCCTAATTAGATCCTTAGGTTTATATTCTTAGTAATAAATGTTTTGTTCATGTATTTAAGTAATAGTTTATTTCTCTGTTAATAATATTTGGAAATTCTTCTTCTTTTTTTTTTTTTAGGGCCACACCATGGCCTATGGAGGTTCCCATGCTAGGGGTCCAGTCAGAGCTACAGCTTCAGGCCGCCATAGCCACAGCAAGTTGTTGTGCTGTGACCTACACAACAACTCACAGAAATGCACAGCAACCCAGGATCCTTAATCCACTGAGAGAGGCCAGGGATCAAACCCTCAACCTCATGGTTCCTAGTTGGATTCATTTCTGCTGTGCCACAATGGGAACTCTGATGTTTGTAAATTCTTAGTAAAAAATGTTGGTTGCCAAGAAATATGAACCTTTTTATTAGTATTTATAGGTAATAAATTTATATGGAATAAAATTTATATGGAATAAATTTTAAAAATTGAAGATGCATTTTGATTGTAGCTGTATAAAAATCTGTGGGTATTTTCAGAGCAAGGATTGGAAGAAAATATTCTGAACAGAAACTGGTTCTTAAAGTTGTCATATGTTATTCTTGGTCATATATTTGAACTTATAAGCTGAATTTTAATATGCTCAGCATGCCTATTTTGAAATATGTAAATAATGCAAAGTAGCATTGAATTGTTTTTCCTATCACCCTACTATACCCACTTGGAAGGGGAATTTTAATGCCCAGGAAAGAATGACTTAATAAACACATAAAATGAGTTAATTAGTAATTTTCTTTTAATATGCCTTTGAATAAAAATTAGACCAATTAATTAACTAATGAGACATTAAAGACTAGTGTTTAAGTCTCATATTACTTATATTACTTATACTTTAGAACATCAGTGAGGTCTAAATGTTGCTAAGTTTTAACAGATTAAACACTTGGGGTGAATCTGTTCTCAGTCAAAGGGAAACTGTTCTCAGGTACATATAACTTTCATTGAATTAGTGTCTCGAAGGCAGAATTTTTTCCATTAGCTTTATTAACATTTTATTACTTTTCTGTGAAATTCCAGCTTCTTAAATTTAATGTATAAATATAAAGTGAAGTAATTTTGAGTTTGGGGCAGTTCCTTAAAATTGAACTTAGTTTATAGCTTAATATCAGGCTATAAAATCCAGCACACACATTTATGAACATCTCCTTTTCTAGAACTAAGTTCATGCTATTTAGTTACATTATAGTCTAAATATATATTTGTTTGGCATATCACAAAAGCAACAGTCACCCATCATTCTTAAGCTTGTCTACTAAGATTCTCAGATTTTACCAGATTTTGAATATAAAATAAAATAATTGTATTTAAAGTAAAATACCATTGTGTTCACATATACCACTCATTTGTTAAGGGAATCTAAATCTTTTTTCTAGGAGTTCCCATTGTGGCGCAGTGGTTAACGAATCCGACTAGGAACCATGAGGTTGTGGGTTCGATCCCTGGCCTTGCTCAGTGGGTTAAGGATCTGGCGTTGCCGTGAGCTGTGGTGTAGGTTGCAGACGCGGCTCGGATCCTGCGTTGCTGTGGCCGTGGCGTCGGCCACTGGCTACAGCTCCGATTAGACCCCTAGCCTGGGAACCTCCACATGCCGCAAGTGCGGCCCTAAAATGACAAAAGGTGAATAAATAAATAAATAAATAAATCTTTTTTCTAGAATTGACCTTCCAAGTACTTCCTGTAATTCCCTGAATTGCTTACTTGCATGGTTAGAAGATGTTTTAGCCTCTCTAAATTAATTTAAATCTAAATCTAAAGGAATGACTGATCATTAATCAGAGCACCTGCTACAGCTTGGAATCCCCTGAGTTCTGCTATTCTTGCTTCCTTTCTGCTCCTTTTCATCTCTACTATTTTGTCTCTTATGAGAAGAATGCTCACTGACACTGATTTTTCCCTTACTGGTTAATCTCCAGTGCTATTCTTCCTCTCTACTCAGTCAGAAAGTCTTTCCTGGTTTTCAGGATCAGCTGGCTCAGAGGTGCTTCCCTCAGGAGAGTCTATATAAAGAGAAGACATGGCTGTAGAGCGAGGTTAAGTAAGTTGCCGTAAATTGCAGTATTAATAAAGACTAGAGCAGAGATCTGGGAGATTACCCAATTCTCCTTGTAACCAGCAAGTTAAATTGATTCCTATTCAACTTTAATTAGAATTTGTTTCATCCAGTTACTTTTTAAATAGGTATCAACTTCAGTAATAAGAGTGGGTGGATTCTCACAAGTGGAGGTTATAGCCTACATTTGACAGAATCACTAATTTCCTCCAATTTTCAGAGAGCTAAATCCAGACCATTAGGAGACGTCAGCTGAAAGCAGAATCCTATATACTGGATACTTGGCTAGACAGCCTGATATATTCTAGCTGACAAAAATTGTCTTGTCTGCCTGTGTGGAGTCCCCGTTGATTAGTTTTTAAATTAATAATTAGAATGAGGAGCATTTGGTAATCAGTAGGAGGTACAAAGCCAGTTATTTTCTTTGTACTACAGCAGTGGTGTCTTGTGCAAAACATTCTCTTTATCTCAGTTGAGGTTTTTGTTGAGATGATTCATATTTTTGCTTTTTTAATTTTAATAGTCACTTGTTTCGAGTTTTATTCCTTCAGGCTTTGTAGTCTAGACTTCAGGCTCCTCTGGGTTGAGTCTAATTTTGAGATTTTATTCTATTCTAAAGACCTATTCTTGTATAATGTTCTGCTAAAGATACCTTGACCAATTTCAGAAAGATGCTGATATATGTATTACGGTAACCAATGTTTCTAAAAGAAGAAAAATACATGTTGCATTTCTTTCGAAATGATAGGGAAAATGTAATTAAATATGTAGAAATATGCGTATTTTGGACTGATGAAGTAAGTACTGTATATGTGTTAGTCATTACATCCTTTTTAAAAAAATTTCTAAAGATGAATTAAAGATTAAAGTAGTAGAGCTACTTATAAAACTGAAGAACTCAAACTTTGAGCAGAATGTGAATATTGACCTACAAAAAATGGAAATATCTTGCTGTTTAGCCACAGGTGCTATTCTTAGGTTTGAAATCGAGTAGGAAATAGGACAAAAATGTGTCTTTTTTTTTCAAAAATGTGTCTTTATTCTGCCTATCAATAAGTAAAGGATTAGGTTTAGGAAAAAGGCTTATTAGAAGGCCAAAAATCTCTATATGTCAGGGTTCATAGTTGCAGGAGTAACAGAGTACTATTTTGCACCAAGTCTCTTTGTGTTTCAGAGAAAGAGACCTGAAGGCTGAGATCCATCTAGAGGCTTCCAAATACTTGTAACGAAGTGAGCTGCTAGGACCATCTATGCTAGTGTTGGAGACCCCTCCTCCCCCGCACTTCAGTTTTATAAGCTATTGAGGTTGGGGCATAAGGATGGAAAACAGGGATTTCTTTGTTGAGGGTGTTTCATTCAGTACTCTTAAGGTGGACTAAGAAGGAGATGCTTCTTTCTTTCCTGCAACCAAGTGAGAGGTGTTTCAGAAGTTGGACCCTAACAGCTGCAGACTTTTTCATCTACAAAAAACAGGGCTCCTTAATTCCTTACAACTCCTCCTTCAGACAGGGTCTCTGCAATCCCAAAGAGGCTGGCTCCTGTGGCTAGTGACAGTAGGAGGGAGGGGTCAAGGAACAAAAGAAGGCAAAGAGAGAAAAAGATACCAAGTAACCAAGTGAGTACAGAGCTGGAGAGTATGGAGAAAGTCTAAATTAGAAAGTTCACAGTTTTTTTTTTTTTTTTAATTAGCAAACTGTACATTTTAATTACAGAAATGGAATTGTTCCTGTGACTTAAGGGAACTGAGAAGCTGTGAAATATGCTCCCAGTTTTATCCAATAGCAGGAAAAGAAAGCCTATCCACTGACAAATGGCAGAAAGAATAAAGTTGATTTATTGCTATTAAATATTGCTAATTCAATAAACTATTACAATCAGTAGACTTCAACTCTGGCAGATTTGAACTAAATGAATGAATGAATGAACGTAAATTCTGTGGACTTCTATTTGGACTTCAGAAGGAAGCTTAGGAAATAGGGACAAATGAGGCTAAACAGTATGTAGGAGCACATACCCAATCCCTCCACAAACCAGAGAGTCAGGGCTGCCACCTCTGCAGGCACAGTGCACTGAATTTCCCTAAGTGCCCTGCTGTGCCCTGCAGTGACATCACTGGCTGCCGTCCATAGCACAGTTTCCCCCTGCTTCCCAAGAAAATCAGTATTGTTGTTGCTACCTCTACCACATGTCCTGGAATGGATTATTCCACTGCATCAATATGTCACTTCTATGTAATGAAGTCAATATAATTTCTTCTGTAAATTTTGTGAATTATTTTGGAATTCCATTGTGTTTATAGTAATTCTATGGGTTATTATATAGCGATTTGAGCAAAATTATTCCATTTCTTTTTTTGTCTTTTTTTTTTTTTTTTTTTTTTTGCCTTATCTAGGGCCGCACCTGTGGCATATGGAGGTTCCCAGGCTAGGGGTCTAACAGGAGCTGCAGCCACCGGCCTTCGCCACAGCAACGCGGGATCCGAGCCGCGACTGCAACCTACACCACAGCTCACGGCAACGCCTGATCCTTAACCCACTGAGCAAGGTCAGGGATTGAACCTGCAACCTCATGGTTCTTAGTCGGATTCGTTAACCTCTGAGCCATGACGGGAACTCCAAAATTATTCCATTTCTGTTAATACTGCTCTAGCTCCGTGGACACTTATAACAGTCATATGAGCTGATCTCACATTCATTGTTTCTGCTTGCTTTTCAATATCTTCTCGGCACTGCAGCTTGAGCAATATTTATAAGTCAAATTTGCTTATGTGCCACTCTTCTTAAAACCCTTCAAAGACTTCTCATTGCCTGGTATGCCGTATGACCTTGTTCCACTGAGACCCACCCACCTCTCAAGCCCCCTAAATTTCCCCCCATTTTTTTGCCTTTGCCTCAGTCTTGCCACTTTTCCTTCAGTTCCTGGAATCCACAAAGTTTCTGCCCATTCCAGAGGCTTTGAATACTCCACCCTTTGCCTGAAATTCTCCTCAACCCGCCCTTACCAAATCTTCCCTTGATGCTACAGGCTAAGATGTTCCCCTTTTATAGGTTGTTATAGCATCCTCTACCTTCCTCCTAGCCCTTATCATAATTATAATTCAGTGATTTTTAACAAATTAAGTTATTGTTTAGTGTTTGCTATTTCCTTTCCTTTTCCTCCTCCCTCCTTTCTCTGTCTCTCTTTCTCCCTTTCTCTCCTCTCTTGCTCCTTTTCCTTCCCTCTCTCCTTCATTCCTTTCTTTTCTTTTCTTTCTCTTTCTTTCTCTTCTTTCTTCCTCTTTCCTTCCTTCCTTCCTCCCCTCCTTCTTTCTTTCCTATTGAAAACTCTACCTAGAGTACTACCTAGCAAATGAGACAAAGAGGGGATATAGTGAATGTTTATGAAGAATTTATGATGTCATAAGATAATATACATTATATAAGCAAGAGATACAATATTTAAAATTATATGCAATCTGATTTTGGCACTGGGAGGAAATATACCCAAATTAAACTTTTATCTAGATTATTGATTTTATTTTTAGCAACGTTCCTTGTAGTTTTCCATATTTTCCTATTATTTTGCTAGATAACTGTTAAGGAAAAAAAATGTGTTTGAGGAAATAGTTCATAATATCTCATCAATATTTATTATTACTTAAAAATAGTTTTTTACCAAAAAGTACACAATTTTGACTGGAGACACTGCCCCCTTTATCTAAGCTTGGTAAGTTGAGCTGTTTCTTCACTGATATTGTTTATAGATATGTATTTCTGGGAACAAGAGTACTATATGCCCTCTTTATTTTGTTGTTAATGTATGCAATATGTATGGTCAGATATAAGCTACTTTTATGAAGGTTTTTACTATACAATTCACTTAATTACCATTAAAATTTAATTAATTATTGAAATGTATATTTTCAAACTCAGTTCTGTAATAACTAAATAGTGGAGAAAAATAAATGTTACATAATACTATATATTATGGTTTTGTTTTCTGTTGACATTAGGCTTATACTAGGAATAATGATTTTGTTAGTATAGACAGACAATCTTATTAAGAAGCATACTTAGAACACAAAACCATATTTATAAAGTAGAGATATTTTCTTAAAATCATGAAATTAAATTATATATTTACTTCCAATGTAAGAATGGTGAACAAAAGGTAGAATTATAGATGAATTTTTATGGCAATTAGTATTAAAAATTTAAATAAAATTTAGCAAATGAATTAACTAATAGAATAAAAATGTAGTAAAAATTACCAAAAAAGCCTGTTTAAGGAATACAATAGATTTCTCACTATCTGGAAATGTATATACCCATTACCAATAGGTGTTGCAAAAGCATTTAGTACAATTCTGAAACCATCTTAATTTTAAAACAAATCTCTAAATAAAAGTAGAAAAGAAACTACTTAAATCAAGAATATTCAATTTTGGGAGTTCCCTCTGTGACTCAGTGGTTAACAAACCCGACTAGGATCCATGAGGATGCAGGTTCAATCCCTGGTCTCGCTTGATGGGTTAAGGATCCGGCGTTGCTGTGAGCTGTGGTGTAGGTCACAAATGTAGCTTGGACCACGTGTTGCTGTGTCTGTGGCATCGGCCAGTAGCTGTGGCTCCAGCTCAGTCCCTAGCCTGGGAACTTCCATAAGCCACAGGTGCTGCCCTAGGAGAAAAATAAATAAATAAATAAATTTAGAAATCCTAAATGAGAAAACTAAAATAAAGTTTGAATTTCAGATAAAATTAGAATCCAGATATGGATGCTTGTTTGCACTATTATTTATATTGGCTTAGATTTCTAGAAAATGTTCTAAGAAAGGAAAATAAAATTATTGATTTAAATTTTTCAAAAATAAGTTTGCTAACTTTAAAATAATTTTATATATAAATATATTTACTAAATATATATATATAACATCAATATAAAGTACTCACATATTTACATATAAGACCACAAAAGACTCTAGTAAAAAGATTCTAGAATGTTTGAAAAAATATGAAAGTAATTGGATATGAGTTAAGTATATAAAAATTAATGGTTCTCTAGTAGGGAACAATGGCAATAAAAATGTCATTATTTCAAAAAATTATGAAATATTTAGGACTTTTTTTTTGTCTTTTTGCCTTATCTAGGGCCGCACCCACGGCATATGGAGGTTCCCAGGCTAGGGGTCTAACAGGAGCTGTAGCTGCTGGCTTTCGCCACAGCCACAGCAACGCAGGATCGGAACCGTGTCTGCAACCTACACCACAGCTCACGGCAACGCCAGATCCTTAACCCACTGAGCAAAGCCAGGGATCGAACCTGCAACCTCATGTTTCCTAGTCAGATTCGTTAACCACTGAGCCATGACGGGAACTCCAAGGACTTTTTTTTAAATGACAGAAGCTAAATGAAGAAAATATTAGTTCGTATCTAAGAATATATGTTCTGAATTACTGAAAAGACATATCATGTTTTTGAATGAGTGTATCTAACTTAAAACATAAAATATTCCAAATTAATAAATAAATGTAATGAAATCCCAAATCATCTCCATAGTTTTGTGTTAATGTAATTTTTAATTTGAGTAAAATAAAATAATGTGACATTAACTGGAAGACAAACTTAAGAAAGTATGAGATAGAATAGCAAGGAGCTTAGACAGAAGAAAGTTGTCTTAATAGAATTCAAAACATAAAAGCTACTATGTCACACTAACATAGTTAGACAAAGTTGTACAACAGAGACGATGCCAAAAAATATAACTTTTATTCTTATTAGTACATTTATATGTGAAAATATAAATGATAAAGTTGGTGTTCAGTTCATTGTGAGAGACTATTAAAGGGTGCTGCTATTACTGTTACCTACATCTAACATAGTTAGACAAAGTTGTACAACAGAGACGATGCCAAAAAATATAACTTTTATTCTTATTAGTACATTTATATGTGAAAATATAAATGATAAAGTTGGTGTTCAGTTCATTGTGAGAGACTATTAAAGGGTGCTGCTATTACTGTTACCTACATCGGGGAAAAAATGTAAACCTCTAAATCACATGATATTCAAAATCAGTTCTTGATGGAATAAAGACATCATGTGCAGTCGATGAGAAAACGAGGCATACTTTACCATACATTACCAACCAAAGCCGTACAAAAAAAGATAATCATACTTCATTACATTCATCTGTTGATGGACACTTAGGTTGCTTCCATGTCTTGGCTACTGTAAATAATGCTGCAATACAGTAGGGTGCATGTATCTTTTTAAATTAATAGTTTCCTTTTCTTTGGATATATACCTTGTAGTGGAATTGCTGGATCATATAGTAGCTCTGTGTTTAATTTTTTGAGGAACATGTATACCTTTTGCCACAGTGGCTGCACCAATTTACACTCCCATCAACAGTGTATAAGGGTTCCCAAATGCTGCCAACATTTACTTGTGATCTTTTCTGATGAAGGTCATTCTGACAGGCATGAGGTAATAGTTCATTATGGTTTTGATTTGCATTTTCCTGACAGGGATATTGAGTGTCTTTTCATGTTCCTGTTGGCCATCTGCATGCCTTTTTTGGGAAAATAGCTGTTTAGGTTTTCTGCTTAGTTTTTAATCAGGTTGCTTGATTTTTGACTTTATATGAACTGTATATATATTTTGGATATTAACCACTTATTGAACATATCATTTGCAAATATTTTCTCCCATTCAGCAGGTTGTCTTTTTCGTCTTATTGATAATTTCCTTTGCTGCACAAAGCTTCTAAGTTTAATTAGGTCCCATTTAAAATATGTAGTTACATTTTTTTAATTATAGAAAATATAGTGTGTTCTAACCAGTGTGAATAGATGAGTAAAAACAAAATTTCAGACAAGAATGTCTAAATCTTACAGGTAGTTTCACTCTTATAAATGTCTCATATTAAGAATTTGGCTGTAAATACTCATTTTGTCTGTTTTCTTTTATGTATTATCAGATAAAATCAGTTATTGCTTAAAAAAATCACTATGCAGAAAAAAGATATGAAACATTTCTTGTGTTCAGTACTTGCACAAAATTTCTCATTGATTTATTTTACAAAACAGTGCTTTTGTACTGGTATCTGCAGAAAGTACTACGAATCATTGACAAAGAAGCTTTGTTTACACTAAAATGACTTATTCTTGATTATTGATATATCTAACAATGATTTTATGTGTTTCTGTTTTTTATAACTTAAAGGCGCTTAATTTTATTCACTTTGGTTAGTCAGCATTGTCAATTACTATCCTATCAGTTTTACCCATAAAATTAAAAAGTAATACACTCAACTAGTTTTAGTGCCTCCAAGTGTATTGAGTGGTAATTTTCCTTAAGAAAACATATTTCAAAGTTCCCTGATGGCTCAGAGGGTTAAAAATCCAGCATTGTCACTGCTGTGGCTTGAGTCACTGTAGTGGCACGGTTTAATCCCTAACCCAGGAACTTCCGCATGCTGTGGATACAGCCAAAGAAAACAAAACAAACAGCAACAACAACAAAAAGAAAACATGGAGTTCCCGTCATGGCTCAGTGGAAACGAATCCGACTAAGAACCATGAGGTTGCGGGTTCAATCCCTGGCCTCGCTCAGTGGGTTACGGATCCAGCGTTGCCGTGAGCTGTGGTGTAGGTTCTAGACGTGGCCTGGATCCTGCATTGCTGTGGCGCAGGCCAGCAGCCGTAGCTCCGATTAGACCCCTAGCCTAGGAACCTCCACATGCCGCGGGGGTGGTCCTAAAACGACAAAAGACAAAAAAAAAAATATGTATATATATATATATATATATATATATATATATATATATAACACATTTGGTTTTGTTTTGCTTGGGATTTTTAAGATTTCTGGAGCTTCCCAGGGGGAAAGACAATATCCAATATAGTATTTAGTGTATCTTTGCCATCTGGGTTTTCAGATTCATTTGGTTTAATTCAAAGATTAAAGACAGAAAAATTGGACCAAATGGTGGAATAAACCCCTGTCGAAAACATGCTTCTGCTGTGATTATTTTAGAGATTAATTGCTTCTTTAACTTGTAAATATACTGGTGTCTTCAGTTGCAGTTAATAATTGATTATCCATAAGCACATAGATTAATTGTGCCAGGGCATGCTGGGAGATGAGTTAGCTCTTCATGTCACTAGAGTATCCTAGTTTAAGTGGACAGTAGACTAAGCAAATGCTCATATGATGTAGTAAACTTTATCTCAAACAAGGATATCTAATGTATAAGAACTAATTTCGGATTTCTTTTAAAGGTGAATTATCTTGGATTATTTAAAAAAAAAGGGAGAGATTAGAAAGAATTCCAAATTTCTAACCTAAATGACTGGGAGTTTGGATGAAAATCTCCTGAAAACAGGAACATACTGCTAATATAAGAAATCTTAAATAATGTTGAGTTATGAAAAGTCATATCATACCATTAAAATGATAACTATTTTATTAAACCAGTTAGTTCAAACATCTACCATTTTCCCGAGCTTCTTATTGTTTTACTTTTTCCTTATAAACTCCTGCATCTTCTCTATTTGGACTTAAATATGTATGTCTTAGTTTAGAGGAAAACAAAACAGTGAAACAAAGCAAAACTGTTTTGATTGTATGTCCTCCAGCTAGTCCCCTAACTGTTTCTTGTCAGAGCCAAGTTTCTTGAAAGGATTATATATGTTCATAAATTGTTCCATGTGTTTGTCTGTCTTTCTCTTAAGGCGCAGGAAAATGACTACTGGTGCCATTGCTCCACAGGCACAGCTCTGATTAATTTCACCAGTAACTTATTTCTTCCCAGACTTAAAGTCCATTTCCAGTTCTTTTCTTACCTTGATTCCTTGTTACCATTTATTCTGTTTTCCAACCCCTCCAAGGACATAGAATTACTTTTAAAATTTATTTTTATTGCCACTGATTTATTTTGTGTTTACCTCTCTCATCACTTTTTCCCTCAGTCATTTCAGATATTTCCCTTCTTTTTGCCTCCACTTGATGTGGACAAGGACTTTCTCCTTAGACCTTTCCTCTTTTTATTCTGCACACCTCTTGAGTGGTTTCATTCCCTCACAGAGAATACCAGTGTTTCCTGAATTCACATCTGTAGTCCGAACATCGCATTCTAGTTCCAGTTTATATATCTTGTGATTAGGAGAGCAGTAGGTGTTTGACATTGAGCATGAGCCAGTCAGAAATTATCCCTTTCTCTTTCACATTTTCCTTCACCTCCTCCCCTGGCCAAGTATAGGTCTTCCTTTATATTTCATATTTCAGTTAATGCACTGTTTACTCGTTGGCTAAGCCAGATCCTTCCTAGATCCACCTTTCCTCAGCCCTATTCAGTTACCCAATTCAGTTCATGTAAGTTTCTAAGGTTAGGAAAGGTAGCTTACATGATTTTATATATATTATAAAATGTATAGATATGTTCTTAAAATGGCTTTAGTTTGTCAGTTTCTGGCATATTTAGTCAAAGAAAAAGTTTTCATAAAATTATTTCTATTAGAAAGGGGTGGGTAGCTATTGCATTTTATAGGAAAAAAAAAGAATTTTCCTTAGGTTTATCATTATGGTAAATATAGATAGCCGTGTTGAAAACTGCCGCTGAACATATTATAGATTAAACTTCCTTTATACTAATTTATTAGATTATTAATGAGTACTTATGTCCCTTATGTCAGTTTCTAGGAATACAAACATGAGTAAGCATAAATCTTACGCATATATAGGTATATTTTAGATAAAACCATTTTACTTTTTTTTTAAATATATGTAAAGCAAATATTCATGTATCCAATAATATATTCAATGATTTACATTATTTTATAAATACGAAGAATTTTGGCCTCTGTTAAATTATAAAAATCAGGCTCAAAGAATATTTTGTAGTTGCCAATGAGTATCATCTCTAGGTGTTTACATTTCATATGCTTAGCCTATAAAATTAAAATAAATTTATTTTAAAGAGAAGAAGTAAATATAGACAAAATATCAGCAGTAAGATAATATAGCCCAGTGTGGTTTTGTAATATTACCTAAGTCATTTTGTGTGGAAATTGACTACTCAGTAAATATAAAAGGTAATCATATGATTTCATCTCAAGGTCCTTAGTTGAAACAGTATAGCAGGTACTCTGTCTGTACCCTGGGAGTGATGAAAGATGTTGACTGTCAACATCAAGTGATTCCCTCTCATTAAATTACCTTCAGCTGAAAAGAACTGCTTAACCCAAGTTCAAGCCTCTTCTTCAGCAGGCTAATCTGTGACTGATCATTGTCTTCTGGAGGACAATTCTAAAAGACCATCTCAACTCTGCAGTTCCTTTGGGATCATCTGGAGACTGTTGCGATGCATCACAGATTCACTCCCCCACTACCTAGGTCTACCTTTTTTTTTTTTTTTAGCATATCATCACAAGAATTGATCCTGAGGGCACTCCTCAGTAAATTTCCTGAATGCATATCTTTATCAGAGAATCATATTTTCAAGGAATCATTCTAGATGGTCCGAGGAAATAGGGTCTAAAATAGAATGTTAGAGATAGACCACCCATCAACCCCACTAACTGGCTGGCAGTGAGGGCACCTGACTGGTGGTAGGTGGACCACAGATAGTTCTTGAATGCTATGGTGGTGAAACGGTTAAAGCCTTCACAGATGGTGGACAAGGATTGGTAGCAATGCAAGGTAATGTTCTGTGAATTCAATACCTCAAGCTTTTGAGGAATTCAATAGAAAGTAATAATTATAAGGACAGTGGAATCAGTTTCTGCTGAATTCTATTTATACAGTAAAGAAAAAGAATAAAAGACCGAGTGTGATTAATCATGAGTTGAAGGTGATGTGTGATGATAAGAAAGCCTCTTTAGCAGAATATAAAGAAATCCTTATCTTCTTTAACGAGAGGTTATAAAAGCTGATAATAAGGCTTAAAACTTATTTAAAAGTATACCAGAGTTCCAGAGAAGCTTGAATCCTCAATCCCAGGAAATCAGCAAAGCCAGTGTCTGAATCCCACTTAGAACTTGGGAAGTGCAGCATATCTGGGTTTATGATTTCGAAACCCTGGATCTCCCTAAACCTGGGACTGCACAAGTGGATCATGTCTTCCAATTAGAGGCTGTCACTTTCCTCTTGCTTAAAGATGATGTAGAACCTCCTTCCTTTTGTGGTAGTGCATACCCCTCTTAGGATGTACCCTCACTTCCCTTTCTTGCCACAAGATCAATATAAAGGGTCAATAGTTCACATTATTTGACCTTGGAAATGCTGTGTCTTTAAGGGAAGAAAGGGCCTATGCTATGCTTCAAATGAGCTGCAAACCCTAGCTGAGATTTACTGGTAGGAGTGAGGAAAGTATACAGGAAGTAGGACCCTGAGGTTGCTGGATCAAGTAGGCTTGAGAATAAGACTGAATAAGATGGGAGATGGAGGATAAGATTGGGAATAAAGAGTAAGAGTTTATTGCTATGGGAGCATTATCCCTTGAATTAAGATTCAGACCTTGGCAAAGATAGAGGATAGAGTTGTTACTACTAGGGTGACTCTTGGAAGCTTGGAGAAAGCAGTGATCTCCAGAAAAAGAAGCACAGTTGCCACAGTTGCTCTGTGAACAGTAGAAAAGGGATCAAATGACTCAAATATGGAAGCATGCTGGAGCTAATTTACCAGTTAGAGCCTAAAAATGTCATCCACTCAATGTATTCTATGGAAAGGCTTGGTAGACACCACATCTATTCAAGCAATAGAAATGTGCTATGGATTGAGATACAGGCATCAGTGAGACCCAGAAGTGACTGTTCTCTGTAGATATATGTTCACAGCAGGAGATGCTATTACAGAATGGGTCTCCCTGTTTGCAATGGGATGCTAAGATTTCAAAATTAATAGAGGCTAGGTGGCAGTGCTTAGCTGTCACAGGCAAGATGGGCACAGTTATTAATGAGTACCTAGTTCAAATGCATCCAGTGTTCTAGCCTCACAGAGATCTGTGAAGAAGGTTGATAGAACACAGCATCCCTTGGGGCAAAACAAGTGGACCATTAATAAGTGTATTGCCCCATCTGCACAATTAAAGAAATCAGATGGATGATCAGGAGCCTGAATTTGGTCATATAATATAAAGTCAGGACTCCTTGCCCAGTTGCTGAACCTGATAATTTTCAGACCATGTGGCCTGACATGCCAATCATGCCTTGAGTTTTCTTCTTATCTACTGTCACTCCATCAGGCAGACCTATCTGTAGTCTATCACAAGATGAAAGTGGTACATCTAAGAGGTAGTATTGCCAGAGCCAAAGAGCCCAAGTAAACTGTACAAGCAAGTGCCTAGACTCTTATGACATCTATGTGTGTTTTTCCAGAGTCTCTATCTGAGTTTATACTGGGCCACACAGAAAGTCTCTTTTGAGCAAATGGTGGGAAAAACAAAGACTAAGTTTCTTTCGTGATGAGTCAGCTGATGTATGCAAGCTCAAAACTGAACTTCTGTTTCACTAGAAGCCCACTCTGTGATGTCCCCAATAGACAGAGATAAGGGAAAAATCTTCCCAGTGGACAGAACTTGATTTGGGAGTTGTACCTGGAAAACTACTTTGCATGGAAGAGGGATTTCTATTCAGGTATTTGGGTGGACATATTGAGTGGCGTGAAGTGTGATAATATTTGCATTGCGTGCTAATGAGAATCAGAAAGTATATACGGCAGAAGCAGCACAAAACCATGAAGTGGACAGAGTAATGCAGAAGGTTGATATCACCTGGCTTCTATCATTGGTCACCCATAGCTGGGACAGCCAACTTATGAAAAGAATAGCCATACTGGTAGGGATAGAGGCTATGCATAAATTTGAAGAATGGGATCTGTCTACTGCCACTACTGAATATCTACCCTGGCAGCAGCAGACACCATCACAGCAGATCCTTTAAGAATGCCAACCAGTCCCCTTGGTACCAAGTTGATTATACTAGACCTATTTTTACCCTGAAAAGGACAGTGCATCATTCTGATTGAATTTGACATGTATTCTGGGTATGGATTTTTCTGCAAACCTTAGCCAGCAGCAGCCCTCTCCAGTGGCTTTTAGAATGTCTTATTCTTAATACACAGTCCTACCTAACCATTCATCAGACAAGAACCACATTTTACAGCAGTGAAGATGTATCAGTGGGAGGACTGCCGTGAGATTCTCTAGTGGTGTCATATTACACACCACTTAAAACATTAACTTACTAGAGTGATAGAATGGTCTTTAGAGTGCGTAGGTGAGTCTTATATAATATCCAATAAGGAGAGGTTGCCATATTCCATGATGAAGTATTCATCCTAAATCAATTCAATGCCTATTATTATGTGATTTTTTGGGGGGTAGAATACATAGGTTCAAGAATCAAGTCAAGACCCTATTACTACCATCACATTTGTGACCCACTTGGGGAATCCATGTTTCCCTTCTCACAACTCTGGCCTCTTCCAGCTTAGAAGTTCTAGTTCTCAGAAAGGAAAAATGCTTTAACTAAGTGACACAGAAAAGGTCTCATTAATCTTCAAGGCTTGGCTGCTACTCTGTTATTTAGGCTTCTGCATCAGGAAACAGTGGATAAAGGAAGCCACCCTCGTGTTGGGAGTAACTGGCCTATATGATCAGCTTAGGGTTAGAATTGTTACACAGTGAGGCAGTAAGAATATATTTGATAACCAGTTGATCCACTGAGTTTTTTCTTGCTATTCTGTTGTCCAATTTTGGTGGTAAACAAACAAATGCATTAGTAATGCTTGAGGAGCAGTTACCAGTGGCTCAAAATCCTTAGTGACAAAGGTCTGGTAACCTCACTTGGTAAGGTGAGGTTACACCAAAAGATGTACTAGCCCAGGGCAGGAGCAGTCTAGAACAGTAATAGTAGTGGGAGATGATGATCATCATCCCACCAGTTTCTTTTGAAAGATTTCCCAGAAAAGGCGATGAACCAGAATCCTGGAACAGCTTATCCCAGACAGTGTTATGCCTAGCAAGAGGATCTGAATGGAGGCTGTAGTGTGCCCGCAGATCCCTCCCTCAGGGCTGAAACACTCTTCCAGCTGCTGAGTCTTAGCAGCTGATGACTGTCAGCTAAATCCTTCTCTAGAAATCACCCTAGGCCAAACAGAGCTGCCCCTCCCAAGGTCAAGGCCTCAACAGGGAGCAGCACACCTGCAAGGACCAGTTGGTGGAGAAGGCTTACCTTCCTTGCCTTAAGGAAATACAGCTCTGGGGGGCATCAGGGCTCCAGAGCATCTCTAAACTACTGAGACCTTTTTTGCAGCTGCACCGTAGTTCAACTCTCCTCCTTAACAAGCCACTGCCTTCATTCCCCCATGAGTGTTGAGGGTGCTTTCCTATACACTTCCTGCACACATCTGTCTTAGAGTCTCTTTTCCTAGAAACCTGACCTAAGGCAAAAACACATATTTAGTATGTATGTAGTATTATATAGACTATATATTATACATACCTTTTATAGACATATATGTCACTTAAGGCATATATCATGTATGTATTTATGCATATGTATGTGTATATAATGTATGTATTTATATAC
This sequence comes from Catagonus wagneri, assembly GCA_004024745.2. NCBI lineage: Eukaryota > Metazoa > Chordata > Mammalia > Artiodactyla > Tayassuidae > Catagonus > Catagonus wagneri. The sequence goes on from PVHT021183528.1 coordinate 2,367,479, forward strand.
ATGCATGCATGCACATACATAAACATATACATATCTCTCTTAAAATACACTTTTTAGCTATGCCATTGTTGGACTTGTCTAAAAGAAATCTTGTTTTTGGTATATTTTATTTGTGTTACTTTTAAATGTGTTTTTAATCTTTTAAAGTAGTAATAGAAATGAGACAAATATGTTATATACTGTACAGAAAGATAACCACTAGTGGCATATTTGTTTTTATATGTAAAAAAATAAAAAAACTAAGGGTTTTATGAAATAAAATTCCTAAACATGGGTGACTCTAACAGATAATCCTGCCAATACAATGTTCATTAAGCCATTGTCACAGGGTGAGATCCTCAGAAAGCCAGTCATCCGAAACTTATATCAGGGAAAGGCATGTTCAAAGGATTGTTCAAGTTTGGCCTCTTCCTGATTGTGCCTGTCAATAGAAGCACCTAACCTGAAAGGAGCTAGGGATACATCAATAAGTGGATGTTTGAAAAGTACAATATTATTAACTATTTGGAACCCAAAGAGAGTCACCATTGATACACTGTTTCCCATCCAGTTCTGTTTTGTTCCTAAACTTTCTGGCTTCAGAATTTCATTCTTTCAATATAACACAGCTCATATCCTCTAAAACTAAGAGAAATTACGTTTTAAACCAGGAAAAATAAGTAATTTACAATTGACTAATAGTATCTTTTTTATGTCACTAAGACTGAATTCAGCTTTTAGGTCTCCTATATGTAAAACCCTGATTATTAAATAAGAAACTATTTTGTGGATTTCATATGTAAAACCCTAATTATTAAATAAGAAACTATTTGATGGATTTTAGACATTTAAACATTGTGTGATTATAATGCTGGTATCGTATCCGTAAGTATTCTAACTTATTAAAACCAGATGTATATCCCTGTACAGCTAATAAAATGGATTTAAACTGAAAGTTCCTTAAACTTTTCCAAAAATGCAGCAGTTATTCTGTAAACTTTCGCTACTAAAATTAGAGGCTATTGAGGTAGCTGTGAAAAGATTCTAACGTTGGGGAAAAAAAACAGAATATTGCCAAGCTAGAAATTTAAGTAGTGCTGTCAAGCAATTGACATTCAAAAAAGCTTTTTTAAAACTGGAGAAATTTGGGATTCTGTTCTTTGACTCCTTAGGGCATCTTTCACTACTTTTGTTGCCTTTTAATATTTTAACTCATTTTTTAAAAACTTTGTTTTATTGTGGTACAACTGACAAATAACAGAAGTACCTTCTGTTAGCACATTTTAAATTATAAATATGATCTAGGGTATAAACTGAGATGAAGGGAAAATTTAACCCAGTGCAAGATCATATTAAGATTATAATAACTTATAAACATAAATTCTTGATTTTTTTAATGTATGCTGTAAATTACTGGGAAAAGAATGTTAAGGTTAAGAGTCAGGCTGCTTGGTATTTTTTCTCTGACTACGGATCGTTGCTTTGGCTAACTTCTTGGATTTTCAGATCGCTCTCATGGAGCTCCATGTTATGTGACTGTTAACAAACTTGGAAACAAGAAAGATGTTTGTACTATGTCAGCTTATAAATAAAGATTTTAAGAAATAACTATTGTCTTTACCTTCCGTCATTGCAAATTTCTCTATACATGAGTTCAGTAAACTCAATGAAAAAATGAGTCTAGTGCTAAGCAATACAAGCCATTAGGAAAATTCACGTTTGGTCAGGTTTTATACGAACAGTAGTTTAAAAGCCATGTAACTCATAACACTGTTTTTGTTTTCTAGATTTGGATGATCCAGTAGTAACTGTTCATCAAAGCATAGGTGAAGCTAAAGAACAATTTTACTATGAGAGAACAGTGTTCCTCCGGTGTGTTGCAAATTCCAATCCACCAGTCCGGTATAGCTGGAGACGTGGCCAGGAGGTGTTACTGCAAGGATCTGATAAAGGAGTTGAGATATATGAGCCCTTCTTTACCCAGGTAAGAACTGAGGTATAGTATTTCCACCCCTCTCTGCTCGATACGTTCCTAATTCAGGCATCATGCAATATGATATCTACATGAAAAGACAGTTTCTACCAATCTGATCTTTTAAAAAACAATATATGCCCAGATGAAAGATCAGAGGACTCAAATAATGAAGAATGATATGTTGATTTTTCATGTTGTAGTTAAATTTAAAATGTTAACTCTTGAAAGACAATTTGAATTAATGTATCCTAACATATCCCTTTGTTCATAGGTTTGCCTAGATTTCACTCTAAAGTACGTAATTGTATATTTGATATCTCCTTTTTTTCTTTTGTGGGAAATAGTTCTTAAAAGAATTCTTAAAAGGAAATATTTTGATTTTCCCCATTTGCAATAGTAAGTACATTTTAAAGGAATGAAGAAATCTGCTTGAAATTTATTTGGTTTTGGTTTTAGGGGAAAAAACTTGTCTAATATTCTTTGTTCATTTTTGGTTTTGACAAAGTTTAATAATGAAACCATAATTATGTAAAAGCTAAAATACCTGCATCATTAAAAATTTATTTAATACAGAAGAAAATTGAATTAATTTAAATAGAATGAATGTAATATGGAATATTCTGTAGTATATTGAGAGTGGAGAATTAATAATTCTTGAGGAAAACACTGAAGTTATAGGACTGTTTGAATGCTGTTATTATAAAGCTTTTTGATATTGGAAAGGAGCACAAAGCTAATTTTCTAAAAAAATTTAAACAAAAAAATGTACTTGGAAAATGTTCAAAGTAATTGTGACTATGAATTAAAAAAATATATATATAGGCAACAAGATAAACAGGAATTTGACTACATTGTAAAAGTTTTAAGACATCATATATTCATAATTAGGGAAATATATAACCAAATTTAAAATATTGTTAGCTATACTATACTTTGGAATGCTAAAGATGATCACAAGTTTGGCATCTCTAATAATGTAAGGTTATCTTCCTGAGTTAGTAAATACCCCAGCATTCCATCTTTCATCATTAAATAAAAGTGAATGTGGTAATTAATTCTTTAATTTTGCTGAAATCACTTTTCTTTTTTGTAGTTAGCAAAATAACTTACAATTTTTGTTAACAGTATTTCGTTGCTTAGATCTCTAAGATTTAGAAATCCAGGTAAATGAGCACTTATCATTTACTGATTCTTCTATTGTCAATGTCTTTAAAAATATGGACATTTTTAAAATTTAGAAAACATTTTCCTGTTTGACATGATGTTTACAGATACTAACGCAATTCTAAATACCTAGCCACTAGGTGCGTAATCACTGCATGCAGTTTATTATCTTCAGAAGGGTCTCAGCACTTGGAAATGAACACATGGGCCTTGACCAAATTTGGGAGAAGCTTTTACACTTGAAAATAATTAAGAATTTGTTTTAAAGTAATTAAATAAGCACAAGCAAACTTTCATTCTTTTTAATTTATTGCTATTTCTATGTTAGTAACTCTTAAAAGAAAAAAGCCCATCTTACAAGAACTCTCAAACTAGTAGCTTTTGATTCTACCTTTTAAAAGTAACCTATATTTTCTCTTGCTTCCTTTTATTCTTCTGTTCTTTGATGAGAAAAACAACAGGTTTTAATATGAACATTTCAGTATGTGTTAGCCTATACTATATGCTGCATAGCGTATGCTGTCTCTACCTTCTGCTGTGCTTAAAACTCTGCTGCTTGGCCCCTCTGAATTCTCTTAAAAGTTATTTAATAAACAAACTTTCCTTGCAATTCTGCCCTCTGGATTCACCAGCTATAGTTGATAATTGTCAATAACATGTAGTTATAGCTTCTATTGTAAAATATCTTTTCTTCTGAAATGGCTATGTTTTTGTATCCATTGTAAGAATTATGTAGAAGGTAGAAATACTTTAAAACTTTTATGTTATATGTATACTTAATTTGTTAGTATTAAACATATTTTGTAAGCCAGATTGATAGAAATGTGAAAACTGTATCACATGGAAAGTTTAGTTGTTATAACTGCAGAGAATGTTGGTTTTCTAGTGGACAAAATATTGTCAGTGTTTTTTCTTCATACCACACGTGTTGATACACTGCACGTGGGCCTGATATATACAAGTCCAGCTGTATCACGTGAACTCTGTGATCTCTCCATGGAACATAGCAATAGGTTCCTAACTGGCTATCAGGCTTTATTACAGAAACATCCAGTCACCTGAATGATCATTAAAAAATGTAATTTTTTTTTCTGCTTTCATCCCTCCAGTGGCTTCCCAGTGTTTAGAATAAATCCAAAAAAAAAGTACTGAGGCCTGCAAGAGCATGTTTGACCTTGCTCTGCCTTGTTCTCTCTTATCTACTCTTCTTTGCCTCATTCATGTTACGTCCATGTCCTCTCTAGACATGCCTAGAATCTGCATGTTGACAATCCTTCCAGTTGGAATGTTACTTACTTAGATACCACGGCAGAGGACTCATCACCTGAGAAAGGCTTTCCCTGGCAGATCTATCTGAAGTATCTCTTCCCTTCCGTAGTTACTCTTTCCCTAATATCCCTTTTGGTTGGTTGGTTTGTTTTGTTTCATTTTTTTTCCTTATGGCACTAAAACTATCAAATTATCCTATTCATGTATTTGGACATAAACTCAATAATTATAGTGACTTTGTCTTTTCAACAGCACAAATGGTGCCTGACACATGGAAGATTCTTAATAAATATATTGAGCCAATTATTCCCGTGGAAATGTCTGGATTTGTAACAATGGAATAGTAAAAATTAAGTTATTAGTAACTCCTGAGTTACTCTCTGAGTTACTCCTGAGTAACTCTCCGATCCTCTTTTTGTTAAAAAATTTTATTGAAGTATAGTTGACTTCAAAAGTTGTGTTAGTTTCAGGTATACAGCAAAGTAAATCAGTGATATATATGATTCACTGATCATATATATCAGTTCCTTTTCTTATTCTTTTGCCAGATAGGTTATTTCACAGTATTGAGTAGATTACCCTGTTCTATACAGTAGGATTTTGTTACCTTCTATTTTATGTATAGTGATGTGTATATTTCAATCTCAAACCCCTAATTTATCCCCCTGGCCTCATGTTTCCCCTTTGATAGCTATAAATTTGATTTCAAAATTTTTGATTCTCTTTGTTTTGTAAGCTTAGTATCATTTTTGTTAGATTCCACATATTAGTAATCTCATTTTATATTTGTCTGTCTCTGTCTGACTTCACTTAGTCTGATAATCTCTAAGGCCATTCATGTTGCTTCAAATAGCATTGTTTTATTCTTTTTTGTGGCTGAGTAATCCATTCTGCTTTATCCCCTAAAGAGAGCTTAGTGAAATGTGAATGATACTATAATTAAATTCATTTTCATAATTTAATTTCCAAACAGTTGATGATTTTCTTGTTATAATTTTTAATTGACAGCTAATCTAATTTCAGAAACATACCATGACTAATTTCAGTCTTTGGAAATTGAGACTTGCGTGGTGTACTTGCCTATAGTATACTTCCATGAATGATCCATGTGTACCCACAAAAATGTGCGTTCCAGCATTGTCAAGTTTTAGACATGTGTTAACTGTGTCATTCAGGCATTCCATGTATTTCCTGATTTGATGGTCTGTTGTTCTAAAAGTTTTTGCAAGAGTTTAGTTATTATCTGTGACTATGATGACAGGAGATTTGTCTTCTTCATTTTTATCAATTTTCACTTTATATATTTTGCAGGTATATTATTAGTATATACCGATTTAGACTTATTATGTCTGCGTGCATTATCTTTCTGATACCTTATCTTCCTGGTAGGTTCAGAAATCTTCTTTACCACTGGCAATGTTTTTGGCCCTAACTCTTTTTGTCATTTGTTTAACTATATAGGCTTTCTTTGGCTTAGTGGGTAGGAGAGATATTCATCTCTTTTACTTTCAAACTTTGTGTCTTTGCAACATGTCTCTTTCAACCAGAATATAGACTCTTGTAGTAGTTTAAATCCAGTGGAACTATCTTAATTTTTAATTAAGCATTTAATCTAGTGACTGATAGCTATTTTTTACTATATGACCTACTTGTTTTATTTTACTTCTCTGTTTTTTTGCCTTTTTTTTGAATTTATCAAATATTTAAATTATTCCATTTTATCATCTATTTAACCAATATTTTTAAATTAATTGGTTACCTTAAAAAGTATACCCTGCATGCTTGAATCCTTTTTTTTTTTTTTTGCCTTTTTGGGGCCACACCCGTGGCATAAGGAGGTTCAAGGCTAGGGGTCAAATCAGAGCTGTAGCCACCTGCCTACGCCACAGTCATAGCAACGCCACAGGCATAGCAACACCAGATCTGAGCCCTGTTTGCGACTACACCACACAGCTCATGGTAACACCGGACCCTTAACCCACTGAGCGAGGTTAGGGATCCAACCCGCATCCTCATGGATACTAGTTGGGTTCGTTAACCACTAAGCCGTGAGAGGAACTTCAATAAGCCACGACGGGAACTCAGAATCCTTTGTATTTTATGTTATTTTTCTTCAAGTATTTTATTTCCATGTATATTTTTAAATCAAGATATTATTTTGTTCTTTGAAACAATCATTATCCACTTATATTTACCAACATATATTCTTTTTCCAATTTGAGTTCATTTATGTGTAAGGCACTATTCAAAGTTAGTTTTTTGCAGTTGGATAGGCATGTATTCTAGCACCATTTATTGAAAAGTTCATTCTTTCATCACTGAATTTCCTTGGCACTTAAATTGAAAATCAATTGGCCCTATGTATTAGGGTCTGTTTCTGAACTATTTGTTCTTTCCCATTGATTTATATGTCTGTCTTTATGCTAATACCATACTGCCCTAATTGCTGTAGGTTTACAATAAGTCTTGAAATCAGAAAAAAATAAGTCCCTCAAAAAATGTTCATCTTTTTTATAATTGTTTTTGATATTTTAGCTTCTTTGTATTTCCACTTAAACTTTAGGATCATTTTGTCAATTCCTAGAGAAAATCTGAAAAGAGCTTGAGGGAAGTTTAACTGGCTCTGTAGATCAATTTGAGGAGACTGATATTAAGGTTATTGAATTGATGGGTGATTGATATTGTCTATGTATTATAATCAAGCAAAGAAAGCCCTAATCTCTACTTTGATTTTACTTCTTTGTCATGTGTAGTATTGCTCTATGAGCAATTTGAGAGCATATATAGGATTTTCCACTACCAGTTTTATTTAGATTTATTAGCCTTTCAGATACTGGTTTAAGTGAAAAATTTTGTATGTAAGTGTATTTATCATAAATGTATAGGAAACTAGCCATTTGCTTAAGAAACTCTTGAGAGTTTTTAATGCCTCTTAGGACAAGGCAGCTAGGTGTATATATTCACAGAAACATCCAAGAGTTTCGTTTTTGGTGGGCCATAGTAGGTTTACTTTTGTGCAGCAAACACAAATGCAAATGCTTGTTGAAACTCTCTGGTAACATAAATATATGAACTCGGGCAGGTAGCATGAGAATAAGAACTGGTAAGGTTGCTGTGCACTTTTTAGAAAATAATACAGCACCTATTGCTACCAGACTTCTATATTTGACCCTCTTGACTGCCATTTTTAAACTCTACTTGAACCTACATTCTTTTCAGGAGGGGGTGGTAGATATGATAACATTACTAGTTTTGTATAATTTCAAATATATAGGCAATTACAAAATAAGCAGGATTTTTCTAAAAGTTCTGATGGATGAAAATTTTTGAATTAATAGATTTAAAATCCCAGATTTCAGGTCACATTTTTATAATACAGAGAAATAGTGATGTAAAGAACATTTTTACCCATAAAACTACTTGATAAGAAACAATATCCTCATCAGTAGCTTCTAGCTGCCTTGGAAATTTGGAAGGATAATTAATTATGGTTGTTTAGCAGTAGAAAGCAGCACAAAATGGACTTAGCTCATGGTCTCTATATTTACAATCATAAAACATAATTTTTATGTAGATTCAAATTTACAAGTTATTATATCTAGTTGTTTTTTTCTATGTTTCATATGTTCTTTATATTAAAAATTAATTTTATTTGGTATCCTTGAAATACTTCCCAATACTATCGTTTTTTTTGCTTTCCTGTAATGGCTTTGCCATTTATGAGATAGAAATGATGTTTATTTTTCCTTTTGCTTATCATGCTAGCATGTATGTATATGTATTTCTTAGATATTATTGATTTCTTGAACTGTTGCTTCCATCACCTGACATGTACTTTTAGTGAAAAAACTTTCCAAAAACTGAAAGGTTTGTTTTTATTGGAGCGCTTTAGTAATATTTTATTTTCATAAATCCTGTAGCCCTGTAGGAGTCTTCATAGGGCAAATAAGATCCAGTTAAAATGACTGGTATCCGTTTTGTGCAAGACAATGGCAACTGTCTTTCAGAGATTTAGTTTTACTAGACAGGGATCCTCTGACTTTGTTAATATATATGGGGAGAAGTCAAAGTAAACAGTTATTATTCCTTTTATTTCTTTTTCTTCTCTGATTGACATGGCTAGGATTCCAAAATTATGTTCAGTAACAATGGTGAGAGTGAACATCCTTGTCTTGTTCTTGATCTTAGTGGAAATGCTTTCAACTTTTTACTGCTGAGAATGGTGATAGCTGTACATTTGTCATGTATGGCCTTTATTATGTTGAGGGAGGTTCCTCTGTGCCCACTTTCTAGAGAGTTTTTGTCAGAAATGGGTGTTGAATTTTGTCAGAAGCTTTTTCTGCATCTATTGAGATGATCATATGGTTTTTATTCTTCAGTTTGGTGATGTGGTGTATAACTTTGACTAATTTACAGAAATCGAAGAATCCTTGTACTATGGGATAAATCCCACTTGATCATGGTGTGTGATCTTTTTAATATATTGTTAGATTTGGCTTGCTAGTATTCTGTTGATGATTTTTGCATCTATGTTCATCAGTGTTACTGGCCTGTAATTTTCTTTTTTTGTGGTATCCTTGTCTGATTTGGGGATCAGGGTGATGGTGGCCTCATAGAATGAGCTTGGGAGTGTCCCTTCCCCTGCAAATTTTTGGTAGAGTTTCAAAAGAATAGGTTTAACTTCTCAGAATTTTGATAGAAGTTGCCTGTGAAGCCATCTGGTCCTGGACTTTGGTTTTTTGGAAGTTTTTTAAATCACAGTTTCAATTTCAGTACTTATGATGGGTCTATTCATATTTTCTATTTCTTCCTGGTTCAGTCTTGGAAGCTTGTACCTTTGTAAGAATTTGTCCCTTTCCTATAGGTTGTCCATTTTATTGGCATATAGTTGCTTATAGCAATCTCTTGTGATCCTTTGTATTTCTTTGGTGACAGCTGTAACTTTTCCTGTTTCATTTCTAATTTTATTGATTTCAGCCCTTTCCTTTTTTTCTTGATGAGTCTGCCTAAAGGTTTTTCAACTGCTCTATACAATAGCTGATTAACAATAACCTACTGTATAGCACAGGAAAATCTACTCAATAGTTTATAATAACCTATATGGAAAAAAATAATGAACATATTTATATATATAACTGATTCACTTTGCCGTGCACCTGAAACTGATACAACATTATAAGCCAACTATACTCCAATAATTTTTTCAAAAAAGAAAGATAAATGAGATGCCCAAGTATGAAAAAATAAAATAAGAATACATTGGTAATAATTTCGGATGCATTATAAAACAAAACAGTGATTTTGATACAAAGTAAAAATCACTGTCAAATAGAGGCATACAGTACTACTATGCAGAGATCATTCGAGATGAAAAGCAATAACATAAGCAATATACAGAAGGCAAACAATATCTTCAAAGAATGGCCATGTCTCTGGCTGACTGGAATAACAGTTTGTATATGTGAGGAACTATTATTCCCACTGTGAAGCTGGGAAGGTATCCTGGGTCTGTATTATGCAAAGAGTCAAATGACAGATCATAAGTCTGCTTATTTTTAATACTATGAAATTAAATTTCTTTTAAATATATTATGTTTTCCTGTTTGATAACAATGCCTTATTTAAATAAAATAGAATTTCTTATATAATGAAATATATATACTCCACATTCATGTTCATAATAAGTTAATAATTATCTCAATTTCAATTGAGTATTTATTTCACCATGCTGTGGAAATACAATACCTTTTTATAGATCATGTTTCCAAAATGAAATTGGTCTGTGTTTCTAGGCTGATATGAATTAATAAGAATATAAGTCTAAATCTAATTATGCTTTCCATACTCAATACTGAAGGTGTCAGCCAGCAAATATTTATTTAGAAGCTTATAATAAATTAGTTATTAGAGCTACAAAAATGAGTATGAATTGAAAGGTTTATTTTTTTCCTGATATCTGAAAGTAAATATTGAAAGAAAGTTCCAATAATTTTATAAATAAAATAGAAATGCTGCTTCAGGCTATGGGTAAGTGCTACTGAGTAATATATAGAATGCCTTCCTTTATTTACAGACAGTTTTAAATTTTAAATGTAGATGTTTCAAATAATTTTGTGAACATTAAAGAAATGTATACTTAAATTTTACAAACTACACATACTCTTGCTATTTTTTAGAACTTTGTAAAAGATGTTCATGACATCATCTTGTGTATTATAATTACACCATCTAATTATAAGATTGAACATATTTACATCGATTATGTAATTAACCATAATTAGGCTAATTAGACAATTAGACAATAATCAACTGAAAATTCCTTTTTATAAATCATGGAAATTCACATGCAAAAAGCCTTCTAACATCACAAAATATTAAATTTATATGATCTATGAAATAATATTATGTGATAAAACAGTTAAGTAGTAAAGTCTAAGACATTATGAATATATATATTCATATGTACACATGCATGCCATTTGAAAGCATATATATATTTTTATGAATATTTATACACATAGATATATATTCTCTGGTTGTACATTATGATATATTTTTTAAAAATATCTTGAGCTTTGGGAGCTTTTTATTGAGAGGAAGAGGGTCAGCCCAAATGATTTACTTATTTCCTGAATGTGATGAATTAATTAAGGTTCATATTCTTCCTTAACTCTGCCCATTGTTTTCTATGTTCCTTTTATAGATTTTGTCTATATCACCTCCTCTCCCTCTTTAACATGCTGCATAGAGTAATCTTATATATTAACCTAGATGACTGTCCTTTAGGTTCAGACATCTTAGTAACTTACTTCCTGAATATAGGATTTAATCATCTTAGTTCACCTAAAACAATTCTCCAGTCATAGGATAACTGAATCTTGGGAAACTGTGAATCTAGAATTGAAAGTTATTCTTTCATTTTGTCTATCCTTCTCACGCACCCACTTTGTTGCTCTGATCTGCATAAGAATTAACTAGGATATGTCGTACACAAACCATTATATTTATTGGACCATATTTGTTTGAATTTAAAGAATGTGAATCATCTCAAATGTAAGGCTTTTTAAGCCTTAGAAATCTCAATATTACTCCAATTTACAAAAGTCTTCACTTTTGGATAACATAAAAACCAGCAGCATGCTTTACCACATGGATATATATAAAATATACATAGGTATATATAATATATATATAGGTATATATAATATATAGATATATATAGGTATGCATATGATATATATAGGTATAAAATATATATAGATATATATAAGATATTTCAAGAATGCATCCACTACAAAAATTACCTCGGTATTTTAATTACCAGCGTTTCAATGCTATTGGTTCAGAAGTAGTTGATTGTTTTATATACTTCCCTTGGGGCTTACTTCCCATTTATGTTCTCTTGTTAATAAATGTGTAATAACTGTGCAGTAATTCTTTTGTTAATAATTGTGTGGCTAGCCTTTAACTTGAATCTGTTTTTCAGCCTGCCATAGTGTTAAGAATTTTTTGATTCTTATTACTTTTAGAGTAATATGGTTCAAAAATATTTACTGAAAACTTACTATGTGCAGGACAAGTAGGTGCCTCTATTCTTTTCAAGTTAGCGATCTTGGCTGAGTTGATAACATGAAAACACACTGCACCAAATGGCAAGGATAGAATTTAAAGTATTTTTATATAAAAGAAAATGCAATATTGACATATAATGTAAATTACAGGAAACCTATACAAACATATAAACAAAGACAACTGGTATTAAATATACAAAAGATATTAACTCAGAAAATAAAAAGCTTGTAAAGGTTGGCTCAAAAGTAAGAGCTTTTAGTTTGAAAATTTTTCCTTGAAATAATACCTGTCTGTAAGTATTCAAAATAACTACAGGGGCATCTGTTTGATGGGTAGACAGTTATAGTAGGTGGATATCATATTTAGAGAGTTTTCCAACTAGAGAAGACAAGTTTGGTTTTTAAAAAAATCAAGTAGATGAGTGACATTAAACACAGAATAAGTAGTATTAGAATAAGACAAAGCCTACTCTCACAGCCCGGACATTTAGAGCCTGGCCTCTTTGAAACTCTGAAATTTAATGTTATTCATTGTGCTGCATTGCTCTATACTTCAGCCACACTGATTTTCTATATAACCCTCCAGGTGGTCAACATTACTACTATGGTGGGGTCGCTTCAGTTTTAGTTCCCACTATCTGTCTCACACTTCTATCCTCATTTTTCAAACATCCTCCTAGTCATTCAAATTTAAGCTCAGTAGCCTTAGAGATGCTTCTCAGAATCTCCTAACCTAAATATCTTACCACAGCCCCACCTTTCTATCACATACCTTGTTTGATTTACTTGTCAGCATTTAATACTCTTAAAAATCATTCTGTCTTTATTTAGATACTTATTGTTTCAATCATGAAAAGTTTGATGTATATTTCACTGTGTTCCCAACATTTAGAAACTACTTGGAATAAAATATGTACTATGTGATCATCTGTTTATTGAAATAAGGCTATTATTAATTTTGTATAAACATTTTTTCATTGCAATATTAAGCACATATAGAAAAGTACATGGAACATAAGTGTACAGCCTCATGTGTTTTTACACAGAGATCATATTCCTCCTAGTAGCATGAAGAGCAAGAAAACTTCAAGCACTTCCTTCATCACTGTAGTTAGTTTTAAATCAAGAAACTGGCTGTTTCTTAAAATTTGATAGGAAATGTGGCATAACATTTGAAAGACTGAAAGTAATTGACTTTCTCTAGTGTAATTTTTGTTTTTTTACAAAAAATAGGAATGAGCAATAGAGTTGACCATGTATCTATACTAGAAGTGCCAGTGATGGAGTTCCTTTCGTGGCTCAGCAGTTAGCGAACCCGACTAGCATCCATGAGGATGCGGGTTCGATCCCTGGCCTCACTCAGTGGATTAAGGATCCAGCATTGCCATGAGCTGTGGTGTAAGTCACAGATGCCCCTAGGATCTGGCATTGTTGTGGCTGTGTTGTAGGCCGGTGTCTACAACTCCGATTCAACTCCTAGCCTGGGAACCTCCATATGCTGCGGGTATGGCCCTAAAAAGACAAAAAGACAAAAAAAAAAGAAAAAGTGCAAGTGAAAATATTTAATTGTAGAAAAATTACAGAGAAAGAATCAGTATCCAATTGATTATTAATGTAGCAATTATTACATAAAAGGCAGAGAGATGAAAATGTAATGAGAATAATATAAGAAATATGGCACCATAAGCAAAGGACAGAGTGTACTGTGGTATAAATGAAGTCTGATTTTTATAGATTTTGTATTTTGGTACCTTTTACTTTTAAAAGTCATTATGATTATATGCTATGATAATAATACTTCTTGTAGAATGTGATGAGTGGAGAGACCAAATTTTAAATATATTCTGTTAATCAACAAATATTAAGCAATGGATATAAAATGCTTCCCATTAGATGATATGAGAGCTCTAAGAAGACTCTGCCCCTAGAGGCTTCATGATTCAGCTAAAAACATGTCAACATATTGAAATTCTAAAAAGGTACCTCAAAATAGTGATGAAACTGATTTGATGGGAATAAATATTAAATGAAAATAATAATAAAATTATTTGTGTGAGGAATAAGAAAAAAGTACTTTTGCTTAGACTGCACAGTTTCTCAAAAGATACACTAAACGTTTTTGAAATGATCTTTCAGAGTACAAGACCTGCTTTGGGTTTCCTGGCATGAAAATGACATGATGAAGGGACATATGGTGGCATTGTACACAGTGATTAGAATAAAGAAGAGGGAGCATTCTTGACAGCAAGCATCACATTACCTTAGTCCAAATAAGCGCACAAACCATATCTGTTAAATCAGTAGTTGATGAGGCACTCACTAAAGCAAATGTAATGCCTATAGATTGAAAAATAAAGGCCATTTGTGAAAGAAAAACTAAAGAATAATCTATAGCGCTTGATGCCATTGAATATAGGGTAATAAGAAACTGAAGAGTGAATGATGACAGGAGTTGTTAGTACGGGTTATGGGGAGAACAATGCTGGTGATCATTAAAAAACACAATATCAGAAGGGAAAATGTCTATCAGGTGCTGCAGTCAGAGTTAAAGTGGAATGGAATGGTGAACTCATAGAGTGTGATATGACATTGTATGTATTACTGATTGAAATCTTTACCAGGCAGTTATCAAAGAACATAAGAATAGAAGTCAGAGTCAGAGGTATACATAGAGATGGTGGGAGAGGACATGCATGGAGAGGTATAGGGGAAATTCAAGAGAAAAAAAATTTAGTCTAGAAACAGAAGAGACAAGTCTAACTTGTTTGTTGGCAAAGTATGAAGTGGCTTTTTGTGGGGTATGGGATCTGTAATGCCAGAAGAAAAAAAGTACATAAAAACAGTAATGAAAAGAATGTTCAAAATGGTTTATCTTTCTTTCTTTCTTTCTTTCTTTTTTTTTGTCTTTGTCATTTTAGGGCCCCATCCACGGCATATGGAGGTTTCCAAGCTAGGGGTCTAATCAGAGCTGTAGCTGCCAGCCTATGCCACAGCCACAGCAACGTGGGATTCCCACAGCAATGTGGATCTCCGAGCCACGTCTGCAACCTACACCACAGCTCACGGCAATGCCGGATCCTTAACCCACTGAGTGAGGCCAGGGATTGAATGGTTCCTAGTCGGATTCATTTCCTCTGCACCACAATGAGAACTCCTCCCTATGGATTATCTTAAGAGATCCAGATAGGGGTGGAAAACTCAAGTGCAAGAGTGTAATGGCTACCAAACTTTGCAAGTAAAAGCACAGGAAAAATTTCGGAAAAGAAGAATTTAATTACTTACAATACTTTTGGTGGTTTTTTTCAAGTGTAATTTATTTTTTCTTAAAAATTTGTAAAGTATACATAGATGCTAATCTAAACCATAACAATGAATCAGATTGTGCTAGGAATATAGCGTTAGTAGAAGATTGTAGACTGAAACGTGTGTAGTAGATAGAAAATGAAATAGAATACAACAAAGAAGTGTCTAAGTTGTTATTGTAATTATTTACCTACATACAGGAAGCTGTCAAAGTAGCAAATGTAATCTAAAGTGTTGGAAATAAGCATAGAAATATAGACGCATAAAAAAAAATTAATTGAATTTTAGCAAAAGACCACCTTTAATGACACTAGTGGCTCTGGTTTCAGTAGTGTTAAAATCATATCCAGAAAATATGGATTACAAAATCATTTGTCAGTGGTAACAGAAACAAGAAGTACTAGGAGAATATAATCAATTCTATGTAAATAGACTTTATCATTAAATATGAATCTAAATGACACTGTTCATCCTTTGTATATATTTGAGAACTGTTATCACTGCAGGATTGCTTTTGTAATATTGACTATATATATTAACATCTATTGAATTAATAGCAGGTGCCAAGCAGGTAATAAATTCTGCAAAAATAAATATGTATAAAGCAAAATCCTGAGCAGTGAGGGACAAGTAGTTATAGTACATTTTGGGGGTGGAGTTTTGTTTTTTTTTTCCTTTTGTTAATTTAGTTTTTTATTAAAGTAGAGTTGATTTACAATGCTCCTTCAGTTTCTGAAGTGAAACAGCCACACACACACAAACAGACATTGTTTTTTTTTTTTTTTTTTCTACTATCTTCCATCATGTCCTAACCCAAGAGACTAGGTACAGTTCCCTGTGCTGTACAGTAAAACCCCATTACTTATCAGTTCTAAGTGTAATAACTTGCATCTACCAGCCCCAAACTTCCCATCTATCCCCTCTCCCCCTGGGAAACACAAGTCTAATCTCCATGTCCATGATCTGTTTCTGTTTTATAGATAGATCATCTGTGCCATATTTTAGACACCACATTTAAGTGATATCACATGGTGTTTGTCTTTCTCTTTCTGACTTACTTCACTTAGTATAAAAATCTTTAGTTCCATGTTGCTGCAGATGGCATTATTTTGACCTTTTTATGGCTAAATAGTATTCCATTTTTTACATGTACCACATCTTCTTAATCCATTCATCTGTCAATGGACTTTGGGGCTATTTCCATGTCTTAGCCATCGTGAATAGTGCTGCATTGAACATAGGGGTATGTTTACCTTTTGAGTGAATACAGACCTATGCCCAGGAGTGGGATTGCGGGGTCATATGGCAGTTCTATATTTAGTTTTCTGAGATACCTCCATACTGTTTTCCACAGTGTTGTACCAACTTACATTCCCACCAATGATGAAAGAGGGTTCCCTTTTCTCCATATCCTCCCCAGCATTTGTTGTTTGTTGAGTTGTTAATGATGGCCATTTTAACTGGTGTGAGTTGGTACCTCATTGTAGTTTTGATTTGCATTTCTCTAATAATTAGTGATGTTGAGCATTTTTTCATATGTCTGCTGGCCATCTGTATGTCTTCTTTGACAAAATGTCTGTTGAGGTCTTCTGCCCATTTTTTGATTGGGTTGTTTGTTTTGTTGTTGTTGAATTGTTTGTATATTTAGGAGGTTAAACCTTTGTTGGCTGCATCAGTTGCAAAGATTTTCTCCCATTCGGTGTGTTGTCATTTTGTTTTTTTAATGGTTTATTTGCTGTGTTAAAGCTTTTGAGTTTAATTAGGTCCTATTGGTTTATTTTTGTCTTTATTGTCATTAATCTAGGAGGGAGATAAAACAAGATGTTGCTGTCATTTATGTCAAAGAGCATTCTGCCTGTATTGTTCTCTAGGAGTTTTATGGTATCTAGCCTTAGGTTTAATGCATTTTGAGTTTATTTTTTTGTATGGTGTTAGAGAATATTCTAACTTCATTTTTTCACATGTAGCTGTCCAGTTTTCCCAGCACCACTGATTGATGAGACAGTCTTTCCTCCACTGTATGTTCTTGCCTCCCTTGTCATAGATTAGTTGAACCCATAGGCACTTGGATTTATTTCTGAACTTTTATCCTCTTCCGTTGATATATATTTCTGTTTTTGTGCCAGTACCATACTATTTTGATGACTGTAACTTTGTAGCATAGCCTGAAGTCAGGAAGACTGATTCCTACAGTTCCTTTTTTTTTTTTTTTTAATCTTCTTTGGCTATTCAGGGTCTTTTGTGTTTCCATACAAATTTTAAAATATTTTGTTCTAGTTCTGTGAAGAATGCCCTTGGTAATTTGATAGGGATTGCACTGAATCTGTAGATTGCCTTAGGCAGTGTAGTCATTTGGACAATACTGATTCTTCCAATTCAAGAGCACAGTGTATATTTTCATCTAGTTGTGTCATATTTGATTTCTTTCATCAGCTTTTTATAGTTTTCAGAGTACAGGCCTTTTGTCTCTTTAGGCAGGTTTATTCCTAGGTATTTCATTCTTATTGATTTGATTGTAAATAGGATTGTTTCCCTAGTTTCTCTTTCTGATCTTTCGTTGTTAGCACAGAGAAATGCAGTTGATTTCTATATATTAATTTTATATCCTGAACCTTACCAAATTTGTTGATGAGCTCGAACAGTGTTCTGGTAGTGTCTTCAGAATTTTCTAGGTATAGTACCATGTCATCTACAACAGTAATAGTTTTACTTCTTTTTCAATTTGGATTCCTTTTATTTCCTTGCATCCCTGGGATAAATCCTACTCGATCATGGCATATGACCTTTTTAATGTGTACTTGGATGCAGTTTGCTAATATTTTGTTGAGGATTTTTGCATCTATGTTCGTCAGAGATACTGGCCTATAATATTTTTGTGTGTGTGGTATCTTTGTCTGGTTTTGGTATCAGGGTGATGGTGGCTTCACAGGATGAGCTTAGGAGTATTCCTTCCTCTGCAATTTTTGGAAGAGTTTCAGAAGAATGTGCGTTAACTCTTTTCTGAATTTTTGATAGAATTCACCCTGAAGTAATCAGGTCCTGGACTTTCGTTTTACTTTGAATTGAAAAAGTTTTCATTTAAAAAATGTCTCTATTATGCTAAGTGCTTAGAACATATGCCTTAGAACAATATGCACATCATCTCTGCCTTTTAGGTACTTACTGGCAAGGGGAGGAGTATAGCAGAAAATAAAGTCATTACTAAAATAAATGGAAAAAAGAGACTGTGTTATAAAAAGATATAAACAGGATCTCACAAAAAGGGATTCTACCTTTTCTAGAAAGTAAGGAAAGACTCAGCTGTGGAAGTGAGGAGTTTTGGGATTTAACAATGAGTTGAAAATTGATTAGGTATAGCAAGATAAAGAGCCAGGAATGTGTGAAGGGTCTTTGGCTAAAGGAAGCTGAATGTGTGCAAGGTATCATGAAAATGAGAGACTGGAGGGGGCAAGGAGAATGAAAATCTTGTAGGGTTGACAGTTAAGCTAACAGCTATTATGTTTATTTTTAAGAACAACAGCACGTCATTCATGTGCTTTAAACAAAGAAATGGAATGATCAGACTTCCATTTTAAAAAGGTCCTAGTTCTTGATTAGATCATCGTATTTGCTTGGATTATTAAACTGTACTGAGCACAATCAGGAATGTCTCAGCTGCATATTGGGCTTAGAGCATCATGTTTAAAAATAAATAAAAGAATGTTCAAGATTAACCATGTTGAAAGGTCAATAAAAGAATCTGAGTTGGAGATAACTGAATATATGAATAAGAAGTAAAAAATTAAAAGATCTAGCAATCTGAGATTCCTGTTCCTAAAGAAAGAAGAGTAGATTTAGAGAATAAAGTTGATGTTTCTTTTAGAATATGTTGCATTTTGGGTCTCTGTGAGCCATCAAAATGGACATATTGAGGTAAAAGTTTGGCATCTGCATCCAAAACTTGAAGGAAAATTATGGAGCAGGGATAAAAGACTTGAGGAGAAGAGCAGGAACATAGAGCTTGTAGAATAAATTCATCAGCAAGGATGAAATTTTCTAAAATGAGATTAACTGTGAAATAGGCAGAATTCCAGGGAATACCAACCATTAGGTGTTGAGAGGAGAAAGTGAAAAAAATGTAAGCGATAGTAGTCACAGAGGTAGGAGGTGTAAGATGTGTTATATCAAAAATGATCTGCATCAACTGGTTCTAGTAAAACACATTCTTTCAACTGTGCTTTCTAACTTAGCACACTTTTCCATGCCTTGTATATGGTTAATATAAATGAGAACTCTGTAGTACATTGAGGACATGTTTTAAATATAAGTTCTAGAACCACACACACTGTATATTTCTGTGGGTTGTGTTTGCATTTGTTTATATAGGAAAGTTAAAAGATAGAAGACTTGTTTATCCTACATGAGGAAAATGCTAAAGGTGTGACTTTTAAGTGAATTTTGACGATTAATGAAAGGAATTATGGCCAAATGCCAATGCACACTGAAGGAGAGATTCATCTGACATTTGGAAAAGTCTGTGTGCCTATGTGTGGGCAAGGTTTTTATTGTTGTTGTTGTTTTTACAAATGAACAGACACTATCTTTATGGATTAGGTCACTAAATATTCTGATTCTTCTGGATATTGTATGGAAGTATTGCAATTTTTAGGACTGGAATAATGTTTCTTAAGTTAAATAAAAGAAACACATGGTTCTGCACAGATGTTATCTGGAAAAAATTAACATTTTGAAAATTGCTCTACCAAATATGATGTCATTAGAAGACTTTTTTTTACCATCTCCATAACTTAGTTACTTGTGAGAGGAACTATTTTGAGAGATGCATTAATAACTTCAGATGGTAAAGAAATCCCAGGAAACCTAATTTGAATTGGACAAGAGGTTTTTTTCCTCTTTTTACTGTGGTTTGTTCTTTTATATTTTGAATAATTTTAGTGTTTTTTCATGGTCTTTTTTGGCTCATCAAGAATATGTAATGTATTTCTGGCTACTTGCCTAATTTGAGTCTATCTGCAATTTTGCATATTTACCTGGGGAACCTAGATCTTAAATTCCTGACCATAAAATAACAAGGACAATAATATAGAAACACTCTTGAATACTTTTTAATACAATTTTAGACCTATCATCTGTCATTTGCTCCATGTACACTGAATATTTATGTATATAAATTTAATTATCTATCATTAGATTGACTTCATTAACTTTGTTCTCCCAACATTATTTCATTTATTGGCTCTTCTTCAGAATCCTTTTCTTTCATAACATTTCATGGTAAAGTCTGCATACATTACACTGTTTGTTGAATAAACTCCATTATTAAATACACTGTTCTGATCTTTTCATAATAATTTGCATAACTACTACCAGAAATAGACCTCCTCTCCACCCTTAGGAAGCTAGTTTGCAAAGAAAATGCCATGAATTTTCATTGTAGTCTGTTATTTTTATCTTTAAGCACATTAAGTATGATTTTTAAATGCAGTAGGTCTTTTCTTTTTAATTTAGAGCATTTCCTTAAAAAATGATGATATGCCATATTCGGATAATATGATTTTTAAATATAGTGCCATGATTCATCCACTTATTCATTTTGATTACCATTGACTTTTTCTAATGACTTTTTCTGCATTTTCAGGGTGAAACAAAGATCTTAAAACTAAAGAATCTTCGACCTCAGGACTATGCTAATTATAGCTGCATTGCTTCAGTGAGGAATGTGTGTAATATTCCTGATAAGATGGTGTCATTTAGACTATCCAATAAAACAGGTATGGAAATACCTCTGAATGTTTTATGTCTCTTATCCACAATGAATGTTTATAAAGTCTGTTTAACATTTTTATAAACCAAATGATTTCTATAGCCTATGTAGGAACAAGTCATCTTTTCTCTCCAGAAAATTCTGTGATATCTGAAAAGCTTTTAATAAGCTGACACCGTAAATCTTAATTGCAGTGTGCTCCTATATGTTTTTATAGCAAACAAAACTATAGTTCCTTAAAATATGTATTCATAAATGTCACAAGCCAGCCTATATTTGGCTCAAATAAATTTCTAAGGAATATTAGATTTTTCACATAGAAATTTATGATCTAAATTGCTAAAATGATTTGTGATTCCAAAACTAAGTAAAATAACTTTTCTCTTACTCTCTTTCACATCAAGAAAGCTAATTGGTAATTTCAGGTAGAAGTTTTGAGGAAAGTGTTTTTGTAGTAAAATGTTAAAACATTATCAAGACTGCAACTTAATAGCCTATGTTTAGTAATATGGACCTCAGAATAATTGCCAACGTATTAGAAACAAATATCTAAATGAAAGAGCATGTGAATGAACTTTTATAATATTGTCTATAAAGAATCATCTTAAATTAGAATTTGAACAGGCTTTGAGAAACTCTCAGTGGCAATTAATATGAATTTTTAGTTTTAAATCATTATTGTTAAAATATAGAGTTTTAAAAGTACTTTTGCCATTAACAAAACCTGAAAAGTGTGGGCTTTATTGTTCCTCTGTTTAGTTCATGGTTCTGGCACTTATTGGCTCTTGGATCTAGCTAAGTCATTTCACTCTTCATTGCCTCTGTTTCCTCCTAAACTGATAAAGTTATAGGAAAGAATTAATGAGTTGATGTATATAAAACATGTAGAACACACTTTATCTGTTCCTCTGACATTGAGCTAGTGGTCAGGAACTCTATCCAGCACATTTGGTAGAAAGATTAAACCTAGAACTTTATGGAAAGATGAAAAATCATTTGCTCAGAACTTGATTCATAAGCATATGTTCCACTGAGTTCAGATTTTGAAAGGTCATTCTTTTATGTATTCATTCATTTATTCATTCACTTATTCATCAGAAACTTACTGTGTTCCTATTATGGGTCAGCAATGACAGGCATAGGGCTGTTTGTCAAGATGTAAATTGTCTTAAGCTAGAGAAATGCTCTATTAAGCACTAGATAAATGTTATCAGACGAAAGTAAAAGAATGTGACAGAAAGAAACGTTATCAAGAAGGATAAGAAGGACTTGATGAAACCATATTTCAGAAAAAAAGTAGAAATATAAAATCTTATTATACCCAAGACTGTGAAAGTTAGTAGTTTCATTTCACTTAAAAGTATTAGGATATTGAGAAGTAAAAAACAGGTTAAATAAGAACTGGGTATGATTATGTTTTCTTCTTGGCATGAACTGTTACATGATTTCTTATGAGTTATTTTGTTTTTCTTAGTTTCTGTAATGTATCTTTAAAATACACATGACCTTGAGCGAAAAATTAAAAATTAAATGGAATTAGGACCTAGGGGCTAGGTAATGGCATTGCAGTTTGTCAGCAGTTATAATAGGTAAACAATCAATAATAGAAATATAGAAGGAGTTCCCGTCGTGGCTCAGTGGTTAACGAATCTGACTAAGAACCATGAGGTTGCGGGTTTGATCCCTGGCCTTGCTCAGTGGGTTAAGGATCCGCCGTTGCCGTGAGCTGTGGTGTAGGTTGCAGATGCGGCTCGGATCCCGTGTTGCTGTGGCTGTGGCGAAGGCCGGCGGCTACAGCTGCTGTTAGACCCCTAGCCTGGGGACCTCCATATGCCGCAGGTGTGGCCCTAGATAAGGCAAAAAGACAAAAAAAAAAAAAAAAACAGAAATATAGAAGAGTTTTATCGAAGACAAACTGAAGACTGTAGCCCTGGAGACAGATTCAGGAAGCACTTGAATTATGTTCTGCCGGACTGCAAAATACGAGGAGGCTTATATAGGCAAAAAGTTTAAAATTACATAAGTTGTTTGTGAAGAGTTAGAGTTAGAGCTGGCAAGAATTAAGGTGCTTGTTAAGCAAGGATTGCCTGGGGTCTGAAATGGTTGCATAGTTACAAGGGGAGACCCTGAGACCATAAGGTTGCAACTGGCTGCTGTTTGCAGACATCGTTTTGATAACAACTGGTGTGCCCTTGAGTCTGATATAGTCAGAAAATTCAAGTTCTCAGTGATGCAGGAGCATGTCTAAAACCACATCCACAAACTGTCACCCAGCTCCATCCTGAATGTCTAAATCACAGTTACTCCATTTTGATTTTTAAGTGCATTCTTTTCTTAATGGTTAAAGCAGATGTACAATGCATGTTGACAGGCCATAATACAGGCTGTTCCAGTTCAAGCCAAATCACGTATAAACCAGAATGACTTCTTCATACCCCACTATGTATGACAGTTCTTTCCATCCAGTGGAAAGAGAAACCACATAATTGTAGATGTACTGTTACTTATGTTACAACCTTACACTCGAGAAGTGCTTTATTCCTTTAAACAGTATTTCATGGTTTTTATTAGAGTTCATCCTTATAATTACTGGGATGTGAGCTGGTGGATTTTTTTTTTTTTTTTTTTTTTTTTGTGGAGCGGGGATTGCCTGACACATAGCAAACTGGCCTGTAGCAATTAAAGTGTCCTTACTGGGTTGTTTTGAAAATGAACAAAATTAACATAAACAAAAATCTTTAAAGACTTAAGAGGTACAAATTATATTTAACATTTTTATGGTGAAAAAATGTATGATTTTATTATTTTCCATTGCCTACAGCTAATAAGGAGTGGGGACAATATTGATTCCAGTGTTTGAAGGGTAATTTTAAAATAAGGGACTGACTAGCTATTCAGAATTTTTGTGGATCTGGAAAAAATGAATATAAATCTCAGCAATAATGTTTTATTAAAAGTGAATAATGACTTATCTTAAAACTGAAAGGAAAAGATTGTCATTGGAGGTGACCAGACTTTCCAGTTCCTGAAGTCTTTTAAAGCAGCTGAGTGACTTTATTCCTGGGAAGATTTTTAACAATTGTCAGCTCAGAACAGAGATCCTGTGGAGAGCACCAGATCACATTCAACGTTCTGGTTCATTATTTTTCAAGGAAAAATAGTGTATATCTAGACTGAGCAAACCAAATAACCTATTTGTCTCTTTTATAAATTGTCTCACAAAACTTTCAATTGACAGTCACTACAAAATGAGCTTTAGAGTGATGATAAATAATTGTGTTTGAAAATATAAGCTAGTGCTTTGTTTGACTCTTCAATAACTATAATCAGTCATGTCATGTGCCTGACACTTTACATATTCAAACCAGGTTTGCTTCAGCACTTTTCCCATCTGGTTGTGCTCAAAGTTGGAAGAGTTTGTGCATTTCAAATAGGTGAAATCGTTGAGGTAGCTCTCAACACCAGGAATAAATTAAGCTTTCATAGTCACCATGCAAAAAAGGTCTGTAAACTGACGAACAAGTTCATTGTTTTTCCAACATCATAAGAAGATCCTGAGTCACCACGGACGTAACCTAAGAGTCAGGTGCTCTTTAAGTTTTCATTCTTGTGAATCTCTAAATGATAGAAATAAAGTCCCCATGTTTTTAACTCTTGTTTTGCAAAATAACAAGGAAAATGTGTAACTTATATTGAGAATGTTTTCTTATAAAAGTTATGATAGATTCATCTCCTCTATTAATATATTTAAGAGAGTATAACTTTGGGAATACTTATAATGGAGATCAAATAATTGTATAAATGTATTTTTGGTACAAACTTTCATTTTAACATCTCTATAATTAAGTAAACTTTTTAGTGTCAATCAGTCTAGGGACCTGATTTGCACAATGCCAAATGACACAGCATATGAAGGTAGAAACAATGTGTGCTGTGGATAAGAATTTCTAAAAGATTTTTTGAAGAAGAACAGTTGCATCATGAGGAGAGTTTCCTGGGCCTTTTACACCTGCCAAATTAGACTTTCTGTAAAATAGCCTGGCAATGCATACATTTTATTTACTTTTATTTTATTTTATTTCATTTTTTCCCAGATACTGAAACATTTTTTTAAATTTTATAATGATGTTAATTTTGGCCATTATAGCCGGTTTACAGTGTTCTGTCAAT
This sequence comes from Catagonus wagneri, assembly GCA_004024745.2. Taxonomy (NCBI): domain Eukaryota; kingdom Metazoa; phylum Chordata; class Mammalia; order Artiodactyla; family Tayassuidae; genus Catagonus; species Catagonus wagneri. The sequence continues at coordinate 2,392,674 of PVHT021183528.1, forward strand.
TTTCTACTATACAGCAAGTTGCCCAGTCACGCATACATGTATACATTCTTTTTCCTCACATTATCATGCTCCATCATAAGTGATTAGATTTAGCTCCCAGTGCTATACGGCAGGATCTCATTGCTTATCCATTCCAAAGGCAATAGTTTGCGTCTATTAACCCCAAATTCCCAATCCATCCTACTCCATCCTCCTCCCCCTGGTAACCACAAGTATGTTCGCCAAGTCCATGATTTTCATTTCTGTGGAAAAGATCGTTTGTGCTGAATATTAGATTCCAGATATAAGTGATATACTATGGTATTTGTCTTTTTCTAACTTACTTCACTTAGTATGAGAGTCACTAGTTCCATCCATGTTGCTGCAAATGGCATTCTTTTTTCTTTTTTATGGCTGAGTAGTATTCCATTGTGTATATATACCACTACTTCCTAATCCAGTCATCTCTCCATGGACGTTTAGGTTGTCTCCATGTCTTGGCTATTGTGAATAGTGCTGCAGTGAACATGCGGGTGCATGTGTCTTTCTCAAGAAAGTTTTGTCTGGATACATGCCCAAGAGTGTGATTATTGGGTCATATGGTAGTTCTATGTATAGTTATCCCAGGTATCTCCTACTGTTTTCCATAGTGGCTGTACCAGCTTACATTCCCACCAGCAGTACAGGAGGGTTCACTTTTCTCCACACCCCCTCCAGCATTTGTTGTTTGTGGACTTATTAATGATGGCCATTCTGATTGGTGTGAGGTCGTACCTCATAGTAATTTTGATTTGCATTTCTCTAATCATCAGTGATGCTGAGCATTTTTTCATGTGCTCATTGGCCATCTGCATATCTTCTTTGGAGAAATGTCTACTCAGGTCTTTTGCCCATTTTTCCATTGGGTTGTTGGCTTTTTTGCTGTTGAGTTGTATAAGTTGGTTGTACATTTTAGAGATTAAGCCCTTGTCAGTTGCATCATTTGAAACTATTTTCTCCCATTTTGTAAGTTGTCTTTTTTTTTTTTTATGGTTTCCTTTGTTGTGCAAAAGCTTGTCAGTTTGATTAGGCCCAATTGGTTTATTTTTATTTTTATTTCTGTTGCCTTGGGAGATTGATCTGAGAAAACATTTGTAAGGTTGATTTCAGAGAATGTTTTGCCTGTGTTCTCTTCTAAGAGTTTGTTGGTGTCGTCTTACATTTAAGTCTTTAAGCCATTTTTATTTTATTTTTGTGCTCCAGTTTCATTGCTTTACATGCAGATGTCCAGTTTTCCCAGCAACACTGAATGAAAAGACTGTCTTTTTACCACTTTGTATTCTTGCCTCCTCTGTCACAGATTAATTGAATATAGTTGTCTGGGTTTATTTCTGGGTTCTCTATTCTTTCCATTTGTCTGTATGTCTGCTTTGGTACCAGTTCCATACTCTATTGATTAGTGTGACTTTGTAATATTGCCAGAAGTCGTGAAGAGTTATACCTCATGCTTAGTTTTTGTTCAACAGGATTGCTTTGGCGCTTTCAGGTCTTTTGTGGTTCCATATAAATTTTTGGATTGTGTGTTCTAGTTCTGTGAAAAATGTCACGGGTGATTTGATAGGGATTGCAATGAGTCTTTAAATTGCTCTGGGGAGTATGGCCATTTTACAATATTAATTTTTCCAACACAGAAGCATGGAATATCTTTCCATTTCTTTGAATCCTCTTGAATTTCTTCAGTTAATGTTTTAAAGTTCTCAGCATATAAGTCTTTCACCTCCTTGGTCAGGTTTATTACCAGGTATTTGATTTTTTGGGGGTACAATTTTAAAAGGTATTGTATTTTTGTATTCCTTTTCTAATATTTCATTATTAGTATACAGAAATGTGACTGATTTTTGAATGTTAATTTTATATCCTGCTACTTTGCTGAATTTGTTGATTGGGTTGAGCAGTTTTAGGGTTGAGTCCTTATGGTTTTCTATATATAGAATCATGTCATCTGCACACAATGACAGTTTTACCTCTTCTCTTCCAATTTGGATACCTTTTATTTCTTTTGTTTGTCTAATTTCTATGCCTAGGACTTACAATATTATGTTCAATAACAGTGGTGAGAGTGGGCATCTTTGACTTGTTCCAGAATTTAGTGGGAAGGCTTTCAGCTTTTCTCCATTGAGTATTATATTTGCTGTGGGTTTGTCATAAATGTCTTTTATTATGTTAAGGTATGTTCCCTCTGTACCCACTTTGGTAAGAGTTTTTGTCATGAATAGATGTTGGACTTTTTCAAATGCTTTTTGTACATCTATCGAGATGATCATGTGGTTTTTGACTTTTCTTTTGTTAATGTGGTGTATGATGTTGATTGATTTGCATATGTTCAACCATCCTTGTGCACCTGGGATGAATCCCACCTGGTTGTGATGTATGATCTTTTTTAATATGTTGTTGGATTTGGTTGGCTAAAATTTTGATGAGAATATTTGCATCTATATTCATCAAATATATTGACTTATAGTTTTTTTTGGTGGTATCTTTGTCTGGTTTTGGTATTAGGGTGATGGCGACATCATAGAATGTCTTTGGGGGTGTTCCTTCTTCTTAAATCTTTTGGAAATGTTTAAGGAAGATGGGTATGAGTTCCTCCTTTTATGTTTGGTAGAATTCGCCTGTGAAGCCATCTGGTCATGGACTTTTATATTTGTAGGGAATGTTTTTATGACATACTCAATTTCATTTCTAGCGATTGGACTGTTCAGTTGATCTATTTCTTCTTCATTCAGTTTGAGCAGGCTGTAAGTCTCTAGAAAGTTGTCAATTTCTTCTACGTTGTCAAATTTGTTGGCATACAGTTGTTCACAGTATTCTCTCTTTTTTTTTTCTTTTTTTTGTATTTCTGCAGTGTCCGTTCTGATTTCTCCTTTTCCATTTCTTACTTTGTTTATTTGGGTTTTTTCTCTCCTCTTCTTGTCCAGAGGTTTGTCAATGTTGTTTACCTTTTCAAAGAACCAGCTCTTTGTTTTATTGATTTTTCTATTGTTTTTTGAATCTCTATTTTATTGATTTCCTCTCTGATATTTATGATTTCCTTCCTTCTGCTGAATTTAGGTTTTGTTTGTTCTGCTTTTTATAATTCATTTAGGTAGTGGGTTAAGTTGTTGATTTGTTTTTTTCTTCTTTTTTGAGGAAGGCCTGTATTGCTATGAGCTTCCCTCTGAGCACTGCTTTTGCAGCATCCCGTAGATTTTGACTGGTTGTGTCTTCATTATCATTTGTCTTGATGTATTTTTTAATTTCCGTCTTGATTTCCTCATTGACCCATTGGTTTTTTAGTAGCATGTTGTTTAGAGTCCATGTAGTTAGTTTTTTCTCATTTATTTTCCTGTGGTTGATTTCTAGTTTCATGCCACTGTGGTCAGAGAAGATACCTGAAATACTTTTTTTTGTGTGTGTGTGTCTTTTTGCCTTATCTAGGGTCGCACCCGTGGCATATGGAGGTTCCCAGGCTAGGGGTCTAACAGGAGCTGTAGCCGCCAGCCTACGCCAGAGCCACAGCAACGTGGGATCCAAGCCACGTCTGCAACCTACACCACAGCTCACGCCAATGACGGATCCTTAACCCACTGAGCAAGGCCAGGGATCAAACCCACAACCTCATGGTTCCTAGTCAGATTCGTTAACCACTGAGCCACGACGGGAACTCATGAAATACTTTTTATACTCTTAAATTTGTTGCGGTTATCTTTGTGATCAATCCTTGAAAATGTTCCAGGTGTTCTTGAGAAGAAAGTATACTCTGATTTTTTTTGGATGTAATGTCCTGAAAATGTGGATTAAGTCTAACTTTTCTATTGTGTCATTTAAGATCTCCGTTGCCTTATTGATTTTCTGTCTAGAGGATCTGTCATTTGATGTGAATGGGTAATGTTTCATACACTTATTTTATTCCCATCGGTTTTTCCTTTTATGTCTGTTGGTATTGTAGTTATCTGGGTGCTCCTATATAGGGGCATAGATATTGATGATTATAATATCCTCTTCTTGAATGGATCCTTTTACCATTAGTGTCCCTCTTTGTCTTTCTTTATGGCCTTCAATTTAGAGTCTATTTTGTCTGATATGAACACTGCAACTCCTGCTTTCCTGTCTTGTCCATTGGCATGAAATACATTTTCCCATCCCCTCACTTTCAATCTATATGTGTCCTTTTCCCTAGGGTGCATATCTTGTAGACAGCAAATTGTAGGTTTTTGCTTTTTTATTCAATCTGCCACCTATATCTTTTTATTGGAGCATTCAGTCCATTGACATTTAAAGTAATTTTTGATAAATATGTATTTATTGCCATTTTAAACCATGTTTTCCAGTTGATTCTATGTTTCTCTTTTCTTCCTTTCTTTTTTTGGTTGAATGATTTCCAGTTATTTTGTGCTTGAGTACTTTTTTCTTTTTTAGTCCTTGGAAATGTAATGTTTGGTTTTGATTTGTGGTTGCCCTGTTTTTAAGTGCTTTAACCCCTTCCTGTATCTGCTTGCTTTAGCCTGATAGTCATATAGCCTCAAACACATTATTAAAATTAGGAAAAAAGAATCTATATTTTCTTACTTTCCTACCCACATTGTATGATTTTGAAGTCTCTTTTTTTTTTAACATCTTCGTGTTTGTCCTTTTGCTCTTCTGTGTGTGTATCATCTTTTTTACAGTAGTTTTTTTTTTTCTCCTCTTTTAGATCTGTATGCTATCTTATTTGGAATTGCTTTCCAATTCTGGTTTCCTCCATCCTATTTATTCTTCTTTTTTTATTTAGAGAAGGCCTTTCAGTATTTCTTTTAGAAAGGGTTTAATATTGCTGTACTCTTTTAGCTTTTGTTTGTTAGAGAAATCCCCTATTTCCCCTTCTATTTGAAGTGATAATCTTGCTGGATAGAGTATTCTAGGCTCCAGATTTTTTCCTTTCAGAACTTTAAATATATCTTGCCACTGCCTTCTGGCCTGTAGTCTTTCTGTACAGAAATCAGCTGATAGGCTTATGAGGGTTCCTTTATAATTAATGCTTTGCTTTGCTGCCTTAAGTGTCCTCTCTTTATCTATAACTTTTGCCATTTTTATTAAAATATGTCTTGGTGTGGTCCTATTTGTGTTCAATTTGTTTGCGGTCCTCTGTGCTTCCTGTATCTTGATATCAGTTTCCTTTAGATTGGGAAAGTTTTCGGACATAATTTCTTCAAATATATTTTCAATCCCCTTTTCTTTTTCTTCTCCTTCTGGAATTCCTGGTATGCATAGAGTGGCCCACTTTGTATTATCCCATAGATCTCTTGTATTGCTTTCATGTTTTTTCTTTTTTTTCTGTCTGCTGTCCTGATTGGGTGATTTCCATTATTTAGTCTTCCAAGTCACTGATTCGTTCCTCCGCATTATTCATTCTGCTCTTTAGTGCCTTTAGCTCAGTTTGCGTCTCTGCAAATGAATTTTCTAATTTTTCTATATTCCTCTAGTTCCTTTCTAAAGGAATCTTGATTACTATTCATATCCGCTCTTAATTCCTTGATATTCAGCCTTAATTCCTTCAGTATTTTCACTACCTCCCTTTTGAACTCAGTGTCTGTCAGATTGCAGAGGTCCTGTTCTTTTAACTGGGAATGCTTCCTGAACTTCTTCATCTTTCTTATGTTCTTCTTTTTCTGTGAGTTTAGGGAAGCCAAACTATAGTCTTGGAGGTCTACTTCTATGCAAGAGTGCTGCTTTTTATTTTGTGGACGATTACTATTTATTTTTGGTGTGGGAGTTTGAATATTTGCTGTCTCTTTCTTTAGTGTGAGCAGGCTGTTATCCCCAGGGTGCTGAGTGTGTTTCCAGGGAGAAAGAGGCAATGGATAGGGCTAGTGGTCACTGGCTTGTTGCTGGGCTCTTAACAGCAGCAAGGACCTGTAGGAAGGTGGCACAGGTTAGTTCTAATTGTAGGGCCGTGGGAAGTGGTAATGAGCCTAGGCAGATTTGCAGGGTGCCCAGAACATTTGGCAGTCACAGCAGCAGGGTGTATGAGTTTCCAGGAGAGTGAGAGCAACAACAGATAGTGTTCAGTTGCATCGCCCTCCTCTGAGATGATTGGAGCAGCAAGTGGTGCCTGTCCAAGTGGTAGGTGGGCCACTTCCACCTCTGGAGTCAGTGATAACTGCAGTGATTTGCCCCCCATCACCTGCAGACCATTCAAGAAGCACCCTGTCTCACTTAGCCCACATAGGAGGTGCTGCACAGGCTGCTCCTAGTTGCAGGATCCTGGGAAGTGACAGAGATGAAGCATGTGGGCGCTGCCCGGAGTGTTCAGTAGTGGCAACTACAGGGCCGGTAAGCTCCCAATGGTGTGAGAGCAACAACAGGTGGTGTTCAGTCACATTGCCCTCCTCTGCAGTACCCTTGAGTTGCTTGGGGCTGCAAGCGGCATCTGTTCACAGACCCCTAGTGGTGGCAGGCCACGCCTGTCCCTGGAGTCAGAGATAACTGTGGTGTTTTGCCCCCACCATCTGCAAGAAGCACCTCATCCCACTTAGCCCCGACAGGAGGTGCTGCCCCTGCTGCTCCTAGTTGTAGGGTCTTGGGAAAAGACAGTGATCAATCATCTGGGCACTGCCCAGAGCATTTGACAGTGGCAGCTGCAGGGCAGGTGTATTCCCAAGAGGGTGGGTGAGAGCAATAATACATGGTACTTGGTTGTAGTGCCCTCTTTTTTTTTTTTTGTGTCAATTCCTGAGGTGACTGGGGCCGCAGGTGGAGTCCCCTCACAGGCTCCCAGTGGTGACAGGCCGTGCCTCCCTCTGGCCTCCTAGAAGACCACCATGGTCTGTCTCTGCCTCCTATAGATCATGCAAGAGACACCATGTTGCACTTAGGCCCCACTGCCCTTAGCACACACGGGAGGTTCTGGCCACCTGTAGCCTGCACAAGAAGCACCTGGACTCCTGTAGCCCGAGCAAGTGGCTTCTCACCACCCATAGCCTGCAGCAGAGGTTCCCCACCCTCTTGGAGCCCGCACGCTCGTGCGTAAGGAAATTCCTATGGTGGTCCACCCCTCCTCTTCTCACCCTCCCCAGTAATGTTGCCTTGCTTCTTCTGCAGGCCCAGCCCTTCTCCTGGGTTCCCTCTGCCATGGTGTTCCAATCTTCAGTCAGTAGCACACCACTCTCCCTCCCGTGTCACATTGCTCCTTAGCGCCTTAAGCTGTCCCCACACAGCCATCCCTAGTGCTCTCCCCTCTGACCTCTGGAGCTTAAGTTTCAGTGCCCCCCCGACAGCCCCCCAGCAGCTCAGGCTGTGGTGTACAGTCAGGTGGTTCAGTTGATCTGTTGGACTCTCACATTACTTTGCCCTCCTCAGTCCATCTGTTGTGCTTTTCTTGGTGACTTTGAGGTCCCTCCTTCTGGGCTTATCTCTTTGTCAGGTAGGTGGCTTCCCAGGGTGTGGGTTCCTTTTCTCCTCACAGCTCCCTCTCAGGAATTCTAGTCCCATCCTGATTCCTTTTCTCTCTCTCTCTCTCTCTCTTTTGCTCTATCCAGTTATGTCAAGAGTTTATTGCCCTTTTTGGAGGTTTAAGTTCTTCTGCCAGCATTCAGTAGATGTTCTGTGTGAGTCATTTTACATTAGACGTGTTTTTTTGATGTGTTTGTGGGAGAAGGTGAGCGCGACATCTTACTCCTCCCCCATCTTGATCCACCTCCCATTTTAAATAATAGTAAATAATTTCTTTGAAAAACAAATGTGTTTGTTATCAGACTATTATCCATGAACCCATTCCATATTGTGAGTAGGAACTTTCGTTAGTAAAAAGTTAATTTTCTAGAACTACTTTACAAAGCAGTGTCTAGGTATCATTTTAAAAGTCAGTGTCATCTGTAGATTAACAATAATGTGTTTTCGTAACTTTCCTGTTTTGAATTGGCATTACAGTAGAGCTTGTAGTTGTATATCTGCCATGGAGGGTGCAATCATTTGTTGGTCCCTGTTGATTACTTGGCATGCTATGAAAAATCTGCTATTACAGAAATGTCACTATTCATCATACTAATCTAGGTGTCTTAGACCTATCAGGAACAATTTACAGAATTTTGTAAAATATAAAATATTATGTGTATTCATTTCTTGTTATGTACACCCCCAGACCAGTTGGCATAATCTTGTGCAGGGTCTAAAAGTTGTTTTGATTGTTTTTCTACTCCAATTTAGAAGAAAAAGGATATTAGCTTTTGACTGGTAAATTCTTACCGTAGCAGTATTTTAAATACTTTGTTAAAATAAACCCGTAAATGTCTAAATTGAGAATATTAAAATATATGTATATTTAAATTATTGGAATTATAATCACTTTATAAACTATTTGAGATGTCTCAGATTATCTATCATTCTAAGATTAGAGCTCATACAAATTATGATAAAACAAATTTATTTTAAAATATTTCAGCCTTTGTATGTTAAGGAGTCCTGATTTCAAAGACAAATGAGTATTACGTATGTTATTTTTATTAAGATAAAACATGTATGTGCTTGCAAGTTTATGATGAATTCTATTAAAAAATGGGACAGGTGGACTAATTTTACTTAATAATATAGGCCCTTTAATTTAGCCTGCTCAAATTTAGCGTTTATAAAAATTATCTAATTAAGATGTCTTTAAATGTGCATTACATCTAAGAACCCAGTCATCACAGAGAAGTTACTGGCCATAGAAATACAGGGAACCTATGCTCCCCACTTCTCTTCCTTCCTCTATACTTCCTTTCTCCCTTTCTTCTTTGTCTCCCCCCCCCCCAATTTGTTTTGATAGATTTTAGAATGGAAGTTCTTGTCAATATTTAAAGGAATTCAACTAAATTATCTAAGTCTTATGAGGGATAAAAATCATATTTCAGTTATAGAAACTTTGTAGGAATAACTATGTATAATAGGAATAGTGTAGACATAAACACTCCCTCTTGTAAAATGTATGTCCGTTGCCTTTGATAGCGAGTTTTAGGGGAACGGGAAATGGCAGTACAAACTTTTCTGTCATCTGCACGTGAATACTAACCTCATGCATCATTCTCAGCCTTATGGATATTTGAGCTTCTTTCCTTTAGGTGAGTTCCACAGTGTCTAGACAAACAGTAGAACTGTTTATTGGAACCTAGGAATAATCACAGCTTTATAGAAAGACTAACTTTGTAAGAAATACTTAGTGTAAATACACTGACTTCTTGTATTACTCTGGCTGCCCTAGCAGTTACCGCAGACTGGGTGGCTTAAACAACAGAAATGCATTTTCTCACAGTCTGGAAGCTAGAAGTCCAAGATGAAGGTGCAGTTAGGGTTGATTTCTGGTGAAGCCCGTTTTCTATCATGGTGATTGCCAAGGTGGCCTTTTCCTCGTGGTTCTTGGAGGGAGAGAAGCTCTGGTGTGTCTCCCAACTCTAATTAAGGACACCAGCTCTAGCAGATTAAAGTTCACCTTACCACCTCCTTTAAACTTACTTAACCTCTCTAAAGGCCCTATCTCCAAATATAGTAACGTGGAGGGGCATGGTTTAGAACTTCAATATATAAATTTATGGGAGGGGTGGATACAATTCAGTTTGTAACACTTTCAAATGACTAAAAAGTGGCCTTTACACTTAGGATTCCTTTTCTTTAAAATTTCAGATATAAGACCATAGTATATGCTAAAGAAAAAACTTTGAATGAACCATTCAAAGAAAAGAGTCTATCCCTCAGTAGCATAAAGAGGAAGCTATTGAGAGTATTTACATCCCTTTATTTTTAGCTTTGGAGAAATAGGAAGGAAATAATTGTAAAAGAAAAGGTAAAATGAAACTTTAGAGAGAGAAAAACATCATTTTGTAGAAGTTTCATCATAACATTTTAAAAGAATGAATAAAGAATTATTAATTACTTTTATCAGTGGGCAAATTAAGTATTAAAATTTTCCAGAAAATCTATAAAATGAATACATATTCTGGCGTATTTCTATCTAAACTATGATTGGCAGAAATAATTAACAGAAATATTAAATATTATTCTGTTAAACTGATACGATTATGTAAAAAAAATTAAAGAGCCCTTACAATTTTGTAGATATGTACCAGATTCTTCATCTGAGTGCGCTGTCATTTCCTATGGTAATTGAATTTATGTATGCCCTATCATCAGTACTGTAGCTTCATAAGTGTGAAAATGCACCTGAGTATACTGTGAATCTGGAGATAGAAGCATTGGTCATTATGAAGTTTCAACTTTGGCGTTCTTGAGACTTCAAAGCAACAAGGTGACCCAGATTTTCCAAAATTCTATTACCATAGTAACAAGAAGTGTGCATGTTGCTGGGCTCTCTCTATACCTGTGCATTTTGTTGTCCTAGCAGTGAATTTTTCAGGTTTATTATATCCAAGGTTATTCTTAGACTAGGAGTTCCTGTATAAAATATCCCTTATAAACTATTAACTTGCCCAGGAGACATTATAACCCAGATACTGTAGATAACTAAGCAAAGAAGATTAAAAAAAAATTGTTTATCAAATGAAAGGTGATGCTATTATAGTTTGTTAAAAAGGATTAAATTATTGAAATTCTGTCTTAGAACTTAACCAAATACTTTGGAGCATATCAAATGCTCTGTTTTAGCAAACATTTAGAATAATTCATTGATCATATTTTCCCAGTTTAGCAGTTATTCTTCAAAGGCTATTAAACTCTAATTATAATTGAACAATTTAAATATAACTCATAAGAATACAGAAGTTCAAATTATGTGAATTTCTTTTATCATGTTGAGTGATAGTATGTTAAAGCAATAGAATTTTTATACCCCTTAGAGTGATTAACTTTTAAACTTTTAAACTACTTCTGGATTGCAAATTGGTAGACTTTGGCTTAGTACTTGTTAAGATTCTATTGTTCTAGTGAAACTGCTGAGAATTGTGTTATTCTAGATAATAATTCAGTTTTTAGAAATGAATTTCATACTTCTTTTACGGTTTTTGAGCTTGTCACTTAGACCTTTTGGTATAGAATATCTTCATGATCATTCACATTATTCATTACTTGATCTCACTATGCAGATAAAATAAATTTCCATTAAGTGTTTGTAGCTAGTCCCATAATTTATTTACCCTCAATTCTAGAATAGATTATATCAAGGGATCATCTTTAGAGTTATCAACCATCCTAGCTTGTCCTGGATTCAGTACAGGTCTCCCATCCTAAAATGTCAGGCAAACCAGTACAGCTGGTCACTTAATGATCTAATCCATCATGCAGCCTACCTTCATATAGGAAGTCTTTATGTCTGTTTTTAATGCTGGCACGTGTGTATCTTTAAGCAACTCTCCGTAAAGAAGCATTTGTGAGAAAAACCTGGATGTAGATCCTGACTCTTCTCAGTGGTGTGACCAGTTCCTTCAACTGTTTGAACCTGCTTTTTTGCTAAGTCATGTTGATAATGTGCTCTACATGGGATACCAAGAGAATTTTTACTCTCATGTTTCATTTTTATTCACCAAGGTAATGTAACAGCAACTAAAACTTAGATGAAATGAGATGTCTAGAAGTAGATACAGCCTGTATGTCATTTGAGCCACAAGTATCCGTAATTTAAAAGATCCACATTTGTTCATGAGGGCTTTGAATTAAATTTAACAGTTAAGAAAGTCCATGTAGTAGTACATATAGTAGGAGTTAGGTATTTTGTTTGTAGTTACAGGGACTGAAAGGAGAGAGGAGGCAGGTAGATTGGCACATAATGGACAGGAAGAGTATCAGAAACACATTAACATCAACCTTTTGACTAAGAGTCCAGACATGCTAATGTGCTTTTGGTTTGCTGCTATGGTAGTTATTTCCAAAGCATGACAGAAATTTTGGCTTTTCCCTCAATTTTCATTTTCTATAACACTGTTGTAAGAGTCACATTTTTTTTTTCTTATAACAACATGCTCTCCTTGACTGACCTGCTACTGTTCTCTTGCTATCGAAAATAGGTATGTCCAATAGTTTAGTAGTATGTTTTAGCTTGCATTTAAAAGAGCATTTCTTTCTGTCAGCTTCTTTTAGTCACTCTGATTTTGTTGCTGTATTGTACTACCTGAGCATTTTATTGTCTGCATCTTTCAGTCACAACTATCCAGTGAACGTGAAGTAAAGCCAGCAGTATTGATTTCTGATAGACACATTGTGTGGTAGAAATTTATTGATGGTAACCTTATCCTCTTCTGCTGTTAATGGTACCTGCTTTGACAAAAATGGAAATTAGAAACCAGGTATAAAAACTGTTTCCCTGAATAGATGTGACAGTTGTATGAAGCTGCCCCTTAAGTTTCACTTTGATTTGGCATTGCAACATTGTGCATGACCAAGCAAGAAGCAGAATTTTTAGCCAGCCAAATAAAGCACTACTAGGTAGTGTTTGTCTCTTTAGCAACATCTGACAACACAAATTTGCTTTGTTTTACTGAAGAGCTTTTATAGCTCCAAAATGGTAAAATGTAGGCAGTTTCATATAGTCTGACTTAACAGGTAACAATAGATAAGAAATTTCTTCAAAATTATTAATGCTTACTAAATAAGTGCGAATTACAGTATGTATTTTCAAAGTGAAGAGCGATTAAGACAGGAAAAAAAAATGAACAGAACTGTAGGAAAAACAAATGGCGTAGTAGGAATTCTTATAAATTTCTCTGGACTTGAATTCACTAAGATGGTTACCTAGAAGGAACAAAAAGGGGTAAAGGAGGCTAAATTATATTCTTACTATGTCTTTCTAATTCTCTTGGTTTTGATCATGAATTCTTAATTTCTTAAGTCCTGCCTCACTGCATTTTGTCTTTCAACTTTAAATTTAGTTCAGTCTGATTAAAAACTGTAGTGTTGATATCTTTTCATTTTCAAATCATCAGTAAAAAGCAATCAGATGTAATATCTATATAGATCCTGACACTGGATTACACAGAGATATGATGCTACACTTTAAAGACCTGAAAATTCAGTGAATATGTAGTGGTCTGCATACTAAACATTGTGTGTTTAAGTAAAATATTAAATACTAAAACAATTGGTTTAGAAAAGCATTTATGTATACAGATCCACAGTCAAAGAGTATGTAATATGAATTGACTTCTCAAGTCAGGGGAGAGTTAAATAAGGAAATCAATACATGTCAATATTAAGAACTTAAAGAAAAACAAAAAATGATTGACTTTGCAAACAAATAGTACTTGTTTCCTCTGAGAAGATGTTTCATCAGTCTTTATTAATCATGTAGAATGGGAAATATGGATTTAACAAAATCTGTACTGAAAATATCAGAAATAGACTGGGAAAACTACATTTTTAGTAGCTCTAAGAAGTACAGTATTGGCAGGACAATTTGTAGATACTTTTTTCATGTGTAGAGAGGAATTGAATTTGGAGTGACTCAGTCAGTGTTTTATCTTTCATATTAAATCGTATTTAAAAGATTTTATTGGTTTTTAATCTTTCCTTAAGCAGCGTTCCATTTTATACAGCTTTTTGTTCCTCCACATGTTACAATACAGTATTATCTTACTCAAAAAAGAAACACCTCCCTTATCATATAGCAACATTGTCCTAGAATATGGCAATATTACATTTACATGTACTCTGAATGTCTGAAATCCCAAGATAAGAAATGTAGCTAGTTTAATAGTTAGGCTTGAATTGATTCATGTTGGAACTGGATCTGTAATAACGTCCTTAAACAGCAGTTAGTATTTACGAAATGTCAACATTATATGTACCAATACCTACTCCAAGATCTATAGTTTAAAATTGTCATTTTCTCCAGTGTAATGTAAACCACAATTTTATGGTTTTATAATTTAGTCCAATAAATTGGCTCCTAACCACACACAGAACTTGGAATCAAATCCCTCTGCTTTGGCTCATTTGTTTTTAACAAATTATGCTCTGATTCTGCCTCTCTTTTCCTTTCTTTTTCATTTAATTAACCATGGGGAAGGAATATCAATGTAGGCATACAAGTAAATAACATTTAATATACCTGTACTTGAAAGGAGAACATCTCCAAAAAACATATGTATCCCTTATATGAAACAAAATCTCCACATTTTTCAGGTTCCCAGGGCGGCCCTTGATTTATCGAGGTACCCCTAACCTCCTAAAATTAGACTCTTCATTCCAACATTTTCTTTTTTTTTTTTTTTCTTTTTAGGGCCTCACCCGTGGCATATGAAAGTTCCCAGCCTAGGGATCAAATCAGAGCTCTAGCTGAGGCCTACACCTCAGCCACAGCAACATGGGATCCAAACTGCATCTGTGACTTACTCCACAGTTGACACCAACACCGGATCCTTAATCCACTGAGCAGGCCAGGGATCAAACCCGCATCTTTACAGAGACAACACTGTGTATTCAACCCACTGAGCCACAGCGGGAACTTCCTCATTCCAACATTTTCAAATGAATACTTGTCAGTGGGAGACAAGAGCAGAAATCCCAGCAAGGAAGTTGGTTAACATATACTTGATAAGGACTGAGGCCCTCATTGACACTGCACTTGTCTGGGTTTGGACCCAATTCAGGAAATCAAGATATGATATTCTTATTGTAGCTTATAAAACTACTTCTAGAATCCAAAACAAAAAAAAAAACATTAGAATGGTTAAATGTGTTAAGTATAAATGTATGCATGATTTGTGATTAATTTGATCTTTGGTCTAGTATCGTACTTAGCAAAATATGAGTACTTTTGTCCTTTGCAAAGCAGTATTTTATAGCAAACTTTACAAGCACCAGCACTGCCCCCCCTCAGGCTCTTCCACTCCTTTTCTTCACTCCATGATTAATACCTAAAGGTATGAATATATTGCTTCTTTTTGCTTTTTAAAATGGTACTTGCCTTATCTGATATTTTGAGGATGGTAATTGAAATAGATGAAAGCTGCTTAATAGTTTATCTTTGTGACAAAGCTGACTATTTCATGTAATAAGACCCTTTCTTACTCTTTTTTTAGTGGCACAATGTCAGCTGCCACTGTTCTTCATTTTCCTGTTTCTGGAAGCCTTCCTTGTTTTAATTTCTCCTCTTTACCTTATGAAGTCTGAGTACTTAAATAACTGAGCCCATTATATATAGTTATGGGTAAGGCAGGAGTGAAAACACTGAGCAGCGGCCTAAGAGCCTTTTCCACAGAGTCACTTCAGATTAGGCTTTTTAATTATGCCTTAGAGGATTCATATGTCCTTTTTGCTTCTATTCTAAATGGTAGAGATTTCAGGAAGCCTAACTAGCAAACTATGTTTATTTTTTTCTGGGCTTTTATTTTTAATAGATGGTATTAATGTTATCCTTTCTTTCTTTAGATAAGCAGCATTAATTCTTCCACTGGCATAAATATCATTAGGAATTTAATTAGAGCTTGAAAATGATCAACTTTATTTCACTTTGGAATTTATCTCCAGTGCTTTATATCCATCTCAGGTCAGACAGGCTAGATTAGAATCTCAGCTCTGCCATTCACTATATATGTGACTTAGCCAAAATGTTTCTTAGATTGGTAATAAGTAAAATAGCTAATAATAGCAGCTATCCCATACAATTACATGAGAAATATATGTAAAGCTTTTTGAAGAGTGCCTGGAACATGTTAAGAATTGTCTCCGTCTAATTGCAGACATCTCAAGGGCAGGATTTTTTTCTCTTTTCTTCTTTTATCTCCAATGCCTAGAACAGAATCTGACACAGGTGGCACTTAAGAAATATGTTGAATTAGTTTTTCTTTATTTAAAACATAGGTACATTCCTCTGTTTGCAGTTTATTTTGTTGCTATCAGTGATCTGGCTAATTAAGCTCCAGATGTGATTTCTAATATTTGCTATCATGGAACCAATTTAGTACTTGAGTAACCTGAGTATAGTCATGTCATAAGAATTTGAGACTATATGGCAAGATGTCTTCCTAATCGAAGTAGAAACTTGGCCTGAGCAGTCCTTTGGAAATTATCTAATGGAATTCCCTTGGAGAAGGAGGCCCTGGGTTAAATCTATTTGACATTATTCCTTAAAATTCCTGATCCACCTTAGCCAAATTGCTATAAAGTGAAGTTACAGAATCATAAAAGAATTCAAAATATAACACTATAATACAGTGTCACAGGGATGGGTAATAAAAAGAGAAAAATATAATCTTTATCAAACCAGTAAAAGAGTAACCAATAAGAGTATCTTTTTGCCTAATCCATGTTTTAATACTAGTTGTAGATACACTGGCTACCTCCATGTCAGCAGCTTTGGTGGCCAGAGAAGAATTCGTGTTTTGTTTTCTTTACTACTCTAGTGAGGCCTCAAGAAGTATAGCTGGAAGATCAGTACCAGATGATCTTAGAGGTGATGCCTTTATCTGTTCTGCTGCTACTATATCTTATAGAAGTACCTGAATTACCCGCATACTGGCCCTCTTATGACAAAGGCCATGTGCCTTTAGTTTTGCTTTCAAGGACATAATTTGGCTTAATCCCATGGTTTGTTAATCATAACATATGTATTATAACTGAGCAAAGAATTAAGTACAAAGAAGTGTAAATATCATGCTATAATTATTTTATGTGAGTGATGCACTAAATTTTGATTGAGAAATTCTTTGCTATCATGTTGTTACTGATATAAAGTGTGGTTAAGTTTGGATGGATTGAACAATGAAAGGGTTGGCGGATCTTCATAACTAGTATTTCTCAATGAATGGTTCATGAAATCCTAAATTTTCACATTCTTTAAATTCAACATTCTTTTATTCAATAGACTTTATTGAGCACATAATTGTCAAATCTTTTTCTGAGCGTTCTTGGTACAAATATGAAGAACATCACCCTTTTCACTCTGATGGCCTTGTCCTAAGTACCACGTGGTGAAAGGGGAAGGTAAATCTAATTGTGGCCAGAGTGTATGTGTGTTGGGGGGGGAGGGGTATGGAAGAGCTATTATAAGCAGCTATGCATTTATAAAGAAGGAGGGAATTCAGTTGCCTTGGACAAAAACTAGAAACTTGGTAAAGTGTTGATGTTGACATTTGACAGTGGTAAAGTGGTTTACCAGGTGGATAGGCACTGGAAGAAAATTTCAGGCAGCAGGAATTGCAGCTTCATGCCATGCTGATTTTGTGAGGAGGACATCTTTACAAACTGGCACTATTCCTAAACCAGGTATCTTCTATGAGGAACAGGAAAATTCTACAGACAACACATTCCTTGGTAGAAGTACTTAGCTTGGGTTTCCTCTCCATGAGTGATGGACCTCTGGGATTCTATTGCAACTGCAGATGAATGCTCAGTTTCTTGTAAACTTGAATGAGACCACATTTTGCCAGGGTTTCACCTGCTGGAAAGAACAGTTAGGGTCTGTTGACCAAGGGAGGGAGATATATGTGGTGCTAAAGTTCTTCATCATGTTTTCCCAATATTTATGAAGACTTTTCAGGCCATCATTCATATCCCAGCTATTGGAATATTTTACTTACTGAAACAAGCTTTTGCCTTTATTATCTTTTTCTCACCTTAGGACACAAGTTGCAGTTCTACTTTTTCCATTTATTTTACTTCATGACTAGATTCAAATGTTAATAACTTATTATTTTTTTTAAAGTCTCATTTCATTGAAGAATTACCTTTTGGCAAATTTCTTTACTCATTGGGCTAACGGCATAAATATCCTGGTCAGGGATCACAGATGCACATGACCTCAGATAACAGTTAGGTAATGTAAATATGTAAGATCCCCTAAGACAATGGCAGTCATAGGGAGAGGGCTTGTTCTGGTCCTGAAAGGATATAAGATTCTGAGTGCAGGAATTCTTTGGCTGTTTTGTTCACCATTGTATCACAAGTTCCTGTCACAGATCTTGATACATAGTAGGTGCTCAATAAGTTCTTATTAACCATATATGTTGAAATATGTTGTACCAGGGAGAACAAACAGTACATGAAAGACTTCCATTCCTAATGATAACAACAAACAATAAACAAATTGTGCCAACCAAACAAAACCCATCTAAGGACCAATGGCATTATGGAGTAGGTCTTTTCTAGGAGATTTTAATGTAATTTTCTATGAAGGAACACATTTACTCTACCTTCTCAAACATTTCCAGAACTATCTGTCCTTTGAATATTAAAAAAATGAAAAATGCTTGTTAGCTTCAATATCTGTAGCAAAAACTCTCTCTTTCATTACAGACTATTTATGAATACTATTTCAAATATTGCCATATCCTGGAGCATTGTTTTAAATAGAATTTCCTAATATTATATCATTTCTAGGCTTCCTGAGAATCAATCAATTTGTCAATAATGATAACATTTGAATAATAACTTCAACTACATGAGTGGATTATTTTGAGTTTTCAAATCAACTTCTAATATATCCTCTCATTTTTATTATATGAAATGTTCTTTGCTACCTGTATTTCAATGAAATATATGTTGAAAATGAGTTTCAGTGAAATGTGGGAAAATTCAGTGATTCTTATATCTCATTGAAATGACTACCTTTTTTTTTCTTTCTTTTTTATGGCCGCACCTGTGATACATGGAAGTTCCCAGGCTAGGGGTTGAATCATAACTGCAGCTGCTATCCTACACCATAGCCACAGCAATGCCTATATCCGAGCTGCATCTGTACCTATGTTGCAGCTTGCAGCAATTCCGGATTTTTAACCCACTGAGTGAGGCCAGGGACTACGTCTGATTCTTAACCTGCTGAGCCACAATGGGAACTCCAACTACTTTTTTCAAGAGAAACTTTTTTTCCATTACTCAAATCTGTGAACATAGCATGTCTTTCCATATAAAAGTTGGACTTGGTTTGTCTGCCATGTGTATATATTTTAGTTTAAAAAAATGTAGTGCTATGAAAGAGAAGCAGAATGTTAAATCATATATATATTTTACCTCCTCTTCCTTTTATTCATGCTGTGCTCTTATTCATTTTATTTTGTGCTTATATCCTGATAAAGGTGCCCCTACTCACCACCCATTTCTTCCTTGTTCTTTCTTTATCCTTTTCAAATTATCTCCATGTAGCCAACAATTGACCATTGAATTTACATGGAAAGGGTGTCCTAGCAGATGTGGTGAGTGCCCTGCTTTCTCCTGTTCTGGAAGTTGTTGTTGTTTCTTTTGACAGATTCTATATTTAGTTTCCTTCTGTTTGGGGACTGTCTCCGGACTCATGTGGTTCAGCCAATGCACAAGGTTAGGAAGTTAAGGCCTATAGAATAATCCTCAGCTAATGAGGGACCAGAGTTGGTAGATAAACACCCCTGCCAGCCTCCTCACTCCTCAAAGGGAGGGTTCTGAGAAGGATCCTTTGTAGTTTCTCAGAGGGTTCCCAGCAGCAGGGAGCCGGGTTCCCCATAGTGACAGCCACTCATTAGCGCTCTTTTGCTGGGTTTTCTCCCTCTCTTGTCTGTTCTCCTCTCCTTCAGTGTGCTTCCTGGGATTTCCATCCAAATGAACTGCTTATATCTGGACCTGCTTTGGAGAGGATTCACACTAAGACAAATGACATCCTGGCTGAGGATGTTTTATTGGAGTTTATTCTGTTGTTATTGTTGTTGATGTTCCTCCTTCCCTGTGATTTTCCCTGTGACCCAGTACTCACAGTTATTTCCAATCAAAGAATCACATGCCTTAGATTATCTCTAAGCTTTATACCATGGTTATCTACTTCATAACAATTTAATCAGAGTTAAAAACTAAGCTCCTTTAAAAAACTAAAAGGCCCAGACCCATGGAGGACCAAAGTCTATTCGAATATAAAGATAATTGACCTTGCATTGTGTTCAATTTTTTAAACCATGTTTACCTTAGCAAGCTGTTATGTTAGGTAATAGCCAAAACCAAAACCAAAGAAGTCACTGACCTCAGTTAAAATGGAATTTTCTTCCAACAGAATGTATTCCTAATTAACCCCACACTAAATCTCTGTATTATACATACAGAGGATCTTACGAGGAAGCGACTCACTCAAATTAGTGGGCGTGAATCTCAGTCTACAAATTCAGGTTTGAAGGAAGTGTATTTTTATTATTTTACAATTCAACTTGAGTTTTTCTTTCAACCGTCTATTCTGCCATAATTTCAGAAATTGTATCACAGTCAGCAATTTCAACAATTGTATCACAGTTCTCATTTCCACCAGATTTTCCTTAAATTCTAGGGGGAGCTATGTTGTACCAAGGTATAGGGCATGAGATCTGGATATTTTAACAGGCATATGTGGCCTAAGACACCCCTCATCCCTATTACATTGCCACATTCAGTTCTGGCTGGTCTCTCTGCTCTTTCCATCCCACCATGTGTGGCTGGTGGATGTTCTCCTGAGGCATGCAGCTTTTCCCATGAGGCTCACGTTGTCCTGTCTATCTAACCTCAAACCAGGACAAGACACACAGATTCCCTCTGCCCTTGAATATCTAAATGTTTGTGATTTGGTGTGGGAGTCAAGAGGCCAGTCTTTTTTCCATCTCAGACCCACTGAAGTATCTGCTGCTCAGCCCAAGAAAATGTTTCTTTCTATTTGCCAGGGCGGTGCTAAAGGGAGCATGGGAAGAATTCTCTTGCACAAGGTATTTCCTAAAATATACTTTCCATATTGTAGCTGTTGAAGGATTTTGGAAAATAAAACCACAGACTCTTTGGCCTCTCCTTTCTTTCTTTTCCCTTACCTTCTTTTTATTTCTCTCTCTCTTGTTTTTAATCATTCTCCTTCATCACATCTCTCTCAGGACTGATAATTTATCTGTCTGTCTGTCTTATCTATCTGCCTATCTATCTGTGGCTGCCTGTATATCTAATTCATCTACCTGTCTATTGTATTTACACTACAGAGCACATCAGGCATGCTAGAATGTTGACATACTGATCTTAAAGGGGAGAGTCAAGTCTCTGTGATCATTGCTATGATGACCTGTGCCTTCCATCTCTGATGGCTGGCAAGATTCTCATTCTGAAAGTCTGACAGACACTTATTTATGAGTACTGTGTACAAAGAGAGTGGTTTATAGCTGGTGGTATATGTGTATGTGCGTGTCATGTTAAAAGCAGACTTGGGATAATTTTTAGGTAACGAGTCATGTTTTGGCAGTAACTATAAAACATGTTTAAAATAATCTATTATTTTTAAAATATATTATAAATACTTAACTTGAAAGATTTCCTTTGTTTACTTTGTGTATTTGACTCCTATTCTACTTTTTACTTTGCTTTGAACATCCCAAATAAAATTCACTAGTTCTCTTGCCCCCTTTAAACCTCTGTGTTTTATTTCCTTGCTATTTAAAAAAAGACGAGCAGAGTTTTGTAAAAAGTAGTAGTCTTTCTCTCACAAATTGCTGTGAAGACAGACTGGATGTCTACATTATGCAATACATTTTCAAACAATGCTTTTGTCTCATAGTTATAAGGAAACTGATGATCTCTATTCTTTACATCTTTATTCTCACATAGTGGTAGGGTAATTTGACTAAAACATGCAATAGACTTTAATGGACACTTAGCCACATACATGATTTAGTGCAATGAGATTCATCTTTCTTAATATCCTAATTACCTATATAAGTGCAGAAGAGGAAACATATAATGCATGGACTAAAGGTGGTTGCACAGTTTTAAGGGTATTGTGATAAAAAAGCATTCCTTTACAATTCATTTTTGCCTGTAAACTTTTAAAGGACCTTAAAAATGATTTAACTTGAGAAACAATACTTTCAACTTACAAATTAAAAAGAGAAAACAAAATCAATAAATGTTTTATTATGTATCCTCAGATATATGGGTATAATTAAATATCTTTGTGTGATATGGCATAGGACCTCCAGAAATCAAAAAGGTTTTAAAATATCTCTGTCATACGCATCAGAGTAAAGTAGAAAAATTATATTTTATAGTGATTACATTTTTATACTAATCATTCATTTATTCATTTGCCCACTTAGTGCTTTGCCTTGTCAATATTTATTAAGCATCCATTATGTACCAAGCATAGGAACAGGCCATGAAGATTGTAATGAAAATAACATTACAAGAGAAAACAACTTTTCAGCACATTCTTTTTGTTTTTTTTTTGCACTAGACACTACTGTAAGCACCTTACATATGTTAAATCATCTTATCAATGTGGGATAGTTAGCAGTTATTCTCCTCCATTTCAACAGTGGGAAACTGAGGCTTTCAGGAGTAAAAGAACTAACCCAGATTTACACAGTTATTAAGTAACAGCCGAATCAAGAACACGGGTATTATTCTGCAGAATTTGTGCTTTTACCTTTCAACCATCAGGCCATACTTTAGAAATACAATCATGAGGCTTCTGTCTGAAGAGCCACAGCTGTAACCTGGCTAATGTAAGATGTAATATGAAGGGGAAATAAGGAGACAGTGGAAGCTTACAACGAGGGAGTAACTAGCCCAGGATGAAATCTCTTCCTAAAAATATATGAAGTGATAGACAAAAATATTTTTTTATGTTTTTCCTACTTTAATTTTTATTCTCTGTGACAGGATTTACACTTAAACTTGATGAATCCTAATGTCCCTTTGATTCTTAAGCAAAGCCTTATAGTTTAAAAGAGCTGATATTTATAAAATGAGACACTAGAAAAAAATGACAATTTCACTCTTTCTGGGATTTAAAACTAGAAAGATTCATATGCAATGTTCTTAACTTCTTGAAGTCATTAGCCACCGTTGTGATCTGTGTGGGATATTTTTAATATCCTCTCAGAGACTCTCAGAGAAAATAATGTCATTTTTATAAAAAACTAAGTTGAACAGGGTTTGGTTTTCAATTCAGATTTGGAAAAGAGAATTTTTAATAAGATTGTGAATATATTTCTGCAATGCATTGTAGGTAAAACAATGACATTCTTGTTATATATGTATTAGTTTATGAGAATGAAATTTTCTTGAGCCTTTTTCTTTAAATATTGTCTAATAGAAAAACAACTCTTCCTTATATAAGTCAATTTCAGGGGCAAATATTTCTTGACTTTATATCACCATTGTGTGTTTCCCTAATTCAAATATATCCTATTAATGTCCCTTAGGCCTTGGAACTTTTAATTTTACTAAAACATGATGTAAAACCAGTGATAAAATAGTTATAAATATAACTATTGGACTCTCTAAAATATATTTTAACTAAATGCCTTTGTAAGATCATTTTATTTACCTTAAATTGGGCTATTAGGATTTCTTCTACTTTTTCATAGTGCTATGTCAATAATTAAGTATGATATCTATTTTCAAAATATTTAATTAGTAATATTTTTAAAATCAGTTTAACAATATTAAATAACTCTTTAAGATGCTTTCTTTTCTGCCAAATTGCAATGCATTTTGCCTCTCATTTGCATTTTGTGCATTGTCCAACAGGTTTTTAATCATAAATCTTTATAATTTAAAGTCAAAACCTTGGAAGGGCAATTAAGATAGTTTTAAAACTTCTGTATTACTTAAAATGATGATAGAAGAGCCGGCATGCAACAACGATGTTTTAAAAAGGTCATCTAGGCATTCCATGCCTAGCCCACAGAACCATAATGATAACATAAAATTGTTTTCTCTTTCCTCTGTCTTTTTTGTAAATTTTATTTTTTATTGAGGGCAACGTTGATTTATAACATTATATAAGTTTCACATGTATAACTTTATTTGTGCTTCTGTATGCCCTATGGCATGCTCATCACTAAAAATGTAGTTTCCATCAGTCACCAGACGGCCTTATTGCACCCTTCCTTTGCCCGCCTCTAGTAACCACTACTCAGTTCTCTGTATCCACATGTGTCTTTTTGTTTGGTTTGGTATGTACATTTATTCAGTTTTTTTTACATATGTATCCCATATATGAGTGAGATCATACGGTATTTTACTTTGTCCGTCTGCCTCATTTCACTTAGCATAATACCCTCAAGGTCCATCCATGTCCCAAAAGGCAAGATTGCATCTGTTTATGGTTGAATACTATTCCATTGTCTGTGCATGCGTGTGTGTGTGTGTGTATGTGTGTGTAGTTTTTCAAACAAGATGGTTAATATTGAACCACATAAGGAGTTTACCTTTTATCCTGAGGAAAGCACTCGCTAACTCTAAGCTGAAATTAATATCTAAAAAGTGGCACAGTGAAATTGAACAGTTTATTCATTTTGTTTGTTTTTCTATGGCCGTACTCACAATATATGGAAGTTCCCAGGCCAGGCATTGAATCCAAGCTGCAGCTGTGACCTACGCCACAGCTATGGAGCATCCTATCTTTAGCCTACTACTACAAGCTGGAGATCAAACTCATACCTCTGCAGTAACTGGAACCGCTGCAGTCAGATTCTTAACCCACTGTGCCATAGCAGGGTCTCCTAGTGACTATGTTTGAGAAGTGGTTTGTTCATTTCTTAAGTTTTAAAGCAGTTATTATGAGAACTCATTGCCTAAACTTTCTGAACAGAGAGGTTAGAAATGAAGTATGATAGCTTCTTTAAATTAGATGATCTATTTATTCCTTTCAAGATCAAAACCCAGGCCACTACTTACTAAAAGGCTCAGATGGCCTTTTATTATCTTACTTGGTTGTGTTCAGGTTGCAAAATATGTATCATTTCACCTCATAATGATCCCCAAATTAAATAATTGACTATCTTCACTGTGAAAATACAAAGACTAAATAGTTGTGGTATCTGTACCTGGAAGAACCAAAACAAATGGTGCTCGTCAACATTAAAAAGAAAGGGATTTTTGTTTTAAAACTTTAACCCTTCTTGTCATTCTAATTTTGGAGTAGTAATCTAGGAACTCATATATTGTAATTCCCTTTTCCATGTGTAAGGTTCTTAATACAGTTCCATGGGTTTATAACATGTAATTAAAAGGTGTAACTGTTCTATCTGGTATAAGTTTGAGTAATACAATACGACTTTGGGAAAAGAGAACGAGATTTCATTTTAATAGTTGGAATAAATATGAAGCATATGTCAAATTCTAGTTGTAGTTGATCTAAATAGGTGCATATTCTTTTGTTTGTCTTCTAGCATCTCCGTCAATTAAACTCTTGGTGGATGACCCTATAGTTGTAAACCCTGGAGAGGCCATAACATTAGTATGTGTTACGACAGGAGGAGAACCTGTACCC
The DNA here is from genome assembly GCA_004024745.2 of Catagonus wagneri. Taxonomy (NCBI): domain Eukaryota; kingdom Metazoa; phylum Chordata; class Mammalia; order Artiodactyla; family Tayassuidae; genus Catagonus; species Catagonus wagneri. Next base: position 2,417,809 of record PVHT021183528.1, read on the forward strand.
TCCCTCACTTGGGTCAGGTCCTTTGGGACTCTGCCTGAAAAGACAGTTTTGAATGGAGGAACTTTAACCATACCTGCCATCACCTCAGAAGATGCTGGTACTTATAGCTGCATTGCCAATAATAATGTGGGAAACCCTGCAAAAAAGTCCACCAACATCATCGTGAGAGGTAAGTTCACCTAGAGAAGATTGCAGCATAAATTGTCATGGGTTATGATGAAGCAAATAATATTTGATATAAAATGTTTCCTCAAATATTATATACCTAATAACATACTAGAAAAATATTTATAAATAATAAATGATATCTAATTCTGAAGAGAACCCAAGATTCCTAAATCTTAATAACAGTGATCTATATTTGCATTGAATAGTTCTCATAACATATTCTTAGTGATACCATAGAATAGTTTTATAGTATGTTCTTAGTAAAAAAAAAAAAAAAAACTGAATGTGGCAGAGAGCATTAGATTGGTTATGCAGATTGTGTATTAGTTTAGGAATTTAAAAGATATATCAATTTAATATTTGATAAATATTTATTGAATTTCTATTATAAACAGAACTTTAAATTGTGGGGTTTCACAGAGATCTATAAAACCTTACCTTGTATTCAAGGATCCTATTGTTAGATAGTAAAAGGAAAATATGTCAGTTTATAGCCTTATGATACAGTGTTTGGCAAGTTTAAGCAAAAGCTATAGACATAAAAAATTATAGTAGTTTTTGGCTGAGGTTATAGGGAATAACATTTGCATCAGGTCTTGTGGGCTGGGAAGAATTTTAACAGACTGAGATTGGCAAATGTCATAGAAAAGTCAGAGATAGTAAAAGGTAAAGTTCATGTGAGGAACTGATATAAACTGTTTGTCACTAGGACAATAGCAGTGATGTCCTAGTTGGTGTGCTGGTGTTGCATATGGCGGAGCTGCTTTCTCTCCATTTCAGAGGATGTAAAGTCATTGTGCAAGGAGAGCATATATTTTTTCACATATTGATTCACCTGGCTTGGTCCTGGACTGGGAATAGAGGTTGTAGACCGATGCTTCTAAAGTTAAAATAGACATCCCTCTGCCCAAGAGGACTGCCCAGCAGACAAGTGAAAATTTCTCCTGTTGGAGGATTATAATAGAATCAAAACATAATTGAGTATAATTGAGTATGCTGAGATAAACACTTACAAATTTGTGAACATGGATCGTAATGGTTTTAGTGATCACAGTTATCTGTTACTATCCAAAGTATCAAAAATGCACTACTTGGCCAAATAGACAGTCTATTCAAAGTATTGCAAGATGTTGTAGTATAAATCAAGACGCTGTGGACAGTGTGCTATCTGCCACAAAATAATCCATACGATATTTAGTAATTACAAGAAATGCCATTATTTTATATATTGCTATGAAATAAAACATCATGCCAACTGAGATAACATAGTATTGTCTTGTGAGATCGAATGTTATTGAAAGAAGTCTTTCAGAGTTGTTTATACTTGGGTTTTCTTTTAAACCATGCATCACCCAAGCATATAGAAAAGGAAAATTAAAATAAAAATAAATTTATTAAATTATTCCTAAAACTTCACACTCAGAACCAAGTTTGCATCCCCATCTTGGAAGACTGTGATTTTTTAAATCTAGTTTGATCATAGGATCATCTGTGACTATATTTAGTCCTTGCACAACTGGCAAAATGTCCAGCATCAAATGCTGGTGTTGCTCAGATACCCTCCATAAAGAACTAAGTTGGTTCAGAGCAAATATATATTCCTAGCATGATTTTCTTCTCTTCATCCCATCTGAGTGTTTTCATCTGTGTTCTTACAAAAAACAGTTTTCATCTTTGACATGAATGACCTAAAATAAATAAAGCCTTAAAATGTATTTCTCCACTTTATAACATTTTTATGTCTTTAAGTTATCTGACGTATACATTTGCATAGTCATATTACCAGTGAAACCTATCAGCGGTGGAATTCACAAAATTCATAAAGTCAAGTTTGTATGTAATCTTACTGAATATAGAAATAGCCTTGGTTAATGACTCCTAGATTAAACTGTGGGAAGAAAAACTGCTACAGTGATATGAGGCATTTGATTTCTTCCACAAAGGCCAAGAAATTCAGTTAAAGAAAAATGGTTTTCCTATTATTATATCAGAGAAATTATTTTCAAGTCTTCTGAATTCATAGACCTCTGCAATCTCTTAAATTAACTGTGTCATGGAAACAGCAAAAACAGAACTCTAGGTTCATTTTCCCTCTATTCCTTTCTGTAATTATATCAAGATCCACAGACCAGGTTTTCTGAGTAAGTACAGAGATATTCTGTGCATAGAATTTCTATTACCATTTCAGAATATCCCCTGGACAAAATATGTTTGTAGAGCACAGACAGGAAAAAAACTCCAGAAACATTTCTGAATGTCATTTTATTTTAAAAAAATGGAGAACACTGTAAATAATGTAAATAACCCTCCTAGTAGATAATAAGCTTCCAAACTGAAGAGGAAGCTCATATGTTTTAAAGTTTTGTTAGACATTCATCAGTATAGCAGCAACGCCTTTTCTTATGATCCTTTAAGAAATTGCAATGATCAAGCCACATTTCTCCATGACACTGAAAATTATTTTCATTCCATAGGTATATGTTGGGTGGCCTGAGCTCAGTGCTTTCCAAACTTCTGTTAAACAGTATGCCATTCCCACCTCAAATTCTCTGTCGTTGTGAGTCACTGCATTTAGAAATGCCCACATTTATCTTCTGTTGAGAATTGAATGGGCCACTGTGTTGAGCAAGCATGGTTCATTACATGATCAAGACATTACTGTATTTTAGTGTCCGGTGGTCTTTTAAAATTTTATTCAGTGGCTTAATCTTCCCCTGCTTCAGAAGAAAAGTCAGGCAGATCCCATGACCTTTCTGCTCATTGTTGGAGAATCCTACAGTGAATTCAAATCACAATCACTCATTGTGTTCAGTGCTTTGGATTCGTGATCCAAAATAGTAATAAAACTCCAATACTGACTTAATGTAAAATTTTCTCCCCCACCCAGCTTGGGTACACTTTGGGCTGGAAACTCACTATGGAAAAGGAGAGAAGTGCTGGTATGGTTGTTTTCTTTCTGTTTGTGTATCCTCTACCCTCCTCATTGCTGACCTGATAGCCAGGTTCTGAATTCCTTGGCTTGGGATAGAGTAGGAAGTTCTTCTCCATATAAGACATGTTTATTTTTCTTCTATGACACTTTATTGGGCTCTTGAGAGATTCCTCTACCTTGAAGAGATCCACATCTGTGTGTGCCAAGGAGAGATCTCTAGTCACCAGGTTCTCCCAGGTCCATTGATGTCCCACATTCCCTGCGCATCTAGTACTGTACCCCTAATGCCTTTCTGCTGAGGGCACCTCTCTCCTCCAGGCAGCCAGCTCAGCAGAGCCCAAGACAAGAATTTCTCCTTCCCTGTGTGATTCACAGCTGTGAGCAGAAATGCTTACCAATAAATTCTGTCAGAGCACATAGATTCCAGTGTAGCCACCTCTGTCCTATTGTCCTCAGAGAATTTATTTTGGTTTCCTCAGGGAAAATATTTCAGAGCTTTTGCTAATTCCATGAAAGCCTTCAGTAGGATAGAGACAGGCTCTCCTGCTGCCTTGGGCCTGGAAGAGGCTTCCTCTTGCAGGGTTATCCAGAGATATCCTGCCACTCAAACCTGGTCTCTGACCTTTTTCCTATGCTTAATTACCTATGAAGCTCAAGAAAAATAGAATGGAGTTTCTTTCCCTTTCTTTGAAAATTCTGCTTAAGAAGGAGATCTGCTTTACACTCATTGTGGAGTTCTGTGGATTTTGTTCTCAATCAAAAGTGAATCAGGAAAAGTCTGTTCTGATATCTAGTTTCACAAAAGCATTGAAGGATTACAAGAATTTTCAAAATTTCTAGCCAGCATTCTTAAATGTAATCATCTTCTGATTCTGCCTTCAAACTGCTCTGAATCTGACCATGTCTTGCCAAGTTCACTCTCATCACCCTTGTGTAAACTATCAGTGCAGTTCCCCTAGTTGATTAAAGTAATCTTTTCATTGATCTTCTTTCTACTCCAGTGCCTCTTTTAAAAGGGGCTGTTCATCCACTGTATTAGAGAAGGTAGACTAGGCTGAGTCAACAAGGAGACCCATACATGTAATTACTCAAAATAAAAAACTCTTTAGCTTTTTTTCATGAAAGAGTTTAGGGTATTTCCTTGTTGATAATGAGAGCAATGAGATTGGTGAGTGGTGGGGAGCTGTCTTGAGTGCAGTAGTAGAGATGTGCTCCTGCAATCATTCAGGCATCCAGGGTCATAATGTTTCTGCCATCTTCAGTCTGTTGCTACTGAGGTTGCTCTGAGTATTACCTCCATCCCTGACAGCTGGAAACCGGGAGGAGCTTGAATGTACATCCATAGGAGACTTTCATGAGCTAGATATGTGTTAGTTCTAACCACATTCCTTTGGCTAGGTCTTAGGCACATAATCACATCCAATGATGTGAAGGCTGGGAAATGTATTCTTACTGTGTGCTGGGAATAAGAGGGCATGGATTTTGGTCAATAGCTAGCCATCTCTTTTATATTCATGCAAAAGCCTGGGTGATTGAAATCACCTCATTCTCCTAATGATTCCTCCCTTGGCTTCCCATCTCACCTAAAATGGAATTCAAAATCCTCATTGTCATTTAATGCCATTCTCCTGTTCTTTTTCACAACTCAATATATTAACACTAGCTCCTTTTTCAACCTGGGATGTTGATTTTTAAATACAATCTTCTGGGAAATGTCTTCCATGACTATCCTATCTTAGATATCCTAATCCCTTGAATGATCTAGTGTTTCTTCTTCTCATAGCTACCTGGGGTTATTTCATACATTTTTTAAAATTTATCATCTGTCCCTTTCAGGGCACCATATATAAGGACCAATAATTTGTTTATTTGTAGTGCTACTGAGTGATGTATCCTCAGGGTCTAAAAAGTTACTCAGCATGTAGTAGATTCTCAATATATGTTGAATGAATGAATCTCTTTTTGAAAAGTTTACTGGCTTACATTAGACATTTCTCTGGACATCTATGGCCCTTTAATACCCTAAATGTATGATAAATGATACTATGCAAAAGTCAGGAATTCTGTATGTTCAATCATATTAAACATTGCTGTGATGTGACTATCTCACTTGAAAGGCCACCTTGTTCTAATTATCCATTACTGTGTGATAAAGACTCCAAAACAAACAATAGAATTTATTTATTTTGCTCACAAATCTGGGGGTTGAGACACTCAGCTAAAAGATCCAGGGTCTCATATAGTTGCACTCAGAAGATGGTGGGGCTAGAATTATCTTCAAGCCTGTTTCAGTCAAATTTCTGGTTCCTGAGCTAAAATGTTCAAAGAGCTGGGTTCCTCAGATGGTCTCTCCCTTTCTCTGTCTCTCATTCGCTCATTCTCTCATTCATTCTCGATAGCCTCTTTACATGGTTTTGCCATGAAGCAGCGTCAGGGTAAGCCAGACTTCTAGAGGCTTCCAGAACCAGGGTCCCAAGAGCTGCACAGGTTCTGACCTAGCCTTTGAAGCTGTGCAGTGTCATTAATGCATGCTTTTCAAGACTGTGCCAAACATTGGCCTGGTTCCAAGATGGCTAACATCTTCACCTTTTGAAGGAATAAGTGTCAGATAATCTACAGCTATGTCTAAAACCACCTCAATATGCAGTGTATTCCACAAGCCATATTCTTCACGTCATACCTCCCATACCTCTCATACTGCCTCATTTATGCCTTAATTTATTTTTTTCCCTCATCTCCTTAGTTTCATGAGCCCTTATCTTGAACCCACGGCCTCTGCAAAAGTGATTTCCTGAACAGGTTTTTCTTTTAATTCTAGAATTTCTTCAGCCTAATTGTGTTATCTATGATCTCAGATTCCTAATATGGAGAAAAAAAAAGGTTGTCAGTATTGAAAGAGATTAACCTTTATTGAAGAAGTCAATATATATTCAGTGAGGCATGAATTTACACTTTCATAACCGTTCAGAAATATGCCATAACCTCCAGAAATATCACATCACTCTGTTCTGAAAAGTATTGCTTTACCTAACTCTAGTATATCCATGTGAAACGACTGAGTTCTTTAAAAATCTGATAAACATATTTGTTCAGGACTAATTTTGTGGACATATATCAAATATTAGCACTGTTAACATTTCAAAATTATCTTTATGCTTATTACAAAAGATCTTATAATCTAAAATTCTGTGAGAAAAATATTTGAACCTTTGAGAATACAGTTCTCTTAGGTAGTAGTAATAGTTATTATTGACTGAGTGCTTTCCATGTACTAGGCTACCAGGTACACCATGATTTTTTAATCATTCCAAAATATTGACGAAGTAAAAAATTATTGTTTCTCTTTTAAGAAACAGTGAAACTGGAGAGGGAGAATTTAAGTAATTTGTCCCAAATAAGCCTTATTTAAGCAGCAAAGCTGGGATTCAAAACTCATACAGTATGGTTCGAGGACCACTGTCTTAACCAAGGTACCATAGTGCCTTTCAAAATTAGCCATGTTGGGGAAATCCCCATTGTTGCTCGACAGTAACAAACTCGGCTATTATCCATGAGGACGAAGGTTCTATCCTTGGCTTCACTCAGTGTGTTAAGGATCCTGCAATGCCGTGAGCTGTGGTGTAAGTCACAAACTCGGCCCGGATCCTGTGTTGCTGTGGCTGTGGTGTAGCCTGGCAGCTGAAGCCCCAGTTTTGAACCCTAGCCTGGGAACTGCCATGTGCCAATGGTGTGGCCCTAAAAAGACAAATATGTATATATGTATACACAAATATATATATATATGTGTGTGTGTGTGTGTGTGTGTGTGTGTGTGTATGTATACGTGCGTATATGTGTATATGTATGTATATGTGTATATATAGTATATGTATATATGTCTGGATATATATATATATGCGTGTGTATATATGTGTTTACATATATATATATACATATATATATATATATATATGTAATCCCTCCCTGTCTCCCCAAAATTAAACTGACTAATGTAATTTTCTATTTCCTCTATCCTTACCTTGCCAAAAACTTACTAAGAATTCTTTCTGGATTGTAAATGGGAAACATTTTTAGGCTTATTTAAAAAAAAATTCCCAATCCTTTAGTGTCCTTCCTAATTACATGCTTTCCCTCCCTAGTATACAATCACTTTTGATTGGAGGGAATTTTATGTTTTTCTTACTAAGTTTTTTCCTCCTGTAATGGTAGGCATATTTGAATTTCACGTTCTAAGCTACATACTGTCTGTAGTTTATGATTTTCTAAGTAACATTATATTTGAGGGAATGAGCATGACTTTTTTACTAGCAGTCTTGCAAATTATTGTACAAAATGTTTAAAGAATTTCTATTTATTAGAAGAGATTAATTGAATTATGAAAGACAAAGATACAAAGTAACATACAGATAAAATGTCTAGTATAAGCAAGGAACAAAATGAGACCTATAAAGTGTGTTGATTGTTTTTGCAGAAGGGTATTTCTCTTCAAGCTATTGATCAGAAAGTCAGAGTTAATTGTCAATTTTCCAGAAAGAATTGCTCAAATTTAGCTTACAGTGCATTCCTAAATGTAAATTAGTTGTGTTTTACCAATTACAGGGTCAGTGCAGTTCCTCCCAAGTGTTTAGATTAATCAAATTAAATTTCCAGTCATCAATAGCTTTTTTCCATGACCTTTCATTAATAAAAATTATAATAGCTAAAATAGTTAAATAGCTAAAACTGTATAAAACGAATCCATTAACATTCTCCAAGAGCAAAACTGCTGTGTGCAGGTGTCCCAATTACTCATGTAGATTAAGGGCTCTCTTTCTATTTTCCCAATTTAATATTCTCTAGTAATTACATCTCCCCAAAACACCAGGGAGAATTTTAGTATATAATGTTTTGTAGCTCTGAAATTGTCTCATTATTATCCTTTTAAAAATTAATAAGGGCTATACAAAATCTAAAAATTATCAAATTCAGCAGTTCTCATGCAAATATAGATAACTCACTTCCCCCTTACAAATGAGATAAATCTAACATCTTTATTCACTGAAATAACATATGAAGAATTATAAAATACAATTTGAAGTAAAAAAGGTTGATCTAGATATTGTATGATCTTATAATTACTTTTATTTGATTATATACAGATAGCTTAGTTCTACACTTTATTTTATTAAAGCTTAGTTTGTTCTCTTTGGTAGTTGGGATCTCTGTAATATTCTGTCTAGTCAGAAGGAGATGCACCAATTGGTAGCAGTGCTTTAAAACTCTATACCTGTTAACATCCAGAAACAATCTTGTTTAAATAACATTATTTTTAAAATTTTTAAGTCAGTTTCCTCAAAACCATTCTATATTTGATGGGGGGAGGAGGCATTGTTTGGTTTTTGTATACCTTGTAGTTGTTAAAAAATGTCCCAATCAATGACACTAATTTGAAAACTCCTGATTTGGACTTTTTATCCTGTTGTTACGGCAGGTACTTATTCCCCAGGCATACTGGCTCGCCACACTTGGTGTGAGTTAAATGGTCTATAGGCAATAGGGTAGAGGGAAAGTGATCTGTAACATGGTTCTGGCTTCCTTTTTTTACATTTTTTTTAATCAGAGTATACTTGATTTCCAGTGTTGTGTCAATTTCTGCTGTACAGCATAGTGACCCAGTCTTATATATATATTTAGATAGATAGGTAGATAGATAGATAGATAGATAGATAGATAGATAGATAGATATACACATTCTTTTTCTCATACTATCTTCCATTATGTTCTAACCCCAGAGACTAAATATATTTCCTATGCTGAATAGTAGGACCTCACTGCTTATGCATTCTAAATGCAATAGTTTGCATCTACTAACCCCAAACTCCCCAACCATCCTAACCATTCCTACTTTCTCCCACCTGGCTACTGCAAGTCTGCTCTCCATGTCCATGATCTGTTTGTACTTTGTAGATCAGATCATTTGTGCCATATTTTAGATTCTGGCTTCCTTTATCTCTCAGACCCTAATTATGTAAAGAGGCCTCTGCTTACTTTACACTAAGAAATTGCAGCACATAATTTCTAAGACACTTTCTCTCTGTCTATGATTCTATGCCCCTTTCTGGACTTAATCACTATTTTTGTTTACAGGCTTACTCATACAAATGCCTAAGTACATGTGCATGGCTGTATAGATGTACACTTATTAACATTATGGTTATTAAAAAGCACTGAACTTTCAGACACAATTCTTATTAGTTACTTAAGGATATTAAACCAAGAAGGTGAATGTAAATGATATTTTCAATAGGTACTTAGAAAATTTGTCTTCCACACCAGATCTGTGTCAGTTGCTTTAAGGGGCAGAAAAGGAAGGAGAGAATTAATGCATGGAGTTCTTACTTAAAGAGAGAAAATCATCTGGGCAACTCCCTCCACAGTACATAAGGAATATCAGACTTCACAATCAAGCCTAAAAGTCTGCTGTTGGAAGCTCAGATGAACAATTGACTCTGAACAGGGAGAGAGAGAACAATTCCAAAGAGAAGTTATCATTTGCACTGGTCTTAGAAAAATGAGAATCCTTACATGTTTCAAAATGAAGTATTTCTTTCTTTTGCTGACCAGAATGGTGATATTAACTAGTGTTTTGAACTTTCCATTTTCTTAGGTATGAAATATAAGCAATTATTGATTGACTTTTACAGAAAACTGTAACTTTCAATTTTTATAGTAAACATTTTCAGAAACAAATTTATGCATTTTATTTTGTGATTTAAAATAATGCTTAAAAGTTAGTATTTTGCAATCTTGTGGTCCATAAGATGTTACATACAGTTTTTAATTGAATTAGTCAACCTGCCAGGTTTTCTGTTCACTGTTTTCAGTTTCCCTTTGAATTCTGTCTAGTGTTCTTCCAACACCAGTGCTCTTTATTAGATGCTTCAGGAAAGTTTTAAATAGAAACAATTAACCCAATTCTTAACTTATTACTAGTTAATACTTCATAAGATGATTTCTTAATTTTAGCTTTTAAATAATCTTTATCTTTTCCTTCTTTTTTTTGTCTTATTGTCTCAACAGATATACTTATCTGAAAACTATCTGTGAATGGAATTCATCAATCCAGTAATTTAAGTCTATCTTAGTCAAAATGTATATTAAAATCAATCAAGCATTAGTGACTGGTGAGAGAAAATTTATCCATGGAGAGTCCATAAATTTATTCCAAAACTAATTAATTAATTTATAAAGTCCAAAAATTGGGAAAATACCTTTAAAACCTACTGAAAGGTTTTAATTAGAGGAGGTTTTTTTTAGTCTTATAGACATTAGAATTAGTCTTTCCATGGTTTTTTCTTTGATTTGCACCCCTGCATGCCTTAATTTAGTTAACCTGCACAGAGATAATACAATGCACAGTGACATTTCAGCCATCACCATCAAGTGGATGATGGGAAATTTTTTTTTTAAAGATACAAGAGGTGGCATTTTATTTATCTGCTTAAGTCAGTGGTTCTCAATAGAGGGTAATTTTTCCATTTTAGGAAATATTTGACAGAATATTGAGACATTTTTGATTGTCTTGACTGGGGGTGGAGGTGTGCTACTGGCCTCCAAAGGATGGACACCAGGGATGCTGCTAAACACCCTAGGATGCACTAGACATCCTGCGCAAAAAGAAATACCTGGTCCAAAATGTAAATAGTGTTGCTATTGAGAAACGCTGGCCTAGTTAAGGGTTTCCCTTATAGCCAACATGAAAGATTCATAAATCTACACAGTCATGCATGCACACACAGTTTTTTTAAGGAACTGAACATTTTGATATAATACTGATATAGCCATTCTTGACATATTTCTTAGCATTTCAAATTTCAGTAGTTCTTAACCTGACATTCATCTTTCTCTGCACCTTGTGAAAAGGCTATGGTCTGGCCCTGCTTAGAAAAGTACTTATTAGGATCTTAGAGCAATTCCTCTTCTCTGCAGTCCTTACTTATAAACTCCTGTCTCCTAGGTTATAGTGATATCTCTGTCCATTCATCTAGTCAGCATCTTAGACCTTTCCTCTGAAATTATGTACTCCATTTGCTAATGACTCTCACCTCATTAAAGTTTTTCAATGCACTTCCTAAGTTGGAACCTAATATTCATAATAGTAAGAGCTCTTTTTCAGGCTTCTAAGAATGCTTCCTCCCCCGTGCCATCCATTGAGCCTCTGGAATCAATGAACAGTCAAATGAACATAAATTTTTCATATATAGCCTTCTTTATTCCTATACAATCCCCACATTTCAAATAGCACTAGAAGATGTCCTGTCAGATCATCCAAGACATGGAAACAAAGTGATGGAAAATGAAAAATTAAATTTTTATGTTGCTCTTATCAGTCTTCTTAAACTTTCTCCTGATTACTGTGTGTGTGTGTGTGTGTGTGTGTGTGTGTGTGTGTGTGTGCGTGTGTGTTTTAAAGAGGGTATGAAATATCATATTATAGCTTCTTCTTATACTGTGGGTTAAATTCTCACTTTCTTTATAGAAACTTATTTTGAAGGATTATTTCTAGTGTGGCCCATTTCATTTAATTTCATATTGACTATTAATTTATTTTGACAGCAGTAGAAAAATCTAAAAAGAGAAGCATGTAACTGATTGCAGTTGACCTATTAATTTAGAAATTTATCTGGTGTGAGTGCTCAGAGAAATAAATGATGTTCACTTGGATACAAGTTTTGGTTCCATAATTTTTTTCCTCTCACGGTGATGGAAGTCTAGATTTGGTGTCCCTGTGCCTTTGTTATAAGTTTTTAGACATTACTGTCCCGCAGTACCCTCCTGCTTGCTGATTATAAAATCTGAGTATATTAAAGCACTATGTTCAAAATATAATGTGACATATGACTTTAACACTTTATACTCTATTAAAGTGTAGCAGATATTGTAGACACTGTAAGTATATAGCTTAATGAACTTTTACAGAGTGGACACATCTGTGTCAGCAGCAGCAGGGTTGAGAAGCAGAGAATTAATAGCTCTCAAGAAGCTTCCTTCTTGTCCCACTTTCACGGCCTCAGTAAAATGTGACCTCTATTTGGACTTTTAGCGTTTAGATTAGTAAACATTTTTATACATGGAGCTATGTACAGTGCAACTTATGTCTAGATTTCTGTCCCAATATTATGTTTCTGGGATTCATATGCTACTACATGTAGCGAGGACCTTTTATTTTCATTCTAATATAATATTCCACTGTATGCATATAACAGAATTAATGTATTTGGGCATTTATGAACTTTTCAGTTATCTCCAGCTTGAGACCATTGTGGGGATAATTGTGCTCTGAATGTCCTTGTACCAACATTTTGATGAACATATTTCTATTGGGTATATACCTAGGAAGCATCAGATAAGAGAATGTTAATATCTAACACCAAACAGTTTTCTAGTTTACATTTCTATAAGCATTGCATTTGTTCCATGTTCTTGTCTACATCTAATATCATCTGTATTTTTCATTCTCACAACTCTAATTGGTGTCACGGAATCATAGGGTAGTTTTAAATTGCATTTATCCTATGGTGGATGAGTTGAGTAATTTTTCAAATGATTTTCACAACTCAATTATCATTTTTTAGCAACCACCTTTTCAAGTCTTTGGTTTCTTTTTCCCCCTTTTATTTTTTTTTCTTCTTTACTTGTAGAGTTCTTTTTATATTTGATATGTCATCTCCTACATGTATTTATTAAAAAGTACTTTCCTGTACTTCGTGGGCTTGCCTTCTCACATTGTAATGCCATTCTGTAGTGAATAAAAGTCCTCCATTTTGATGCATTACCAACTATCAAATTTTTTTTAATTTAGGAAATTGTTTTTTATTCTATGGAATATTTCTTTTACTATTTAGGAAATTTTTTCATAATAACCACATATGATAAAAAGTATACCCAAGTTTTCTGCTAAAAAATTTATTGTGTTACCTAAACATGTGTTGTGTAATTCATTTGGAATTGATTTTGTATGTGATTTGAGGTAGAACTAAAGGTAATTTTAAAAATTTCGGATATCTGGTTAACTCTTCACCACCTATAGAATTGACAGTTGCTTCTCATTATACTGCACTTTAACCTTTGTCATAAATAAAAGGATCAAATGCCTGTGGGTCTGTTTCTTGACCCATTTCTTTTCTATTTGTCTTTGTTTATCCCTATGCTAATATTGGTATATCTCAATTACTTTAACATTGTATTAAATACAGTAGTGTTAGCATTCTATTTTTTTTTCTTTTTCAAGTTTTGCTTGTTTAGTCTTGGCACCATGTGTCTCCATATACATTGTATAGGCAGTTTACCCATTTATACTCCACCTTTTCCCCCTAAAAAATACCCTGAGGTTTTTTGTTTTGTTTTGTTTTTTACCGAATTGAAGCTTCAGATCTTCCAGTCGACATTTTCTATCGCTCCATTTATCTTTCTTCTTTAAATTCATTCACTACATTTTGTGGGTTTCAGAGGAGTGGTTTTAAACATCTTCTATTAAATGTATTATGAGTATTTGAGAATTCTTTGTTCTTGTCCTTGGCATTGTAAATAGTATCATTTTTAAAACTTTATTTCCTGTTTATTTTGTACTGGTATATAGCAATGCAAATGATTTTCTGTACCCACCTTACGTTACTCAACATTGTTAAACTCATTATAATAATTTGTCTTAGATTATTTTGAATGTTTTATGTACACAATTATGTTGGCTTCAAGTAATGAAAGATATACTTTTTTTTTTTGCAAATTTAATGTCTGTTTCTTGGCTTATTTTATTGCCAAAGATGTCCAAATTACATGTTTAACAGGAGTGGAATATCATATATCCTTCTCTTTTCCAATCCCAAAAGGAAAGTTTTAAGTATTACACCATTAAATATAATGCTTACTGCTGGCATTTTAATGATACTCTTCTATTCATAACTAGCTAAGAATTGTTAACAAGTGTTAAATGCCATCAGATAATTGAGTCATGCTGAAAAGTACAAGAAAGTAAGAATAGAGGAACATGTAGGACATGTAGAAATTAAACATTAAGCAGGAGAAAGAAAATAATAAAAGAGAGCACATATCAATGCACTATAGAAAAACAATGGAGAGACGTTAAAAAGCCAAAAATGTATTCTTTGATAACATTAAAAAAGTTAATAAACTCCTAAAAATATTGTAAAGTAAACAAGATAAAATACAAATTGCTAGCATCAGGAATGAAAGCAGTAGCTTTACTACAGAATTTATAAGCTTAAAATGATGATGGAGGGTTTTATGAGCAACTTAATGCAAATATATTTGACAAAATAGACAAATTTATTGAAAAGCACAACTCATCAAAACTAACATAATAAATTTAAAGATGAATACCTTAATATACATTAAAGAAACTGAATTCACTTCAAAATTTCCAAAAGGTATGACATGCCCAGGTGACTTCATTATGAACTCTACCAAACAATAGAAATAAACTGTGCCAGTCATACACACGTAAACAAAAGTCAGAAAATCAAAGAAGAGAAAAAACTCCCCAACTCATAGTACAAGGCCACCATAATCTTAGTAGCAAAAGAAGAAGATAATATAAGAATTGAAAAATACCAGTATCCTTCATAATCATTGACATAAAAATCCTAACGTTATCAAATCATTTTCTCTACAATATAAAGACAGTAATACAAAATTATCAAGTAGATTGTATCTAAGAACTATGTTGGGAGTTCCCGTTGTGGCTCAGCTGTAATGAACCCAACTAGTATCCATGAGGATACAGGTTTAATCCCTGGCCTCATGCAGTGGGTTAAGGATCTGGCATTGCAGTGTAAGTTATAGACGTGGCTTAGATCTGGTGTTACTGTGGCATAGGCCAGCGGCTACAGCTCAGATTTGACCCCTAGCCTGGGAACCTCCATATGCTGTGAGTGGGGGCCTAAAAAAAAAAAGAGAGAGAGAAAATAGGCCAGAGATGGGAAGAAAATATTTTCATCACATATATATGACAGTTGGCTTATATCCTGATTATGTAATTAATTTTTACAACTCAGTAATAAAACGATAAACAAATCAGTTTTTAAAAATAGGAAAAAGATTTATAAAGACAATGACATATGAATGGCTAATAAGCACATGAAAATATATTTAACATCATTGTTCATTAGGGAAATGCAAATTAAATCACAATTAAATACCTCAAGACCACCACCAGAATAGATACGTGAAAATGATTTACTTCACCAAAGATTGTAGGGGATGTGGGGCACCTAGAATTCATAAACTCCAGTGGGAGCATAAAATAGTAATTCCTTCTTGAATACTGCTTAGCAGTTTTTATTTTTTTGTCTTTTTTTAAAATTGTCAATCTTTATTTATTATCTTCTTTTGTGCTCGCTTCAGCAGCACATATACTATTTATTGTCTTTTTAAGGCTGCACCCATGGCATATGGAAGTTGCCCAGCTAGGGGTCCAATCAGAGCTAAAGCTGCCAGCCTACACCACAGCCACAGCAATGTGGGATCTGAGCCACGTCCGTGACCTACACCACAGCTCGAGGCAGTGCTGGATCCTTAACCCACAGAACAAGGTCAGGGTTTGAGCCCACATCCTTATGGATACTACTCAGCTTCATTACCACTAAGCCACAATGGGAACTCCAATTTTAAAAATTCAACACAATTTACCTTATGACCTAGCAATTCCTTTCCTGTTATTTATCAAAGAGAAATTTAAATTATATACATAAAAGTTTCTGTAAAATAATTTATAATATCTTTTTCATATTAGCCAAAATTTGGGAAATAGATAGAAAATGGAAAATTATCTGTGATATGGTTATATAGTGGAATACCATTTAGTAATAAAATGTAGCGCACTAATGGTACTAGAAACAATAAAATGAATCATAACTATATGCTTAGTGAAGTATATCAGATGTACAAAAAGTACATGTTATATGATTCATTTGTATGAATTCTAGAATAGACAAGAATAATCTTTGTTAATGGAAATTATGTCAGGGGTTTCTTCTTGAGGAAGAGTTTTTTCACTAGGGTGGGAATTGAAAGAACTTTAGGTGATGATGTAAATTTCTTGCATCATAGAGTTTTGTGTTTTACAAATGGTACAGACCAGG
Organism: Catagonus wagneri; assembly: GCA_004024745.2. NCBI lineage: Eukaryota > Metazoa > Chordata > Mammalia > Artiodactyla > Tayassuidae > Catagonus > Catagonus wagneri. The sequence goes on from PVHT021183528.1 coordinate 2,434,048, forward strand.
TCAAACAGGTCAAACAGATCAAACAGTACATTTACAATATTAGCGCTTTGGTGTGTGTAAATGACAAATACCAAAAAAAAAAGGTAATAAAAGAATCAAAAGCAGTAAACATTTCTTTTTTTTTTTGCTTTCTTAAGTTTATGTAAAAGTGGTGTTACTTTTAATTTAATTGTTTAGAAAAGAATTTTCAAGAGAAGCTATTTGGGCTTACAGATTGCTTTGTACAAAGATTTTCAATTACAAATTGAATTGAAACTATTACAAGTTCTATTTCTTTTTGAAATTTAGTTTTGTTTTCTGAGGAATCTGAATATGTTGTTTAAATTGTCAAGTTTATTAGTATAAAATTGTTAAGATTACTGTAGTTTTTAAAGACATTTTTTAGTCTAGTAATGTGCTAGTAAACCAGTCTTCTGGGAAAAAAAAAACCACTTCATTTATAATATTTGCCAGTTTCCTCGGTGTATTCATAAGACCATAGCCAATTTCAAGTTGTATAGTTGGAAGATTTGCACGTAGTTTACTATCTTGAGTAAGGTTTGCGGTACTTCCAACATATCACTGTTGTAATCGGTAATTACATGATATTGGTAATTGATGTCTTCTCCATTTAGTTTTACTGATTAGTTTTTTGGAGGTCATTCAATGTTATTAGTTATTATAAAATATTAACTTTGAACTTTTGGGTGCTTTTTTAACTTTCCCTGGTTATAAATATGTTTTGTATTAAAATAACTTTGACCATTGTTTCCTTTTTCCTATTAAAATTTGTGTGACACAGCTAAAGAAATAAATGTCAGGAGAAAAATTTATACTGTTGAATGTATACTTTAGAAATGATGAAAAGTCTCAAGTTATCAAAGCTCCCACCTCAAGAACTCAAATAAAAGCAAAATAAATCCTATATACTGCCATAAAGAAAAATTAAAGTAATTCAAGAATATTAACTCTGATCATAACGAAATTAATCTAGAATCAATAACAAAGACATAATTTTTAAAATATGTGTTTTGTGCTTGAGCAATGTAATTCTAAGTAACTTTAGGTCAAAGAAAAAAAACGGAAAATTAGAAAGTATTTCAAACTGGATAATAAAAATATATATCATAACTTGTGAGATATAATTAATCCTATATTTAGAAGAAGATTTATAGCCTTAAAAGCATATAGAGAAATATTTTTTAAATATTAAAATCAATAATCAACCCAATGCTGTAAGAAATTGGAAAAATAATAACATTGTAAATCAACCATTCTTTACTAAAATAAAAGAAAATAGAAAAATAATTAGCATTTTATTTTTAATTTTTTTAATTACTCAATGAATTTTATTACATTTATAGTTGTACAACAGTTATCACAACCAAATTTTATACCATTTCCATCCCAAATCCTCAGTGCATGCCCCTGGCCCCCAACCTGTCTCATTTGGAAATCATAAGTTTTTCAAAGTCTGTGAGACAGTATCTCTTCTGCAAAGAAGTTCATTCTGTCTTTTTTAGATTCCACCTGTTTGTGATAGCATTTGATGTTGGTGCCTCACTATATGGCTGACTTCACTTATGATAATTTCTAGGTCCATCCATGTTGCTGCAAATGCTGTTATTTCTTACCTTTTAATGGTTGAGTAATATTCCATTGTGTATATGTACCACATCTTCTTTATGGACTCTTCTGTCGATGGACGTTTAGGTTGTTTCCATGTCTTGGCTATTGTAGAGAGTGCTACAATAAACAATGGAGTACATGTGTCTTTTTGAGTCATCGTTTTCTCTGGGTAGATGCACAGGAGTGGAATTGCTGGATCAAATGGTAATTCTATTTTTAGTTTACTGAGGAATCTCCATATAGTTTTCCACAGTGGTTGCACCAATTTAAATTCCCACCAGCAGTATAATAGGGTTCCTTTTTCTCCGCACCCTCTCCAGCACTTATTGTTTGTAGACTTTTTGATGATGGCCATCCTGGCTGGTGTAAGGTGGTGGTACCTCATAGTGGCTTTAATTTGCATTTCTCTAATAGCGAGTGATATTGAACATCTTTTCATGTGTTTTTTGGCCATCTGTATGTCTTCTTTGGAGAACTGTCTGTTTAGATCTTCTGCTCATTTTTTGACGAGGTTGTTTGTTTTTTTGGTATTGAGCTGTAGGAGGTGTTTATAAATTTTGGAGATTAATCCCTTGTCAGTTACCTCATTTGCAGACATTTTCTCCCATTCTGTGGGTTGTCTTTTCATTTTGTTTAGAGTTTCCTTTGCTGTGCAGAAACTTTTAAGTTTAATTTAGTCCCATTTGTTTATTTTTCTTTTTATTGTCCTTACTCTGACAGATGGATCTGAGAAGATGTTTCTGTCATTTATGTCAGAGAGTGTTTGGCCTATGTCTTCCTCTAAGAGTTTGATAGTATCTGGTCTTATATCTAGGTCTTTAATCCATTTTGAGTTTATTTTGTGTATGGTGTTAGGAAGTGTTCTAACGTCATTCTTTTACATGTGGCTGTCCAGTTTTCCCAGCACCACCTATTGAACAGGCTGTCTTTTCTCCATTGTATGTTCTTGCCACCTTTGTCATAGATTAGTTGACTATAGGTTTGTGGCTTTAATTCTGTGCTTTCTTTCTTTGTTTTTTTTTTTTTTTTTGTCTTTTTGCCATTTTAGGGTGGCATGTGGAGGTTCCCAGGCTAGGGATCTAATTAGAGCTACAGCTGCTGGCCTGCGCCACAGCCACAGCAATATGGGATCCGAGCCACGTCTGCAACCTACACCACAGCTGATGGCAACACCGGATCCTTAACCCACTGCACAAGGCCAGGGATTGAACCTGCAACCTCATGGTTCCTAGTTGGATTTGTTTCCGCTGCGCCACGATGGGAACTCCTTTTTTTTTTTTTTTTTTTAATTCTGTGCTTTCTATTCTGTTCCACTTATCTATTTTTCTGTCTTTGGTCCAGTACCATATGGTTTTGATGACTGTAGCTTTGTAGGAGAGTCTGAAGTCAGGAGCCTGATTCCTCCAGCTCCATTTTTCTTTTTCAGGATATCATTGGCTATTCTGGGTCTTTTGTGCTTCCAAACAAACTTTAAAATACTTTGTTCTAGCTCTGTGAAAAATGTCCTTGGTAATTTGATAGGGATTGAATTGAATCTGTAGATTGCCTTGGGTAGTACAGTCATTTTGATAATATTGACTCTTCCAGTCCGAGAACATGGTATGTTTTTCCATCTGTTTGTGTCATCTTTGATTTCTTTCATCCATGTCTTATAGTTTTCAAAGTACAGTTTTTTTGTCTCTTTAGGTAGGCTTACTCCTAAGTATTGATTTTTATGTGATGGTAAATGGGATTGCTTCCTTAATTTCTCTTTCCCTAATTGATCTTTCATTGTTAGTATATAGAAATGCAGTTGATTTCTGTGTGTTAATTTTGCATCCTATGACTTTGCCAAATTCATTGATGAGCTCTAACAGTTTTCTAGTAGAGTCTTTAGGAATCTCTAGGTACAGTATTATGTTATCTGCAAATAGTGATAGCTTTACTTCCTCCTTTCCAATTTGGATTCCTTTTATTTCTTTTTCTTCTCTGATTGCTGTGGCTAGGCCTTCCAAAACTATTTTGAATAGTAGTGGTGAGAGTGGACATCCTTGTCTTGTTCCTGATCTCAGTGGGAATTCTTTCAGCTTTTCACCATTGAGAATGATGTGAGCTCTGGGTTTGTCATATACGGCCTTTATTATGTTGAGGTAGGTTCCCTCTATGGCCACTTTCTGAAGAGTTTTTATCAGAAATGGGTGTTGGATTTTGTCAAAGGCTTTTTCTGCATCTATGGTGATGTATCACACTGATTGATTTGCTCATGTTGAAGAATGCTTGCGTCCTTGGGATAAATCCCATTTGATCATGATGTACAGTGCTTTCAATGTATTGTTGAATTTGGTTTGCTAGTATTTTGTTGAGGATGTTTGCATCTATGTTCACTAGTGAAATTGGCCTGTAATTTTCTTTTTTTGTGGTATCTTTGTCTGAGTTTGGTATCAGGGTGATGGGGACCTCATAGAGTAAGTTTGGGAGTGTCCCTTCCTCTGCAATTTTTTGTAGTAATTTAAGAAGGATTGGTTTTAACTCTTCTCTAAATGTTTGATAGAATTCGCCTGTGAAGCACTCTGGTCCTGGACTTTTGTTTGTTGGAAGTTTTTTAATCACAGTTTCAATTTCAGAACTTGTGATTGGTCTATTCATATTTTCTATTTCATCTTGGTTTAGTCTTGGGAGATTGTACTTTTCTAAGAGTTTGTCCATTTCTTCCATGTTTTCTGTTTTATTGGCATATAATTGCAATAGTAGTATCTTATGATCCTTTGCATTTCTGTGTTTTCCTTTGTTACTTCTCCTTTTTCATTTCTAATTTTATTGATTTGAGTCCTCTCTCTTTTTTTCTTGATAAATCTAGCTAAGGGTTTATCAATTTTGTTGATCTTTTGAGAGAACCAGCTTTCACCTTCATTGATCTTTTCTATGGTTTTCTTTGTTTCTATTTCATTGATTTCTGCTCTGATCTTTATGATTTACTTTCTTCTATTAACCTTAGGTCTTGTCTGTTCTTCCCTCTCTAGCAGCTCTAGCTTCTTTAGATGTAAATTTAGGTGGTTTATTTAGGCTTTTTCTTATTTCCTGAGGTAGGCTTGTATTGCTATAAACTTCCCTCTTAGAACTGTTTTAGCTGCACCCCATAGGTTTTGGAGTGCCTTATCTTTGTTGTCATTTGCTTCTAAGTATTTTTTAATTTACTCTTTGATTTCTTCAGTGATCCATTTGTTGTTTAGTAGCATGTTGTTTAGTCTCCACCTGTTTGTGTTTTTTGCAGGATTTTTTTCCTTGTTGATTTCCAGTCATATAGCATTGTGGTCAGAAAGATGCTTGATATGATTTCAGTTTTCTTAAAGTTACCAAGTCTTGATTTGTAGCCCAGGATGTGATCAATCTTAGAGAATGTTCTGTGCGCACTTGAGTATTCTCCTGCTTTTGGATGGAATGTCCTATAAATATCTCTTAAGTCCATCTGGTCTAATGCTTCATTCAGGGCCTACGTTTCCTTATTGCTTTTCTGTCTGAATGATCTGTCCATAGCTGTAAGTGGGGTGTTAAAGTCCCCCACTATGATGGTGTTATTGTTGATTTCTCCTTTTAGCTTTGTTAGCAGTTGCCTTATATATTGTGGTGATCCTGTGTTGTGTGCATTAATATTTAAAATTGTTCTATCTTCTTCTTGGATTCATCCTTCGATCATTATGTAATGTCCTTCCTTGTCTCTTAAAACATTCTTCATTTTAAGGTCTATTTTGTCTGATATGAGTATTGCCACTCCAGCTTTCTTTTGATTCCTGTTTGCATGGAATATTTTCTTCCATCCTCTCACTTTCAATTTGTATGTGTCCCTAGAGGTGAAGTGGGTCTCTTGAAGACAGCATATATATGGGTCTTGTTTTTGTATCCATTCAGCCAGTCTATGTCTTTTGGTTGGGGCATTTAGTCCATTAACATTTAAGGTAATTATTGATATGTATGTTCTTATTGCCATTTTATTAACTGCTTTGCATTTGTTTTCATTGCTCTTTTTTTCTTCCCTTCTTTTCTTGTTCTCTCTTCTTTTGGTTAGATGACTTTCTTTAGTGTTGTATTTGAATTGATTTTTCTTACTTGTTTGTGTATCAACTGTAGATTTTTGGTTTGCAATTGCCCTGAATTTTTGACATAGGAGTATATATATATATATATATATGGTTGTTTTAGTTGTTGGTCTCTTAATCCAGTATCCTGCATTTGTAACCTCCTCTTCTCATGATTTCTGATTTTGGTAGCATATTTGTGCGTGGATGTTTTCCTACCTTTACTGTATATAATATGCCTTTACTGGTGAGCCTTATCATTTCTAATATTTTCGTTGCTTGTTGTGGCCTTTTCTTTTCTGCCTAGAGAAGTTCCTTTAGTATTTGTTGTAAAGCTGATTTAGTGTTGCTGAATTCCTTAGCTTTTGCTTATCTGTAAAGCTTTTGATTTTCTCCTTCTAATTTGAATGAGAACCTTGCTAGGTAAAGTAATCTTGGTTGGAGGTTTTTTCCTTTCATCACATTAACTGTATCATGCCACTACCTTCTGGCCTACAGAGTTTCTGCTGAAAAACCTGTGCATAACCTTATAGGGGTTCCTTGTATGTTATTTGTTTCTTTCCCCTAGTTGCTTTCAGTATTTCCTTTTGTCTTTAATTTAGGTCATTTTGATTAATATGTGTCTCAGGGTGTTCCTCCTTGGGTTTATTTTATATGGTACTCATTGCACTTCCTGGATTTGCATGAGTGGTGCCTTTCCCCTGTTAGGGAAGTTTTTGGATATTATCTCTTCAAATATTTTTTCTATCCCTTTCTCTATCTCTTCTCCTTCTGGCACCCCAATAATATGGATGTTGGTGTGTTTAATGTTATTCCAGAGTTCTCTGCGTCTCTCTTCTTTTCAGTCTTTTTTCTCTTTTCTATTCTGCATCAGTGTTTTCCATTAGTCTGTCCTCCAACTCACTTATTTGTTCTTCTGCCCCCTGTATTCTGTTATTATTTGCTTCTAATGATTTTTTTATTTGTTATTGTATTTTGCATCTCTGCTTGCTTAAGTTTTCAATCTTGTATTTCTTTGCTCAGTGTTTCCTGTAAATTCTCAATCTTTGCCTCCAGTTTATTTCCAGCGTCTTGGATCATCTTCAGAACCAACAGTCTAAAGTCTTTTTCCTGGAAGCTGATAATCTCCAGATCACATAGCTGTTTTTCTGTTTTATTTTTTTTTCTTTTTCCCTTATCTGAGTTATAGTTCTCTGTCTTTTCATTTTTATAGGTTTTTGGTATGATATACTTTTTGGAGACAATACAGTTGTAGTCTCTGTTACTTCTGTTTTCTGCCTCTCTTGGGCCTGAAGTTGGTATGGAGGCTTGTTGTAGGTTTCCTGATGAGAGGGTTGGTGCCCATCCACTGGTAGGTGGGGCTGCTTCCTATCCCTCTTGTTGGTGGGGCTCTTTCTCTGGGTGAGATTAGAAGCAGCTATGTGCCTGGGGGTCTTTAGGCAGCCTGTTTACTGATGGTGAGGCTTTGATACCTCCTGGATTATTGTTTGGCCTGAGGCTTCTCAGCGCTAATGGGTGGGGCCGTATTTTCCCAAAGTGGCCACCTTCAGAGAAAGCATGCTGATGAATATTTTGGAGAGCTTTGCCTCCAATGTCCTTCCCCCACAATGAGCCACAGTCACCCCCTGTGTTCCCAGGAAATCCTTCAGGAGCTGTAGTCAGGTATGACCCAGATTCCTATGGAGCCTTTGCTTTGCCCTGGGACCCAGTGCACGTGAAAGTCTGTGTGCACCTTTCAAGAATGGGGCCTCTGTTTCCCCCAGTCCCACTGAGCTCCTGTGCACAAGCTCCACTGGCCTTCAATGCCAGATGCATCAGGGGCTCTTTCTCCCAATGCCAGATCCCCAGGCATGGGGACTTGGCATGGGGCTCAGAACTCTCAGTCCTGTAGGTGACTCTCTGTGATACTGTTACTTTCCAGTCTGTGGGCTTCCCACCTAGGAGGTATGGGCTTGCTTATATCGTGTAATTGCCTCTCATACCTCTTGATGTGGCCTCCTCTTTGTATTCTGGAGTAAGATATCTTTTTGAAAGTTTCCAGTCCATTTGGTTGAAGGTTTTCAGCATTTGGTTATAGTTTTGTTGTTTTTATGGGAGAAGGTGAACTCCAGTCCTTCTATTCTGCCATCTTAATCACATCTCCCAAAAAATAATTAACATTTTAATCTGCAGATTATTTTCCCAGCTTCTTCTATGTCCTAGAATGTGGATTAGATGTATTCTTCCCTATTTGTCTTACTAAATATGTTTTTTCTCCAATTTGATTTATCTGTATTGTTTTTGAGTATGTCTCTTTGTGTAGTGCCCCCATTCTCATTCCTTGTCTGCTTTCTGACAATTTTGGCTTTTTTAGATATTAATAGTTTTCCTAGTATACACTTTGATTTGATTTTCTGTGTGCTTATACTGTTTGGGTTATTCTGAGCTTTTTAAATCTATGGATTTTAGGCTATTTTCTTTGTTCAACTTCTTTTTCCTCTTTTTCATTGATTCCGTTTAAACTTGTGTTAGACTTTTCACTCTTTCATATGTATTTTATGCTCATTCCTATATTTTCCTCTTTTCTCCCTTCCATCTGAACTTGTGTATTTCTTACTGTCCCATCCTGTAGTTCACCAATGCTGTATTTTATTGCTTCTAATCTATTATAAAACACATTTACTGAGTTCTTAATTTCAATATTATTTTTTTCCATTGTAAAATTTACATTTGGTTTAGTTACCAAATAGATTTCGGTTGTCTTGTGAGACTTTCCATCTTATCATGTGGCTTTCCACAACATTTTAACATTTTATTTGTTTCATTGGACATTACAGTCATAATTATTTTAGTTTTTTTTTTTTTTTGGCTGAGCGCACCAGTGTCTTTATCACCTGTGATTTGTTGTTATCCTTCTGCTTTACTTTGTCCTATCTCTTGAAAAGCCTTATTTTCCTGTTTTATGCATATTATTCTATTAAAAATTGACTCAGATATATGCTATATTTCTTCAGAAATATTTCTCTTCTTTTTAACCTTTTTTTTCCTAGGCAGAGAGAGTATAGCTTTATTGTCTCTATTCAGTCAGGGAATGAGCAGATTCAAGGTTGGCTTGGTAATGCTCTGTCTCCCATCTGCCCTACTCATAGGGCATGGCTCTTCACGGCTTCCAGCTGAGTATCCTGAGCTATTCATTGGAGCTTTTTGCTTGGATCTCCAGCCTCCTACTACAGACAAATGACTTGAAAGAAAAGTGGTGCAGTATGTTAGCTCACCTTTTTGTTTTTCCCTTCTCTGGGATTTTGACCCCTCAAGTTCAGGTTGCCTGAACTGACATTTGATGCTTTCAAAAAGGACTTTTAAGAATTTTTATTGGCTTTTAAAATTTTTCTCCATGGGACTGATGGTCAGCTGCAGGTGTCCCTAGTAAAGTCAGAAATAGACATCTGAATTAGTACAGTTTTAACAGCAATGTATTTATAGAAATAGAGACTAACTTTGTATTTTAAGAACAATGATGATGAACAAAGAAAATTCAAACATCATGAGCAACAAAAATAGAAAATAATCAAGTAGTTTAGATTTGTTCATTTTTCCACTATAAATGTAATATTTTTTAAGTAGCTACAGTTAATTGAAGCTTTTTTACCTCTCTTCATTTTTGAGTAGCAAAAAATGTAGTAGAATATGATAGGATGTGAAATTTGATGTATTTACATTGTAAAGGTGCTAACAGCAGTATAATTTCACAATATAATGATCACCAGTACAGAAACAGTAATTGGCAAATGGCTCAATCAGCAAATAATGAAACATTTAAATTGAGCAATAAATTCATAGTTCTTTCTTCCCTAATTGGAAATGCCTTAATTGTAGACACTATGCAATGAAAATAATATGTTAATTGATATGCATTTTTCCAGTGATAATTTAGGAACTGTTCATAGTAACCAGTTAATGTGATAGAGCAATTTGTGTGATTCAACTATTTTATTTAAGGAACACGATTTCCAAAACTAAGCTCACAATGGTATTCTCTTGCCAAACAAAGTATAGTGTTTCTTTTCCTCAGAAGCATTTTGTGTCCAAATTTCCTGCATGATTTTCCTGACCCTACAGAGAAAGGCCCAATGTTAATGATATGTAAGCTTAGAGATTCATTAATGCATGAGTAATATATTCTTTTGTAAAATTGTTTCTATTAAGTAATATTTAAAATATTATCTGAATTAAAATATTTCATTTTTATAGTTTTGATACATCTTTTCAGCAAGTATAATGTCTATGCTTCTGTTTCATTATCTATAGATTAAAAGCAATATAATATATATAATCTAGAAGTGAACCTTTGCAAAATATATATATTTAAGGGATACAACATTATGTTAAAATTGAGAAGGATTTTTTTGCCAGGTAAAATAAGAACCAGAACTTATGCTGTTCTAGAGGCAAAAAAATCAAAGAAATATAAAAAGAAAAAGCAGATTTCACAAATAAAGCCATAGTCATCACTTAAGCGTAAGATGCCCAAAAGAGTTAAGACTTATGAAGACTGAAACTTGAAAATGATGCCACTAGTGCACTGTGACATCAGAGAGGTGTGTCAGAAGCCAGGTATCCACAGGATGATGGGATTAACTGGGATTTGAGATAAAGATTATAAAGATGGACTCCTTGAAGACAGTAAGAAGTGGGGATAAGGAAATGATGCTTTTTAAGATGACAGAGATGGGCATTTGTGAAAGCTTGACTAAGTTCAAGTGGTAAGGTAGATATTGAACATGGAAAAGAGAACTGAGAGTATTGGGTATGATGGACTCAGGCCCAGGCAAAATAGCAATGGTATGTGAAGGGGTCACATAGGACAGGAAGAAAAAGGACCACCAGATAAGCTTTTTCCAGAATTCATTATCAACATTATATGTATGCTACATATATAGATTTTTAGATCTACACCCTCAGCATATGGAGGTTCCCAGGCTAGGGGTTCAATCAGAGCTGTAGCTGCTGGCCTATGCCACAGCCACAGCAATGCAGAATCTGAGACACATCTGCGACCTATACCGCAGCTCATGGCAACACTGAAACCTTAACCCGCTGATCAAGGCCACGGATCGAACCTGCGTCCTCATGGATACTAGTCAGATTCGTTTCCACTGAGGCAAGACGGGAACGCCTGGGGCATTTATATGTAATGCCATTTCTTTTTCTCATTGAAATAAGAATCCACACCTTTAGCTTAAACTGTGAGAGATGGACTTCAGCTGGACTTTTGAGACTGATAACAGATTTTGGAGGAAGAGCATGAAAAGCAATGCATCAAGTATTAAGCAAGTCCTTTGCTCAAGTAACAGAAATTGTAGCATTATACACAGCCATGCTGTTAGCTAAAATTTATTAACAGCAAACACATCATGCAAAATCAATCCGTAATTATCATTATACTGTGGCAGTGCTTGTTGATTCTACCTGTTTTTTCTGTGATTGAATTTAGCCAAGATATTGATTATGATAATTGTTACAATGCAGTGATGATGTATGGTTAGTGACTGTCTATTCAAAATGGAACAGTTGCTCTGCTTTTAACTAATGCATTTTTATCCTATTCCTTTCAAAACAAATATAAATAGTATTATAAAAGTGGGCTGTAGATCTCTCAAGATTTATAGAAAAAATATTTTTAAATTGATTGTCAAAAATGGTTTTCTCATTGAGTAAAGCTCATTAAGAGCCTTTGTGGAAGAAAATTAATCTGATCCTGTGTCCCCAAGTAAACTGGTGTCTATATAAATAGAACAGACATCTTTTCAACCGGAAATCTTTGTATTAAACGTAACTGCAATAGGAATTATTTTTATTAGTCTTATTCTTCAATACATTCAGCTTTGTTTTAGAATCATATTTTCTTCTGCATTTGTGATAACTGAGAACAGGTCACTCTGATGCCTGAATTATGTAACTGATACTCAGTAAGTAACTATTTATTCAAATTAAACAGTGCTAATCTTTACCTGCCTATAGCTTCTTCATTCTATTTTATTAAGTTCCAGGTGGTTTGCAAATAGAAGTTAGGAGAAAAACAACTACTGACCCAAAGAACAGTACGTATAGCAGCATCCATTTTTTTGTCAACACAGCCTGAAACTACTTACGATGAGCATTAATACTGACATTTAGATTCAGTAAATATTTCCTAAAGTAAAACTGAGTTAAGAGGGACAGATAATTTGGCTGTCTTTATGACTAAACTTTATTATTGAATTTAAAATAGTGTAACCATGTATCATCTGTGTTTTTCATATTTGATTTACTCCCATTCCAGTATTGTTTTGTGCCAGTATCTACCTCAAGTAATGCTCCAAATGAAGGCATACGTAACAAAATCATAATTCCATGCTGAACTACTCTTCTTTCTAAAAGGCTAAAATAAGGAAATTTCATTGTTGCTTAGATTTTTCTCAATTTAGCCAATAGAAATATTAGAATCAAGGTCAGAATTAAATGTGGCTTAGTTTTTTGGAGCAATTAGTAGTGTGTACACTTCTCAATCTATTTTTCTTTTTCCTTCCTTTTTTTTTTTTTTTGTTTTGTTTTGTTTTTGTTTTTTTTTTTTTTGCTTTTTGGGGCTGCACCCAAGGCATGTGGAAGTTCCAGGCTAGGGGACAAATTGGAGCTGCAGCTGTCAGTACACTGCACCTCATGGAAATGCTGGATCCTTAACCCACTGATCAAGGCCAGGGATTGAACCCAGATCCTCATGGATATTACTCAGGTTCATTACCTCTGAGCCAAAATGGGCACTCCATCTCTCAATCTATTAATGACACGGTATCAACACAATTTTTCGTTTTTTATCTAATCTTTACCCTTCTTAACTGGCTAAAAAAAAAAATCACCCAAATGATCGACGAATTTTAGAGTCTTTCATTAAGGAAGATATATGTCAAGTGAAGATTAAATAATTGTGTTGAAGTTCAGAAAAGTCTCTTCATGCATGACAAATGCTGATCAAATGTTAGCGATTGCCTATCGTACAATGTCCTGAATAATTCTGAGGTGTTACCTAGTCTGGTTAAGAAAGACTGTTAGAATCCGTGCATGATAATGGCAATAGATATATGAAGAAATAGTAAAGCAAATATCATATATTGGGCATGCTGAGTAGCCAACAGTTTTTTCAAAAATTTACTTTTGAAAGGTTATTTTATTTCTCTCATGAGAAATACGTGAGAGAACTTATCTAAGGTTTATCTTAACTTCACCTCAAATTGGAGAGGGAATAAACAGTTACATAGGTTGGACTGTACTAATATCTAAATTGGATTCATATTTTAAACATGTGATGCAGATGTTTTATATGTTGCCATTCTAAGGAGTTTGTGTCATCAATACTCTGAGCTAATTTAGGGTAAGCTTCTATTTGGCAAGGGATTTTAAGCTCCTCAGTTTTTAAGGGGAGGCTGCCTTGGCTTGCCTGACTGCTGAAGCATATGGCTTTATAGTTGACTGTCAGTATAGACTGGTTGCTCTGTGGTTACGTGTCAGGGATTATGACCCTGGAAGTTATTGCAGCTCAATAACTTTCAGAATTTTAGTTAAGAATATCACATATATGGAGGAGTTCAAGGTAGGCTGTTTTTCCTTTAGGTTAGTAGTTCTTATCCTGAGGCATGAATCAGAATCTGTGGTATAGCCTAAAAACGCAGATCCCCCAAAATTTACCCTTAAGTAATTTACTTGGAATCACTGGGGGGTGTGGCTCAGATATGGTAATCTGCTGCTTAATTTTAGTTTAAGAACCACTAGCTCAGTGCTCTAAAATCAATCCCTAAATTGATATATCATAGCATGTTGCCTCGATCCTTACATATTAGAATCCTCCTTGCTGAGTTACACCTGGCCTGATATTTTAAGTATATACTGAGCAATTTTTAAAAAATAAGTAGCCTTTCAAAATTGTCCCATTTGCTGTAAGAAACTGTTCATTACTCTATCCTGTACCCTTTTTCTACTGACCATAAAAATGATAATCTCTAGTACAACCTTTTTTTTTTTTTTTACTCTAGAGATATTGTCAGTTTTATAACTAGCTAAATTTTCCTCATTATTTTGGCTGCTACAATGTTTAGTATAAAATCTCTGGTTTCCTTCTATTGAATAATTGTACAGAGGTTTATTGTATTTATTTTTCATATCTACAGCACATCAGGCTTTGTCGTATTTTCCCAACTTGATTTAATTTATTTATTCCTTGTTCTTTTTGTTTTTACTGCAAGATGCAATACATTAACAATAAATTTTGAAAGTCCCTTAGATCCTTCTTAGAATATGGCAAAGTATGAATAAGTGAGCAACAACCTCACAATGTCAAGAGTGCAGAGTGACATCACACACACATGGCAACCGTACCCACTCAAAAGAACACAGCTAAGAATTGAGATACAACAAAAGAAAACCAAATAATACAGCTATGACAGGAAAGACCACAACTGCATATGATAAAGCTCATGTATATCTTTTGTAAAAGTGTTTAAGCAGCAAATTAAGCAGCAGGAGGAATAAAATTATTGCATTATGCCTATGATGATAGTAGAAATAGAGTTTATAGTTATGAACAAATAGCAGAAACTAAAAAGAAATGGACACGAACTAAAAATGTGTATCTGTCTGTAGCCTTTAGTAAAGAAAAAAAGTAATTCTGTCATAATCAGTAGATGTTTGGTGTTTAGCTAAGAGTTGAGTAAAGTAAAATGATGATAGGCCCTCAAATTTTCAAGAAAATGCAAAACTATGTTCCAAATCCTTTTCTAAAAAAGAAAAAAAGGAAGCAGAGACATATGTAATATAATTTAGAGTAAATGCTTTTTAAAAGTTCAGTCTTCTGGAGTCCCTCATCGTGGTTTAGCAGAAACTAATCTGACTAGCATCCATGAGGATGCAGGTTTGATCCCTGGCCTTGTTCTGTGGGTTAAGGATCCGGCGTTGCCCTGAGCTGTGGTGTAGGTCACAGACGTACCCTGGATCCTGTGTTGGTGTGGCTGTGACGTAGGCCAGAGGCTACAGCTCTGACCTCTAGCCTAGGAACCTCCATATGCTGCAGGCACAGCTCTGAAAAGACAAAAAAAAAAAAAAAAAAAAAAGAAGAAGCTTAATCTTTTAAAGTTGGGGGTCTTAAAATGATCTATTTTCAATTATACAGAAAAATCTTTTTGTAAATACAAAATGTTTTTTCTGAGTTTCCAACTACATGAGTTTTAACTTTGTTATAAGTGAAAATGTGTTTCTATTTAAAAGAATGGGAAAAAAAGTGTAGAATTATGCATAGATGTTCAGGTAAGGAAATATTTTTGAGATCATCTAAATTTAAGTTAATCCTCTATTTGTAATGAAACAAAACATAAGAGGCTACTGTATTTCTCCATCACCTAGGTCAAAGGAATGGATTCAAGAGAATTAATTTTGAGAAAATCTTTAGAATAACAGCTTTATAAAATTCTCATTGATTTATTCCCCGGTAATGTGGACCTCCAGATAAAGGTGCCTGGTCCATATAGTATGCTCTCAAAACATGTATTTCTCTAATGATATTATATTTACAGATAGGAAGAAAAAAGGTGTCACACAGACATTCCTTAGAGCGGTGATAATACTGGAAAAGCTTTATCAAAAAAGGCCATGTTGAACTCCTTTGAAAGAATTTGAGCAAGGCACACAAAACACCAAGGAAAAATAAGACATACACACTGAGGCTGAGGAGCAAAGAGAACAAAGAAGCAGTTTATTCAGGGCAGAAATGAAAGTTACACACTGAAGAAGAGTCCTGGCCAGTGAGGGGCAGGGTTTGGAATCCCCTTTTTCTTTTAGGGCTTTGAATGGGTGGGAGCATTTTTGATGGGGAGCGGGGGAGATAATCATTGAAAGGAGGAAAGACAGGAGGCAGCCCTGTCTTTCTTGCCTCAAAAAGAGAAGTTTTGTTTTTTGTTTTTTGTTTATTTTTGTTTTATTTTTGCCCTAAGCTGTATTTGTGGCATGTGGAAGTTGCCAGGCTCAGGGTTGAATCAGAGCTGCAGCTGCAGGCCTGCCCCATAACCACAGCACAGATCCAAGCCATGTCTGCAACCTGCACCAAGCTCATGGCAATGCTGGATCCTTAAACCCAGAGCGAGGCCAGGGATAAAACCCTCATCCTCATGGATACTAGTCAGGTTCTTAAGCACTGAGCACTGAAGAACAGGAACTCCAATATGAGAAGTTTTAATTGAGGTTAATTGGTTCCAAAGTGCTGCATCATGTAGAAACCTAGCAGACATTTGGAAATAAGCAACTGTAAATCAGTGAAGTGGGTACAAAGGGTTTTACTAAGGTGGCATCTGCAACTGAGAAAAAAAAAATATGGGAGTAAAGGCAAGTTGTGAAGTGATAGTGCAGGCAGAAAAGAGGAGCACAGATTTAGGAAAAGGAAGTGGAAATAGAGTCAGTCTGAGAGGTAGTAAAAAGCAGTCAGGGCAAGTTAGACACAGCATGTCCTCACTGGTGACTATTAAAAGAACAGAACTATTAAAAGTTCTGTTACTGATGGGAATCAAAACTAATTTGGAAGAGGTTAGAGATGAGTGGTTTATATATTAAGGTTTGACAGTGAGAAAACAGAGTGAATAAGAAATAACTCCAGGAAATAAAGAAATTGAGGAAAGGTTCTCTGTATTATTTAGTTGTTAGAGCTTTGTTTTAGTTAATGAAGAGGTTCTGATCATGTTTATAGATACATGGGAAGGGCCTGGTTGTGAGGGATAATTTAAGAGAAAAAGAGAGGAGAAAATTGAAAGTATACGATATTCCTTACAGAACTGGAGTTGACATCAGTTTAGGAGATTATCCCTTAAAGGAGGACCAGACTTGCATCCTCAGAGACAGGAGGGGGATGGAAGTGCATGGTTGAAATCAAAGAGAAATACAGTTTGTGGAATCATGAGGGGATTTGCTAGAGTTACAGAAAACTGAGCTATACTCAATTATTGGTACAGTAAAAATCTTTCTGGAATGACCTTTAAGCATCTTCAACCCCCTGTCTTTCCTTTTCTCCCTGATTCTCAGGCTTCCTCTGCTTCCTTCATGGTAACTAGTTGTATTTTTTTTTTTTTTAAGTATTCCCTTCCATAATACCTAGTGCAATGTATCTTTTTCTTTACTGCTCTGTAAATTTTTTATGCTTTTCTCCACCACTAGGCTCTTCATCTTTGTACCTTTGGCAGCAACCAGAGTGAGAGATAAGTCCGAATGCACTGATATTATGGAATAGAAATCAGTTGACATCTACTGTTTACTTACTCTCAGCTGATATCAGTATACTCAGAGCTTCATGGATTCTTTTTCTTATCATCTCTATTTTACAGATTTGAGAGACTGAGTAAATTGCACAAGGTCACACAGCTAAAAAGTATGAAGTCATATTTAAACCTAGACAGTCTGACCTCAGAATACTTACTCTTCACTCTTATCTACATTGATTCTCCAAGCCATTGAATCTCATAAAAAAAGTTGACAGGCTATGAAATCTCTCCATTGCAAACATAATTTTTTAAGATATGTCTACATGAGCTTTGGCTACATTCTTAATACTTCAAAAGTTAGAATTTCTTGAACATTAAGATAATTTATATTGACCACTCGACATCTTTAATATTTTGTGAAGAAAATGAGAAGTGCTTTTTGAAAAAAATTTTTCATCATTTTTTGGTGGCACCTATGGCGTATGGAAGTTCCTGGGCAAGGGGTAGAATCAGAGCTGCAGCTTCAGGCCACAACCACAGCAATGAGGGATCCAAGCCTAGTCTGTGACCTACACCTCAGGACATGTCAGTGCTGGGTCCTTAACCCATTCAGTGGGGCCAGGGATCAAATCTGCATCCTCATGGATACAAGTGAGGTTCTTAACCCACTAAGCCACAATAGGAAATCTGAGAAATAATAAGTGCTTTTGTGGAGCTTTCCCTAGGCTTTGGCTGTGTGGAAAGGAAATAGTTACATCTTAAATTGTGTGAGGTCAGTTTAGACCCTCTTGTTATTGATATTTACAGGAGCTGTTCCTTAATATTTGAAGTGTTATAATCAGGATAAAAGTTTTCTTGGGGGCCTTATAAAGTAAAAAGATACATCGTGGCCACTTTTTAATGTATTTTTTTAATAGCTCGATAATCCTTCTGGGTAAACTGATGGGCCATCTCCTTTTCTTCCAGCTCTGCATTTCTAGAGGGGAAGGAGAATTGTTTTCTAAGACAGTGGTTCTTAAACTTGAAAGTACATCAAAATTGCCCACTGAACCTTTTAAATGCGGATAACTGGGTCCTACCCAGGAGGTGTAGTTCTGGTGTGGAGCCCACGCACTGTATTTCCAACAGGTTCCAAGATTATGCTGTTGCTGTTGGTCTAGGATCCACACTTCAAGAACTAGGGCTCTAAGATATTGATGTCATTGTTTCATTTTAAATAGTGAAAATCTTTTCGTTTTAAAAACATGCCTTTAATGTATTCCTGGCCTTATTATCTAATCATTTCCTTTACAAATGAGTTCAGAGCAATTCTTTGAGCACAGAAATACTTGTTTCTGATAAATGTGTCCTAACATTAAACGAGCTTATATCCAGCAATGCTCTAAGTAATACAAACAGTTGACTTGACGTGGGAGATACATAGCAAAACTTTTTTTCTTAAGGTGTTCAGCATTGTTTACTTCTTAAAGTTGTATTTTCATTGGGTTTCAGTACCCTGTGGACCTCTCTCTCTTATTCCTGTCCATAGGTATCCCTCTATCCATCCCTTTACACAACCTGGGTCCTAGTTTGACTTTTCTCCTTTCTAAGAGTATGTGAATCTTACATCTATGCCAGTTAACTCTTAAAGCAGATATTTCCGTCTAATCCTGAATATATAACATCTGCAATACCACCCTTCCACCACGGCCACCAGTGAAACCTCCTTGGGTTGTTCTCATAGACTATAAATTTGTATTACCTCCTGCTTAATACTTACTGAAATACTGTCTTTGAATTTATCTTTTAAGTGAGCCTGAACACCTCTATACCTGTATCGTATTCTTTTGTTTCCAGTATAAACTGATATAATTAACAATCCTGTAACTGAGGGATAGATTGACAACTGGTTCTATAAATTACTCTGTTATGATCACCATAAGGATGTGGTTATAATGCTGCTGGTTGTGGGTCTCATTTATGCAAGTTCAGAAAATAAATACCACTCAGATCTCTGGCCTAATAATTTTTTTTTTTTGAGGAGTTGAGGTATTTTGAACTCACAGTTACTATTAAATATGAAATTAGTATTTTTTTCTGTTTTTTCCTATAAAGATCAGAGCCAATTTATGGCCCAACTACCAGTTTTACTGGATATAAAAACATTTCTGTATCACTATCAGCTGAACTTTTATCAGTTGTTTATTTGCCACAATTTTCTCATTAAAAAGAGAAAAAACTGCTACATATATTCTAAAATCTGCTTTAAAGACTCCTAAAGCAATGTATGTTGTACTTTTTCAAAGGGAAATATTACACATTTATAGCATACATGTTAAAGATATTTAATTTTAGCGTTGGTCTCTTCACACTTCATTTTAGCAGTCCTGTCATCTTTTGGTTAACCCACAAATCTAGATTCTTGTCCTATGACTTATCGGAAACTCTAGATCTACAGAGCATTAAAGATTAACTAAGGCCTTACCACACTGGAGGAAGCATAGCTTCATAAAGGGATTAAATGAACCATAACTCTGAAATAAACTTGTACTCCTGTGACATTTCATCTTTGAACAACAATACTACTGTGTGTGTGTGTATGCGTGCGTGCTCACACGCGTGTGTGCTGAACAAAAGCATTTTCTTTGTCATTCAAAACTTTGTAGTGGTGAATTTCCTAGACTGGTTCAGTTTTTGTCTATTTTAATAATGCACCAGTATATGATGTAAAAGATCATAATGGTGTAAAAGAAAAATTACATCAGACGTATTATAAAACAGCAAAGAAGAATGCATTCAAAACGTAATAGGGATCAAGACTATTGCACTAAAGGAGAAAGAATACACATAAGTCTGCTGAAACAAATGACAGGAATTTTAAATGCTGGGATAAACTAATGGAAAAATACTGGAAGACATCAGAGGGAAGACTGGTCAATGTGACTAAGCCATCCGTGCTTGCTAAATGATATTTTCATTTTCAAACTTAGGGTTCTATCCTTCTGTAGAAACTGAGATAGAGAGGTACTATATTTTCTTGTGATCACAGGCGTACCTCATTGTATTCTGCCTTATTGTGCTTTATAGATACTGCATATTTTTACAAGTTGAAAACTCGTGGCAATCCTGCATTGAACAAGTCTTTTGACACCTTTTTTTCAGCAGTGTTTGTTCACTTTGCATCCGTGTCACATTCTGGTAATTTCATAATATTTCAAACTTTTTCATTGCTATTATACTTCTCATAGTGATCTGTGATGTCACTATCGCAAAAAAGATTAGCTTACTGAAGGCTTAGATAATGACTAGCATCTTATAGCAATAAAGCATTCTTTAATTAAGGTGTATACATTGCCTTTTTAGACATAACGCTGGTGCACATTTAATAGACTACAGTATAGTATAAACATAACTTTTGTATGCACAGTGAGACCCCCAAATTTGTGTGTTGATTTATTTCAATATTCTCTTGATTGCGGTGATGTGGAACTGAACCCACAGTGTCTCTGAGGTGTGCCTACACATTTTAAAGGGATGGCTCCCAGGTCCTTGAGAAAGCCATTTCTAGCTTGTAGAAGATTTACATCTCATAAAAGGTAGAGAAGGAGTCTGCAATTGCAAGCTTTCTCTAAAGGGTAAATACTTTAAGAAAAGGGAGGCCAGAGGCCTAGAATCAGGAAGAAAACTGTCTAATGTTTAGATACACTGAAGGGAATGTTTAGTTGGTTCTGTAGATGGTATGGACTCTCTAGCTTCTTACAAAGTGGGATAAGATAGGTAAGATAATTTTTTTATAAGTACCTTGTAAATACAGATATTTTTATTTGGTCATTTAATATATCTATGTTCTTTTCCGTGCTCAATAATGTGAAAAGGTGAAAGAATATTTAATAATCATTAAATTGTTATTTTAATTTAAATTATTTTGATTTTAATTGAAATGTACATGGATCAAGTTGCAATCTTTCATATGACAAGAAAACAAACAAAAGCAAACAGGGAGTTCCCGTCATGGCTTAGTGGTTAACGAATCCAACTAGGAACATGAGGTTGCAGGTTCCATCCCTGGCCTCGCTCAGTGGGTTAAGGATCTGGCATTGCCATGAGCTGTGGTGTAGGTCACAGACGTGGCTTGGATCCCGCATTGCTGTGGCTGTGGCTGTGGCATAGGCTGGAAGCTACTTAGACCTGGGAACCTCCATGTGCCACGGGTGCGGCCCTAGAAAAGACAAAACAAACAAACAAACAAATAAGCAGCAATCTCTTGTTGCCAAACATGTATAGCAAAATGGAAGATAGAAGATTAAGTAAAAACTCTGTGATCTGCAATAATTCAAATAACTTATAAAAATCCATTCTTTCTCAACAAAGATTGACTTTACAACTACTGTTTGAAGGATGAAATTCAAATGAACTGGGGAACTAGTGAGTCTGTTGTGACAATTGCAAAGCTAGTGCACAAAGTCAAAATTTATTTATTTACTTAAATCTTACATTTTCCTACTCATGGAAGTCAGTAGAAAAGAGATTTTCAAGAAAGAATAACATAAAATGTTATGAAGTGAAAAAATACAAGTGATGTAAACATGGAGAAGAACTGGAAAATGTTGTGTTAATTGAGTAAAAGTTTATAGCTAACTTTGAGACTTCATGTTAGAATAGCACCAGTGAAAACCAGCTTAGAAAATATGCAAGTGAATGAGTGCATGATGACCCAGGGAGGCAACTAGTGTTTCACTATTTTTTTTAAGAAAAATGCTACAGGAGTTCCCACCACGGCTCACTGGAAACAAATCCAACTAGTATCCATGAAGATGCAGGTTTGATTCCTGGCCTCATTTAGTGGGTTAAGGATCCAGCATTTCCTTGAGCTGTGGAGTAGGTCATAGACGCAGCTGGGATCTGGTGTGGCTGTGGCAAGAGGCCAGTGGCTATCCCTCCAATTTGACCCCTAGCCTGGAAACATCCATATGCTTAGGGTGCGGCCCTAAAAAGCCAAAAAAATAAATAAATAAAAGCTACAATTTGCAAGGTTATTAGGGTTAAGGAAAGTCTTCTAAATTTAGATATGACCTAAATAACTTTCTAATTTGAGAGTAAATAGCATATGAAAGAGAAAATATTAAAATTTAAAGAGAAAGTGGATAATGGAAAGGATGCATGGTGGGTACAGGGAGAGAGGCTGGCATATGGGCAGGATCATTTTGGAAAGGAGAAAGTCCATAGCTTTTGAGACAGAAAATAAGGAAGCAAAAAGTAAAGAACAGTTTTTAGTTTCTCGGTCTCATTATTTTTATCTGGTTTTCAGTACTACATGATCAATTCCATAAATATTAAGGATGTACTATTTTCAAAAAGACTTCAAAAGAACTATGTTTAGCACAGGCCTTTCTAAGCTACAGTTCATGTTATAGCTGTTTCTAGTCCTAAGACTTTAAAAACTAATAAAATGTATAGCTCACCCTAGATTCATTCTTTTTCTCTTGGTGAAGGAGTATATTTAATTTGATAGAAAAGGTGAGCTCAAAACACTTACTAATTTTTAAAGATGTGCTGATTATATTCTCCTATTCAAATAACCAGTGCTAAGACATTATACTATGTCAAATACCATTTCCATAGTAGCCATACTAAGTTCTATTTATGACATCACATGGGCACTTTCATCATTTATAGATAATACATATTTTTTCCTTAAGATAGGGCTGAAATAATAAGAATGTCAAAAGAATAATAACGGTAGTAATAATATTATTCTGGTCCACTTCAATATCCCCCTTTCAAGGAAGGGCTTATATTGAAAAGCAAAATTTATGCTCCTTAAACATTTTTTCTTACCTTAATTTCTACTCAAAATACTTATCTGCAATATTGTTTTGAGCAAGGACATTTAAAAGACAATTAAAAATTCAGCCATATTTGCTTAAACAATTTGAATGATTAACTGCAGTTAATTAGCTCTGAGTAAATTCACAAAATAAATAGAGCCTTGATACTTCATAATTAAGTAGAACCCCAGCTTTCCTTTCAGCTTTAATTCTGTATTCAAAGCATCAGGGGTGCTATTTTAAACTACTTTTAGGAAATGGGTGTAATGATTTTTTGTTGTTGTTCTTGCATTATTAATGTGCTTTCATTCAGACTATAGATTGGTGATTGGAGTTGTTAGATAAAGGAAGGTGAGTGTAAGAATACCAAATAGTATATAAGAAAAAAAGATTTTCTCACTCTTAGCCATCTTCTAAAAGTTTTAATATTCTTATACTAATACTTAACATACTTTTTATAACAACATAAGATATACAAAAATAAATAGTATTATTTGCTCAAGCAGCTGAGCTAGATTTAGTCTTCCTAACTTACATCAATAATTGCAAATTGTACATAATCTAATACATTTAATTCCTTTGTCGTGTTATTTGCATATTTCAAAATGTGCATTACTAAGACAGGAACAAACTGATAATTTTTAAGAAATCCAGGTTGTTTGGGAAAGGAAGCAGGCACACTGTTGCTAGTGCAGATAGATTTATTGGATGGCTCAGAAATATATTTTATAAATTCACTGTGCCATTAGACACATCTTAACTTAAAAAAATCAAGATACTGCTCTGTCCTTTCCTTATTTTTAGTTATAAGTTTTATTTTCACTAGGGAGTTGTAACTTATTTAATATTTTGTGATGCTCTTAAGGAAATGCCTAAAATATCAAGAATTGAGTCTAATTTTACTGCCATTTCAAGGATTTTCATCAACCTATAGATTCTTATACTTTATTCTATAAGGTACTAGTCCTGAAGGATGTTCCACAAATAAAAGAGTTTTCGTTAAGTATTATCAGCCCCTCAAGGAGTATTGCAGTATGGATGATAGCATATACAAAGCTTTGAAAAACTGTGCAGAGAAGCAAACTTCCGTTTTATATAGCAAATTCTCAAACTGTATCTGTTCCCTGGCCAGGGATCATACCCATGGCACAGCAGTAATAATGCCAGGTCCTTTACCACTAGGCCACCAGGGAACTCCACACAGCACATTCTTTGTCTTTATCTGCATATGGTATTCTAAAAGCCACAAGCCTAGACATCTCCAAAGCCAGTGGCCTTTAACTAGAGACTAAGCTCAAGAAGCAATCTAATTTTAAATAATTGAAATCTGCCTTGGAGCTTTAGATGTCCACAAGCAAAAACCCACTTTTCTCCTTAGGGAAAGGTTAGCAGCAAACCCTGCTGTGCTTCGCATTGGCCTTGCTTTTATACACTGGTTTTATTCTCTTTGCAGAGCACCTCTGCAAGTCCCAAAGTAGAGGGACTTCAGTGAGTGTGATTAGAATGTCCTGGCAAGTAACCTGTCAAAAGTGAATTTGGGCCAATTGCATTCAGTTCCCACAATATTGTGAAAGGGGCTGTGGGTTATATTGCAATGTTTCTAAGCTGATTATCCAGAACAGAGCCTCAGCATGATGCCAGTTCTTTACATGCATTGCCAGACTAAACAAGTACCTTCTGAGGTTCATCCATCACAATTTATGATACATTAAGCTAAATCTAATGTTCTCTCAGGCTGGTGTTAGGGGATTTTCTACATTCAGGCTAAGAAATTGCATTTGGGGAAAGGGATTTCTCCTCTCTTTTTCCACAGAATTTTTTTTAGTTCTGTAGAGTCTTGTTATGTCTATTGGACCCCTGTTATACTCTGGTACTAATCATGGATTGACTTTAAGCATTTAAAATCTTAAGTGGTAACAGGAAATGACTTTAAATTAACATTACATGAACTTCTATAAATTGTTCACTGAAAAAGAGAGTGTTTAATTATAAACGAAGAAACCTGCTTCCCAGTTGATTAAACATATTAAACGCTTTGTATTTTCAAAGCTCTACACTGTGGTTAATAAGCTATTTCTCACAATGGATCTCTGAGGGAGCCTAAAACTATCATCCTCCTATTTTTATAAATGATGCACTTGACCCATAAAAATTGGATCGCCCATATTGGACCACATAGAAATTAACAAATGGGATTAGATTTCAAGCTCTCCATGTACCTGTGCCTATTTAAACAATGCTCTTAGTTTTTTGAGGAGCCAAAGTAAGTTAGAAAATTAAGTATACTTAACGTCCATTGTTGCTACACACGTACTTTTTTTTTTTTTTCATAGAACATTTCTGTTCTGAATGCAAAACCAGATATTTTGTTATGGAGTAACATAAAGCAGACTCAAAGAGATGTCTCTCCAGTTATGATCCATGCCAACTATTCTGATATTCCTTACTTTTAGCTCCCTTTCCAGACTGACTTATCCTTCTCTTCCTTTTCAGAATCTGTCCTTTAAAAAGGCAAATATGATTGACTTTGGCCAAATCCTTGTATTGTCTGATACTGAGATCAACAAATATTTGTGACGAGTTCATTCTTAAAAGCTCACTTGGTTATATTGCTTTCTATCAAAAATGTAATTACATGTCATATATCATCTTATTGATGAATTATTAGATTTATAATATTTAATATTTTACCTTGGATTTTAAATATTGTTTCCCATGAATAAAACAGTCTATGACCTATAACACGTATATTGACTTTGTTTTTTATCAGTGGCTTTTGAATTGTTTAGTAGTTTAAATCTAATTTTTCTGAAGAGTTTGCAGTTCTCTCAACATCAGTGTCACTTTACTATGTCACTGCCTGGAACAGAGCTAAAAAGCAATAGCTGCCTAGTCAAATATTAATCACTGAAACTTTATAATTTTTTGTCATGTTTCTATATGACAATCAACATATATAACTTTAGTGAAATGTATCCTATATGTAACCCCATATACAAGTATTAATAAATTCATATGAACATACAGTTTTTATCTTTCAAAATTAGGAATTGTCTGTTTCATTTTTTATTTAAGTTAAGGAGACAGGATAAGGAAAAAATTTACCAAATGAAAGGAAACTCAAATTTTATGAGTGCTACCGAAAGTAAATGCTCCTTAATATACTATTTTTTAGGTCTTTAAAAAAAAGTAAAGAACATTCTATGATATTATAATTTTCTTTGAACTACAGAACATCAATACCTTTGAATTATATGTGCGCAGTATTACCAAATATAGTAACAAGATATGGACATTTTTTGGCACAGTTCCTTTTCTAGATATAGTGTGAAGCCATATAGTCCAGGGTCCTATTAAAATATAAATATATGACTGTGTAATAGAATGTCATAATTTCTCCTGAGTTCATCCTAGAGTCGTATACTGATAAAGTTATGGTTGGGAATAAATAAGTTTCATAAGCTTCATTTTATTGTAGAAGATGCCACAAGCAATGATACAAGAATGTATGATTTAAATATTTGTGTTTTGGTATTTTCATTAACACTGAAGCTTTGTGCATTTTCTAAACAATAGTTTGGAGGATTCTGCTCTGAGATTCAGCCTTCTTCAAACTTATAAAACATTTCATATCTTCAGTAGGAGGTTTTTCTAGATATAAGTATCATGTGATAGGTGGATAAATAAGACCATAATTTATGAGTACACAATTTGCCATTCCTGAGGCTCAAGATTATGTCTCTTTTGGCCATCTGATATTATAAGGTCCTTGCCTAGTATCCAGTCTTAAACAGGAGCTCAATAAATATTTCTTGAACAAAAATAAATATAAAAATTGGTTTTGGTATTCAATTATCTCTCCTTATTAAGATGTAAACAAGAAAGCAGATGAAAATATTTAGGGTTGGAGAGTAAAGAAAATTAAAAAAAATTAATATTAAAAGTGTATCAATCTCTAGTGCATTCTTAAATAGTTCTTCAGATTTCTGTAACATATCCTGGCCTTTATTGGACTAAAGAAAATCAAGTTAAATTCAGGAAAGCCTATCCAGAATGCAATTAGAAGTCCTCCAATTTCTGCAGGTCCCCCAAATAGACATCATTTTTGCCAGTGTCAGCATATATTTAGGTTTAATGGTGAATGAGCAATATTTTATTCTGATAATTGTGCTTCACTGCATGTGTTACATTTCATCATCGAGGAATGGTAATGTTAAAGGAAAGGGGGGGATGAGTAGGATATTGGAAAAAAGAAAAATGTGTGTATAAGACTATTATTGCCATAAAAAGGAGCAAACTGTCTTCCATCTTGAGTGTCATGGTGTCGTTCAAAGTTCTGAACTGGAGCCCTTAAGAAGCTGATAGATGCAGCTTCTGGTAGGTCATCATTATTGATGTAGGCTGTGAAAAAGTGAGGCACAGACCTCAGACCCAGAAAGCACTGATGTTGGGATGCAAACACAGTATGGTTTCTAAGCCATCTGCTAAGAGTTTCTTTTGGTCATCGGATGAGTTTGTTTCTACTGGAAGTATTCATGTGTGCTTCATTAGAGCTGTCATAGTACATTTTTTAAAAATAATTTTTTTTCCAGTTCAGGTTATTTCAATACTATGTGAAAAAGAACTAAATTTTTACCAAACTACATTTGGTCAGCATGTAGACACAGCCTTAGAAGAATTTTTTTAACGTGTAATTTGTACAGTATGTGAGTTATTTGGGGACTTGTGCCATAATTTAAGTATGGCATAGGGAAGAAATTGGGTTTAATTAGCCATGTCATTATTTTATAATTCTGATCCCTATGACTTTGTATAAACGTATCTCATTTATTAACAATTCAATGGCAATAATGTTTATCATATATAGACTTAAAGCATTTTTATATTACCAAAAAATATTATCCAGTTTATAAAAATCAGTTTTAGAGTCTCTAAGTGTCTTAGGTCTTTAGATTATTTCTAGATTACCTGAATGACGTTTATTCATATGCACACTACTCGGAAATTGAAGAAATGTGTATACCTTTTTTTTGTTTGTTTTACTTTATTTCAGCCCAGAGATGATTACCTAGAATGAATGAATCCCTAACATTATGAAAGTAACACTAACTACTTATGGAATTTTTATGTTTTAGCATTAAAAAAAGGACGATTTTGGATCACACCAGATCCTTATCACAAAGATGACAACATCCAGATTGGGCGTGAGGTGAAAATATCTTGCCAAGTAGAAGCTGTCCCTTCTGAGGAGTTAACATTTAGTTGGTTTAAAAATGGTCGTCCATTAAGAAGTTCTGAGCGGATGGTTATTACGCAGACTGATCCGGATGTCTCCCCGGGAACAACAAACTTGGACATCATTGATTTAAAATTCACGGATTTTGGGACATACACATGTGTAGCATCTCTGAAGGGAGGAGGAATATCTGATATCAGTATTGATGTTAATATATCCAGCAGCACAGGTAAGAAGCATATTTACGATGCCAAAGATGTTCACATTGAGAATAATTTCTTTGTTTAGTTGGCAAAATAGTCGTCAGGCAAGCTAAGAACATTCTTATTTTCAAAAAGCTTCCTGAAGCCAAAATCTTAACGTTCCAAATGCCCCAAAATATCACGTTTATAGACATTGTTATTTCTGTTTTCATTTAGATTTACATGATGTTTAAAAGAAGTAGTGCAGTAAAATTAACACTATTAATTTCTGGCTTCTGGGTTAAATAGTATCATTTTTCTTAATTATTAATTAGGAACCCTCTGTAGAGACTAAAATTATATAAATTAAAAGTTAAATACCAAATATCTAATTTTTAGAAATTTGAAACAAGTAGAAACTATTTAGTTTTAAGAAGAAAATACCAAGATAATTTAAGAGTATTCAAATTCAAATATAAGGTATATAAGAAATGTATCTTTCACCAATAAAATCCAATGATAAAGATGTTAAAATTGTAATCAGATGCAACACTTTGAAGAACCTTTATGATAGAATATCCTCCTTATGAGAATGGCTAAATATGAAAGTATATTGGAGTAAAATTTCTTCTTTTAAGATTAAAATCAAAAATATGTCATCAGTTTTCTCTCAAATGTAGGAGGACACATCAGCTTAATTCTTAGGATGTTTTAAAGCCCTGTGAGTCTATGAACTGCAATCAGTATGCATGTGGAGAACTCCAACGTAGCTTTATTTGTTTTGCCAGCTTGTTACCAGATTGAATTTTAATTTAGGATTTTTATATAATCCTAGGGTGAATAATATGTGTTGAAAACATACTGCACAAATGTAGATAGCAGACATACTCTTTTGAGGGAATTTTTTTTTTTGTCTTTTTGCCTTTTTATGTAGAGCCGCACCCGTGGCATATGGAGGTTCCCAGGCTAGGGGTCTAACAGGAGCTGTAGCCGCCGGCCTTCGCCACAGCCACAGTAACGCGGGATCCGAGCCGCATCTGCAACCTTCACCACAGCTCACGGCAACACCGGATCCCTAACCCACTGAGCAAGGCCAGGGATCGAACCCGCAACCTCATGGTTCTTAGTCGGATTCGTTAACCACTGAGCCACGAAGGGAACTCCTCTTTAGAGGGAATTTAAACAGCCAGCTTCTCCTTTCTAGTCAGACAGCTTCTTGACTCTCTTGTATGTTAACAGATTGACCTGTGATTTTGTGTTTTCTCATAATTACAAACTGCAGTGCACACTTGATTGATTTTACTCCTTAACGGATATAGTCCATACTTCAAGCTTACCAAATGTGCTTATTTTTCATCATTCTGCATTATTTTAAAGGAATATTCCATTCTATGGGAATGAAAGATACTTGTGTTTGAAAAGAACGTATTCTGGGTATCAAACACAAAACACAGCAATAACTATTTTTAAAAAAATCTAACCTGTACTTCAAAATTAGTGCCAACCATAGTAGATGGACTCATTTTAGGATATCGAAGGAAAGCTATTAATATGCTCAGTCAGTCACCATTCATTTATGAATTTATTCAATCAGCAAATACCCACTGAATGCTTATATTAGTGTGCTAGTGGCCATCCCAAATATTATATTTTCTGTAAGAGTAAGACTAGTTGTATAAGATGCATGGTCATTTGTCCTTTTTTATGAGGGATGGTTTTCCAGACTTGGTCTACACTTAATTACAACCATTGCTTTGTTGTTTTTTTGGTTGTTTGCTTGGTTTCATTTGCTTGTTTCTTTTTTGGAACCACTGATACAAACTCATATGAAAAGAATCAATGTTTCCATCTAAACAGACTTTTCTGATGGGGGCATAGTTCATATACTATTAAATTTAGACAAAAGAGAGAGCAGAGAATGGAGAGGAACAAAGAGCATTGTATAATTATTCACAAAGTGAGTTCCAACATTCATTTTTATATACACTCATTATAGACACTGTGAGAAACTATGTATTATAAATGACAAGAGTTGATTCATGAAATTTCCAAAAATCTTAAAAGGAAAATGCCCAATGATGATTAGAAAAGCAGAGAATTCTCAAGAAATGCCTCAGTAATAAAACTTTAGTTGTAATAAAATTTTCTAATTGCTATCATTTTGTCTGGTTACCAAAAGTGACAGTGTTCAAGATAAAGGGGGTATTATTAAATCCTCTTCAAAGTGCTGACCTGTTCTGTCCCCTACCTGCCATAGACAGACCTGGTTATTGCCTGTCTCCTCCCTAGAGTGGAAGCTCCATGAAGTCTGAGACCTTGTTTGTGGTGTTCATTGTTGTAATCTCAGCATCTGGAAAAATAAATGGCACCTAGCAGGTACTCAATACATAATTATTAAATCCAAAAAATGAGCTAATTTTTGCACATAGCTTTCCTTTTAGGTTTTCTTTCCTCCTCCGTTATTACCTCTACAAGACTGACATTTGGTATCTCTCTTCCCAACCTTGTACTTCTCTACTGACTTTAAGTCATTCAAGGAGTTCCCATTGTGGCTTAGTGGGTCAAGAACCCAACATGGTGTTCGTGAGGATACAGGTTCGATCCCTGGGCCTTGCTCATTGGGTTAAGGATCCTGCTTTGCCACAAGCTGTGGCATAAATCACGGATGTGGCTTGGATCCAGCTATTGACGTGGCTGGGGTATAGGCTGGCAGTTGCAGCTCTGATTCGACCCTTAGCCCCAGAAACTTCCACATGCTTCAGGTTTGGCCCTAAAAAGGGAAAAAAAAAAAGGACTCATTCCGTAAACCAGTTTATACTGTCATTTAATATGTTATCACTCCCAGAAGCAGGACTGGCTACATAATTAATGGTATCCAGTGAACATTTTTTAAAGTGTGCCCCTTGTTCAGAACTTTAGAAGAATTTCATGATAGCAATATTAAACTAAGTGCAAGTGCAGGGCCCTTTTAAGCAGGGGTGCACAAGTGGCACGCTTGTGAAAGTGGCCTGCGTAGGGGATTGTATTTTGATAGAAGGTCTGCAGAAGATGTTGTTTAATCCAAAAGATAAGTCACTGAAGGAGATTAGATATTCTATTTTCATACTGAAACTGGATTTGATGTTTAATTTTGCTTGCAGTTGAGTGGAATGCAGAGTAAAGTATGAAGATCGGTAGATCAGAGGTTGATGATTCTATTGGTATCAATGAAAATTATTTTTATCCACACATAGAAGACTACACTTAAGGCAGTGCTTTGATATGAAATGCAGAGATGTTACTGGGGATAGAGTTTGAACAAGCTATAGCATGGAGGAAAATCTTGAACTATATTAATTCTGGGAAATAAATAGGATTCAAAGGAAATTCCCACAAATTGGATGTGTGAAGTAAAGAGAAGGAAACTACTGTTAAGAAGTGAGTATGTGGGACCCTTTTAGATTCTTGGTTTTGCTGGTTATTACTCTTTTGGGGAATTTAGAATTGGCCAAGTGGTTTTCTTATGTGTTACACATCTTGTATATATTAAATGTAAGCAGTTTCAGGGTGACATTTTGAGTTTAAAATTTGAATCTTTTGTTTAATCATAGAAAATCTTACATGGAATCTTAGTTGTTACTCTGTTTTAAGAGACATACATGAAACTTTAAGATGAAGATGAGTTACCGTAAGGCGCTTCTCCTAATAGTTTGAAAACTGTTCCTTTTAATGACAGAACCACAAGTCTAGATATGTTTTTTTAATAGACTTTACAATTGAAATACAAAATATCTCAGAAAGGTAAATCCTAGTTTACATAATTATTAATATTTTTAAAAGATAATTTCATTTTTAAAGAACTTAGAAGAGGGAAGCTACATATATTTTGGAGTTTGCCTTATGCACCTGATTGAATATAAAAAATAAGACATATGTGATAATAAACTATGTCTTCTTTTCACATTAATTCCGCATGAGAAATATTTTTCCTTCTTGGTTCTGCAGACATGTAAATTGTTTTATTGTGAGCAATTTTTGGTCTGTCTGCCAATTTAATATTCAAGTTTCTTGCAGATTACTTTATTATGTTATTGCTCTTTATCTGGCTCTGTGTCACATGGTGACAGACATATGGCCTTGCCCTTAGGGAGTTTACAATATAAATTGTCAGATTATTTGGTTTTTGGATTACTTAGAAATTAGATACAATATATAATGGGATGGATGCTGTACTTAAAGTTTGATCAGACTTTCCAGGGAATTGTGAATACTTTTGCCAATATTGCACAGGAAAATTTCACAGAAAAATATTTGAGTTAAATATTGGTGGAATTTAGCATTGTGACAATGAAAAGATGGTACATTTGGCAAAGTATGCAGGATGAACAAAGTCCCAGAAATAGTATGTGATTCTTCATTTCTTGCTTTTATCATAGAATTAATGTTAACTGATATTAATATAAGCAGGTTTTATTGGTTTATTTCAATTTTATTATCACTAATGAAGCTGTATTTTATATGGCTAGATTACAGGTAACTTAAAAAATTGTAGTTAGCAGGTTAAGGATCTGGCATTGTCACAACCTTGCTCAGGATTCTGCTGTGGCACATGTTCAATCCCTGGCCTGGGAACTTCCATATGCTACAGGAACAGCCAAAAAAAAAAAGAGAAAAAAATTGTAGTAATTATTGTGAAGTTTTCAAGAAAAATTTAAATATGATGAAATTTTAATAGATACAGTTAGATCTTGTAAAGTAAAAATCCTTTACATGCTGGTAAATGCATGTAAATATGAGCATGCAATTTTGGCAACAGTTAAAATCAAACCTTAAAATATTGTTACTTGTTTGTTATTCACTTATGTAAATATATGTTATAGTAGACTTAATTTTCAGAGGGCTTGCTGGAAAATATTCTATTGCTTCCTCCAATATCGTTCTACATAAAGTCCTTTTGTGCTCTTTAGCTTGCATGTATTCCTTTGAATGACGTGAACACTTGCAGGTTTATAGTAAACTCAGAAGCCTAGAAAATATAAACAGTGAGCCTGGTGATCTGTGGAATTCCATGGTGAGACATCTGGTGGGCAAATATAGCAAAAGACTCATTACAAATTTGATTATTTTTTCCTCCCCTGTTAAGAGTACAGGAGTATTTTATATAGCAGAAAATGATGTGAGATTTAGAGAATTAAACCAGATATGGCACCATAAGCTTAGGTACACAGAGGAGGTGACAAATTGAGAAAATTAGTTTGAAATTTCAGCTTTGCTGCTGACTACCTGACTAGTTACTGTAATTATGATAGTTAAGTGTCTGTACAAGTATTCACATCTGTGAGATGAAAGTTCTTGATAATATAGGACTATGGTACACAACTAATAAGAATAGTTAATTAAAACATGAGAGCAAAAGACAGATGTTTGTCATCCTAATTGGATTTGCTTCTTTGCCCTTTTCAAATTAAGGTGGAATAAAAACTCATGAAACTTTGCAGATTAAAAATGAGATTTTATAGAATAACTGGAGTGTGTTATGTAAGAGGTCATTTTATGTAAGAGGAAGTCATAAGTAAGACTAACATATGTAAAACCAGACAATGATCCATGTAGTCAAAAGTTATATAAAAGGTTTTTGAACTTTTGGACACAGAAAAGTTCATTTTCTCCCTTGACTCCATAAATGTGAGATTCAACCCATGACCACCAAATTCATGATGGAGAACAAGACGTCAGCAGTCTTTTAATAGTAAATATATTCAGCCTTGTAGGCTTATGGTTTCTGTTGCAGCTATTCTACTCAGTTATTATAGTAGGCAAGCTGCCACAGACGACAAAATGAATGGGCACTGCTTTGTTTTACTGGAACAAAGTAGTGCCTATTAATTGAGAAATAAAATCCTAACAAAGCCAAACTCCGTGAACTTTCTAGGAAAGTAGGTGACACCTGTATTTAACTGTTGTTTGTCTATCCAAACGTTAATTTATTTTCTAAAGATTAAGGTAAAAATCTCAGGCTTTTTAAAAAAAATTCCTATTTATTTGTATACAGTTGACCTTTGAACAGCATGGGGGCTAGGGGTACTGGCTCCTGAGCAGTATAAGATCAGAGTATAATATTACAGTCAAGCCTCCATATTCAAGGTCCCTTCATATCTGAGGTTCTACATCCTCAGATTCAACCAACCCAGGATCATATAGTGCTATAAGACTTGTGTATTGAAAGTCCACACAGTGCACGCCCATGTGGTTCAAGGGTCAACTGCGTTTTACTGGGTTCCTCTTTTAACAGATCATTCTCTGCCAGGGCGTCCAAATTCTAGAATTATGCTGAGATTACTTCGCAATTGCTCAAGTCTCATTCCTAGCATACAAGATTTTTTTCTTGCTGCCTCTATTCTGGTTGTGAACTCTTTCACCTGTTTTTTTGTCTCTTTTTCTGCGTATATGTATTGAACTTTTGAATGGCTGAGGAAACAATGAAAAAATATTTAAGAAAGGAGGTATACTATGAATTTTAGAGTCTCCTAGTTATGAAGTCAGTGTCTTCTTTTCTGAATAGAGGATGGGCTGCTTTCCACATCAGCCTTAGGCAGGACGGTTTCACACAGATTAATTTACTCTTTAGTTGTTGAAGATTCCTCTGTCTTAGTTGACTCTGCATTTATTGGAAGGGGTATTATATCTGTCCCTAAGAAGAGCCAGAAAAAAGCATAGTATTCTGAGCAGGTCATCAGTAGGGAAACTATCCCCCTAAAAAACACTGAATTATCTCTTCTACAGCCTTTCACACATTTGTTTCATAGACATTGGAAATGCGTCTTCACCTATGGCATTGGGACTGGAAATAAACGTGGCTAGCAGGTGTCTTTACTCTGGTTCTTAGACCCTTAAATTGCTGTTGTGCTTAATGAACTTTACAGAGGAAAAATGAACTTCAAAATATTTTTTTTTATTGACCATGTCACAGAACATTCCTTAGGAAATATTGGGCTATAGCATACTCATAGAGATAGCTAATTCCTTTCATTTCCACTATTTCAGTTAAGAATGGTATTAATATCAGCTTACATGGTAGGCATAGTTATAAAATTTATGTTTAGGTGTATAAAAGTTTACCAGGAAGAATATTTTATGTTTACCATTGCCTATTACAAAATAGATTTTATTTCTCAAATTAAGTTTTTACATAAAAAATTTATTTAATAGTTTGTAATTATTTCTTCTGCTTATTTATGTTAGTTTAGCATTGTTCTGTGGTTGATAAAGGTTTTCTATGTAGGAGACATGTAAATACAATTTGGAAGTGTTGGGAGTGGTTAAGGGACCTGCCTGGATTCCATTTAAATGGGTATTCAAATTCTATCTTTAACATAATAAAAGAAAAATAGTAAAGTTTTCTGAAAATGGTTATACTCCCGCTAAAGTAAGTTTGAGAAAATGTCAGTTTTCCCCATCAGATGTTATTGTTTGTATTTTTATTGTTGTTATCAGTTAGCTTCAGGTAGCACTGATGAAGATCACCGTGTTTGGAGTTAAAGTCTGGTTCCCTATTGATATCAATCATTCAAATAATCAGAAATCCATGCTTGAATATTTTTAGAGTAAAAATACCTCCAGAAGGCCTCCTGAAGGCCATACTAGAATGTGTTAAATAATCTGGAAGAAAAACTGCTAAAATTACACAAAATAAAAGTGTAAAGCTATGTTAGATCAAATGAGAGCAGTTTACAGAAACTTCCAGAAACTTCTGAAGTTTTCTGAATAAAAATAGAAAACCCACCGCAAGATGAACACCATATTTACAGCTTAAGTTACTGTTTTTTTTTTTTTCTATTTGGTGTCTCTGACCTTTATTTCACAAACTCTGAGCCATAAATAATCTGTTTTTAGTGGAAGGAGACTGCAGTTGGAAATTTAAATTTGAAAGACAAGGTTAACTGGCAATACAAGTAGGAATAAGGTGTAGCATTCTGATATGGCAAAGAGAAGTTCGGTAGAGTTGTCATCCACAATTAAGGGATTAACTCATGAAATGTAGTGCAAATTCAACACCCCCTCCAAATATTTTCACTGTAGGAAAGGGGCTATAGGACAAAATAAAAATATACAGGACCTAATTCATAGTGGGTTTTATATCTGATACACTTGAAAATTTTTATTATGAGATAAAGTCAGTATTTGCTTTATAAATTATCAGAGTGATACAGAAGCATGCAGGAAGAAATTGTTGAATATAGTCAACAAGAGTTCCATAGAGCAGGTGGAGTCTGATCTGGAATAAGAATGAGGATTGTGTGGTAGTAGATCTTAGAAGAAAATAAATATAACTAGACTCCTTTGCACCATCAAGAATGACCACAGAATTTTATCAGAGGAGCAGTTGAACTGGTGTTTTGGAGTCCTGTTCACTGGATGAATCTGCAGGGTTCCAGAGAGGGACAGTTTGAGGAAGAATGGTAGAGAAATAGAGGAGACTTTGAGGACCATTCCAGAAGCTTCATAATCAACAACTGAGCAAAGAAATCTTTTCCTCTATTTACCCAACTGTATAGACTTGGCTTGTGTTGTGCAGAGGTGCTCAGTGAGTTATTTAGCAATAAGGTAAGAGAGAAGGAAGAAACATTTTATTAGGAAGTAAGTGAAGGCAAGGGAGATAAGCATTACCTTATGAAAGTGTAAGATGAGAGAGGAAAAGATACAGAAAGCTTAAGTAGAAAAAGCATAAGACTCACTCATAAACTACATCTAGAAAGTCAGTTAAATTCTTTGCATCTTACTTCCTTTTCTGTCTACCACAGCTTTAGGATTTTTTTTTTAGAAAGACTTTGAAGAAAAGGAAAAGAGGGACATAAGAAAAAAAAAGAGTCTGCCTATTGGAGTGTGTCTGGTGTGATGAGGGGTAACTACTTATTCAGCTGAAGAGATTGATAGGACTCAGATGAGGTGCTGTGAGACACTTACAACCTTATTAAGGGGCAGTTAAGTCAGTAACCAGTGCTCTTAAGTCAATTTGAGAGAGTGCCTGACTGACAGCAGGCAGCTTAGTGTAGAGCAGAGCCCTGAACTTGGGTCCAGGACCAAATATACCACTTAATAATGTTGTGACCTTGGGTCTGGCTAGACCTCAAAAACCTTCCATCTTGTAGAATAAGGAGATCAGCTGGGTAACTGATTCCAAATGGTGTTCCAAAGTCAACGAGAGATTTTAAAAAATATTCTCAAAGGCTACTGAACTTCAGGGGGAAGGAAGTAACCAATTATAACTTACCCTTTTTACTTCCCTTCAAATTTCATATAGAGCAGAACATATCTCTTTTATATATAGGACTTTTATCTAAGATTATATTTGAGCAAAGGATTCTGACTCAAGATCCCCAACTTATGCACATAGTATTAAACACAAATAGGCATTTTTGACAGACCCACAGCAAATACAATAATCAAGTAAAGCTGAAAGCCTTCCCACTAAAATCTGGAACAAGACATGGATGCCTACTGTCACCACTTTTATTCAACATAGTATTAGAAGTCCTAGCCAAAGCAATCAGACACAAGAATTCGAAGGTATCCATATTGGAAGAGAAGAGGTAAAATTGTCACTGTATACAGATGACATGATAACTATATATAGAAAACCCTAAGGAGTCAAACAAAAAAAACTGCTCGAACTGATCAATGAATTCAGCAAAGTAGGAGGATATAAGATTAACATTAAAAAAATAGTCCCATATCTGTATACTAACAATTAAACATTAGAAAAGGAATACAAAAATACAATACCTTTTAAAATTGCACCCCTCAAAAAATCAAATACCTGAGAATAAACCTGACCAAGAAGGTGAAAGACTTATATGCTGAGAACTTTAAAACATTAATAGAGGAAATTAAAGAGTATTCAAAGAAATGGACAGATATTCTGTGCTCCTGGGTTGGCAAAATTAATATTGTAAAAATGGCCATACTACCCAAAGCAATCTATAGATTCAATATGATGCCTATCAAATTACCCATGAAATTTTTCACAGAACTAGAACAAACAATCCAAAAATTTATGTGGAACCACAAAAGACCCAGAATTGCCAAAACAATCCTGTGGAACAAAAACCAAGCAGAAGGCATCACTCTACCAGACTCCTTGAAGACACAGTAATCAAGACAGTGTGGTACTTGTATCAAAACAGACATACAGACCAATGGAACGGAATAGAGAACCAGAAATAAACCCAGGCACATATGGTCAATTAATCTTCAACAGAGAAGGCAAGAATATAAAATGGGAAAAAAAGTCTTATCAGCAAGTGTTTCTGGGAAAACTGGACAGCAGCATGAAAATCAATGAAACTGCACAAAAATGAACTCAAAATGACTTAAAGACTTAAACGTAAGACACCATCAAACTCCTAGAAGAGAACATAGGCAAAACATTCTCTGACATCAACCTTACAAATATTTTCTCAGGTTAGTCTCCCAAGGCAACAGAAATAAAAGCAAAAATGAACTAATGGGATCTAATCAAACTGACAAGCTTTTGCAAAGCAAAGGAAACCATAAAAAACAAACAAAAAAACAGGTTACAGGATGGGAGAAAATAGTTTCAAATGATGCAACTGACAAGGGCTTAAACTCTAAAATATACTATGCATACAAATAATAGCAAAAAAGAAAACAGTCCAATTGAAAAATGCGCAAAAGAACTGAATAGGCATTTCTCTAAAGATATACAGCTGGCCAACAGCACATGAAAAAATGCTCAACATCATTGATTATTAGAGAAATGCAAAGAAAAACTACTATGAGGAACCACCCTACACTAGTCAGAATGGCCATCATTAATAAGTCCACAAATAACAAAAGCTGGAGAGGATGTGGAGAAAAGGGAACACTCCTGCCCTGTTGGTGGGAATATAAATTGGGACAACCACTATGGAAAACAGTATGGAGGTACTTTATAAAACTATACATAGAACTACCATATGACCCAATAATCACACTCTTGGGCGTGTATCCGGACAAAACTTTCCTTGAACAATACACACGCGCCTGCATATTCATTGTAGCACTATTCACAATATCCAGGACATGGAAACCACCTAAATGTCCACTGACAGATGAATGGATTAAGATGTGGTATATATACACAATGGAATACTACTCAGCCATAAAGAGAACAAAATAATGCCATTTGCAACAATGTGGATGGAACTAGAGACTCTCATACTAAGTGAAGTAAGAAAGAGAAAGACAAATACCATATGATATCACATATCTGGAATCTAATATACAGCACAAATGAACCTTTCCACAGAAAAGAAGCTCATGGACATGGAGACCAGACTTGTGGTTGCCAAGAAGGAGGATGAGGGAGTTGGATGGATTGGGAATTTGGGATTAATAATGGAAACTATTACCTTTGGAATGAATAAGCAATGAGATCCTGCTGTAAAGCACTGGGAACTAAAAAAGAATGTGTACATGTATGTGGGACTGGGTCACCTTGCTGTACAGTAGAATATTGACAGAACAGTATAAACCAGCTATAATGCAAAAAGTTAAAAGCATTATAAAAAATCCTGAAATATCTGTAAAAAATTAAAAATCAACACAAAGAGTTGAAACTCATTTTCTTAGATGAGTTCTTCCATCCCTCTCAAATTATATTATGATTCCAAAATATTATAACTCAGTTCAAAATATGGTAATACCACATTTTGAGTGAGGGATGTTAGGTGAGAATAAGGGATTTTAGGCAAGGTTTGAGAAACAAATTGATTTGGGATTAGTTGTACCTGAGAGGTTGGTAAGACATCCTTGAGTTTCTGTGAATTAGAA
Organism: Catagonus wagneri; assembly: GCA_004024745.2. Lineage (NCBI taxonomy): Eukaryota > Metazoa > Chordata > Mammalia > Artiodactyla > Tayassuidae > Catagonus > Catagonus wagneri. Next base: position 2,473,993 of record PVHT021183528.1, read on the forward strand.
AATAGGGTTTGATAACCAATAGAAAGATCAGAAGTAAACCGTGGACTTCACAGCAGTTGTATTAATCAGAAGTGAATGAGCTTAGCCAAGAAGAACTGTGAAGCAAAGACAAAAAATATTCAAGGGCATGGTGGGAAAAGCAGAAAAATCATGAGAAAATGAAAAAAAGAATGGTCAATGGCAATCAAGGAAAAAGACCTCCTTGGTTTGTGTGAAAGAGGGGGATATCCAGAGGAAAATGTCCTGTACTTGTAGCATCATTAGGGCCTTCAATACCTTTTCATCAGCATTAAGAGGCATGTGAAAGATTATAGTTGTCTCAAGGACTTTAATATTTGTTGCACAGATCTTGATAGTAGAAGGGACCTCTTATTTTTCTTCAAGTGAAAGGATTGGAAATTGAAAGAGAGAGGGAGTGTAGAAAGGAGACAGAAAATAAGAGAGGGAAAATGAGAGAGAGAGAGATTTATATAGTAACAATTACACCAATTCTCTTTTTAATTAGATCATTTAAAGAAGTGAGAAGAAATATATGAAACATGTTTAGTTGACCTTATCAGAAAGTTATGTTATTTTGAGAAGCATAAATTGTATCAATATTTCTAGTGCTTATTTTTGTGGAAATCATAAATGCAAATATTAACTGCATTAAATTCTCTATTTTCTATGATAGTTGAATAAACATTAATCATGTTTTTATATTAGATAAAATTGAATATATCTAATTATGGAAATTGGATTTAAATTTTTCCTCCAATTATCTTAAAATATCCAACACTTCTCTCCTCAAATATCAGAAAAAAGATTGTACCTTACAAGTGATAGTTTAACAGTGGTTAATTAGCTATTGTCTAATTACTGTGTCACAAGTTGAGGATTTCCTTCAATTGGCAGAATTAAACACCTTTTGAAATTCCCGGATTACACTGAGATAAGAGCGGGTCAATGAGAAATAGGAGAGGATGCTCAAGTTACATTTTCTACAGCCTTCATCCATTTAAAAATGCAGGCAATGGAGATATGGGAACTATTTGAGTTTTAAATGATGAATATAGATTCCTCTAATCTAATGAGGACGGAACACCATTAGTTACATAATTTGCACTTAAAATTATAATAAATATTTAGGGACTTCACTGGTCTAGTAGGGGATTAAGGATCCAGCATTGTCATTGCTGTGGCTCAATTCATTGCTGTAGTGTGGCTTTGATCCTCAGCCCTGGAACTTCCACATGCTACAGGCATGGTCAAAAAATTTATAATAACTGTCAATAATTTACTAGAGTTAAAGAATTATGAAAATTATACTTGCTAACTGAAGAATAGATGTCTGCATCAAATTTGTAGTTGAGAATGGAATGTAAATCAGCGTATATTATTTTTTTAATTATAGTTGATTTATAGTGTTGCAACAATTTCTGCTGTACAGCATAGTGATCCAGTCATACGTATACATTATTTTGCTCATGCTATCTTCCATCATATTCTCTCCCAAGAGACTGAATAAAGTTCCCTGTGCTCTACCTCATTGTTTATCCATTCTGAATGTAATAGCTTGCATCAGCTAACCCCAAGCTCCCGGTCAGAGTATATAATTTAGAGTTACAATGCCAGGACTCACTCTGGAACTTTTAACTAGAAGAGAATATAGAGATGTGGGAAGTGGTATTAGATTCACTACTGATATCATGATGATAATAATTGAGGGGTTTTTTTGTGTGTGTATTTTTAGGGCCGCACCCACAGCATATGGAAGGTTCCCAGGCTAAGGGTCAAATCAGAACTACACCACAGCCACAGCAACTCGGGATCTAAGTGGCATCTGTGACCTACACCACGGCAACGTTCGATCCTTAACCTACTGAGCAAGGCGAGGGATCGGACCTGCTTCCTAATGGATACTGGTCAGATTGGTTTCCACTGAGGTATGACGGAAACTCAAATACTTGAGATTTTTATGTCCATAGACAATACTGCAGAGTTACCATTATCAGTTGAAGAACAGAGAAATAAATAGAAGCAGCTTTGGAGTTTTGGTCCATAGACTAATATTTTGGTGACCATTTTGCTCTGTGTGATAGCACAAGGTCTAGAATCCTAGATCTCTGGCATTAGAACAATTATTATAGTGATTTAACTTGTTTGTAGTGTCTAGCTTTCATTTTACAATTTGGAATGTCTTAAAGCTGTTTCTTTCAATAGCTCCAAATAGAAGCTGGACCTAACACTAGTGCAAAGAACTTTCCCCCCAAAATCTGCTTACAAATGAATACATTTTTGTATAAAAAGGGCCTCATTAATTTGTTTTAATTTTTCATCCATCATTGTTGGATATCAGTGAGGTTAGGAAAGAGATTAAATAAGTTTATAAAATCATTACACTTGGGAAGTTGGTAGCACAATTTGGAGATATTTATGAATTTGGAATATCTATTTTTAAGTGAAAATAAAATGTTATTGGGTCAAGTCCCCAGATACCTTTTTGTAAAACATTTTGAAAATATTCCTGAACGTCTCAGTTATTGGTATCATTTTTAAATTCTGAGGACATTTATAGATTACCCAGTACTTTCCTTTTTATAGAAAAGGAAACAGGACCCCAAAGTTTAGGAACTTGTTTACTTCCTATAACCACATTTGATTTAAGTTTATGATCCCAGACTCCAAATCCAGTATAAGAGCTTGCAGTGTCTTACACTGAATGGATATTTTCGTATACTGTCTCAGGTAGTTCTGAAATTCAGTTATACCCTTTGACAAGGGCCTTGCGTGAAAAGATCACTGCAGGCAGGTACTAAAATATTCTAAAATGAATTCAGGGAACATTCTAGTTGGATCATGTGATCATGTGTTCTGCTGATAGTGGGGCACAACATTTTCCCCTACTCTGAAAAACCCACGTCAAAGTGTGTTAGGATGTCAGGTCCCACTGCCCATCTCATATTCCTCTCACTAAGGTGGGGTAAGGCCTTACTCTAGTCTAACCTAGACATGAAGATTGAGCAGTATTCATTTCACCAAAGCCCACTTTCAATGTGATACTAGGTTAAAATTCTGTAATGCAATTCAACATAGAGATACTTGCTTCGTCCTAGCTTCCTGAGAAGAGTGGTCCAGGATTTGTGTCTTTAGAATGCTATCTTGGAGTTCCTGTCGTGACTCAGAGGTTAACAAACCTGACTACTATCTATGAGGACTCGAGTTTGATCCCTGGCCTCGCTTAATGGGTTACAGATCCGGCATTGTGATGAGCTGTGTTGGAGGTCGCAGACACCACTCAGATCCTGCACTGGTGTGTCTGTGGCATAGGCCAGCGCTATAGCTCTGATTTTTACCCCTAGGCTGGGAACCTTCATATACCATGGGTACAGCCCTAAAAATACAAAAGACAAAAAATAAAAAACAAAAAAATAAAATGCTACCTAACCATATGAGGAGGTATGTACTCCCAAGTGGCATGATTTACATTAAAAGTAATCCTAGAATATACATTAATATTTACAGCACACAAGTGTAGATCACATTGTCTACAGTGAATTTTTTTTAAATTTTACAGCAGCATAAGAAAAACAGAAAAATGCACAAATTGTAAACATTAAGCTTAAATAGTCTACACATATATATAGCCACACCCAATTTAAAAAGCAAAACACGGGCATATGCTGAAGCATTTCACAGGGCTGAACACCGGTCAATTCTGACTGCGAAACCCAGGTTCAGAACAAATGGCCTCTCAATGGGATGAGCACAAATAATGAGATTTCAGGCTCCAGAGATAAACTGTGAGAAATGTATTTTTGATAAGGGTATCCATCTCAGAAAACCCAAGTCCTATCCTGTCTGCCTTCTTACCTCTTTGACTAAGGAATTGGAGCCTAGGGTGTCCTGTTGGTTGAAAGTAAGCCTAAGAGACAATTTACCTTCAGACTGAAAGCTTTAGAAAAGAGAAAAAGAAAATTATTTGCAAAGAAAGGGAAGAACGAGGGCAACAGACTCCTCTTGAGTACCTAAATAAATCAGGTAAAAAAATCAGAATTTTCCAAATTTTAGGACACAAAGTATTCTTAAAAATACCCTTAATTATCAGGACACTTAAGAAAACCTTCTGTATGAAGTATATTTGTAATTTAAATATGTGAAGTAGAAATAATAAAATGATAAGCAGTTCAAATGTCTGCACTCTAAAATGCACTTAGTATGAATTATATATGTATATATAATTATATATATATATATATATATATATATTTTTTTTTTTTTTTTGTCTTTTTGCCTTCATGTGAAGCCGCACCCGCGGCATATGGAGGTTCCCAGGCTAGGGGTCTAACAGGAGCTGTAGTTACTGGCCTTCACCACAGCCACAGCAACGCGGGATCCGAGCTGCGTCTGCAACCTTCACCACAGCTCACGGCAACGCCGGATCCTTAACCGACTGAGCAAGGCCAGGGATTGAACCCGCAACCTCATGGTTCTTAGTCAGATTCGTTAACCACTGAGCCACAAAGGGAACTCCCTAGTTTGAATTATAGACCACTATAAATGAAACATAAGTAGTCCACTTTTACCAAGACTGTCTAACTAATACTTGTAAACAAAATATATTTAGTTGACATTTAACAGAAATACCCTTGCTTAGGAATAAAATGCCAGGTAAAAACCATATTAATAAAATACTGAATTCTGTAGACACACTTATTAGCTTAAAATGAGTTGTGTATCAGTCTGATCAATGATGGTATATGAGTTTTCATGTGGTTTTAAAATTAGGATCAGATTTTTATCATATAATTCTATACTTCTACAGACGGACAGAATGGATCATAAAATGCAATCATGCATTTGTAGAATACTTGTTAATAAAATCTCCATGTGTTATAAGAAACCCTCCTCCTATTTTTTTTAATTGACCAGTTATCTACTAATGGATCTGTTAATTAAACCTCATTTGCTCAAAGAACATGTGGTCCTGATCTCTTGATGGAACACTGTGTTCACTGGTTATTTTACTTTGCTCTTAAAAAAGCCTGAAAGAGCCAGCTTCATTTTATGTCAAAACGTTTATTAAAATGGCTGTAGTATCTATTTCCACAGGATTCAGCAGTACATAATCAGTAGTGTAATTAGAGAATTCGTAAACCACAGGCATTGTTCAGAGTGATCATTTATAAGAGGCCAAACAATGTCACATGGATTCTACAAGGATACAAATGGCCTTTTTATTATAGAAGTAAATTGATTCTCCTAGCCATTCAGCATTGAGGAGTTTACCACTGTGTGCAACAGTTGCTCTAGAAAATAAAATAACGTTGTGGATTTCTTTAAAGTTGTGCTTTCATTAAGCACATTTGATATATAATTTATAGCTTGCCCTGCTTTTAATTTAGAATTCTTTCATCCACAGGAAAGCAATCACATAATTAACCCAATTAGACCGTTCCTTTTTACTTACTGGTCCCTGGTTTTCAAGGCAACACCCTGACCTTTGTGAAAATGGACAGCTCTGACATTTTGTCATCCTCATAAAGGAGGAATAGATGTATTTAGGAAGGTCTGAACCTCATTACTCCATAGAAATGGAATAAGAACTAGGATATCTGTATTATGTGCCATTTTATGATACTATCCAACCTACAGATCAAATTATTGTGTCTCTTGGCAGAAATCTGCAGCCTTCTTTCCGTGGATGGCTTTGCAAGATGCCTCTGACTACCCAGACTGAAAAAGTTTATTCTTGTCTTTTCCCTAATGTTCTCTTCTTCAAATACTGTCCTCATCTGAAATACACACATATCTCCAAGACAGCTGACAATGGCAATGAGATACTTAGATGCATAGATATGTATATTAATGATAAAATATTTTGTTGACTCTATGTATACCCATTTTCAGTAGTTGAGACTCACAGATATGAATAAAAAATCTTTGCCTTCGTTATAGAATATATGCAGAACAATAAATATGGTCATGGATATAACCCTAATAAAAAGCTGTGAGGAGAAAACAATCATTAACATATACTGAGGGTTTACTCTTTGCTAGACCTTGTGCTCAAAGTTTTATGTGCATTTTACTGTTTAATTCTTTTTTAAGTAGGTACTCTTATCTCACTTAGAGTAAACTGAGGGATACCAGTTAGAAAACTTTGCCAAGGTCATGCATCTAGTAAGTAGCATAGCTAAAATCTGAATCTAGGCTGCCAGGCCTGAGCCTTGCTCTTTACAAGTATATTACCCAACTTGAAGTACTTTACACATCAGAGGACACTCTAATGTGCATTACGCCATTTTATCTTTAAATCTCATTAAATTTCCCTTCTCATCAGCCTTATTTGCTGAGGAGAAAACAGATTAAGACAACTCAAAACTGTACAGCTAGTAAGTGGTTAGGCCTTGAGTCCAAGTCAGATTTCTAATCATCTTGTACACTTAAAACCCTTCCAAATTCATTGTCAATTAAAAAAGGCCTTCTGATTTAAAAATGATTATGAACAGTTATCAGTTACTAAGAATCCTCACCATTTATCAGTTTTCATGGTACATAGTATAATTTTTGAAAGTAGTAAATTTTCTCTCTTGCCCCCACTCTTAAGCATATTACCTGTTTAAGGGCTTCCAAAATGTGTACTAAAATAAATTGGTGATAGCTTCAACTGAGGGCATAAATTTTCTTATATGCAGTTCTGCTTTTGTTACTCTTAAAACGTTAATTTAAGGGATACATTTATACACACGTTTAAATATATCTGGATAAATCATGGCACCGTCTTTAAGAGTGAATAGGCAAGAATACAAGTGTTTTGTGGAACATGGAATTTCAGTAATAAGGAAATCTCTGAGCTAACTTTTAAGATGCAGGATTTTTTTCCTGCTTTTTACTTTTAGTTTGTGTAATCCATGTTTAAAACTTAGTATTCAAGTTTTAAAGTTGAAATCCCCCGTCAATTGCTTTTACACAAAAAACTCTAGTTTTCCAGCTTTACTCTGCATTATTAAAAAAAAAAAAACACATACCAAACATAAAATGGAACTTCATTAAAAATACAGAGTTAGGCTAAGGAATCGGCCCCGTATTTCCCAGAAATGGTCCTAGATTCATATTTTTTCATTACATAACCTAATCATATCTTGGTAATTCAATGTCTTAGCACTTTATTTGACTTTGACTATTATAATATCTATCTTCTATCTTATAAAATTATAGATATTATATTCATTTATTTGATATAGTAATTAATATACTAATATAATATTTAACATTATAGTATATAATATATTAATATATAGTATATTAGATAATGTTAACATGATATTATAAATATTATAATATCTATTATTACAGAAAAAATCAAATCTTATTTTGCAGTCCATTTCCCTTTAGCATTCTCAGTCTAGTCCAGATTCCTAGCTTGCTAAAATGTCAACAACATTTGAGTTACTAGCAATCAGAATTATCTTGGTCCTAATTTTTTTACTTAATTGTCTCAAAAGAAAGCAAGTTTTTCACATGTGAGACTTTATGTGTTTAGCCTGTGAACATTATTCATGTCTATATTTTACTACATAAAAAGCACATACAATAAGTCAGGAAAGGGAAGTTAAACACAGAAAAAAAGTATGCTTTCCTGTTTTTTCCTCAAAATGTCAGCACAAAGTTGTCTTATTAATACAAATCTATATTAATGATTCTAGAAAATATTTTATTATAAGCTCAAGTTAGAAAACCAAATTATGTGATGCTCATAACAATTTAAGATACTTGAAAACTCAACTTAAGCAAATGCTACATAAGCAATGCTAACTTAATGTCCCATTCGCTTATCTGTTTGTGAGGTAGCAAGAATAGAACCTGTGTTTATTTGCAACTGGCCTTGCAGCTTGTGTGGCAGCTTGTGTGGCCTTGCAGCTTGTGTGGCTCAGAAAATGATTTTCTGTTTTGCTCTTTCATCTTACACTTTGTGTTCCACTGAATCCCTCAGAGACTATTCTTGTGCCATAGCAACACCTGCTGGGAGAGGGAAGTTGGAACAGCCACAACTGTTTGCTGCCAAACCTGTTTTCCTGATTGAATGGCACTGCATGTCCTCCATCTTCTAATTCTAAACTCTCCAGAGTTGCTACATTTCAGGATCCTACTTCTCTCCATATGTTTCAGATAACTAACAATACCATTGTAACCAGATTTTCTATAACTCTTTCAAAATAAGCATCGTGTATGTGTGTGCATGCACACGTGGATGTGCACATTTCCCCTTAGAATTTCCAAATGCACGTTCCATGGTATTTTAACCTCATGTTTGTTTTTAATGCATGCTTTCTTTCTGCTCTGCTTCTAGATTTGTAAAACACTGTCAATCCTGTTGTATTAGCATCTCCTGGTTAATTATAGATGTGTCAGTAAAAAAAAAAAAAAGTGTATATCAGTGCAAAAAAGGCAGTTTTTATTTACAGAGTATGATAAAAGATGTATATATGTTTATTCATATCATGGACAAAAACAGTAGGGTTGCCACATGATATGATGACATATTTAAAAATAAGTGCCTATTTTATATATGATTTACCAACAAGACTGTAAGTAATACAAATCTTAGAACATGGGTTCATATGGACATTCTGTTGTAAAACCAACTAGCCTTTTCTTTACTAATAATAGAGGAAAGCCATAGCATAGCTAAACTACTCTATACTTCCAAATGCTTCCAATATTTTACCTCCATGTATCATAACTGAGACCAAACTGAAATCTAGTATGAGAGAAATTTATGAAAACCTATTGTTTTTTGTGTTTTTTAAATTAAAAATAGAAAGAGTTCATGTGTGAAAAACAGTCTTGAAATTCATATACTTTATAATTAAACCTTGGATAATCAAGAGGTGATTTATTCATCAATAGTTTTCTTAACTGGTTGCTTAGTAACCTTAATTGGTGTTCCATCCATCAATCAAGAATGCATTAAGCACCACTGAAATACTTTAAAACATCACTTGGGGTGGGACCTGTTTCTGAGGAAATATGTAAAACCTAATACTGACATCAGAATGTTTTAGCCACATTAAGGGAGTGGACTTTCTGTCAGGCATAGAATAAATCAGACACACTGTTATTCAGAGACAAGAGAATAAATAAAAGATATAGCTATCAGGAAAGACTTAAGGGAACAGGAAACGTAAATTGGGCGTTTGAAGAATGAAGAATCATTGGATGGGTGTTATGACAGGAAAGCCTTTCCTGGAGAAAAGGAAAGAAGACAAGGAGTAAGAATAAGCCAAATGTTAAGCAGACCAAAAGGCCTGTCTAATTTGAATAGAGAGCTTTTCACAGAAGCACCATGGCTTAATAACAGGTAAGATGGAAAACAAGCAATGGGATTGAGACTTCTTCTAGACAAGAGGGAGCTACTGAAGCTATTTTAATGGTAGATTGATAGGATTTTTTAAGAAAGATTAATTCCAAAATGGTAAGGTTTTTTAGGAAGAAGAAAGAAATATTTGTTAATTAGATTTTAGTAACTTGTTTATAAGGGGGAGGAGAATTCAGAAGGAAGTGCAGTAAAGCAATATATTATTATATTAACCTATGGCTCAGGGAAGTTCTGCATATTTTAAAACAAAAACAACTGCAAAAATAATCTATGTGCTGTATTTCACACAAGTCACCAAGTTATCTCTGTGTTTTTACAAAACAGAAAGTATCCATTGGCAACCTTTATTCCTTTAGTGAGAAATGAGCTGTACAATATCACTATATTTCATAATATGGTGTACTAGTCATGGTCTCTAAAAGAAAGCAAATATAAGCAAGTCTATTAGTACCTGAGGATTCTTTAGCATGCTGGATTTCTTTTGTCCTCTTGAATATCTTTTTAGCACATCTTACTATATGTTTTAATTGACATATAATTATTAAGAAAATTGGTCAAGTTTATTAGCTTAAAAAGTATTTTGGGAGTTCCCGTTGTGGCTCAGGGGTAAAGAACCCAACTAGTATTGATAATGATGTGTATTCAATCCCTGGCCTCACTCTTTGGTTGAAGATCTGGCATTGCCCTGAGCTGCAGTATAGGTTGCAAATGTGGCTCGGATCCCGCATTGCTGTGGCTGTGGCTGGCAGCTGCACCTCCAATTCAGCCCCTAGCCTGTGAACTTCTATATACTGCAGCTGTGGCCCTAAAAAGCAAAAAAAAAAAAAAAAAAAAAAAAAAAATTTGGAGACTTGGATTAGAATTAACTTGAAGGGAATTCTCAAATTTGCCTTATATTTTATCAATGTTTCCCAATGGCTACTTATTCTTACAAGTTCCAGGTATTAAAGTGATTATTCAACATATTAATGTTGTGCTCATCAGATCAACTATGGGGTACATGATAATTAGAACATTTCCACTATTAGTATGTGAAGGTTTTAAATGATATTATAGTAATAATATTATTTTCACTTATGTTGAAGATACTTTCTTGAATGGAAGAGAATTGAGTGGAATCACAAAAAGATGCTGATAATTTCACTGAACTAATAGCTTATCTTACTTATCCCATAGTCCGTTTTGGGAAGTTATTACTGATGCAGTGTTAATAATTGTTATGACTGTAAACTATTCAGTTCTTTACTTCCATGTAAAATTACTTGTGATTTTTCAAAACCTCAAAATCTGACTACAGTAGTGTGTAAGTCTCGTGCTTAGAAAGCTAATCTGTAATGTGTTGACCAAAAAAAAAAAAAAAAGGTCGAAAACTGCTGCTCAGACACTGAGGGAACACTCAAGAGGGATAGACTCTCTTTCCTTGGAAACTGTGGTCTGACATGAGGATGTTGCTAACCTTGGTGTTTTAGTCAGTAGATCATCAAGATTGACCCTGACATCAAGTCTATAGTAAATTTATTTACTTTACCTGTTGTTTTCGAAGATTAAAAAATACAGTAAATTAGGTTGATTTGGATTAGTTAAATCTACGAATTCACTAGAGTCTTAACATGTTGCATGTGTTTATACAGACCTAGTCAGCATGAGAATTCTTGAATTCTGATTTCTGGGGTTCATGTTAATAAGCACACGATATTTTTGCTCTTACCTATGCTTTAGATAATCATTATACTTTCTACTTACTTATTTAATTACTTTTTGTCTTTTTAGGGCTACACCTGAGGCATATGGAAGTTCCCAGGCTAGGGGTTAAACTGGAGCTGCAACTGCCGGCCTATGCCACAGCCACTACAATGCCAGATCCGAGCTGCACCTGTGACCAACACCACACCTCAAGGCAAAGCTGGATCCTTAACCCACTGAGCAAGGTCAGGGATCTAACCCATCCTCATGGATACAAGTCAGGTTCATTACCACTGAGCCATTCCTATACTTTCTACGTTAGAACATACATAATGTGCTATAAACTACTTCTCCCCAAAAGTCAAATATAGTTAAACTAGTGCTATACTTATTTTACTATTCTTAAAAATATGAGTCTGGTTGTCTTTCTGGAAACAATTCTACTTGTTACTTAGTCTATTATAATTCTTATTTTCAAAGAAATATGTCTATTTAAATATCTACTATTAAAGTATCCCATATATATTTATATAGTTTAAACCAAAAGCATATTCTTATGTCCTCGTTTCACACAGCATGGTGTTTTCTCATATATTTGAGATGAACTAATCTTCCCCTATATCCTTTTGGGTATAGAAAACATGCTAGACATTTTCTGAGTTAAAAACTAAAGATTAAATTTCCTCACCTTCCTTCCCAATGAATGAACGAAAACATTTTTATTTTCTATATAGGCTTTGTTTTACAGTCTTTGGTACATGGAAAAGTTGATAGAAAACCAGTTTGTTCAAATTGCTTATTTATGTCTTTATGTATTTATTAATGTATGGAATGAGAAATGCTGGTGCCACATCATGTTTTTTTTCCCTAAGTTTCTATGATTATAATATCTGCTACAGTGCATTTTCAAATAACAAATTCAAAGTGAGAGTGGGATATAGACTTTATGTCAGAAAACATATCTTTGTGTTTTTATTAGGAACAACTTTTTTTCTAGCAAATGTATTATGAATACATCTCACAAGGTGCACACATTTCAAAAATTTTAACTTAATTTGATGTTTTTGTTGTGAGACAATATTTTAAGAAAATATAATGTGGTCGATTAGTGAAAGGTTGTAGAAAACATCACGATATAATTAAGTGGCGTGTCCTCAAATTGGCTCTTTGTTTGTTTAATTTACAACCCATCTATCCCAAATCCTAATTGAAAGGAAAAAGAAAGGGAAAACTTTTGAGTCCTTTTTGACTCTCTAAACTCTCACATACCTCCACACATCTCCAGATGTACTGCATCTGAAATCTATACTAGCAATATATTTTAGGAGGATTCTTCTAGTTGTATGTGCTACTAATTATAGAATTAGTACATTTCATTGTTACTTTTTACTTTTTGAGGATGTTCATGACGTATTTATTATATTTACTTCTATTATATTCATAGCTTTTTATCTTTTTACCTTTTTACCCTTCTTGCCCTCTCCTCCGATCTTTCCTACTCAGTTATTTCATGACTTCCTGTTCCCTGCCAATCAGGAAAGCAGGACACCAGGCTTTAGAGATAGAGTAAGACACTCTGTGCCTTTAAGGAGCTGTCTGGGTGGGAACACAGACATGGGAGAAAATACAGGGCAAAGCCACAGGTACAGGTTATATGGACATATACGTAATATGTGGTCAAGAAGAGTGAGCAACCACCTCAGAATTTAAGGGTAGGAAAGTTATAAGTGGTGACTTAACTGAATCTTAACACTCTGGCAAGCGGTGGGTACTAGAAGATAAGAGCCAGACTTGCAGAGCATAGGAAAGAACTGCCAGGCCACTGAGGTTCACTGGTCAGTGAAACTGTAAGTGAATGAGTATTGTTGGAGTGAGTGATTCTAAAGGAGCATTTCTCAGACTATGTTGTTTGGACCGCTATGTCTGGAGAGATAACACTTGTTACTTAAAAGTGGAGTTTTCATCAAATGAGCTTTGGAAAATAGGTTGCATAAACACTTCAAGTTTCTCTGGGCCTCTTGGAGCCTACAATATGCTAATATGCATGGCACATTTCATAGAGGAGTAAAAAATAAGGGAAAATATAAAGAAAATGAAATTTACCGGTAATCCCACACTCAGAAAAAAACACTATTAGTGTTTTGGTGTAATTCCTTCTGAGCTTTCTTTTCCTCTACATTTTTCCCCATGTAATTCTTGTTCTCTTCCCTAAATCAGTGCCCAGCTGCCTCACTGTCTTAATTTATACATTTGCTATAAATATTTTTACCAAGTTTCTATTACGTACAGTATAGAGGGAGGGATGCTGTGATTATAAAAATGAATCATGTATACTTTCCCCTTTGAGAAGCTCTCTGTTAACATTTATTGGAATATGTCTTTTTTATATAAAAAAATGTGATACCATACACACTTCTCAACATCATGTTTTACTTATTAACAGTGGTTGTAGCTATTCATACTATTCACTAGCATGCTTTTCTTGCTTAGCAATATAAATTCCTTTGTGAATAAATGTGGATCTATTACATGATCATTTCAGATGGCTGCATCATAATCTTATATGTGACTGTACCATGATTTATTTGGTAAATCTGTCAGGCTGTTTTCAGTTTTGTTTTTTTTTTAATTATTAGAGCAGTATTATGATGAATGCTCTCTTTGAGGATTGGAGTTCTCATAGTGATATGAACATACTTGTATTTATGATAATAAAGCTTGTGACAGGGAAGCAGGAAGCCTGTGAGAATTAGACTAATGACAGTGAGACCTTTAAGACACTGTCACAAGAAGAAAAAATGATAACTTGTACTAAGAAATCTACCTCTAGTCATGGGAAAAAAAATAAGGCAGATATGAAAGAGATTTTTGATAGAGAAACCAAAGTAGTTGATTGGAAGTGGTGAGTTAGATGAAATGGTAAAACAAAGAAAAGCCTATGTTTTTTTATTAGCAGATTAATTGTGCTAATAATTAACTATCAACTAAGTTAAGAAATAAAGAGCGGTTAAGTCTGGGGATTTGCAAGACTTTTGGAAAATAGAAGTAGACTGCCATCATTGACAGGAAGAGCTTTGTGGTAGTTAGAATTTGTATTATTAACATTCATAACAAAGATATTTGTGAGAACAAATAAGATCTCCAAACAGAAAAAATTACAGTAATAATTCAGAGCATTCCTGAGAATGGAAAATTTAATGTGAAGAGAGAGAAATCTAAAAGCTTTGACGAGTTTTAAGGCCTTCTTACTCAAGAAAGTTTCAAAGAAAGGGTTAACTCTAAAATCAAGATTTAAGAAGTGCCATGGAAGAGATGTAAAATAAACTACATTTTAATTAGGCTTTGGTATTTATTTTTAAAATTGGCAAACTTATTAAAAAATCAATTTGTAACTTACCTAGATTAAAACTGAAGTTTACATTTCTATAATTTCGATTACATAGGGAGAAAAGTTTATCTAACAAATGAATAACATACATGTCCAAGAGAGTTTTTGAACCATCTTGCATGATAAACTTAAAAAATAAAGCTAGTCAAGGATCTGTTTTTGTTGGACTGACCAAATGTAATAAGACCTGTGGATATTCATCTTTTTTAAGTAAGAAAATGAATACTTTTATTAGCTCCACTTCTATCTTTAACTTTTTACTGTTTGTTCTTATAGTCAGAACATTAATAACCTTGAAGCTGGTAAAGTATAAATTCTTGATTTCAAAAATGAAGAAATTAATATGCAGCATGTATAAGTCTGGCCAAAGTTAGGTGGTTTGTTTTTGGAAAAGATAAGGATAGAAAATTTCAAATAATAATACTACATTAAATAATATTTAAATGTATCATTTCTTTTTAATTTCACATAAATTTATCATAGTTTGTATCTTTGGAGTGATATGTCTTATAAGCAGTTTTGATATATATGGGAATTATTCTAATATGGGTAGATATAGATATTTAGGATATGTTGTAATATAGATAAGGTAATTGCAACATAAGTGTGATTTACCCCCTCATAGTTCCACCTGGACTCTTTTTTGTTGTCCCTGAGACAGTAACCAAGAGATGGGCAGGTAAAACTGGTCCTATTTGTTCATAGGAGTAAAATAACCATGAGTGGAAGGAGAGAACAGTGCTAACTCCAGTTATTCATTCCACACACCATCATTTACTGGAGGAGTCACATCTCTACATGGGCCACCTGCTATAAATTGGCCTCAATTCAAATTCTGTTTAAATCAAAGTATTTAACCTCTTCTTTTCTTAGTATTCTCATTTGTTAAACTTTAATAATATTAAATGGTTTATCCTAGGATTGTCATGGGAATTCATGAAAATGTAAAATCCCTAGCACACAACAGGGACATAATTAATGTTAAATGCTGAGGTCATTGCTGCTCTCTGTCCTTTCTCTTGGAGGGTCAATAAATACTGCAGCTTCTTTCCGATCCTGTTATTACAAGATGATGCCTAGAATTGCATCATTCCCTCCTGATTCACTTCAAAGAGAACAAATTGTTTAATATTTAGTTGTTTGTATTCACAGGAATAAATTATTAAATCAAGTATGTTTTTAAAATGCAGCCATTTTTAAAATGTATTCTGTTTATTGACAATTCCTAGAAAATATACGTCTTCTCCAAGAAGGTAGTCTTTAATGTTTCATATTTTCTAATTTCTAAGATGGTATGCATTATTTAACTAGTTCCGTGTTCAATTAGACGTAAACAAAGGAATTCAATGAAAAAGATATTTAAATAGCAAGATGATTCTCATATCACTTTGTACTTGAATTTATTTTTCTTTATGTGTAATAACGAAACAGTATTTCAACCTTAGTTAAAAAATAATTTTAAAATTAATTATGTTTGTATTTGTTCCTGGGCACTAGAGCACAATAATGCTAGATCGGAGAGTAAAACCTTTGCCTTTTTGTCCATATGAAGTATTATTTCCAGTGGGGGGAGAGTATGACATTTATCACAAATATAGGATTATTCATGTATTTCTGGTTATTCCTATTCTGCCATTGTAATTTAGCCCATGCTTTTTTGATAGATGTCCTATTGCATAAATACCTTTCAATTCATGTTTGTATGAGAAATAAGTCTTCCAGTGGAATAGGTGCAATTATTTGTAAGAAAACTCGTTGAACAGTATTTGCCTCTTATTAATTCATGTTTTTCGCCAACCCTAACATAAATATAATCCCAACATAGTAAAGGAAATTCCTTAAAATCAACCTAATTTTCTCACAAATACCTTGAGTAAAATTAGAAATTAGCTTTACTTGAGAAAAATTAAATTCTTATATTATTGAAATATATTTTTGAAAACTCAATATTAACTTTTTAGAAATAGTGGCAACATCATGACCAGCTATTTACAGACATTTCAAAGTGTCTTACTGTGAAATCATTTGAAATTCAAATGTCAAAAAATATTCAAAGTCCAAAGGAGAACAGTACAGTGGATTGCCAGAGCATAGCCTTGTAGTCAGTTGTTCTAGTTCATCTCCTCGAGGGAGAAAACAAACACTAAACCTTAGCAGTTTGGCAACAGGTTCTAAACCAAAGTGAGAACTTCTGATTGTATATCAGAGGTGGTTCTTCTTCCCTCTCCTACTACCCACACTTACTGTACATGTTAAGACTAAAATATCTCTTATCCCTTTCTTATACATCTTTGGGTAAGAGATATCAGCGTTGGAAGCAGAAGACTGAAAAGCTAAATCCTACCTCAGCAAGCAGAATCACTCTTCTGTGAAATGCAGATGTTAAAGACCCAGTTTAATGGCCTATAATGACAAGTCATTGAGTAGATTGTTCTTATGTTGACCATTCACGGCCCAATTTAATGCTTTATTTATTTTGCTAATGTATGAAGATCTCACTTGAAAAAGTTCTGTGAAAACTATTTAGAATTACTTTAAGTGAAGGCATGTGCCACTTATTCCCCAGGTCTCTATAATTTTTGGCATCTGAATTGTCACACTTCTTCAACCAGCTGAAATTGTTTCCTTATGATTTTCTGTGTTTGAATATGCTTTACCGGTATATACTAACCTTGAAAAATTTTCTTTTTCCCATTTCAAGTTCCACCCAATCTGACTGTTCCACAGGAAAAATCACCTTTGGTCACCAGAGAAGGAGACACAATAGAACTGCAGTGTCAAGTAACTGGAAAACCTAAACCCATCATCCTTTGGTCAAGAGCAGATAAAGAGGTTGCAATGCCCGATGGGTCAATGCAAATGGAGAGTTATGATGGAACACTGAGGATTGTGAATGTATCTAGGGAAATGTCAGGAATGTACAAATGTCAGACCAGCCAATACAACGGATTTAATGTGAAACCAAGAGAAGCCTTGGTGCAGCTCATCGTACAATGTAAGTAATTTTTTTTCTACATATTTCTATTGGGAGGGACAAGGGAAGAAAATAAGGTGATTTTTAGAATTGGATTAGGATACAGTATTTCTGCATTATTGCTAACCAATTTAAACTATAATTTTCTTGAATCTGCATGTTATTTGAGCTGATAACACACTAATGGAAAAGAATTGTATTTGTGTGTGTGATGATTATGATGGTGTATGTTGTTGGTTAAATCAGAAAGCCCAGTGGTTAAACACTGGTCATATGCAATGAAGCAAAATGGATACTGGAGTAATTATTATGCTTATTATAATACTCTTTTGTTTTTCATAGTTTATGTTTCTGCTTCGGCAATTACTTGTCTTTTGCCCAAATTATCCACCTATTTCAAGGCATCCCTTTGCTTAAACTGTGGAGACCTAATCATAGTGTTGCTGTTTGCATATCTGAAGTTGTAAGAGTAGAGTACATAATTATCTAGTAATAGATAGTTCACACAGATATTAGATGCTGACAGATAATTGTTTAACTATGAGAGTTGAACATGTTAAATTTTTAGCTATCTTCACTGAAATCACTGTTACAGTTCTAACAAAAATGTAGATGAACTGTGCTTTACATTTGCTTTTAGCATTAAAAATACTTAAATTCATAAAATTAAGAAGTTTAGCAATGTCTACTGGTGTTAGGTTATTAGAGGATGATGGCCTGGAATTTTGGATAGCAGATACTTTAGATATTGTTGAAGAGAAGAAGCAAACTAAACACAGTCTCTTCAAACTCTAGAAGTGTTGCCAGACATCTTAATTGATATATTGTTTGTTAAAGCATGGTGATAAAATCTTCAAGAAAATGAATGCGTAGATGAAACAATGCACTTCATTAAGCAATGATCTTGTTTTCTTTCTGTGGTTCCTCTGTAATTCAGAAAATGGATGATAGAAATTAGTCCCGAAATGTCTATTTTTATATTAGATTTAAGGATATAGGCATGTTGAATCATCTGACTTTAAATGCAAAAGAATAATTGAGATATGGAAGGATTATGTTTGGAGCAGGTAACAGTAATGTATTTATATATGAGGTGAGTGGGTGGTGTGAGGAGACAGATTCTGGGAGCTCCTTCCTTCTCCTCATCCCTATCCTTTAGAAACTCAGGTTTCAATATGCTGTCGATCCTATAAATATGCAAAGTTATGTTGGTCAAGTATCTTAGCTGATTTCCAATTGATTACTAGTTTTTTCTCCAAAGACTGCAGTTTTTAGATGGCAAGTTCCATCCCACAGTTCAATACTGTATTTTTCTTCACTGGGCTTTGTACTCATGATAATGGGTAGGAGGTTCACATAAAAACAAGTTTCAGGAAAAAGCATTTAAAAAAAGAAATGTCTATTCAGTTCTCCAAAAAATAAAAGACACCCTCAAGTAACTACAGAGGAAGTTGATACAATTTGAAGCACTTCATTCTTGCTGGTAACCACAGAGTTTTAGGCTTCCCCTGGAGTTATGCATGAAGCTTCAGTGTTGCTGAAGCTGTTAGGGCAATTTGTTTTCACTCTGCTCACACCTTTCTGGGGTAGCTGTGATACAAATAAAAGCCACGGAACCCACTGGCTCTAGGGAATTTTGAATTAAAAGTTCAAGAAATAGGATGTCCAATCTCCATAGAATATAGTAACCTCTAGAATTCTGTTGGTGACCTAAATTTCCTTTCTTTCTTTTTTATTTTTATCCTTTTGCTTCCTAATAAGTTTTATAGGTAATATTCAGTATCCAGCCAAAGGTTTTAAAATTCAATCCTGTAATAGTGGATGAGGATAAATCCTGGCACAATTGTCCCTAGTGTCACAGGGTTGTAATTGACTGACAGACACCAATAGGCATAGGAAGAGCCTAGTTCACTTAATGTAGGAAGATTAATACCTCAAGGTGGCTTTGCAGAGCAGGAGGTATAATCTAACAGCACTTCCTCTCAGAGGCAAGCTTCCCTGGTCTGTGTAGGAAGTCGGCTGGATGCCAGTAGTTTTGCCAGTTTGAGGTGAGGATGCTATCATGTCTTTCAAAAAGCTCTTTTTCATGTATTCCCAACTCTTCTGAAGAATCTGGTTATGTGTCTGAACGCTTGCCAGGTACAAATAACTGGTAACAACTCCAGAATATTTCTTGGTCAAACATTCGTTTTCCAGACAACTAATCCCTGCTTGCAAGTCCAGCCTACAAGCCTACCTAAGGCTTATTACTGTAAAACTAGTGCAGGAATCCTGATATTTTTTAAGTGTAGACATTTTGACTTTTATAGTTACTTCCTAAAAGTATGAAAATAATATGGTATTTGTGCTTAATTTGGATAGCCATGCTATATGAGAGAATTCATATAGAATATATTATTTCGTACACGCGTGCATACACATACAGATTCATATATATATGTATGAGTTTTTATCAATCTCAGCAATTAGTTACATCATTACATCTAATAAGCTATGCTTTATATGTTTTGTATTCCCAGCATAATATATTTTACATTATAGCTATTCAGCAAATGTGTTGAGTAAATATAATTTATGATAACAAATGGAATAAGAATAATATATATATTGAGTACATCTTGCTTTTGCATAACTAGTTCTTATTATTTAGTTTTCAGGAGTATCTCAGAACTTGCATAACAGCTTGATAAGCTGAAAATGTCCAAGTGTATGAATGGAAGAGATGTCAGTTACTCTCTTAAAAATACATTTTTCAGGACTTGAACTCCCACTTTAATTTATTAAGATCTCCTTTCTTAAAATATTTATTACATTGGGAAATTCTAGGAGATTATATTTTACTGACCCCAACAGTATATATGTATATATGTACATATATATGTATATATATTGCATGTACACATAATATCTATATAATATCTATATATGCACACATTTATATATACTTTTATTTGTTTTGAAACATAAAAGAATGAAAAAGAGATAGTCATAACTAACAAGAAAAAACAAAAATGTGTCTCTAAGGCATATTTTTTCCTCATTTAGTTGTAGTTGTGTCCAGTTAAACAATAACCAATCAAAAGAATTAAAGGACCAAATAGGTAATGGTCTTTGTTCATCAGCTTTTGATGAACATGGTTTGTAGAGGCCTAAATAAAAATAGTATAAGTGTTTTCATATTACATAAAAAAGTGGAACAGACCACTTAATTTAATGTTTTAAATCTCCAAATGAGATTTATTCCTAGGCAACTTGTTAAAACTATAGAGCAGTCGTTTTATTAAAGCTTTTTAAATTATTTACTAGCTCCAATTAATTTGCTTCTTCTCAAAATATGTAGATAGTGACTTAGTGACAGAAGCCTAAAGGTATTTTACATTATTTTATAGCCTATTAAGAGTAGCTTAATCACTATAATGAAATGATTTAAATTATTAAATTTTTGTACACATTGCTCATTCCTTGAAAGCTGATTTGTTTTATAGTAGTTTTAATTTCTACAATTGCCAATTACTACAAATGATATAGATCAGGATAGTAAGTTGCAAATAAAAATTTTTAAAAATGGTGGTTTAAAATTCATCTAAATTAAAAAAATTGCTAGATGAAAGTGGCAAGTATTTTGTAAGTTTTTAATAGCATACCTTTAAATATTCATCAGCTATTTAATTTCATTCACGTGTCTTTGAAACTGTATAACAATTCTTTTAATTTTCATGCTTACACTTATTGGAAGTAGTATTAGAATAGTCATTAAAAATTAAAATATTATATAGGTTAATTAATATAATTAAAAAATTATTATCTCTGTAGAGCTTATCAAACAAAACTAGAACAATCCCCTAAACAAAACAGCAGTAATAAAAGTGATTTTTAAATTTATCCAGTGGACTGCTGAACATTTGAATGTTGATGAAATGAAAATACTGTTGGAAGCACACGTTCAAGCAGGTGTATGAAATGATGAAACCAAGCTATGCCTATTTCCCTCCTAAAAGAAATTATTGCCTTTTCTTATATTTATGTTATAGAAGTGTACATATAACATACTATGATTTCAATTTCATAAACTATGACATTTTATTTATTTAATTTTTAGGGCTGCACCTGCAGCATATATGGAAGTACCCAGACTAGGGGTCGAATCAGAGCTACAGCTGCCAGCCTACACCACAGCCACACAAACACGGGATCTGAGCTGCGTTTGTGACCTGCACTACGTACAGCTCACTGCAATGCTGAGGAAGGCCAGAAATCGAACCTGCATCCTCATAGATAATAGTCAGGTTCATTACCTTCAAGCCACTAAGGTAACTCCCTATAACATTTTATTTTTGACAAAAGTTATACTTTAAATAGTTTTACCTCACAGCATTAGTAAAATCTTTTAGTGAAGTGAGTAGATTTCCTTGAAAATCAGGTGAAGATATATACTGCACTGGATGTCATTTTTATTACTAAAACTTTATTATCTACATGCATATTGTCTTAAAGATAAGGTACTCTTGTTATAAGATATACAATATACAATAAAACCAAAAATCAACAATAGTGTTAAAATGTATTAAGTAACCATCTTTCAGCTATTTTCAAATAAAATTTTATGCACCCTTTACTTACAATTTCTATTTTCCAAATAAAATAAAATATGAAGGAAAATAAACAAAGCTATTGAAAGATCTATGTTCCTCACCTATTTCTTTCTTTCTTTTTTTTTTTTTT
>PVHT021183528.1:2497120-2512250 GCA_004024745.2 Catagonus wagneri
TTTTTTTTTAAAGCAAAAATGCTCTGAAAATATTGTGGCAAGAGGTTAATCTAAAGCTGATGTAAGAGTCAGGTTTCACACAGGAGGATGAAAAGTCTATCCAAAAGAGTTTATAGGTGAAAAGACAAGAATTTTAACTTAACCAGAACAATAAAATCCTTCCAACTCAGCTTAAAACTCTACTAACAAGAAATTTTTAAGTTCATACTTTTCAGCTAAATGTATTTTGAGGAAAGCTTTTATGTTTACTAAGAAAACACTTAAATTTTAAGCATTCATTTTTCATATTTTAACATTAATGATTAAATAGAACTCAGCATTTATTATACAGTGTTCCTTTATTTGAATTGTGGCCATATTTGTTCTTCTGATATTTGCAGCAGTTACTAGAAACATTAATCAACTGAACCTTGAGGCAGTGTTAATATTTTAAAAACATCAATATTTGTGCTATTTTCTCTTATCCTACCTTTCTCTCCCCCAGGTAGTTAAGAATTTTTCTTTAAAAAGAAGATACGATAGTCTTATATGATGGTGTACAATTTAAATAGTTTAAAATAAACTCTGAAATTTTTATTTTAAGTCAATATGTCATATAAATATACTTCACCTCTTTTCCCAGCAGACTTAATGAGAAATTATAATGGAGCTGCCTTTAAAACATATTTGTTTAAACATTTTATTTTTATGTTGTTCCTGAATATTTGAAAATTGAACTTTTCAAGTGGATATGATGTTTTACAAAGTATTTAGTTTAGGATTTTACTTTAGCTGAACTGCTCCTGCCATCATGGGTGATCCCTCTGCTTCCTGTTTCTCATTCTTGTAGAGAAGACAGCAAGGTAGATAACCAAAGGAAGCTGTCAAAAGACAGTAGAAACTCTCCCATTCTAAAGAGCTTCTCAATGTAGAACACAAACAAGATGTCTTTATTGAGCCATGGAACACAAACTACTTGGAAGAAGGACCAGTCCTTCATCTGTCTTGTTAAACTTTCTTAGTAATTATTTTACTCTGGTAATTTTCTTTACTTGGTTGTAATAATTATAGTTGTGTATGCTATGCAAGTATGTTTCCAATATACCTTACTTTTTCTTTTCTTAACTTGCTTTTTGACTTATTTTCTGTATACTGCTGTGCTTATGTTCTTTCTCTGTTGGTCTTTGGCTTTGTATCTGGGTTTGGGAGGGAGTAGCAGTATTTCATGCATGGACTGTTTTGATCATCTTATGAATTCCTTTGTTCTGGCAAATGAGTATTTCTTTGAAGCCTTAAAGATTCTAGTAGGCAAAAGCAAAAATCTTTCAAAAGGAAACTTTGAGACTTAAGTTGACCACGTACTGTGAATTTGAGAGAAATCCCCCTTCATTTCACACTTATTAGATTTATTTTAAATGTGGAAATTACTCTTTGTTCTTAATTACAAACTATTTCCAAAGAGAAAAAAGGCAAAAAGTGTTCTTGAAAATTAATGGATATGTGGATTTTATTCTTGAATACTGTTTCTCAATGAATTAAATACAGTATTTTTCTTGAGAAAGAGAATTATATAGCTTGATTATATTTCTTAAATTTAAGAGGAATTTAAATATACAAAATTAATTGGGGGTTGAAAATGTTCAAAGTTAAGCAGGAAATTGAAGTATATTTAAGAAAAATGAGATAGTTTCTTATTAGTGCTTAAATTATTTGCATTGAAATGTATAGATGAAACAGTAGAAATAATCTGACATTTCTTCAGTTGTTCTTAGTTTCTTTCTGCTTGTCAGTGTCAGTATTTTCCCTTGTGATCCTAGTGTTCAAAGTATATGTTCTTAAATATAAACTAGCTCTTTTGTGCATAATATAATATGGTAAACATAGCACTTCATTGTTCAGTTAAAGAATATAAGTAACATGAGTATATAAAGCTTTTTCTCTAAGTGCTGACTTGAAAGTCTAAGGTACAAATGTATAAATCAATCAGTCACACATATAAATAGAGGTAGATGCGCATTATGCAAATATTTAGACAGATGTGAATACTTGTGATACATTATCTGTTTAACTCAGTTTTGGCTGCATTAAAAGGACATATTTATTGAGTAAACAGTCATTCTTGTTAATGGATTCTTGTTTTTCTTTTATGATGCTGTACGTGGTAGTTTGGGTCTTGTGGTTTTCTTACTAAACAGTTTTGGTTGACACTATAATGGAAACTATCAACACTATGCACATCTTCCGCACATTTGTATCCAAGACATTCAGCCAACTTCTCTGAAATTTCAACTTAGTTTACTTATGAATTCTAAAATCTAATGTGACTGAAATTCAACTTATAATTATTCCCTTTAATTATTTTCTCCTCTTGGATTTCCTTTTTCTTCCAAAAATGATCTCTCTCCTGTTACCAATACCTGAAGTCACCTGTCTATCTTCCCCTTTTATTAGAGTCACCATTCTGTCTTTCTCTTCTCATTTGAAAATTAGAATACTGGATTCTGAAATTAGATGTGTGATTTAAATATCAGCTCTGCTACTTTATGGTTTCTCTCAATATTCGTGTTTCATGTCTATCATGATGGAGATTTATTTTCATTCATTATATCATAGATTTCTCTGAGGATTAAATCAGATGATACCTGAGAAGTGGTTGCCCGGTGTTTGACACATAGGTAGTATTCTCTAAATGCTACCTCTTTATTTCTCAAAACATTCTCTGAATTCATTCCTGCCTTTCCAGTACCTCTGCCATTTTCAAAGGGAGGCCCTTTTATCTCCAGTAATAAATTCCTGCTCTTTTTCCCCCACCTCTGATCTTCCCTTTCCTCTCAGAACATTGCTATCGAATGAATGTTTCTTTATGGGCAGGAACAGTTTCAGGTGAAAGTGACAGAAAATTTTCGTTTAACTTTCACAGGCAAGAAAGTTTAGTGGGTTCCAGGAGCTTAAACGTTACCTTCTTCTCGATCATAAGCTCAGTTCTCTTTGTGATGCTTTATTTAGTGGTTCTCATTATTTCTAACTATATCTGGGAAAAAAAACAAAAACTAAAACAAAACTTGCCTTCTTTTGCCTCTCACCAAAGATTAACTCCAATGGGGCATAATTTGTTTGGCTTGTATAACCAAGCCAGATTCATGCAACGGTATCAATGCAAGCATTGATTGTTCTCTCTCTGTTCAAAAATGCCATATGACTACTCATTACTTATGATTCAAAGTTCACATTCCTAAATGGGAAAACAAGATCCTTCACCTTTCTCTGAGATCATATAGCTATTCCAGTCAAGTTTGTTACCCCATGCACTTTTGAACTTGATGCTTTTTGAAATTTCATTTTCTTTGTCATAAATATCCTTAGTCAGCTCTCTGAACCCACTCTTTAAAATCTTCAAAGGAACAGTCAAATGCTTTTTCTTTAATGGTACTCTCTGAAACCTCCAGCTATGTGGAATATTTTTATCCTCTAAATCTGAACCTTTTTTCTATTCTTAGTAGTGTCAACCTATATACCTATATATCTATAGATATAAAATACATATCTTTATCTATATATTACAGTATAAGATACATAGACTATATATCTATATATGTCTCTATTCTCTCTCCTTTTCTCCCTTCTTCTCCTTAGAGTGTAAGCTCTTCCCTTTATGAGTCATAGTTATTTATTCCAAAAGAACCTAAATCAGTAAATGCATTAATTAATGAATATTTGAAATAGGTACTTCTGGCTTTGGCCATGTTTTTCAGCTGCAATTTTGTTAATGAAAATATAATACTGCATACATTTTTTACTGTAACTATGAATATAGATATACTCTGAAATAGGAAGGAAATAGGAGACTATAAATTATAGGATATATTTCAAATCTGGCCTGGGTTCTAATTCTAGCAGTGACATTTTAAACTGTGTGACTTGGATAAGTCTCTACAACCAATTTATTTATGCAGATAAAGATCTTAGTAAAATAATCTCTTAATAATCTTGAAATTTTAAATTGTTACTAACAAACCATTACAATTAAGGCAGATCTCACAGAAAACACATGTTCTAGTAATCATTTCATGAATCTCCTAGACACTATACATGTGAATTATAAAGAAGACTTTATAATAACAAGGATCACTGGGTACAATACTGGATTCATATACTAGTCCGAATATTATGCATACAAATATGCGTTATTTTGCAATTACTTATTTAATGGTGGATTTTACTATAGATTTACTTTCTGGTATGTTCTTAAAAAAATACTGCCAGAATATTTGGTAAATCAGCTTAAATTATTTTATTTTTATGTGTATATCTGTTTCTATGTGGATATCCTTTGCAGCTTATCTGTAAAGAAAGTAAATTTTACAAAGCAGTGAAAAGATATCGTAGCTTGGAAATGAGTACTTCCCTCTCAAAAGCCATTTCCTGTCAAGTGCCTAATTTTAAAATTAGAATACCTGTTTGCTTTAGCAAATGCACTTTTTGGGAAGTTCCTGAGCATTTTCTAATAGAGCAACCTATTAAAAAGAAGTTCTGCTTCCGGCATTTTAAGTACATCAGTTCATTTGAGTTAAAAAAAAAAAAAAACTACTTTGTTCAGCATATATATTATATTTGTCTAGATTTGAGAAATATTTTAATTGAAATGGCCATTTTGACCTTGGCCTACACCCAAAGTAATATGTAATATATCATCATGTGACAGTGCTGCAAAGGATATGTTTCCTCCAATAGTTCTGAGAAAACATAGTTATTTTCTTAGGCAACTCTGTAAGTGTCTTACCTTCAGAAAGTCTGTCTATCTGTCTGTCTATCTCTTCCTCCCCCACCCCTTGTCATTTACTCTTCCATCTTTTAGGGGATTATAATTTGAGCATATTGCTCCTTCTTAGAAGATGAACATATTTTGCCATTATCTGTTTTAAATAATCAGACTGGTTTTCTCTAGAATTCTGCATGAGAAATTACTGATCTTTTCCTTATTTCATGTTCCTGAAGATGAGTACCAGGCTATGACTGATAGGGAGTGCACATGTTCCCAATTTGTAACTTGACTGTAATTCTTGGGCTTTAATTTGATAACTAAATAAATCACTGTTTCTTAAGAATCATATTTGACCTTACAACCCTTAACTCTAGCTTCCAGTGGTTTAATATTTTCATATTTTAATTATATCATCTACAGAATTAATATTTTTGCATTTATTCGTGTGATTTTTAGAGAGAGATTCCCTTAGATGAAAAAATAGATTTGATGATCTGCCATTCATAATACTCTTTGTTGATGCTTGATCTCAAAGTACCAGTGCCTTGAATTTTTGGCTTTATTGTTGAGTGGAGGCCTGAAAATTTGAGGTCAATCTCTCTATAAAATTCAGGTAAAGCATTTGTATTCACCTGATTATACTAAAACTAATAGGAATAGAGAAGTATACTCTCTCCCTTTACCAAAAGTGATGCTATATAAGAGTTCCCTTGTGGCATAGTAGGTTAAGGTTCTGGCATTGTCACCACAGGGGCTCAGGTTGCTGCTAAGGCATGGGTTTGATCTCTGTCCCAGGAACTTTCCCATGCTGCAGGTGCAGTCAGAAAACAAACAGACAAACAAAAACCAACCATTAATGATATATAAGTTCAGTGTAGATAAGATGATAGTTTTTGAAAATGCTTTGTCTCTTTTTTTCCTTACCTTTTAGGGCTGCATCTGCAGCAGATGGAAGTTCCCAGGGTGGGGGTTGAATCAGAGCTGCAGCTGCCAGCCTACATCACAGCCACAGTGACACAGGATCTGAGCCACATCTGTGACCTGCACCACAGCTCAGGGTGACGTTGGGTCCTTAACCCACTGAATGAGGCCAGGGATTGAACCTACATCCTCATGGATACTAGTCGGGTTCATTACCCCTGAGTCACAATGGGAACTCCCAAAAATGTTTCATATCTTTTACTAAGTAAATATTTGACCTCATTATCCATATAAAATGTTGATTGTCCCAAATCCCTTTATACGCTGATAAAACAAATAACAAAAAATGACAAGATAATGATAACAATGAACTGACTTAAAGCTAAATTACAAAGAACATTTATTTTTTGTGTATCTTTTATGCTTCATCACGATTGTTTCATATACTTCTTTTTTCCTCTGTTTTGCTGAAAACAAGGACTGCTCTTCCTACATTATAAACTCAAAACACTGGCATTGTTTTGACTCCTGTTAGTCATGTTTAATTTATTGATAAATGCTTTGTTCTTTTCCAAGGTAATGAAACTATTTCTCTTGTCTTAGTTTTCGCTTTAATCATTATTCAAATGGGAAGCTTTAATCAATTCAGTCAATAAATATTTATTGATAACCTATCAATTTTTGTACTAGACTAAGGGAAATTCAAAAAAGAAAGAAAAGTAGTCTGTATACCAGGTAAGATAATGTAATATGGAATCAGACAAAAACTTTTAACATAAGTTATATAACAGGTTTCATATGAGCACTGAAGAGGGGGTGGTGGAAGCTAATTATGCCTTGTCCTGAGAGCCACATATGTTCAGTGTATATTTTTATGTTTGAATTCATCAATGTTGATAGATCTAAATATGAATGCATGAAAAGATTTATTTCAATTCTCCACTTCATTTTGATTCTCTTGACTAAACTTTAATAAATGACTTGAGCCCTACAATTACTTATGGGATATTTTCTACCCTGCCTCCCTAGTATTCTGACAGTTCTTGTGGTTCTTTATTCTGTGACTCTCTTACTCTGAATTCCTCCCGTGTTCTTGATAGTCCTTCCACAACATCCCTTCCTTAGCAAATTATAATTTCCCCCTCACATAATTTCATTTATTGGACATAATGTTTCTTCATAATTTACCTGAAGCAGCGTTAATCTAAGGTTGAGAGGCAGAATGGATCTCTGAAGCTTTCCAGAAATTAGGAGACAGCATCAAATGAATCATAAGAGTTCCCAGATAACCATCTTCAGCATTTTCCTCTGTCAGCAATCACTCTCAAGTTTGTGTTTTCCTTAATACCCTTCTGGGTAACATCTTTACTTTCTAACCCTGAGCCATTAATAGAAGGCACAGCTCATAAGTATCTTATTTATGTAATTTCGTTCTTTTCATGATGATGCCTTCCTCTTTAGACTCTTCTGTTTAGACCAGTAAAGATGTTTCTTTAAAAAAAAAGGGAAAGCTAATTACCACAGGATAATAGTATATCTCCCCAGAATATAGTCATGTTGGGCTTTAAAACAGCATACAATTTGCTTTTTTTCACTGTGTGTTGTATGAATACATGTTTCCATTTCCAACAGAAAAGCAGGGCTTATCTCTATGATAAATGAAAACCAAAAATTAATTATTGTATTTTTCAGCTTTATGTGGAATTTTAAAACCATTTTCTTAAGGAATCATGTGAATATTGTCTTGTCATTCCTTTTGTCAAGATCACCATTTCAGAGTTCCCATTGTGATGCATTGGGTTAAGAATGACTGCAGTGGCTCAGGTCACTGTGGAGATGTGGGTTTAGTCCCCAGCCTGATACACTGGCTTAAAGGATAAGGCGTTGCCATAGCTGTGGTGTAGGTCGCACCTGTGGCTCTGCTTCAACCACTGGTCCAGGGAAACTTCCATATGCCATGGTTGTACTCATTAAAAAAAAAAAAATTCATCATTTCATATCCTCCCATTTCATTTTAGATTGAAATCCTTTCTCGTTCCCCCCCTAAATGTTGAAGATTGCACATACATAATAAAAACTAGAGATCTGAAATTAGGATTTGGTTAAATCCTAAAACTCTGTCATGTTTCTTTCTCTGCTTCTTCTGTTCTTTTTGTGTTCTATGTCTTTCACAACTGGACGTAATGTAGAATTAGAATGCATCTTATTATTATGTATTTTACTACTTGATTTAAAATATTGATTGGTGGAATGTTTTATATTTATCACTCAAAAACAATGCAAAAAATAAAAAATAGATTTTAATTTCATTTATTTTTTTTATATAAGCCTAGATTGATTCTTTTTGACACTTTGGGTAGAGGCTTCTAATGGAACTAGGTTTTCCTAACAACATCTTAAATAAAACTTGTCTCTACAGGCAGCAAGGGAGCATGAAGTCAGGAAAGTGTTTTCCTTTGATAAGCTTGAAAAGTCAATTTCAAGGATAAAGTACCTTGATAAAAGTGAATCAGACTAGATAAACACAAATGGAAACCAGGAGAAATAGAGACATCAATAGATATGTGATATCTACTTTTCCTAAATAAGGAAGGTGGTAAAACTAAAGTGCAAGTACTTTGGAACAAGGAAACATTAAAAAAAAAATAAAAATAGAAAAAATGACATAATGTGGGAGAAAATAAAAATTACCAAGAATGATATATATGAAAATATATATGTGGTGTAGGTCGCAGATGCTTGGATCCTGTGTTGTTGTGGCACCAGTGTAGGCTGGCAGCTATAGCTTCAGTTGGACCCCCTAGGCCAGGGATCAAACCTGCATCCTCATGGATGCTAGTAGAGTTTGTTAACTGCTGAACCACAATGAGAACTCCATATATGAAAATATTTTAAGCAAGTGTTTTAGAGGCATTTGCCTGTAAGTTATGTAAAATTTAAATCACTTTGTATTCATTTTGAAGATGTCCTATGTGTGTTAAGAAATATATCAGAAGTTTAGATTCATATTTTTATATTTACAAATAATTAATTATGATAAAAGCTTCATTTTAAAAGTACTCATATTAGCTATATTCACTGTGGATTTGTTTGGTAGGACATTTTCCCCAGCTGCAAGCTGCACCATTGCAGATTCCAAATTAATAGAGTAATAAGGAGAGTTTCAGACACTTTCTGTTTTCCCAGTAGAAAATTTAAAAGATACTTAGGGTGGTCATTGCAATATATATATTTGTACCTTCTCTAGTGTATTTATTTTCTAGTGTTACATAAAACGATGTCTGTGTTCACTATACAAAGTGAAATGTATAGAAAAAATTTTGAATAATAGAGAAATTATCTAGCCTAGTGTTCTGTGTAAACATTGAAAGTATAACAGATTTAAGGATGTTAAAGAATGATGGAATCTACATTATTTGAGAAAATAATATTTAATGTATTAATAATAGCATTTGGATTATACAAATAATTAAGTAAAATTAATCAAGGAGTAAATTATTAAAACTAGTAATTGTTATTATCTATATTTGGTTTGTTTTTTTTTCTTATTTTCCTCACCAAAAATTAGAGTTATATGCGTGTTTATTTCCTTGCTCTTCCTCAGCGCTCATAATGTAGATTATTATAATTGTTGTATAATATTAAAACTCTCAGTCCCACCCTTGGGGAGGAGAGAGGAGCTGGATATGCAATTTAGTCACCAGTGAGCAGTGATTTAATCAACCATGCCTATGTAATGAGGCCTGCATAAAAACCCAGAAGGATGGGGTTCAGAGCACTCCTGAGTTGGTAAACCGGTGGCGGTGCTGGAAGGGTGACCTTGAGAGGGCATGGCAGATCCCTACCTTTGTACCGTATCTTACCCTATGCATCTCTTCCACTCTGATAGCTCTGTTCCCAGAACAGGCTCTTTATCTGAATTCTTTTAAACAATTAAAGGAAAGGTAACCAGAAAAATTTCCTGAGTCTTTTTAGTTTTTAAAATAATCAGCTTATATTAACACGTGCCAAAAAGATATATATCTGTGGAGTAGTGAATTTTGTGCCTCTACAAATTGTATGTACATTTTTATTTTTCTTTTTAGGGCTGTACCTGCAGCATATAGAAGTTCCCAGGCTAGGGGTTGAATAAGGGCTGCAGCTGCCAGCCTACACCACAGCTACAGCAATGCCAGATGCAAGCCATGATTGTGACCTACACCACAGCTCACGGCAGCACCAGATCCTTTAACCCACTGAGCAAGGCCAGAGATCAAACCGACATCATCATGGATACTGGTTGCGTTCGGGTTCATTAACACTGAGCCACTTTGGGAACTCCCAGTAGGTACATTCTTAAGAGGCAGATTAAATATATATAATGTTCATTTCAAAACAGCAAGCATAATTAACACAATATTTATTTGGTTAACAAAAGGAAGGTAGATGTTCTAAGTACTGAAAGAATTAAGTGTGCAATTCTTTATATTAAATTTGACTAGAATCACTGACTACTCATCCCCATCTAATGTTTGAAATAGGAGGCAAAACTGTATTTTGAAGTTGTCATTATGAATTGAGGTAACAAGTTCCATGATATGTAGATTTAAAGAAAAGATTTGCTTGTTCTCTTGAAATACGTCAGAAGTCTACCCTTATTTTAACAGGTAAATGCCTCAGTATTTAACCTCAGAGTGCATACTTTCAGCTTTAATGTGATAGAAATTTCTATTATTTTTATATCTAAATTCCTTTTGAAGAAGATCGCAAAAACTTCTCTTATCTTTGATAACAGAAGATAACTTCTGTTATCTTCAAATAAGTTCAAAAATCCCATTTGAGCATTTCTGCATCATCTACTGGACTAGGTGCTGAGGATACAAAGATTATTAAGGTCTAATTCCTATCCTTAAGAATTTCCTGCCTGGCTTATTAGTCAGAAATAGTCATGGATCATTTCCAACCTAGTCAGTAAGGGGAAAGATTCTATAGAGATTTGATAGTCAATGGAGAATGTTAATAAAATGAGATTCAGTTTTGTCTAGTAGAAAGAGATACTCAGAAATCTTTTTTCAGGTGATGTCTGAGCTATTACTTGGATGATCAAGACTTGGTTAGAAATGATGTACTGATCAGAGAAACCAGCATAAGCAAAGACGAGGAGTGCTAGGAACAGTATGTTGTTTATGAGTGACAAGAGGAAGTCAGTAGTCCTGGAGTGAAGACTGAAGATAAAAAAAAAAGCCACAGCTGTGACTAGAGAAATATGTGGGGTTGGAGCCCTAATATGCACCCCCTTGTGGCTAGCTAACAAGTTAACTGTCTCTTACTACTGCTGTCCTCTTTGAGAGACCAAGAGCTGGAAATTCTTACCTACACTTAATCAAATTCAGTAGGTATGTCCAACAGAGGAAATTAAGTGCATTGTCTTTCCAGGAAAAGATGGAATCATAATTTAATGTGTCTGTAGTCCTCATTTATTGTATCACATTGATCATAGCGAAATAATTCTGATTATAATCACCATAGGTCTGATTTTTTTTCTTTAACTTTGTATTTCTGATAGAACTTAAAACATTTGCTGGGTGCTAGAGAAAACTGGACCTTGATAAAAGTTTTAAAGACTGGGAAGCAGAGGACCAATGAAGTCAGTAAGCATGCCAAGATTTCATAATTACCAAAGGAGGTAGAAAAAGGTCAAGTAATCTCATCTATAAGGCAGACATTTAAAGAGTGTTCAAGTATCACCTGTATTTAGGTGATTTTTTTTCTTCATAATAGTGACCTTATGAAAAACCATCATGTATTAAAATACCCAGCTTCATTAGGACATCTAACAATTTTATTTGAATATTTCCATAGTATATTATCACCCAAGTGCTTATTCCAAAAAGGAGAATACTCTTATACATGAGTAAAAATAATTATTATAGTGCCAACCTGATTTATGTGGGTAATGTAAACTAATCAATAGGACTATTTGAGAGTTGTACTATACTATTTCATTGAAATATGATATAAATGTTACATTAAATTGAATTACCTTATCGAACAAAGTTAACCTGGTGATATTTGCTAGGAAGTCTGATTTTGAGTTGGGTAATGGAAATATTTTCCAGTGGTTCCATGTTATTAGGTAAAAAATAGAAAGAAAGAGACATTAGTGTCATTTGCTGAATAAGATTTAATATTTAAACAGATAAGACGTGCTCAGGGAGAAGTAAACATTTGAATGAATTCTTAATAAGGATCCAGATATTTTTAAATTACAGGAACATTATTACAAAAAAGAATAAAGACAGTTTATTGAAGGGACTGTGAAATCTGATATAAAGGTCCACAATTATAATTATGGAGTTTTTAATTTTTAAAAACTCCTTCAAGTATATTATTTTATCTTTACTTCCGGAGAAAATATTTTATAGGTAATGGCATTGTAACTTAAGAGGTTAAGTGACTTAACTAAATATTATAGCTGATTAGTGACAGAACTGGAGCCAGAATTTGTGGCACAGTGTATTTTTCACTTCATACTTCACTTCAAATCCTGTAAAGTGGTTAAATACTTAGGTGTGTTGGGCAGCAAAGTAAAATACACTGTGCTTTTTAACTGTAGAACACAAAGGATGTGATAGAATATATGAACTCAGATCAGTGCTATGTATGGGAGACTGATTATCAAGGAGGCCCAGAGAATATTTGGTTTCAAAGACCTATGTCCACATGCCAAATATAGAGGAGGGTTATCACTGTTTAGCTGCTTGCATGGCCAGCTACAAGAGCAATACCAATTAGATATTAGCTAATTTCTTCAACACTGCTTATTAGGGATGTCTTGATATACCTTTAGCTTTGACTTTTTTTTTTCTTTTTGGGGCCAAACCTGTGGCATTTGGAAGTTCCCAGGCTAGGGGTCAAATGGAGCTATAGCAGCCAGCCTACACCACAGACACACCAATGCCAGATCCAAGCCTTCTCTGGGACCTACATTGCAGCTCATGGCAATGCCAGATTCTTCACCCACTGAATGAAGCCAGGATTCGAACCTATATCCTCATGAGTACTAGTCGAGTTTGTTACTGCTCAGCCACAATGGGAACTCCCTGACATTTTTATTTAAACTTTATGTTTTTTTTTTAATAATCGTCTATCCTTCATTTTTATCTTGAGAACCTCTGAATTTTTTTTGTCCCTCTAATGGACATGTGTCTAAAATATACATCCTGCCCTCATAAATATGTATAGAATGATACTTCAGCACATTTATACATTACGGAATATTTAAAGGGATGATAATACAGTGGTTATTTAACATTTGAATTTTATTACAAGTAAACTTGTGGTAAAAAACCACATTTGGAAATTGGATGTTTTCCAAAATAATTTTCCCATGTTAAAATTCACTATGTGCTTATTTCCTTAAATCTTAACTGGAAATGAATAGAATTGAAGATTTTTAGAATTTGATTTCCCTAAACTGAATATAATTCCAATAGAAAAAACAACACACAGCATTAAAATGAGAATCCATCCCTCTGTTGCAGCCTTAAAAAGACAACAACAAGAAAAATAGTTCCTGTAATGGCTCAGTGGTTAACGAATCCAAATAGGAACTATGAGGCTGTAGGTTCGATTCCTGGCCTTGCTCAGTGGGTTAAGGATCCAGCGTTGCCATGAGCTGTGGTGTAGCCTGCAGACGCAGCTTGCATCCCGTGTTGCTGTGGCTGTGACGTGGGCCTGAGGTTACGGCTCTGATTAGACCCCTAGCTTGGGAACTTCCATATGCCGCTGTTGTGGCCCAAAAAAGACAAAAATAAATAAATAAAATGATCATCATTTACATATTAAGCAAAATAACTAGTCCTTATTTGATAAAATTTCTACTCAATCAGCATGATATTTGGGGAACATGAGGAAAGATTTAGATATCATTGAAAACTACCTGTGCTCTTTTTTACCTGCCTTCTTACATTTTCTAATCATAGGGGAGAAACAAATAGACTTTCCACGGTCAAGATGAAACATTCTGAATAGTTTATGCAAAGTTTTATTCCTTAATTCACAGAGTAGCAAAGTGGTGTTCATTGTAAGTATCTCTAGTAAATGATCAATGTTGCCCTCACAACTATTGAGAAACCATGTAATCTTAATGTTGACAAAAATAGCCTTTATGTTTATGTGTAGATATATAATAAACACTTTCCAACTACCAACTTAATTTCTGTCACCTTCGCTCACCGGACTCATCAAATCCTGCAGCATATACACTATAATGTAAAAGAAATACAACAGGAAATCTCAGCTTTTAATGAATTAATTAGAATTGATCTGAGAAATTGTAGGGCAACAGTAATTTGACTGGATTTTTTTCTTAAAGCGTTTGTGATAGATGTTCAGAATTCTGCTTGATCAATATATGTTGTGCTACATCACAGATATCTCTGTGCATTAGCCCACCCTTTTTAAAAAAAGTCTGGACTCAGGAGTTGGGTTTCACTTACAAGACTAGAATTTCCATTTCTCTGTGGTACACATCCCATAGGAACTCCTAACTTGGTCTTTCCACCTGTTTTCCTTAATGCTATTTAGTTTATCAGTTATCCAAAATGCTGACCTTTTTAAAGAAAATATTCCTTCCTAAAATTTTCTTGCATCTATGTAAAATTTTGGAAGCAAATCATTGCATTGAAAAAGAACATTGCCTAAATTACCCCCCAGAGCGCTTTATCTATCTCCAGCCCGCTCCAGGCCAGATAACTACTTTGCTCTTCTCCCAGAATAATGCATATTTTCCTCCTTTTCATCTACATAGATTGAAGAAGCCACACAGGTGATTATTTTCAGACATAGTAATTCTTCTTAAAGATGAGTTTGAATCTTCCTTTTTAAAAAAAGAAAAGAAATTAGCAAATCTTAGATGACAGTATTCTAGCTTAAAAAAAAATCGTGGAAAATAAAAATTTTGTTCCCAGGTCCTCAATAGGTGATACTCCAGGCAGGTTACTTCTGGCAAAGAGCTGTCATCAGCTTCCCTGACAATGGAATGATTAAAATGTTTTTTCCTTTTCTGTACTTGATTTATATTATTTAAATTTTATGATGTGATAGAATAGTTGATTGAATACTCATAAATTCACATTTTATACACAATTTAAACATATCACCATTTTAACCTTTATGTATTACAGTTAAGCACTCTTGCACCATAATTCTATTTTTTTTTTCTGAAATGGGAATTAGGGATTATTTCAAATTTAGTTATTATAAATGTTAATATTTAAAAATCCTTAGACAGGAGGCGGCAAGATGGCGGAGGAGTAAGAGGTCGCGCTCTCCCTCTCCCACAAATACATCAAAAAACGCATCTAAATATAAAACAAGTTGGACAAATCATCATCTGAATGCTGATCAATTTAAACCTCCAAAAACTGCAAGAAACCCCTGAAATAACTGGGTAGAACAAGTGAAGAAAAAAAAAAGGTGAGAGAG
>PVHT021183528.1:2518048-2541936 GCA_004024745.2 Catagonus wagneri
TTTCTTATTATTGAGTTTTGAAAATTCTTTACATATTCTGGATGAACATATTTTATCAAATTTGTATATGAAAAATATGTGTATCAAATATGACTTGCAAATATTTTGTCCCAGTCTGTGACCTGTCTTGACACTCTTCTATGTCTCAACAGATTTTTTTTTAATTTTGATAAATGCCTATTTATTATTTATTCCTTTTTCTGAATTGTGTTTTGGATGTTATATTTAAGAAAATTTTGCATAGTCCATGCTTATAAAGATTTTCTTCTATATTTACTTCTACAAGCTTTATAGTTTTATGATTTATTAGATGCAGAAACCAAAACAATCCATTTTTTAAAAGATTGGACATTATCTTAAAAAACAAAACAAAACTACTCCTGTCCTTTAAAAGACACTGATAAAAGAATGAAAAGGCAAGCCACAGACTGGGAGAAAATATTTGCAAATCCAGAACATGTGAAGAATTCTCAACTCAATAATGAAAAAACAATAAAATGTGAGCAAAATTTGAGTAGACACTTCACCAAAGAAGATATATGGATGGCAAATGATCGTATGAAAATGTACTCAACATTATTACTCACCAGGGAAATGCAAATTAAAACTACAGTAATATACGATTAAACACGCTATTGATGATTAATAGTAAAATGACTGACCAAGCCAAGTGCTGGCAATTGTGATTACATGATGGAATTCATATATTGTGCTTTGAAAATGTAAAAGGATAGAGCAACTGTGGTAGTTTATTTTAAGCATTAAAAATTCACCTGTCATTATGATCCAGTCATTCCACTCCTAAATGTTTACCAATTAGAATTGAAGCTTTTTGTCACATCAGAGATATACAGGCAAATTCACAGCATCTTTGGTTATTAGAGCCAAAACATACACAAGTAGGTAAACAGAAAAACTCAGTGGTATGTCCATACAAGGAGTGGACTCTAGACTCACAGTAACATGTATGAATATCGGAATAATCATTCTTAGTGAAAGAAGCCGGACCAAAAAAGTATGCATGATGCTTGATTTCATTTACACTGAATTCTAGAAAATGCAAACTAATTTATAGTTACAGAGAGCAGATCACTTGGGGATGAGGTGAGGAAGAAGGAGGATTTGGAGAGGAAAGACTCCCCATGCAGTGTGGAGAAACATGTGGATGATGGACTTGTTCTCTCCCTTGGTTCCAGTGATGGTCTCACAGGTTTGTCAAAATATGTCGTTATCTGTCAAATTAGACACTTTAAATACACACAGCTTATTTTTGTTAGTTAAACCTCAATAAAATTGATAAAATAGGCTAACACAAAAAGTGCAAATATTCATTTCAAAAAAAGTCTTATTGGAGTTCCCATTGTGGCTCAGCAGTAATGAACCCAACTAGTATCCATGAGAATGCAAATTCACTTCCTGGCCTTGCTCAGTGGGTTAAGGATCCGCTGTTGCCATGAGCTGTGGTGTAGGTTGCAAATGTGGCTCGGATCCCATGTTTCTGTGGCTGTGCAGTAGGCTGGCAGCTATACCTCTGATTTGACCCCTAGCCTGGGAACTTCCATGTGCCACAGGTGCAGCCCTCAAAAACACACACAAAGAAGGTACAATTAAATATTCCACATCCAAATACATAAAATACATTAAATTAAATTTGAGTAAATTTAAAAAATTAATGTAAAATAAAAGTTATTGAATTGCTTGATTTCCAAGAACAGTTTCTTTACCACAAATGATTATTTTCCTCTTAAAATATTTCTCCGTTTAAAAAAGAAATTACTTAGTTCAGTTAATTATTAGAAAAATTAAAAGGCTGGAGACATGTATTTTTAAATAGTATATAAGAATTTCTGCCGTATCCAGGAATTTAAGTCTTTATAATCTTTTTTTTCAATTTCCTTTCACTAACCTTGTCTTTGTAAGCTTTACCATTGTTTTTATATTATTAAAGTTTATGTACTCCACATTCTACTTTATTATTATTATTTTTATATATTTGTATCACATCAGCTCTGGGCTATGTTTAGTTTATTATGATTTAGGAATTAAGTGTTTCTCCTCTATAAACACTTACGTTACAGAACTCAATTTCTTAGTAAGCTGTTTTATTAAATTGAGCACATACAAATTTTTCTTCTCTTCCTGAAATTATGCTTTCTTGCTCAGCTGAGTTTTTTTTTTTTTGTTGCTGTTCATGTTTACACATCATATTACTTTCATTTTAAGTGTTACCTTAGATTTTGTACTCATACTGTAGTTGCATAACTCTCTTGAAATTTTTTCCATCTTGTTCTGGATTTGGCAGCTCAAAATTAGCAATTTATGCTGATACAGAATGATAACTTTCATACTATATATCGTCTGTCTCATCCCCTAGGCTAGTGTTTGAAACCTGAGTATTTAATGTCCTCTTCACACATGAACAGCTGAGCTGATAAAATGTTACTTCATTCTCACTTAAACTACTTTGAGAAACCCAGGATGCTTCTCAGTATGCCAATTCAGAATATTTTAGGGTAGGATCTGGGCACAGAAAACTCACTACTGGTTCTAATGGACACCGATTTGATCACTGGAGTAAATGTGATGCAAAAGAATATAAGTGGAAGCAGATTAGATACTTTGTTTTATTTTACTTTAAAATTCCAATTTAAATTTATCTGTTTTAATGCTATTCCACATGCTTTTCATAAAATGATTTTCATAGCCATTTACTGATACTCCTTCTCTTTTTGATTAGAGAAATATCATTCTATTCTGATCAAACATTAGAAATATGATTTTGTTCTGCACTGTATGGGGTAACCTTGGAATTAGGAATTATAAATCTCCATTTTAATATTGGTGTTGATAAATGTGGATGCATCTATAAGAAAATACTGCAACAAAGCAAGGTCTGAAAATAATGTCTTCAGAGAACTGATTAAAGGAAGCAGATTTTGTGTTTAAGAAAAGTGAAAAGATTATAAGGAGTTATATTTAATTGAATTTTTCTACTTTGCCAGGTAGTTATGTCCTTTGCATCAAGACATTAAATTGATGCCTTAATGTGTTCATATATTTAATACTTAAATGTATAAATACTCTTATATTTAAAGGTTTTGCTCTTATATTTAAGGTTGTTTTGCACCAACACTTGAATAAACTTTAAAATCTATTTATAGTGTAGGGAACATATGAGAGCAAGCATATGTGGCACTGACCATGAGTTATTGAAATATATTTGTTGATCTACAGTTTGATTTGTTAATATTCATTTTTATTTTAGACTGACTTTCTGTAGAGTGTTTTCCAGTGGTGTGTGTATGTGTGCGTGCACGCATGTGTTTGCCTTTCAGTTAATGTGTCATCTAAATCTTCTGCCACAGTTCTTGGCAGACTGCCCTCACTTCTGACCCCATATGTAAAGGATAGTTCACAGGGTCTCCTAAACCACCCCTAGATTCCACAGTTTGCTAAAAGGACTCATAGAACCCACTGAAATCTATGCCTTCAGAGTTATAGTTTATTTCAGTCAAAGAGACAAGATTTAAAAGGAAGACCCAGGGAGAAACACAGAGGATTCCAAATGTGAAGCTTCCTTTGTCTTCCCCAAGGAACCAATGTGCGTTAGCCTCCCAGCTAATGTGACTGATGTGTGACAAGATGCGTGGACTGTTGCCAACTAGGGAAATTTATCCAAGCTTCAGT
This sequence comes from Catagonus wagneri, assembly GCA_004024745.2. Lineage (NCBI taxonomy): Eukaryota > Metazoa > Chordata > Mammalia > Artiodactyla > Tayassuidae > Catagonus > Catagonus wagneri. Next base: position 2,521,736 of record PVHT021183528.1, read on the forward strand.
GTTCAGAACTTTTGGTATCAAGCATGATTGATTGATCGATTGCCCATTTAGTTGAATTCAGTCTCCAGGTCACTTAATACTGTTTGACCCAAAGCTCCCACCCTAAATTACATGGCCTTTCTGATGTGACAAACACAAGGCTGTCTGGTGTGGCCAGTGCCCACCCTGAACAAAGACATTTCCATCAGTTATGATGTAGATACCTCCCAGAAGCTGAGATTGAGAACCAGACCACACGTTGGCTAAAGCTAAATTCTTTACTCTTACTATATAGCTTCTTGAAGGAAAAGATAAAAAGCTTGAATGAATTAGAGGTAGTCAATGCAGACCCTAGTATAAAAGAACAGCATAGGAAACAAGTGATGATTGTGTGAAATTCATTACAAATACTATTTATTAACAGGGATTTAAATGTACAGGATTTGGAATTGATTATTCAGTCTGAAGTATTTTAGGATGAGAACCTGTGAGTGAAGGAAGCTTCTGAAAATAAAATGTTGATGGAGGAAATAAATAGTTGTTTCTGGAATAAATCATCAATTTATGGTTAAGTTGGATAAAATTTGAAAAATATGCTTAACAAAAGAATGCTTCACGTTGTCTTAGAGCTAGGAAATGTGTTTTTTTTAATATTTTCCTAATAACCTGTTTACTCCTGGAGGGGTGCAAATCCAAGCTGTAGCAGTGACCTGTGCCACAGCTGCTGCAAAGCCGAATCCTTAACCAACAGTGCTGGGCTGGGGATTGAATCTATACTGCCACAGAGACAGTGTTGGATCCTTAACCTCCTGTGCCTTAATGGGAACTCCACATCTTTTTCATGAGAAGTGACTCTTTCCTAGTGTATGAGAAGAAATTTGTGTGTGTGTGTGTGTGCAGAGATGTATAGTTTCAGGACATTTGGTTGAAAATGTTTTCATATCACTTATTTCCCCTTGTCAGTATTAAATGTGTAAGTGATTAGGTTAGTCAAGGTATATTGCTATGTCATTAATCAACTACATATATGGCTCAGGAGTCGTCAGGACAGTGCTGAAAGCTGTTTTGTTCTCTCAATTCATTTCTTATAGCTGACCTCAAACTTTAATTTCTTTGATATATCAGAAATGACACAATTTACATAGCTATGCTCATTACATAGTAACTTTTAGTAAAGTACAGAAAGTATATGATTGCTGGACAACTCCGATCTCTATCTAGCTACTATGAAAAATGTACCAGTAAATAATCAGAACAATATGACGGAATAGTCTCTGGAGTGAAAACCATTCTACAAATAAAAATCACTATGCTATTGTAGTGTTAGTAAATTTGAGCATTAAATAATTGCCACCAACTACTAGAGTTTATAAATTATTAGTGAATTGCTCTGTAGCGCTTTATTATAACAAACATGGGACTGTAAGCACTTATGCCCTCATAGGAAGGAAACAACTGTAAGATCTTTAAGATATTGTTTAAAATTCTTTGCTAAGTGTTTAAATTAAAAAAATGCTATGACTTTCTTCTGGTAATTTTGATAGAATTTGTCTATTTTTTCAATAAAAATATAGATTTAGTTTCACAGTAGATATTTTAATAATTCCTGTCACCTCCAAATATTAAATTTCAAGTTAAATTTGCCATTGAGTATTATTCTCCTTTCCCTTCTTTGCTTATGCCCACACCAGAGATTTGAACTGTGTGGGAATTTCTTAATCATTGCTACTGGAATTGTTTTATTGTCATAGTGTATACCTCAACTGGTGATCACAACTTGTTAATTTTACTCTTTTGGCAAGAAAAGATTGAATTTAAAATCAGTTTTTCTCACCAAATCTTGGAACCATGACTTGGAAGCAATTATTCTCCTCCTATTTAGATCACATAATAATGTAGTTTTCTGAGTCCATAACTAAAAGCCAATGTACAACAAGGCTCTTTTGTATTTCAACTTTCAAGTGGAATCCAAGAGAGTCTTATGTGAACTCTGTGGTACAATGGATAGTGATGTGGCAAAGTCTCAGGGTTTTGAATGAACAAAGATATTTGCAAGTTTAATTTTAAGAACTTATTATAAAACCGAGTTGCATTAACTTTTTTGTTCTTCTTTCAGTCATTGGTGGAAATAACTGTCTCATAGTTTAAGTGAATAAAGAAATATATATTTTTCCCCTTAGAAATATTCAAGCATGAGAGGAGAAAAATTGATTAATTGCTGGAAGTTGTATGTTTGGAAACATCCTCTCAGACATCTTTAGTTTTTTTTTTTTCATGAAAAATATTGTTATTTTCACTTGGTGGATATAAAATTGCCAAATAATTTGAATATTAAAGCTATAATTTACTAGACTTTGCTGCTTCAAAATATAGACATAATTTTAAAAAGAAAGGTGGTATTAGGAACTATTGGGTAAATTACTGAGTGGTGGCTGGTATTGCTCTCTGACAAGTGTTCTGTATGATTAATAGTCTGGTAAACTCAATACTTAACAAAATAATTGTCTTCTATGTACTTAGATGAGAATACTGTTTCTTTTCTTTACAGTTCATGAAGGATTTAAATGATCCTCAGGACTTGACCTTTCTAAAGAAGATCCTCTTCTTCCTTATTCTTATTCTTTATCCTAAAGTTTCTATTGAAATATGTGATATTTCCACAGAACTTTAATAGAAATATTAAAGGACAGAATAGGAATTACTTTCATTATAATAAAAAGCGTCTGGTTATATGACCCCGAAAGACAAGTTAAATATATTAACACTACTTATTTCATAGTGAAGGACCAGATGGTAGCCAGGGAAAAAAAATCACTGAGCATAAAGCCTAATTCAATGTGTGCTCTGACATTTGTAGCCATAAGCCCATAAGCCTTTATGGAAGTGATCAACAACCTCTTGCTTCTGTATTTCCTGGCTCTGTCTAATGAGTGTGCATGTTTGATTTCATATATGAAGACAAGTCAATAGCCAGAAGCTTGATTTGTATACCTTTTCTAGCACTTAAATAATTAAGCATAGTACTGTATATAGCAAAGAGAAATTTGATGTGTTTTACAAATAAAATTGTATTTTATTATCAGTCTGTATCTAGTATCCCTGCAAGTTATTTTAAATCTCTGACCTTACTTTTTTAAAGTATAACATTTCAAAGACACCATTTTCCAATGTACATGCGTGTAACTCTAGACATTAGCAGAAATTCAAAAATAAAAAGAGTGGATAACATTTTTAGAAAACATTTAACAAATGTCAGTAGGTTTTGTTACCTTACCTATTTGTATTTTTTTAACACTTACGAATAGAACCAGCAGCATTTTCAAAATTAAATTTACTTTGAAACTTTATATCTTTTAATTTATTCAAGATATGTTTAATGATTACTTGAATTACCCAAGTAAACAAACCTGAACAAGTCCCTACTCTCATGGAGTTTATGTTCTAAGTATCCAGTTTCGAAGAACTAGGATCCTCTAGGAACTTTACAGTAGCTAACACAATGGGGGCAAGGGACTGCATTAAATGCTTCATATATGTTATCTCATTTAATCTTCAAACAAACCTGTGAATTAAGCACTGTTATCATTCTCATTTTGCAGATGTGAAAACTGAAACCTAAGATATATTAAGGTCACATATTTCAAGGTCAAATGTCTAGCAAGTGATAAATTCTGGAATTGGACCTGAGAGCAAACTACCGTGTATTATATAAAAGACTGATCCTTTATAATAGCCTGCCTTGCATAAGACTTGACGAGGCAAATATTTTGTCATATATATGAAATATGACGCTTAATTTTAGGTTCATAATATGAATAAACTGAATGGTAGGAAATAGTAGCAAGAATGCAGGCACTAAAGGGTTGTTGAGCTTCTGACTTTTAATGTTTCTCTGAACCCTGAAAATTCTATGATTTTATGAAATATTCATAATCCACTTGATGAGTCATTCTGTATGGTTCCTGCCACCATTCTCCTCTGACAACTGGTGTGGTCCTAGGTAGCTGATCACATAGAGCATGTATAAGTGCTATATGTAGGTCTACCTCTGAGAAAGTGCAATCTAAATGAAACCTGTTTTTTAAAAAAGCAGCAATCTATTAATTACATTAGCTCTGTCTTTTGCACTCCCATTGGTACAGTCAGTCAGGAGTTAACTGGATGTATTTTATGTAGCTCTTTAAACAGGCTGTTTAAACTGATGTTATATTTAGTCTCTCCCATCATAGTACTAACGTTATATAATTCAGGCCATTTTAAAAAAGAAATTAGTCACACACTGTCAACTGCCAAGATTAAAAAATGTGTTTACCATGCTGTATTTTTATTTACTTTCAGTTAATTCTCCAGTAAGAAATTATTTTCTCCAGGCATGTCTATTATATTGTGTTGAAAATCTGTGCTTTTATTTCATTGCAACTATCCTGTCTTGGTATTTTAAGAAAGTTGCATTTTCCCATCATTTTCCTGTAAATATTTCTAACCCATAGATATGTAAAAGGCCACTAGTAAAATGAGGGCAAACTATGTGGACACAGAACATAGAGGTGTGTAATGACATGAGAATTTGGAGAGTTAAATGGACACGTAAAAGGAAAATGAAAACTCGGCAGAGATGTATAGGTGATGTGAATAATTCCCTATTAGTACAATGTATTACAGTTTGTGACTTGGGTTTGCTTTTTAAATATAATCTAAGAGAAATTAGAGCAAATTTCAGGTTATGTCTTGGATATGCTTTCTTTAAAATGAAGGGGGGAAATAATGGTAGCAGTTCAGGAACTGCACATATCATGTAGTGTTTTATGATCCTTGTCCCTAATCTGGGAATACATGGAATCATATTGTGCTTGACAGCACATTATCCATTTGTCACAGTGGAAAAACAGTTGAAAATCACTTTTCCAAAGGAATGTGTTTTGAAAAAGGGGTCATTCTTACTGACAAAATCATTATAGAACATGAATTTCAATTCTGCCAGAGAAGAGGCAGGTAAATCAGATCTTCCTGAGATTTCCTAAAGCTCTGCTCCGTCCATCCCTCCTCACAGCTTATATATGGCAACTTGCTAGCAACTATGAAGGCTGGACCTGTGGATCTGCTTTATTAGCATTTAGTTTTCTATGAGTCCTTCTGCCACTCTTTACTTCTTATGCCTATCCTGGTGTCAACCTGCTATAGTGGGTCTTTTGAGAACTGAGATACTGCTGTCACCACACAGAGAGATTCAGCAGTGTTTCTACCCGCCAGCATGTCAGAATCCAACCTTTGCTTCCCTGATGTCACAGTTTCTACTAAGTTGCTTATGTTCAAACTTGACTTTGTGACAGCAGCTGTCTGAGTTGTGGACCCAGACTTATGCCACTTTACTTGAATTTTTCCATCAACTCCTTCTTCCTATCCATTCCATAAGGTAAATATAAATTTTCAATTATTCTACTTCTTTTTAATTGACCCTGATTTTCTATTGTGATTCTTTATAATTTATGCAATAATTAGGGCACTTCTCCTACAATGAATCTGAGGACAGTAATCAACCCTGAAGAAAGAGGACAAGACAACCCTTTGCCCACACTCCTATATGGCTTTGCTAACTATGGCATCTTACAAAGCCATCATCACTATGCGAGTAATGAGAATATGTCCTAAAAATTTGACATATACTCTTTCTTGAAGAGAGTAAATAGCATTTAGGGCCATAGTTTGTTGGCACTATAGGTAGACATACTTTATAATGGAATAATAACTTGCTAATGGCATTTTCAAAATTTTATTTACTCTTTATGCTTTGGGAATGTAACTCCAACAGATTTCCTCTTTTTAATGCTTATATTGCCTAAAAGATGAAATTGTAAATTTCACAGGAAGAATGGAAGGTGAGAGTTGTGAGTGAAAGAATAAAAGAGAGGAAATGCATATAACAGTGGGAAATAAGAGTGGGATAATTAGGCATGAGAAAATTCAAGGTGGTGGACAGATAGAGGTTTAGGTTGATGTGAATGGGAAAGGTGTGATGGGCAGGTTAGAGCAGGATGTCTGCTGGGAACGACCTCTAGATTGTCCTTCCGCACATCCCTCCTGGTCCTTCTATTCTTATTATTATGTAGAGGAAAGGAGATGAAAGAGAAAACAAGTGTTTAGAAGAAGTGGTGACAGAGACAGGAGACAGGAGACTTGGAATGTTCAAATGAAAGAGCTTATTAATTGGAGTTATTGGGATTCTCAGCTTGCATCCTTTGCATATATATATATATGTGTATATATATATATATATATATATATACACACACACATATATATATACACACACACACATACATATTTATATCCCTTTGAAGCCAACTTATGCTGTAATTCTCATCTTAGAACATTAATATTCTATTTTTCCTTTCAAAATCTGCTTGGACAAATATGATTTGTCTTTGTGATTATCATTCCTCCTCACTTCCTTATTTTAAACTCTTGATAAGTATCTTATTAGCTATAATCTCATGTTGACAGTATTTTGTTTTGTTCTGAAAGGCTATGGAATATATTCTTAAACAGATTTTTCCAGAGAGTTGATTGGAATATTATGAATCTTATGCATATTTAGGAGATTAATTAAACAAAATCTTTCACGTACGCTAATGTTGACCCTTAATATCTGTTTTCAAGTCATCATATTAAGTTCCTTCTAAACTTATCAATATGATGAATGTCATGTTGTTTCTTCTAGACTACTCAGAACATAGGCCTTACACCCATCTGCATAGAGGAGATGATCTCTTAAACTGATCCATAGGTACTTAGAAATAGTAGGTCTTGTGAATATCATGAATAAGTAGTGGATAATTATATATTTTACTTTCAATATTTTAATGTAGAATTCTCAGTTACATCTTGGCAGGGAAGATCACAAAAATACTTTGTAACATTGGCGCAATAGCAATAAGGGGACCTATTTATCATACAGACCAACAGATTAGCAATGGGAAATCTAGCCTTGTTTGCTTGGCCAGCCTTTTCCCTAGAATTCACCTTGAGTTTATCAGTACTTTAATCATTTACTTGTAATTACTGTCATCTTGAGAATGATAGTTCAGATAATCTTTCTGTGAATGAATCTCTTAAAGTAAGTTGAGGTAAATGCATATTCTGTCAGCTGTCATAGTGTTTCACTATTATTAACAAATAAACAAAAATATAGATAGATGATAGACTAAGACAGAGTTTTGGACATCACTCACAACTCTATAACATAATGTAATCACTCTTATCTAGTGGCTTGAAATCAAACTAGGACACTTTGAGTAAATGTGAGAAGTTGCTTTTAAGAGTCATAAAGTTCATCCCACAGAATTATCCTGAAAATAAATAATTATTGATTATTTTTTCAATCTGTGTTTTGAAAATTTTATTGGAGTCTAGTTGATTTGCAAGGTTGTGTTAATTTCTGATGTACAGCAAAACAACTCATATATATATATTCTTGCATAATATATATTTGTAAATAATATTACATATATTCTTTTTCATATTCTTTTCTGTTATGGTTTATCACAGGATATTGAATATAGTTTCTTATATATGACAGTAGAGCCTATACAGTGGGACTTTTTGTTTATTCAGTAAGCATTCTTAACCAAGGTTTGTAAGTAATTTCCAGCAGAAAAATCAGATACTCTGGACAGATTATGCTAGGAAGTGTAGAAAAAGTTACTCAGTTCCACTGACTTCAGTAATTAAATCAATCCTAGGCAAACAAACATAACTTACTGCTTATGCTTAGGGACAAACAATGTGCCAGTGTGTTGATAAGAAAACTAAGATAGCACACTAAACACTGAGTTGTGCATTTTGGGTAGATGATTTCTCTTCACCCTTTAATTTTCCTAAGAAATTTATCTGTTGGAAATGTCCTCAGTAGCCTATTTCCAGAATACTGCCCTGCAAAGTTAAGCATGAATTTAATCAGCCTTGAGATGAGAATCAGAAAGAAAAATCTTAGATCAGTATTTTCAGGGAAGGTGGCTAGGGATCAGTGTTGGCAGATGCTCAGGTTGTCAGCCTTCAATATTGTTCTTCCATTTTATGTGGTCATTAGTGTTGAGCAAAGCACCCTAGTGCTTTATAATTAAAGGGAGTAGCTTAACCTCAGAAAGAATCCCTGAAGAGGTTTTATTGGTACAAATAATAAAGGCACAGATGTAGAGGTAGCTGATAAAACTTCTTGTACAAAGGGCTTCTGTATCCATTTGTGCATAATTGAGTTCTGTATGTGACATTGTTCTTGAATGGAAAACAATTGATATCTCTGTGCCATCTGTTATTTTGTGTTTGTGCCAAGTGCTAGCATCTTAAGGTAAAAACAGTGGTTTGTGAGAACCACAGTGTACTAATACTCACTAGGAATCTGATATTCCTGCCAGGGTTCCTTGGGCTATCAAAGCTACCAAAGTACAGTGATGCTTCTTTGTAGGCAAAGAGAGCACTCAGAATGTTACCTTTTGGTGAATCACGTTTATAGAGCAATCTGTAAAATCTAAGAAAGCTTAATTCTTTTTTTTTCCCTGGAAAAATGTCCCAGTTGCAGATAGCTAATGGTAACTTGATAAGGTGGATGAAATCAGTGTTAATGCTGTTAAGTTCATGAGATCTGTGATTCTTACATCAAATGTCTCTCTTTTTGTTTGAACACCTCGTTATTAAAATCATGTAGGATTTATGAAGATGTCCCTTGGCTGTTGCTATTTCATGAGCAATATATAGTACCACCTCAGAAAAAGTGAAACAGATCCATCCATGCGCAACTCTTTATTAACTCTAGATAAACTGTTCAAGTAAAAGTTTGCTCAGTTATGGAAGAGACAGCATATTCCACTAAACACGGAGAGTGTATTTTCCCACTGTGATCTCATATTCTTTATAAGTGCATAGTATCTTGTTGCTAGCACATGCTATTTTGGGTAGTGGTACAAGAGAGGAATGAATGTGTTTTCAAGAAAAATGACCTTTCTCCAAAAATTATATGGCCCAACAATACTATAAATCATTGTAACATATATTCACTAGAATTAAAAAGAAGTAAAGCATTAGCAGAAACTTTAATAGGATAAAGCAAGGTACTGACTTATTGATTTAGCCTCCCACGACACCTAAATAATTAAATGCATACTCCTCTAGGATCAGTTCAGTTTTTTTTTTTTTAACATTTTTTAGGAGAAACATTTGTATTCCAGAAACTGTAATGGGTTATCAAACAAAATTTAAAAAATCATTAGAAAACAATGTTAATAAATTATTCCCTTCCATTATATTATCTTTTATTTTTATGACTTCTTTTTAGTTTTCAATAAAAATTTATTCTTTATTAAAACTGCTAAATTTAAATAATACAACTGAATGTAAGAGAACAAATTAGACTTTTATTGAAATCCTACTATATAATGGACCTGAACTAGATGCTTCCTAGAATTGAAAGATAAGCTAAACACAGCCTTTTGTGTCTAATATTGATAACTATCGGTAAACAAGAAAATGTGGCAAATACTAATTTTGCACAGTAACAGTGGTCAGGATTTGTTGAGTCATCTATTGACTCATTTATTATGAGTCAGGGATATCTAAATATTGTCTCCAACCCTTCCAACAAGTGATCTCTGTAATTCTTATTGTGTTTCTATCTGTAAAATGTTTCTAAGTATGCATCACCTATGTGTGCTCTTCTGCAGAGAAGTATATGTATATTGTTTAATTACTTCTTTTTAACCACTTTCACGTCTATTTCATTCAATCTTATTGCTGGTGCTTAGGGACAAACAATGTGCCAGGATGTTGGCAGGAAAACTAAGATAGCACACTGCACACCTAGTTGTGTCTCTTGGCCAGTGAGAACTCACCCACAAAGACAGGATGAGTCTATATCCAAAATTCACTAAATAGAGACTAGGAAATTGAAAATGATGGGCAGTCTGTGGTTTGGTCCCAGTCACCTAATCCATCACCTTCAGTAATAAGAAGAGACTTCTTCTTTGTCTGTAGCTCTTTCTACTCTATCCTTTATTTCCTTGTAATTATCTTCAGAAGGCCTCAAAGGAGAAAATAAATGAAAAAGGAAAAGAAAATACACTACTAATATTAAAGAACAATTCCTATTAAAAATAAAATTTGGAAAGGAAATTCAGCAAATGCCTACTTAGAGCTCTATTGCAGTAATAAGTGTAATTTTAAATGATTAGTAAGTCGATGCTAAAGTTTTGCTGGTGACTTGGGTATTAGGGATTAAAGAGCAAAACAGAAACTTTAGTTATATATATATATATATATAAATGTATTTTTATTAACAAAAAATTGGAGCATGAAAATAACTACTAGTTCTTTTGCAAGTTGGTAATTGCAACCATTTATCTGTTATAGTATTTTGATATGGTTGACAGAGTGGATCTAGTTCAACAGTTAAGGGAAAGTCATAGTCTTGTAAGTCAACCTTATAAGATCTTAACTGGTGAATTGATGGACTGTGTAAATATTTTTGAGAAATGTGATGGGAATCACTGGATGCAACTGTCTACTGAAAGTCATTGTTCTGATTTGGACATAATGGCATTGATTTGCTAGTTATAGACTTGTGAGTAGGAATCCTTTATTTTAGACCTGGAAATTTTTTGGGTATTTTGATTATATTTTGCATATTTGCACTTTTACTCAGTATTCTTAGGGAAGAGAATACGTATGGGAAAGGAACCAACATTAGTAGAAGGTATATCCCATATTGCATTTATAAGCTTTCAATGTGCCTTGCCTTGTAGGATAGTTCAAAACCCAGGCCAAAGTTGTTTTGGAAGATTATAGTTACATAAAAGTGGACAACAAATCTTAAGAAAATCATTAAAAATGATTTGTAAAAATCCATTAAAAATAGAAAATAATGGAATTCCCATTGTGGCTCAGCAAATATGAACCCGAACCAACCAGTCTTCATGAAGATGTAGGTTCGATCCCTGGCCCCACTCAGTGGGTTGAGGATCTGGTGTTGCCATGAGCTGTGGTGTAGGTTGCAGACGTGGCCTGGGTCTGGCATTGCTGTAGCTGTGGCGTAGGCCAGCAACTGTAGCTCGGATTTGACCCCTAGTCTGGGAACTTCCATATGCCATGGGTGAGGCCCTAAAAAGATGAGAAAAAAGAAAAAAAAGGAAATACTTATAAGTTAAAAATTGAAGTAGGATCATTAACATGTCCTTAGAGATTATAATTCCTGATTTATTTCCCTGGCACAGTTTGAGGAATTAGAAATGCATGTCAAAAACTTTTTGGAAATACTAGGAAAATTAAATACTGTTTATTGTTTTGGTAAGACAAGTAAAGAAACAAGGCTGAGGATGTAAAGGCTAGTTGATATACCCAGAAATTTGGAAGTTAGGTATCTAATTTGAGACATTCATGGGAATCATGCAAAATACTTTTTATGTACCTTTAGTAGAATAATATGTCTATATTATTACTGATATACTTATAGCTTAATATGTATACTTTCTAATATAGTGACACTATTAAATGTATATTATTAATAAATTGATATTCACGTTAATTTCATTAAGCGTCCCAGTAGGATTTCCTTTTTTTTTTTTTCTTTTTGCCATACTTGCAGCATGGAAGTTCCCCAGCCAGGGACTGAATCTAAGCCCCAGCTCTGGTCTACGCCACAGCTATGGCAATGCTGGATCCTTAACCCACTGCGCTGGGCCGGGCAGTCAAAACTGCACCGCAGCAGACCTGAGCCGCTACAGAGACAATGCCAGATTTTTAACTTGCTGTGACACAGCAGTAACTCCCCAGTAGGTATTATGAAGTTTCATTTTGTTAGATGAAGAGAATTAGTCAAAAATCTCAACATATTTTTTAGAATTTTTATTGAAATATAGTTGATTTAAAATGTTGTATTAGTTTCAAGTGTGCAGCAAAGTGATTCAGATATAGATATAGATATGTATTCTTTTTTAGATTATTTTCCATTATAGGTTATTACAAGATATTGGCTATAGTTCCTTGTGCTATTCAGTAGGTCCTTGTTGATTATCTCTTTTGTATATATGTTAGTATTTGTATTTTAATCTCAGACCCCCAATTTATCCCTCCCCCCTTCCCTTTAGCAACCATAAGTTTATTTTCTATGTTTGTGAATCTATTTGTTTTGTAAATAAATTCATTTATATCATTTTTTTAGATTTCACATAGAAGTGATATGATATCTTTGTCTTACTTCACTTAGTCTGATAATTTGTCAGTCCTTCTCTATTTTAAATGGCATATATTACAAATATAATGTTAGGGAACAGTTATCACACAGGTGAAGCTAATTTCTGTCAACATGTGAACTACCAAAAACTTAAGCTTTTGAAGCTTTCATCACATTGATATTACTGAAAACAGAGTTTGCAATCAGGGAGATGCTGAAATCCATTCCTACAGAGCAAAGGGAGACTGAACAGATTAAACAAGTACTTGAATGTATGACATTTAATTTTTAAATTTCCATTGGCACTTGGGATATCTCAGCTTTGGGTGGGAATCCTTCACTCATGTTCCTCTGGAACTGTATTTGAAGAGATTATTTTCTTACTGGAAAGTCTAGTTGACAGAAAAGTCAATTGAAGATTCAATGAAATTTATTACTCATAAAATACAACTATGAAGAAAATTTAGAAAACTTTATGAAAAGATTCAAAATGGCATGGCCATAGTGACACAGTATTAGGAAAATATTCAGTTAAGAAATTTAATAAGGTACGTATGTACTTAAAGCAATTATTCTACTCATTTTATTTATAACAGTCCTTTAGTTACTTTTATTTAAAAAGACACATGTACTCCAGTGTTCATTGCAGCACTCTATGCAATAGCCAGGTCATGGAAACAACCTAAATGCCCATCGACAGAGGAGTGGATAGGGAAGATATGGTACATACACACAATGGAATGATACTCAGCCATTAAAAGGAATGAATTACCAACATTTATAGCAACATGGATGGACCTAGAAATTATCATGCGAAGTGAAACCAGCCAGACAATTAGACAGAAACACCCAATGCTAGTGCTTACATATGGAAACTGAAAAGACACAATGAACCTCTTTGCAGAACAGACATGACTCACAGAGTTTGGAAAACCTTGGTTTTTCAAATAAGACAATCTGGGGGGTGGGGGGATGCACTGTGGGTCTGGGATACAAAATCTGTAAAATTGACTTGTGATGATTTATGTACACCTATAGCTGAAATAAAATCCATTAAAAAAAAATGTTTCTTGGAGTTCCCATCGTGGCTCAGTGGTTAATGAATCCGACTAGGAACCATGAGGTTGTGGGTTCGATCCCTGGCCTTGCTCAGTGGGTTAACAATCTGGCTTTGCCATGAGCTGTGGTGTAGGTTGCATACGTGGCTTGGATCCCACGTTGCTGTGGCTGTGGCATAAGCCGGTGTCTACAGCTCTGATTGGACCCCTAGCCTGGGAACCTCCATATGCCATGAGTGCGGCCCTAGAAAAAGCAAAAAGACGAAAAAAATAAATAAATAAAATAAAAAAATTAAAAATAAAAATGTTTATGAATATATGCATATATATGCTATACTTTTAAAAATATGTTTGAAATAATCTTAAAAGGAACTAATTTTAGGTTCCATCAATACGTTAAACATTACTTGGTAGTCAATAAATAAATATTTCAAAAATTATATAATTTTAATAATTTAGGGACCTCTTGTATGTGTTTTAGGACTTATATGGTTATCCTACCTGTCTTTTCATGTTAGTAGTTTATCATATAGTGTCTTATAGTCACTAATGTATATATCTTATCTATTGAGGGAAATTGCAAAGTTTGAGAGCAGGACTTGGGTCTGACAAACTGTAAAGGACACTTCCAAACCAAGATTTAATATGTAGGAAATGTTCAGATATTTTTGAATGCATGATTGGATGCATCAGTCTGGTTCTACACATACCACATGTTTTTTAACTGAAACTCCACGTGGCACTGAAAATCGTATCCTCCTCTGCATCACTGTTGTCAACATGTTCTTTGGTTTGCCAACTCTCTAGTTTTGTTTGTAAAATCATTCACCTCTGTGGTCAGGCTCCATCTTTCAGTTAACTCAGGCCTGGATATTTTAACAAAATGTAGACTTAAAAATAGTATAATGCCCGCGTTTTCAGTCCTAGCAGCTTTCCACCGTAAATGTTACCTTCCTATAATTTTTCTTGTTCCTTCCTCTATGTACTCAAATGATTGTTCAGAAACTTGCTCATGAAAACTTAGATGACTCCATCCACAGTGATGTTCTCCTCCTGTGAAAAGATAGAGCATTCTAATTTTGTACTATTTCACACCTACCGCTTCATCTTTCTAATCTTCTATTAAACTTATCCATTGTATTATTTAAATATTCATGTGTGTACGTTTTGTCTTCAACAACTAGCCCATAACCTTTATGAGAAGTTGGATTTTGTATTTTTTCTCATAGTACTTGTCACATTTATTTGCCTTTGGTAGTATTACAAAGTAATACTTATCTACTTGTTTAGACTCAGAGTTTCTTTTTTGTTTTTTTTAATTTTTTATTAAAGTGTAGATGATTTACAATGTTGTGTCAGTTTCTGCGGTACAGCAAAGTGACTCAGTCCTATAACTATACGTGTGTGTGTGTATATATATATATATATATATATATATATATATACTATATATATATAATGAAATTTTTCTTATATTCCATCATATTCTATCACAAGAGGTTGGATATAGTTCCCTGCACTGTACAGTAGGGCCTCATTGCTTATCCATTCTAAATGTAATTGTTTGCATCTACTAACCCCAAATTCCCATCCATCTCACTTCCTTTCCCTCCTCCTGGGCAACTACAAGTCTGTTCTCCATGTCTGTGCAGACTCAGAGTTTCTTGAAAGGTAGAAAAAGTGTTTTCGGTTGTGCTTCACATGATTCCTGTTCTCAGTACATTTATCGATTGACATAAATATGTACTGTTTTTCAAGGAAAGATAATAAAGACACTTTAAAAATGGGATGGTCAGAACTTTTCAACATTTTATTTATTTTATTTTTGCTTTTTAGGGCCACACCTGCGGCCTATGGAAGTTCCCAGGTTAAGGGTCTAATTGGAGCTACAAGCTGCCAGTTTATACCACAGTCACAGCAAAGCAGGATCCCAGCCATGTCTGTAACCTACACCACAGCTCACAGCAACAGCAGATTCTTAACACTCTTAGCAAGGCCAGGGATCGAACCCACATCCTCATGGATTCTAGTCAGATTCACTTCTGCTGAGCCACAACAGGAACTCCCCAACATTTTAAATACAGACATTGTTATAAAGTCATAACCCAACTGCATTTATGTTTTCGTCAAAACACCTATGTACAGAAAATCTAGGAAAGGGCCTATTTTGCAAACTCAGTATTTAATAGATATGTACAGTTAGCAAAATACATCCCAAAATGTGTAAATGGAGATATAAATATCTTGCATCTCTGAATCATTCTTCAGGAAAGATTTAGCACTTTTAATAAGGGCTTCTGTAATGTTTTGTCAATGTTTGCAAATGCAGCAACTATGACTTGGCAGAGGCAATGAAAACATTTTTTCCTCTGTTGCCAGCAATAACCACCAGAAGCTGAAACTTCATATTTACAGTTACTTGATATACAAGAATTTACCGCAAATTATAAAAGTGCTTTGCTGCTTCTGTCATTACCAAAAAGTGAAATAGTGAAATGATAGGTGTTTTTTTTGGTAGTTATTGGCTATTTTGAGGTAAATCCTGAATGCTCCAATATGGGGTTCTTTAATTAATGTCAGTAGCTTAACACTACGGCTTTCTGAATCATTTACCTGTGTTCCCCATTTCTACACAAACTGACTATTTGCATGTATGCTAAATGTTTTTGTTAAATTATAAGAAGCCATTTTTGATACCAAAATTAAAGCAATATATTTTATTTTTTCATATGAGTGCTTATTAAAAATCTTTTTCATTAGACTATCTTTGTTATGATGTCAAACAAGTAAATTAAAACAATATGATTACTATTTGATGATACAATTTTTCAGCCCCTGGAATTATAAGCACTTCAGTTTTGTTTCCATGCTTTCTTTTGTTTGCTGGTTTGGTGTTTGTTGAAAATGTTGAATGTATAAATAGTACATGAAGAGTCTTCAACCTTCAAAGAAAATAAGATAACTTAAGCATCCATTAAATATAATTACACTCTTAGAAGGAAATCATAAGCAAGGTGCAAAAATTGAAAACCATGCAACTTCTCTTTAACATTTTTAGTGATGAAGCTCATCTTTTATAGATCCTTGCTACCTAGACTAAAGCAACATATTATCTGCTAAGATTGGCCTAAGATTAAGCTTCACAATTTCATAGCAAGATTTTCAAGGATAATGCTTTTGCTGAGTTCTCATCTGTATTTCTGAAAAATTTTACATACCCATAATTTCACATTTCTTTTTCCTATATCTTATTTGCAAGTCAGAACCACAATATTCAATATTCCTTTTTTCAACTTTTTCAAAATTTAATTTTCTGTGTCAGAATCACCCCTTTATAGATCTCTCAATTCCTTTTTAATTCCATCAGAAGCTACATTCCCTTGGGAAATTTTTTTTCCTGAAACAATTGTTATCATTTCCTAAACATAAAACTTAATGTAAAATGTAAGTTCACAGAGTTCCTTGGTGGCCTAGCAGTTAAGGATCTGGTGTTGCCCTTGCTTTGACTCAGGTCACTGCTGTGGCTCAGATTCAACCCCTGTCCTGGGAACTTCCACAGGGCACAACCAAAACAAAAAGAATTTAAGCTCTTATCGCAGATTTTGAAGAATTGGTTCTATGATCACTGATAAGCTACTATATCTTTTAAGTGAAGATTATTCTTCTGTGGTATAGATTTTTTATCATATGAAAGGTTGGACCAGATGGTTACCCAAATTTGTTCAGTCCTAAAACCTATCCTAATATGGTAGGTAAAATTTATTGTTTCCATTTCTTTTTGGTTTTAGTTTAAATTAAACTAATTTTGAAACCAGAATTTTAGAGCATGTATCAATTTCCAAAACACAGTTAATGACATCATAGCTACAGACTAAATTCAAAATTTATTGTAAAATCTAATATGTTGTTTTTTATTTACTCTGTGTTGTAAATCAAATGTGAACACAAATTGGAGAAGTGGAAATTTCATTTTCCGAGAAGATTGTTCTGGTTAATTGAACTTAGTCAACTCTTAGTTGACTTAGAGTTAATTAAAAGGCCAGTCTATTGCAATGATTCTTATGCTTGTGATTCTGAAATATCCCTTGCATTGATGAATGTAATGGACAGAAAATGTTGAGGTTTTGAATATTTAGTTTCTTCTGTTTTTTCTGCTTCTTGACTAAGAACTCAACCTCAGATATCGTTTTGCTTTGTTGCTAACAAGGCACATTTTCAACTTTCATCTAAGTATTTTAGCTTTGAAACCATCTTGTTGAGTTGTGTGGGCATGCAAGTAAACTCTAAGAGGCTTTAAAGGGAAGTCAGACTAGATTTCTGGGCTGATTTCATCAATAAAAATATATTGTATGATTGCTTTTTCCAACTTCTTAATTTTCCACTAAAATCATCAGCTGAACTTAATAGCGTGCTATGATGTCATTGGGTGTTTACATTTTAGTGCAACCTCCTTATTTTGTTACGGTAATAGTTTTCGACCAGATCTGGATCCTCAGAGTACATACTCAATAGTGCAACTCTAGATAATTGACCTTACATATTTTCTGAATAATAATGTAATTCTTTCTTTTTGTGTTGACCTTTTTTTCTCATAAACAAAGGGAGGACATAGTTAATTGAAGATTTCTATTATGTCCATGTTAAGTGTACTTTTTCCCTAATTTAGCAAAGAACTGAAGTATAAAAAGTCACTCAGAATAATAGGTATTATATTACTTAAAAATTCCTTTGCACTAAAATTATTGCTACACCTGTTGCCAGGAGTTCTTTGACATTAAACTTTTAGTGTTGTGTGTGTGTGTTTATATTTATATATATATATATTACTGAAATATGATTGACATATAACATATTAGTTTCAGGTGTACAACATAGTGATTTGGTATTTGTTTATATTGTGAAATGATCACGATAATGGGTCTAGTTAACTTCCATCACCACACGTAGTTACAATTTTTAAGAAAAAAATAAGAATATTTCAGATTAATCATCTGCCATTTCAGATGTAGACACATATGTAAATAATTTTGAAGTAGAAATAGCTATTTTAAATGTTCTTTCCTATGTTTCATTGCCCAATATTAGAAAAAGGCATAAGAATCTTGCTTTGAATACACTATTTTAATCTAACTAGGCTTGCGCCCACTTCTAAAGAGTAATATTACAGTTGAATTTGCTTTTTTGTGTTTAGTTTTTAACTAAAAAAGCTATATATTTGATTTAAAAATCAGGAAAATAATCCATATAGTATTTTCTTTTGACTTGACAATTTTTTTCCTTCTAGTCCCCAGTTTATCATACATATTTATAACAAACAAGAGAATTTTTATTAACTAAAACTTGAGGTAGTGCAGGGGACAGTGAAGCAATTGTGCTGATTCTCCTGAGCAAAGCAATGGAAAAGGGTGAAAAACAATGCTTCCCAGGGGAGCCATACATCATGAAAATGTTATATGTGGGGGCACTTGGTTATAAGAAGAAGAATGTAGAAAACAGATTAGCCAGATCTAATGTGTACGGTATGAATGGAAGAGAGAAAAAGTTTTTATAGATGGAGGAAATTTAGGAGAGAAACAAAGTTTCAACAAGGCAAACTGCTTAAGATGTTGCACTTCCTCAAATTTTTTTTTGATTATTTATGTAAGTAATTTCTCAGTAAAGATTTAGAGAAGTCATTAAATAGATGACTGATTGTGAAAGAATGATGCTACTAACACCTATGGGTGATTTAATTATGTCTGAACTGTATTCCCTTATATTATCTCATCCTCATTTGACTTTTAAAGAAAAAAAATCAAGTCTGAAAGTCTGAAAAATTGTGAACAGATCTAAATTTTAGTCAATTATGGATCTTTAAGAGAAAACCTCAGAGATTTCCTATGATGAATGCTCAAAACAGAAGGTGTTCCAGTCCAACCAATAATTATAATCATAACTCTTGAGCACTAGTATAACAGTTTAATATCCTTTGCAATTTTATAGTACTACTCCACTAAAATATCTCTTCCACATACCCATTTGCAAGTGTGTAAATTAACTATGAGACTGCTTATTTTTGGAATGTCTCATTTTTCTGTTAGTAAGACATATTGATCATAAATTTAAATAAATTGTATAGCTATTAGCAACCTTTTTTTTCGCCAAGTACACATATAACAACTTAATTGCATCACTTTGCACAAAGTTGACGATTGTAACCATTTAAAAAGACAAGAAAAATTTAAACAAGAAAATGAGGAGGGAACAAGAATTAAGTAAGAAATACATTTTTCAGATTTATTGGGGTATAATTGACAAAATTATGATACTTAAGATATAATGTGATGATTTGTTATACATATAAATTATGAAAGGATTCTCCACATTGAGAATTAATTAACACATCCATCACTTAACATATTTGCCTTTTTCTTATATGTGTATGTGAGAACATTTAAGTTCTCTCAGGATATTTCAGTTACACAGTACAGTGTCATCTACTATAGTCACTGTTATACATTAGATCCTCAGACATTCTTCATCTTATAGCTGAAGGTTTTTGCCCTTTTAACAACCTTTCCATATTTCCTCTATAGCCCAGGCTCTGGCAATCACTTTTCTGTTCTCTTTCTATGAGTTTGACCTTTTTAATTATAGATATAGGTACATATATAGCTATTTTCCACCCATAAGTGATAACATGATATATTTTTCTTTTTTGATTTCTTTCACTTAGCATAATGCCCTCAAGGTCCACCTTTGTTGTTGAAAATGGCAGGATTTTCTTTTTTTCTCATGGCTGAATAGCATAGCCCATATATTTTGAAAACCTCTTATTAGATAAATGGTTTGCAGATATTTTCTCCCATTCCACAGGTTGCCTTTTGAGTTTCTGGTGTTTTTTTGTTTGTTTTTGCTTTTTGTTTGTTTTGCTTTTTTGCTATGCAAAAGCTTGTTAGTTTGATGTA
>PVHT021183528.1:2542036-2604577 GCA_004024745.2 Catagonus wagneri
TCTTTCTTTCTTTTTTATGCTCTAAAAAGATACTATCAAAAAGAGAAATTAAGATAACAATCCAGTTTCCAATAGCATTAAATATAATAGAATAGAATCCTTGGGAATAAATTTACAAAGAATTCAAAGATCTGCATACTTCAAACTGTGAGACATTAATGAAAGAAATTGAGAAGGCACAAACATAAAGATATTTCTTGCTTATGAGTTAGAAGAATAAATATTGTAAAGATGTCTATAAGCCCAAAGCAATCTAAGGATTCAATGCAATCCTGATCAAAATTTCAATGGAAGAGTTCCTTTGTGGTGCAGCGGGTTAAGGATCTTATGTTGTTACTGCAGCAGCTCCGGTCACTACTATTGCATGGGTTCAATCCCTGGCCTGGGAAATTTCATACACTGCAGGCACAGCCCAAGAAATATTTCAATGGAATTTTTTACAGAAATAGGAAAAACGAATCCTAAACTTTTATGGAACTGTAAAGGTTCCAAATAGCCACAGCAATTTTGAGAAAGAACAATGCTGGAGTCATTATTTCAAACTGTATTCTAAAGTTACAGTAATCAAAAGAATGTGGCATTGCCCATAAAAGCAGATACATAGTGTTACAAAACCAAATTTAGGTGTACTTGTTGGATATGTGGCAAAGCCAGTCTGCTGACACCAGGTTGTGTGAAGGAAAGCACAGCGTTTATTGCAGGGCACCAAGCAAGAACAAGCAGCTAAGACTCAAAAGAGCCAAACTCCTCATTGGCTTTTAGGGAAGGATTTTTATTAACAGTTTGAGGGAGAGATTCACTTGCATCATGATCAGCTCATGCACAATTCTCATATTAGATGATGTTAAAGTATCAAGGTGATATTTCAGGAATATCAGTTATTACTTTTCTGGCTCCAGCATGTGCTGATGGTTACCATGCAATTAACTTCTTCTACCTGGTGGAAGTTTTAGTATCTTCAAAACAGCTTAAAGATGTGACTCAGGATATTATCTATAGCTCTCGAGGAGAAACTAATGGACTTTATTTTATGGCTAAATTATTATTATTTTGTCTTGTTTGACTACTTTCCATTGCTTCTGTATTTTCTTTTAAAAATCTGATTTTTCTGATTAAATTTTCCCTTTGGAACTTGGGGAAGGCATAGGAGGCTAAAACTTTTCTGCAAATAAGAGGCAGGAGACTTGGTTTCAATATCCAATGCAACAGAAAAGAGAGCCTAGAAGTAAACACAATCTGAACTGGTCAACTACTCTTTGATGATAGCACCAAAAATATACAATGGAGAAATGATAATACTTTCAGTAATGGTATTGGGAAAACTGGATGCAAAGCAATGAAACTGGACTCCTGTTTTATACCATACACAGCAGTAAATTCAAGATGGAAATAAACTTCTCTCCTGGTTTAGGAGACTTTTATCACCATAGTGAATAATGATGTTTCAAGGTCTATTTATACATACATCAGGAATCTCGTTGAGTCAGAAGAAAACATTTTATATCCCATTTAGAGACTTTCTATGGATACTGCCTATAATGGATAGGTGCTAATTAAATCTATTTTATTCATAATTAATATCATAGAAAAATCCAAATAATTAAGTCAACTAGATTATTATAAACCTCCTTGGATTATCTAGAGTTGTTTTATTTATTTATTTATTTTCTTTTTTGGGCCACACCCATGGCATATGGAGGTTTCCAGGCAAGGGGTCGAATTGGAGCTTAGCCGCCGGACTACACCAAAGCCACAGCAATGCAAGATCTGAGCGGTGTCTCTAACCTACACCACAGCTCACGGAGATGCAGGATCCTTAACCCACTGAGGGATCAAACCTGCGTCCTCATGGATGCTAGTCAGGTTCGTTACCACTGAGCCATTACGGAAACTTGTAGAGTTGTTTTATTCTTCACTTTCTTTTGAACTTAGGAAAACTATAGCTATGTAATAAATAGTACCTAACAATTATATAAAACAAAGCTTCTATAAAATGATACGGGACTTTTACTGAGTATGCTATCATTTTTGTTATAAGGAAGGAATTTCAGTGGTTCTACACATTATCCATCACGTACCTAACTTCAATAATACCAATGTAGCAATATTTTCAGTCTACATAATAATAATTCTACACTGTCTCTCCAAAATTTTATCTTGCTGAGAAATCTATTAGAGATATGAAGCAATAATTACTAACAATCTCAAAATGTTTATGAAAGGAGGTGAATACTAATTTTGTAAAGTGTATCACCAGATCTTTGGGGTTGCTTTCCTGATAATTATTTACAAGTGCTATAGACTATTTTATTTTTAAATTATGTTCCCAAATATTGCCAGCTTCCAAGTTAGACTAACATTATGTTAAAAACTAAATTAGTGTTTGCTTTTAGTGCTTCTTCCTCAAGCTGCTGTGTTGGAAATAACATAGACTTTGAAGTCGTGTTGTTTTGAGTCTAAAGTCTGTTACCTGGGCTGTGTGGGATGCTTGAGAATATAACTTCTCAAATTTAGTTTCTTTAGGTGTAAAAGAGAATAATATACACTTTACAAAGTTGTTGTGAGGGTTACTTGAAGTAATACATGTGAAATGTGCTAGCCCAGTCACGCAGAGTAGATTCATCTTAAAAATGTTAGCTATTTCAATCCCTATTTCTTCTAGATACATATAGCCAGATCCTACAAACTTCTTAGTATCCTTTACAAGTTTATCCTTTTTCATGTTTTTCTCTATTGAATAAATTAGGCTTATTTTAAGACTTGATTATCAATTCTATTGTTTTTTCTGACACCATTTCTCGGATTCTCTGGCACCATCTGGATGTCCAAAATTCAACTTCCTGGAATTAGTACAGATCCTACAAGTTAAAGGGCTCAGTCCTGCAAGACTGAATCCACTTCGGACGCTGTTCACAATTCTCAGTTGTCATCCATGCTTCTAACCAGCCAACTATAAATTTGGGAGTTCCCATGACTTCCTCCCCTGACAAGTTTGATAATTTGCTAAAATGACTCATAGAACTAAGAACACTTTCCCTAGGTTTACCAGTTTATTATAAAGGATACAACTCAGAAATAGCCAAAAAAAAAAAAAAAGAGATGCATAGGGCAAGATATTGGGGGGGGGGCGGTGAGGCAATGTGGAGATTTTATACCTTCTCGAGGTGCATCACCCTCCTGGCACTTCAGTGTGTTCAACAACCTGAAAATTCCCCAAACCCCATCACTGAGGTGTTTCTATGGAGGTTTCATTATGTAGGAAGAATTGATGAAATCATTAGTATTGATGTTTGAACTTGATCTCCAATCTCCAGCCTCTCTTCCCTCCCTGAAATTCACGGGATAGGACTAAAAGTTCCAGTGTTCCAACCATGGCTTGGTCTTTCTGGAGAATAGCCCACACTGTGAAGCTATCTAGATGCCAGTCAAGATCCACCTTATTAGCATAAATTCAGGTATGGTGGAAAAGGGCTTGTTATAAACAATGCAAAGTGCGTCTACCAGTCAGGAAATTGCAAAAGTTTTAGGAGATCTGTGCCAGGAATCAAGAACAAAGATTATATGTGTATATGTGTGTGTGTGTGTGTATATAGATATATATAGATATATATAGATATATATATAGATATTTCCCATTATACTACTGCAATTTATAATTTATTACTTCTAATAACTCATACATTGTATTAAATTGTGCTTACTTACATTTATTATCTTTATACTGATATTATAAATTACATGCTAACGGGAGCCACTTTTATTCATTTTTATTTTATCTCTTAGTATATCTCTTATACCCAACTTATCTAAGAATTTACTAGGTGTTTGTGTGCTTCATTGATATGAATAAAATAGGGATGTTTTAAACCTTCATCTGTATAGCATCATAATGCTTTTAGGTATCACATGGCCAAATCTAACTGGCTAACATCTTGAAGATAAATTAGCCTAGGTTCAAATATGTTTAGTGTCCCTCAGTTACCAGAAACAAGTTATTCTTATCTCTTTGCAGTTCAGTTTCCTTACCACTGAGATAGATACAATTATAAGACCATAAAAAGATATGAGAGAAAGATACACACATGCATGCACACACACAGAAAGAGGGGCTGTCATACACTTAATTTCACTATTTTTACTGGTCTTTTTCATTATTAAGGGCACGACTTGCCTAGATCTCTTAAAACAAAAAAAGCAAAAAGCAAACAAGTGTTTTATTAGGCAGGCATTTGACTTGAGAAGAAATGACCCTGTTGTGTGCATGCTTATGGTTCCCTATAGGGGGCTCAATGATTAGATTATTCTCACGCTGCACTTGGATGAACAGATAAGCATTCTCCTCTTTTGAACTATAAATATAATGGAGATAGCCCTATGTATATTTATTATCTATAGTTTCACATTCCCTTAAATACGTAAAAATGGGTTCTATTAATATTCTTTAGGATGGTTTCAGAAGGTTTTTGTTTATTTAAAAGTTGCATTTTTTTTTTGTCTTTTTGCTTTTTTTATGTAGAGCCGCACCCGCGGCATATGGAGGTTCCCAGGCTAGGGGTCTAAGAGGAGCTGTAGCTGCCGGCCTTTGCCACAGCCACAGCAATGCGGGATCCGAGCCGCGTCTGCAACCTACACCACAGCTCACGGCAATGCCTGATCCTTAACCCACTGAGCAAGGCCAGGGATCGAACACGCAACCTCATGGTTTCTAGTCGGATTCGTTAACCACTGAGCCATGAAGAGAACACCAAAGGTTGCATTTTTTTTTTTTTAATCAAAGATATTGCTTTGCTCGCAGTTCTGGTCCTCATCAGAATCTGGCTATTGTTTGTAAGAAATATAGGCAACTTTTTATTCATGCACAATATTAAAAGAATGCATGAACTTGTCTCTGCTCCACTTATTAAGAAATAAATACTAATACATATTTCTCTGTAACCTGGTTTTATGACCCCTTACTCATTCCAATTAAGTTAGATGTGTATACAGATAAAACATTAGAACCATCCCCTATTTGGAACACATGGAATCAGTAGATAGAAGAACAGAAAATGTTAAATCCTAATTAATGTTGTGTACTTTTTGCTTATCTTTATTTCTGTCAAAATCCTTAATAACTTTAAAAGATTACTCTTTATCTCCAGACAGCTAATCTTGTGCAGGCAGTCATCATATAAACTAATATATGCATAATACAGAAATTCATTTACCTGAAGTACATTGCTGTATAAACTGTAGTTTGAATCTGCTTTGCAATCTGTCATTAAGAATTTTCTTTAACATAGTAGTTATGTTGCAATACTTTTATGCTTTCCACAATGATTTTTCCCATTTTGACTTACACAAGTTTGTGAATTCTAAATGCTAGCATATATAGATCAATATCTATTTAAGTTTATCAGTTTAAATAATCAAAAGGGCAAAATTTTCAAAATTTTCTTTGAGGAAGAGAACTAAGTTATTGAAACACTGGTAATATTTAAAAATGGAAAGAATGAAGCATAGGTTTTTATTAATAACTTACATTCTGAAACAGATTGCCTTGTTTGATTCTTTTTCTCCTACTTTTTAGTTGAGTGACTTTCCCTAACTTCTCTGTGCCTTAGTGTCTTCTAGAAAATGAATTAGCATTATATAAAGATAAACTATGTGAAAATTTTAACACAGGAGTTCCCTTCGTGGCACACCGGAAACGAATCTGACTGGGAACCATGAGATTACAGGTTCGATCCCTGGCCTTGCTCAGTGGGTTAAGGATCTGGCATTGCCCTGAACTGTGGTGTAGGTCGCAGATACGGCTCGGATCCCACGTTGCTGTGGCTGTGGCGTAGGTCAGCGGCTACAGCTCCAATTGGACCTCTAGCATGGGAACCTCCACATGCCGTGGGTGCAGGCCCAAAAAGACCAAAAAAAAAAAAAAAGATTTTAACAAAATACATGGCACTTAGTAAATAATCAATATCAACAAATGTAATTACTATTTTTATTACCGTCATCCCTCAATATGTTTGTAGGAAGTTAGTTTGACAAACTTTTGGATCAGATATTTTTAATGTTAAGTGATTCCACTCAGTATAATATACGTTTAGAATCATTTTACTTAATTGAACAAAACTCGAGCACCTATTTCTCCTACACAAACCTACTTTTAAGCATTTCCTATCTTGGAGTTCCCTTCGTGGCTCAGTGATTCACGAATCCAACTAAGGACCATGAGTTTGCGGGTTCCATCCCTGGCCTTGCTCAGTGGGTTAAGGATCTGGCGTTGCCGTGAGCTGTGGTATAGGTCACAGACGCAGCTCGGATCCCGAGTTGCTGTGGCTGTGGGGAAGACCGGCAGCTACAGCTCCTGTTAGACCCCTAGCCTGGGAACCTCCATATGCCGCAGGTGCGGCTCTACATAAAAAAGGCAAAAAGACAAAAAAAAAAAAAAAAGCATTTCCTATCTTGTGGACCTTTTATCATGATATTGTTATTTATTTCATTCTTAAGGTTAAATATTTCATAATAAAACATATGGAAAAACTCTTTCACCATGAAGAGCTGATTTGTCAGAGTAGTGAACTCTACCTTTTTTGACACCTGAAGCTTCTTTACTCATGGCCAGAGACTTCATACTATACCATTTAATCACAACTGCACAGGTCTGTCCTCACTGGTTATTCCAAAGAATGAAATAGTAAACTCATTAATAGCCAATATGCTTAAAGTAAATTTTTTCTTTTTTTTGTCTTTTTGTCATTTTTTTCTTTTAGGGCCACACCCACGGCATGTGGAGGTTCCCAGGCTAGGGGTCCAATCGGAGCTACAGCCGCTGGCCTACACCACAGCCACAGCAATGTGGGATCCGAGCCGCGTCTGCAACCAACACCACAGCTCACGGCAATGCCGGATCCTTAACCCACTGAGCAAGGCCAGGGATCGAACCCACAACCTCATGGTTCCTAGTCGGATTCATTAACCACTGAGCCACAATGGGAACTCCCTTAAAGTAAATTTTATATCACAGAAGTTTTCCACAGGCAGACCTGACTGAACTATAATGAATGGTCTCAGTTTTACCTTCTCTAGCTTTTTTGAGATTAAGGATCCACCTTGGAATCCAAGTAGTTTGGGCACTGTTTTAAAGAACAGTAATTATTGCCTTTATTTAAGAATGCTTTCCAATTCAGACTCAATTGAATTTATGAAAACTCAGTATGCTTGAAAAATTTTAATCCAGTGCTCTCAGATATCTTTGTAGCACTAAATCCTCAAGGTTTGGAAAGTGACACATTCATATATAGTGAGAGTCTAAAAAAATTCATTACTTGAATTAATCTAGTAGATCAGATACATTCAAAGAATTCTCATAGAAAATCATTCATAGAAAAAGTAAGTGTATATTTTAGGGTATTTCTTTGTTGAGTATAATTAATTACATTTATAAACTTTACCATTTAAAAAGGAACTTGTGGAGTTCCTGTTGTGGCTCAGCAGTAACCAACACCACTAGCATCCATGAGCACGTGGGTTCAATCCCTGGCCTCACTCAGTGGGTTAAGGACCAGCATTGCCATGAGCTGTGGTGTAGGGTGCAGATGTGGCTTGGATCCTGTGTTGCTGTGGTTGTGATGTGGGTCAGCAGCTGAACCCAGTTGGACCCCTAGCCTGGGACTTCTGCATGCCACAGATCTGGCCCTAAAAAAGGGGGGAGGGCAAAAAAAATCTGTAAGAAGAAAAGATAAGCTATTGCAAACTCTTTGTTTTGTTAGACAAATGCAAATATAATTTGAAAGTAAATGTGTATTCACTTTTTTCATTTTATACTAGTATCAATTTCTACTACACTTCAACATTTTATTCCAATTGCCGTATCTCTGATCCTGTTATCACTACAAATTTCTCTACCACTAAAATATTAAATTGTGACAGAATTCTTTTTATTGACTGAAACTTTCTGGCTTTCTGACCTCTTTGTTCTCAGTGTGCATGCCTTTCAAATTTTCAAGTTGTTCTAGTAATCCATCCAATTGATCATCTTCCACCATTAGTTTCCTTCTAAACTAATTCCTTTCCAGAAGAGCTTGGAGCCCGTGGTTTGTTGTTTAAACTGCATCTCCTCCATTGCTCTGATCCCTTGTCCTTTTGCCTCACTCTGCTGAGTCTTCACACATCATATTAAACTGCTGGATTTTGAAGGCCAAAAGACTTCTGTTATCTGTTAGCCTGTAAAAAACTGATCTAAAACCTAAGTGCTCAAGATAATCAATCTTAATATATCCCATCTAGTTATCTGATTTCTAATAAGTCAGGAACTTGAGTTTGCTTCATATAGGTTGTAACATTATATGGATCACTCGGTGGTTCTTTGTGGGTGGCTGGTCTGGTCTGGAAGGTCCAAGATAACTTCACATGTCTGAAACCTTGGTGGCTATAGCTGTAAGGCTGAGCTTAATTCTTCCCTCTCCTTCTTTATATAATATCAAGTCCTCTTTACCTAATATCTTTAGCAGATAGTTGGGTTAGACTCCAAGAGTGAATATTCCAGGGCATAAGAGGTGAAATTTCCTGTCCTCTGTGACCTGGCCCAGAAATATGCACGGCATCATTTCTGCTCTATCTTGTCAGTCAAAGTAATCACAGAGCCCATCCAGATTTAACAAAGAGGATTTAAAATTCAGGTCTTGATGCAGGAAATATTAAGGATGTTGTGGACATCTTTGCTCTTTTATGTCATTGATTCATTTGTTTATGTATTCATTTATTCAGTCTGTAATGCTCAATAAATATGCTACTATGTACTTTTTGGATACGGGGGGGTGATGCAATGACTAGGGAATTGTAAGTTTCTTTCTAATAGAGTTTGCATAAATAGGATATGATTGCTATACAGGAGACAAATACAGTGGTAACTAACACTGTATTATTAGCAGTAGAGGAGATACTTTACTCACTTTTAGTCAAGGGTGGGCTTTTTAAGGTAAAAATCTGAAAGATGAGAATAAGATAGCCATTGAAAGAGTAAAGGAAATACATATTAGAAAGAAAGAACAAAATGCCTTTACTATAATCGTTAATGATATTAAACTTGTCAAAAACAATAGACCGTAGTTCCCATCATGGTTCAGCAGTAACAAACCCAACTAGTATTCATGAGGACATGGGTTTAATCCCAGTGCGTTAGGGATCTGGCATTGCCATGAGCTGTGGTATAGCTCATAGACTCGACTTGGATCTCGCATTGCTGTGGCTGTGGTGTAGGCCAGCCACTGCAGCTCCAATTAGACCCTTAGCCTGGAAACTTCCGTATGCCTTTTGTGCAGCCCTAAAAAGAAAAAAAAAAAAAAAAAAAAAAGGAGACATTTTCAGTATTAACTCCTGCCTTGCTAACTTTTGGTACATTAAATTACTTCCTGTTCTTTGAAACACACAACTCCTTTAATTTTTGTGACACAACTTTCTGGATCCACATATCTCTTTGATAATTTTTGTTTTCTTCCAACTCCATAATTGATTATATTCAAAAGAAAATCCAAATTTGACATTTTCTATGTCTTTGCTGATCTTTACTCTGAGCTATCACAACAGAACTGTGGACTGCAGTCATTCCACCTTTCTCAGTGCTAGATCCATATTTCTACACAGTTATCAGTTATATGCATTTCTGGGCATAAAACAGACAAAATGTTCCATGAAACTCTTTCAATGCAACCAACTGAAAATGCTGGAAAATATACTTAAAGTATTACTAAAGCATTCAAGTGCTTATTTTAAAAACATCACACAAATAGTATAGAGGCTACTTTTGCCCTGAGGGCATCGGCTGATATGGGAAAATTTGAGTTTCAGTTCTGATGGCATCTCTGGGGATGGGGTGCAGAGCTCCAAACCCAGAGTGTTCCCTGGGAAAGTGTCTACCAATAAAAGTTAGAACTCACAGGTCTGAATCCATAGGGTAAGAGAAGAGCAGAAGTAAACCCAGTCTCCATATTCCTACTCCCAAGGGAGTGCAAAGAAATTTGCTTTTGAAGTGAGCAGAGTGAGGTGACACGGGGACCCTTCTTGAAATTATAATGACAAACTGGTTCTTATATAGATTTTTAACTCAAATTCATGTCATCTGGATGATTAAAACTTCAAGGTATGAACTTTGATTAATGCAATCTGAGACACTGATGCCACGAGCTGCCTATGAAAACAAATCTCTAGTGGAGGGAGCCATCATCTTAGGAATTAAATATACTATACATATTTTTTAAAGTACAATCAGTAGCACAGAGTTAAAATCAACTAAGAATGCACAGAAACAATGTACCCTGAGAGAAAGCCAACAGAAGTACACTCGACACTAAAACTGGAAATTCAGACAGTATAAAACAATTACTTTGTTTAAAGAAATAAAGGATAAGCCTTACTATCTTCTCAGATAAAGGGAAAGGATTAAAACAGTGAAATGAAAGGTATACCAATGAACTACACAGGACATCTATAAACAAAAACTACATTATTATAATTAAAAAACAATGGATGAGTTTAGCAGATTAAGCAGATCTGAAGAAAGAATTAATGAACTGAGTTAGCTCATAGAATTTATTTATAATGTAATGAAGATACCCCACGAAACAGAAAATTTGGATGAGAGTTTAAGAGACATGGAAGACAGAATAAAAAAGGATCCTAGAGTAAGAATAGAAAGTGAAGAACACCGGTGTTATTTGAGGAGCTAACAGTGAGAGTTTTCCAAAAATTTCCTAGATGAAAGGCACCAAACCTAATAGATTTAAAAAGCCCAGCAAATCCCAAATTATAAGTAAAAAGAAACCTACACCTAAAAACATTATATTGAAACTGTAGAACATCAAAGACAAAAACAGTTTAAAGTAGCTAGAGAAAAAAAGACATTCACTTCAAAGTTTGAGACTGTGAGCTTTGTTCTGTACAGGAATAATGGCCATCTGAAGACAGCGGAATTATATCCTGATGTGTTGAAAGAAAAAAAAAAACTGCCAACCTATAATCCTGTGTTTAAGAAAAATATCTTTTAAGAATGAAGTTTAAAATGTATTTTTAGAAAGTCAAGATCAGAAAGTTCACTAAAGATAGTTCTATATCATGTACCATAGGCAAAAGGAAAGTGATCACAGATTTGGAAGGTCTACAATGAAAAATGGAATTAAGGTCAAATTATCTGTATAGGTGTAAAGTTATGATAATGTCCAATGGATTTTTAAAAAACAAAAGAGAATTAAAATTCATGACTCAGTAACATGTCAGAATAGGAATAAAGGTGGCACAGTGTTCTAAGGTTCTTATTTTGTCTAAGAGGATGGTAAAGGCATAAATTGATGCTTTTGGATAACTTAAGTATGTATGTTTCATGCTTGAGGATAATTAATAAAACGATAGAGACAGAAGTTAATTTCCCAGCTAGTACCAGCAAAAGTGTTAAATAATGACATAATCATTAATATAAAGAAGACAATATAAAACAAACAGAAAATATAAAATAAGAAGGAATTCTTGTACCCAAATGTATCTGTATATTAAACTTAAGTGAGTGAAGTGCTGAATGCTCTGGGTAAAAGAAAAAGATGGCCAGACTTTTTTGAAAAATAAAACATAATGACATCCTGTTTAAAAGAGGTGCTTATAAAACATAAGGTTACAGCAAGTATAAAAGGATTGAAAAAAACATAATATGTAAATATTAACTAAATGAATACCAAAAGAACTATGTTAATATGAAACAAAATAGAGTTTTAATTAATAAAATATTAATAGATATAAGGGAGATTATATTTCATAATGACAAAAAGCTACGAATCAATAACATAAAACATGTACCTTTTGTGCACCAGTTACGCTGTTTTGCTTATTCTTCCCTAAACACCTCATCCTCACTATCTCCTCCTTACCTTTGCACCTACTTATCCCAAAACCTGGAATATACTCCTTTATTTCTTACCTACCTGACCGTTTCCTATAAGTCCTGGGAGACATAGATCAACTATCACCTTCCTTGCCTGCTGAAACCTCGTAGTGTTATTCATCTCTTTGCTTTCTACCCTAGAATTGTTTATTTGTATGTCAGTCTTTCAAATTAGCTGTTTAAATGTCTGCCTATTTTGTTAGACCATAAACTACATGCAGACAGGTTTTTTTTTCCCTCTTTATTTCTTTTTTATTCTTAGCACTTATGTGAGGAGGGCTCAAAAATTGAATTTATGAATAAAATTAGAATTTATATGATCAGTTAAACATATTTGTTGAAAGAAGTAATAAGGGTGAGTCAATGGATTCACCATGAAAAAAAAAAAGAAGAACACTTAAGTAGATGGAATGACATGTAAAGAATATCAAATGGCACATTTTGTGTGGCAGTCCTAAAACCTTTTTGCATTTTGAAGGAAGCATTTCCAGGTAGAGTTGTTCAGTCTTTATACTGCGCAATGCAAGAGGGTGCCATACACATTTAGTCAAGGATGCAATTATATTGCTCAGAGCAATTCTGAGTGCAAAAATTCCTCAGTGGTCCCGTGCAGTTTCCTTGATTAAATGAATCACGTCCTTAGAACCCAGGAAATAATTGTTATTTCTTATGACTATTGGGAGTTATCATTAAGAAATATATTTTGCCTACCCTAAATAATGAGAGAATTGTGTGTAACACCTTTTGGAAATCTTCCCATCAAAATCAAAAAGGTTAGGTATATAATGTAGCAAGTGTTAATTATAGAAGAGAAACATCACAATTAAGCTATATAAATGAGCCATTCCAGTGGCTTAAAATCCATACCAACCTGAGGTATAATTTACAAGGTTTGCTTAAAGTCTCCATACAGGAATTATGACTTGTGGTCAAATACGTCCTGACCAAGTAATTTAGAATATAAATTTATATACTTGTGTTATCCATTTTATTAAGTAGTGAGTATCCAGAAGCCCAAGGACTGAGCCTCATATGGGATAATTAGAATTCACTGGCTTGAACCAATGGCTTCATATTCTTCATAATTTCATGCTAGTGCAGATACTCTGCTTTTATACCCAGATCATCTTTTAGTTGCTAACAGTATAACCCAAATACAGTCATGACAATTTTTTTCTGGGAAGCACTAGAAGGAAAAAAAAATTGCTAGTTTTACCTGAAAATGCTATTTTAAAGCAATGAATCTCGTTCACTGCCCACACTCAGTAAATCATGTTTCCCTACCCAAGCTGAAATTCCCAGGCTTAAATATCACCCAGCTCCTAATACTCCTTTCCTGTTGCTGGATATGTTCTTAAAAATAGCTTCTCACAGTAAGAGTAGCCAGTGGCTTATTGTAAAAAACATATTTTATCCATTTTAATGTCTCTTGTCTACAGATCCTCCTGCTGTGGAGCCAGCATTTCTGGAAATTCGGCAAGGACAAGACCGAAGTGTCACTATGAGCTGTAGGGTCCTGAGAGCATATCCAATCAGGGTGCTGACCTATGAGTGGCGCTTGGGCAACAAATTATTACGGACGGGTCAGTTCGACTCTCAAGAATACACAGAGTACCCGGTGAAGAGTCTTTCCAATGAAAACTATGGGGTTTATAATTGTAGTATCATAAATGAAGCTGGAGCAGGGAGATGCAGCTTTCTTGTGACAGGTAAGATACTGAATATTTTACTTTATTTTTTAGATCATGGGCGCTTAGGCTTATGTCAATATAAGAATGAAAGCATTTTGCAAATCCATGGAGCATGCCATGAACAGCTTGACTGCTTTATTTAGAACTCCTACTCATTTATTTTCAAGGCAGTTGTATTTTAGTAAAAGTAGTTTATGTGTCTATAAAATTGGATAGAAGTTTATTTGAATTCAAGTAGATTTGGTGCTAAGGTTGGTTTTTCTGAGTGTTTCAGTAATAAAGTGACAAATCTGAACTAGCTTTATTTGGATCAAATTGAAAATGTTAATATATATTTCTTCTGTAATTCCAAAATCTCTTGTGATACAACAGCTGCTCTAGTTCTTAAGAGTAAAGAGTGTCTTCTTTCTTTTTCTTGTTTATTCATTTATTACCTCTTAATATATGGTGACTCTCCACCTTGTCCTTGGCTTACCATAGGTTCGGAAATATTCAAATAGAAATCAATAAAGTTATATCTGGCATATAATGAATTTGACAGAATTATCAATAATTTATATGTCATTACCCTTTCATGTATTTAAATAAATATTAAATCTATATTAAACTGTAGGTTATTGTTTAAATCATTTTTGTAATCTAAAGTAAATCAATGTTATTTTTGAGCTAAGGTGTGGGAATCGATTAAAAGGATATACGCCTTTTCATTATCAGTGTGTTCTAGATAAAGTTAGTTGTCATATAGTGTTTATGCTTGTAAAAGAAGAAACTGGTCATTGTATGTTATCTGGAAAGCAATCATAACAATTATGTTTAAAATATTTCAGACCTAATTAGATCTCACTTATTGGTAATGTAAATTCTTATTAATGAGTTCTTCCTCATAAGAAAACTCTCTTATGGTTTGCCTTGAGACATTTTTGCGTCCTGAAAATGGGATATTAAGTAGATAAAATATAATTGACTAACCAAAGTATATAAAGACATCCTTTCTGCTGAATCTTGCCACCTCTTGGTTTTGCAATCTCTTTTTTTAATATTCAGCTGAACTTAAGGCTTTTCTACTTTGAACTATTCTTTGTATTCTTAAAGTGAACTGTTAAAACAAAATCAAAACTCTCTTGGATATTACTTACATGGTGATCTAATTTTTATCCCTAGGAATATTTACAAAGGTAAGAGAAAGCAGTCTATTACTCTGATAACAATTTAAATGGCATGATGTACTTCCATTCTTTGTTATATATTATTATCCCAAAGAAATAAAAATCCTTCAAAAGCAATTGTTTTTCACATATTAGTACTAGTAAAATACTTTACTTTCTTTCATTGGCCTTCCAAAATAAATATATTTCATAAAATTAACTAAACCCCTTCCTTCAACCTTTTGGGCCTTATACATCATTCTAATTTTCTTTGGTGACAGTTTTCTAGCTTTAACTAGTTTAGACCATGCTGCCTCTGCAAGATTTTCATTTGTTCTCTATTATATTATCCAAATCCAATGAACTAGAAGACAAGCTGAGAGCAAAAGAAACACTAGCTCCTTTCTCCCATTCCAGATCCATGTGGTGCAGTAAGTGGATTTCAATAGCTGCAGAAAGGAATAAACCTGTTGTGGATTGCCCCATAGAGGGAGAGGAAATGGCCCCATGCATTAATTTATTTCCAGTGTGCATTTTTCAGTTCTCAGTCCAATATCATTGTTTAAAGATCTCTACATAAAATCTAATATAGTTGGGAAGAAAAAAAAGGAAACGATTGAATTCCAAGTACAGTGTGATTCAGGAAAATATACAAAGAAATCAGTGATTCCATAGGATCAGACATCTGGAAGAAACTTTGAAAGGCTATTTACTTCTAGTAAAACATACCAGTAGTAATAATCCTTATGAATTTCCTACAATTTGAAGCACTTTGAAACTATGCAGAAGAGAGGTAAGTAGTATAAAATATGCAAGGATGCATATATTCATTTTACATATATTTTTTACCCACAAAACAGATCTTTGAAGACATTTCCTTTTACTTCCTGAGGTCCAAATTAACTAAGAAAAATTTTATTTATTTATTTATTTATTTACTTACTTATTTTTGCTTTTTAGGGCCGCACCTGTGGCATATGTAAGTTCCCATGATAGGGGTCAAATCAGAGCTACAACTGCCTGCCTATGCCACAGCCACAGCAACATGGGACCCGAGCCAGGTCTGCAACCTACAACACAGCTCATGGTAACAATAGAGCCGTAACTCACTGAGCAAGGCCAAAGGTCACTGAGCAGTCCACACGGATTCTAGTCGGGTTCATTACGGCTGAGTCACAATGGGAACTCTGAACTTTTTTAAGTTTTATAGTTATAACTATTTTACCAAGTTTAATAATGCTTTTCTACTTGCTTGTCATAATTGTCATATGGTCACCTTAAAGTTGACTTGATCTGACTGCACATCAAAATTAACAGGATTGAGCTAAAAGGCAATGGCGGGCCTCACGTCTATATTTATTTTAGCTCTCAAGAAAGCTCCAAAGTTCAGACCTGTCTTCATCATTTATATCATGAATGTGTGATATCTGTGGATGTTGGGGGTAGGAGAGTGAGACTGGTGTCTACTGAGAGGTCAGAGGGGGTGTGAGAGTATTTTCCTAGAAAGGAAATAAGTAAGCAAAGGTATTTGGGGAATAGTGACCAGCCTAGCTTGTTGTGCACCGTCCATGTGAGAGAATATTAGCTATAATACTACAAAATACTGCCCATTGTGTTTACTAATATTGTTATGGTGAAGTTAAACCTAGTTTCTTTGTGACTTAAATAAGCCTTTGTGAATGATGGCAAGGACCCAAACACCATTTATCATATATTTCTATGGGAGACTTTTACAAGTTCTAAAAATAAATGTGACATATTAATTTATTAGAATAAGTCTACTTGTAAATGTAGAATTCCAAATGTGTGTATGTATTTCTATATTAATCAATAGTTCTGTACTATTATGCAGATCACTCAATTCAAGCATGGATTTCACATTATCACAGGTTTAAAGTGCTCCAAATTAAGATTTGGAAAAAAATATTTTTAAATTCTTCAGAACATCTTAACACATTCATTCGTCTATAGATATGAGTGAATAACATGCTAGATTAGATCATAGCACACAGCTTGATCCAGAAAAGAAAACCAGTAAATCTGAGATGATGGAATAGACAGACAGTTGGACAAGAGAGTAAATAATTAATTGGAAGAAAACTTACTGATATTTAGTTTTTTAATCAGAAAAGAAATGACTACAGGGAAGATGGAAGAATGTTCAAGCCAGAAATGAATAATATATAGTGGGCTGAAGAGCGTCCCCCAAGAAATCCGTGTCCTAATCCAGAACCTGTGAATATTAGTTTATGTGTCAAAACATGGTTAAATTAGGGACTTTGAGAGAAAGAGCTTATCCTTGATCATTGGAGGTGGGGGGCCCTTCCTGAAGAAGCAGAGGAAATAAAGAGGATGAGGCAGTGTGTGTACAGAGGCACAGATGCAGGCATAAGCCAGAGAACCTTTGAAACCAGCAGAAGCTGAAAGAGTCGGGGAACATATTCTCCTCCAGAGCTTTTGTAGGAAATGTGGCCCTGCTCACACTTCAGTGTCAAACTTCTAGGCTCCAGACCTGTGAGAGAATAAGACTCTTGTGTTTTAAGCCCCCCAGTTTGTGTTAATTTGTTTTGGCAGCCTTAGATAACTAACACATATTACAGCTCAATGTTTTGAAAAACTCCTTTCTCTAGTATCCCAAGTTGAACTGTTTTGTTAGATATCCTCAGCTCTATTTCTCTAGCAGGCTAAAGCCCCTAGCCGTGGGCACAGCATCTTCTTACAACTCAGTAGCATTGTTAGTAGTAGTTATTTTTCCTCCTGGGAGCAAGGCTCCCACTGTAAGAGGTAAGAGCCTGGGAGGAAAAGCAACCTGGGATGTTGCACCACCCTCTTCATCTGTGGCCTCTGTGGGTTTAAGCTATACATTGGTAAAGACCCCCAGAGATTGAAGCTGCAAAAGCAGTGCTTAGAGGGAAATTCATAGTGATGCAGGCCTTCCTCAGAAAAGAAGAAAAATATCAAATCGACAACTTAACCCACTACCTAAATGAATTATTATAAAAAGAAGAACAAACAAAACCTTAAGTCAGCAGAAGGAAGGAAATCATAAAGGTCAGAGAAGAAATAAAAATAGAGATTCAAAAAACAATAGAAAAAATTAGTAAAATCAAGAACTGTTTTTTTTTTGAAAAGGTAAACAAAATTGACAAACCTCTGGCCAGACTCACCAAGAAGAGGAGAGAAACAAAAACCCAAATAAAATAAGAAATGAAAAAAGAGAAATCTCAATGGATACTGCAGAGAATACTATGAACAATTATAAGCCAACAAATTTGACAACCTAGAAGACTTACAGTCTGCCAAAACTGAATCAAGAAGAAATAGATCAACTGAACAGACTGATCACTAGAAATTAAATTGAATATGTAATAAAACACTTCCTACAAGCAAAAGTCAAGGACCAGATGGCTTCACAGGCAAATTCTACCAAGCATACAAAGAGGAACTTAGACCCATCTTCCTTAAACTTTTCCAAAAGGTTGAAGAAGAAGGAACACTCCCAAAGACATTCTATGAAGCCACCATCACTCTAATACCAAAACCAGACAAAGATAACACCAAAAAAGAAAATTATAGGCCAATATATTTGATGAAATGTTATACCCATTATGCAGTGCAGTATCCATTGATACCACAGCAGCTTGATTACTTAGGAAAACAGATAAGAGAAAATCTGAAGGCAGATTCTGTAAAGTGCCCAGATTGAATGGAGATGCACTTGGATTTCCTTGAAAATGGAAAACTCAACTAAAATGCAGCATTGACTTAAAAAGTTTTAAGCTTTCTATGTCTTTTTGATCATTCTAATCAGTGTTCCTAAATATTTAGTAATTGGAATGTTAATTCTAAACTACTCCATGAGAATATTTCTTTCCTTTAACAGACTTATTTCTGACAATATGCATCTGTTGAAATGTTTATTAGTGTCAGGAGGGTAAGACTTATTAGCAAGCTGGACGAGGGTATTAACGATTTGAAAAAAGAATTTTTCTATTTACTTCTTTGGATTAGTTGAATAAAATGTGGAAACTTTGTTTTGGCAATGTATACATAGGTACTCACTATACTAGATTTTAGTTCAGGGAAACTAAGAGCGAAATCAAATGGTGATCAATTTACCCTATATAGGCCAGAAAGTAAAAGTAGAATACCCTTATAACTTCCAGAAAGTATATATACACAGTTATGTATACTTAGACTTGTAAATCATTTAAGAGTTGGATCAATGAAGGCAATTTTAGATTCTAAAATTAAATAAAAAATACTAAAGGACTGGTGTCTTTTTCATGACATAACATTAGATATACTATAAAAATTTTATTGCATAATTATGCATTATATTTGAGCATAAAAACCATTATTGTCTATTGATGAATTTAAAAATATATTTAACAATTATTTACTATATACCTACTAATTGCCAGGTACTGAATTACACATCAGAATTAGAACAATACCCTCTCCCCAAAATCTTTCCCTATCATACATATTTCTAAGTTTTGTAAGTTTTATATTTTCACAGTACTTTGCAGCTGTCATTTTCTTTTTACTCCTATTAGCTTTATATTCTCTTATCTGGAACATTATATCTTATATATATTTTATCTGATATCTGAATATTTAGCTCTTTTCTCATTCAGTCAATTTTCCATACTGCTGGGCTTTATTTTCCCAGAAAATGTATATTATGCTTTGTGATAAATGTTGATATTCTTCATGGCCTATGTGTGATATGCAAACTCATTTTAATGAATGTTCAAACCATGCACTAATATCTTAAAGAAAATACATAACATCACCTCTCCTTCTGTCCTACCAGTTACTCTAGATTCGTCAAATTAGATTGTTCTGCCTTCTACCAAATCATTACACATTTTCAGGACTCTTTGCCTTTGTTCACATGCTACTTTATTCTGAAATACTAGCCTTTTGTGTATTCCTCTACCGGTATTGTGGTAACCTTTGTATATGTCTTTACTTGGATTGTGTTGACCTTTGCTCTTCAGCCAAATAGAGAAGTGTAGGCTCTGATAATATTTTATGATTCATAAACTAATTTATACACTAACATCTCTCAAGTATCTGAAAGTATCTGTAAAACCCCAAGTAACCATGATTTCAACCAAATAAAAAATTATTTACACTCAGGTTAAAGCATTGAAGTATTATTTCAGAAGCTAATATGATGGGTTTGTCTCCACAGAGTTCTCAGGGATTCAGGCTTCTTCCTTCTAACTACTCAGCCATCAATAGATGGCAGAATTCATAGCCCTAATGGCTACTTATTTTAAGCCATTGCTTCTATATTTCAGCATATTTGCTCTTTTTAAGGATATTACCAGTTGTTTTTTTTTTTTATATCCTTTCTGCTTGCATCTTATTGGAGACAACTTGATCATATTGCTGTACCTCTAATCTTATTTTAGGAAGATTAAGTCATACTTTTATATATATTTTAATTGCCTTTATTGAAAATATTGCAATGTCATCAAATTGAGATTGGCAAGGAAAATTTAGGACCTATGGTTTTATGTCTGTGTACTTACCACTACTACTGATAATTAGTTTCACTTTTTAAGAGCCGTGGGCATTTGGGTCCTAGAATAATTTACCGAAAAAAAAAATAGGTTTATTATAGCTACTTAAGAGAATTTATTGATAAGTGGTGGAATTGAGGGTACCATCTTAGTTACTTATTGCTGCATAACCAATTACCACAAGGCTGACACCTTAAAACAACACATTTTTTGTCTCACAATTTCTATGTGTCAAGAGTCCAGGTATGGCTTAGGTAGCGCCTCTGTTTTGGGTCTCACAAGGCTGCAGTCAAAATGTTTGTGGGATATTCTTACTTGGAGGCTTAACTTCAGATAAGTTAAATCACTTCCAAGCTTATTAAGGTTAGTGAAAGAATTAATGTCCTTATGGTTTTGTGATAGATGGCCCTAGCATTTTGCTGGTTATTGGCTGAGGGCCACTCTCATGTCTTAAAAGATTGTCTGTAGGTCCTAGAGATCACCTGTAATTCCTTGTCATGTGGGATTTTTCCAGCATGGCTGCTTACTTCATCAAGCCAAGAGGAAGAATCTCAAGCTCTATTCTTCTAAGACAGAATCTTACATAGTATAACCTAATTACTGAAGTAACATCCTATCACAGTTTTCTCCCACTTTCCATGGGAAGTAATTATGTGCAAAGACATGAAAAACAGAGGCAGAAATCAGTGTAGTCACTTAAGTTCGGTCTACCATAAGTATCAACATTTTCTTTTGCTAGGAGTACTTTTTAGTACAGCCTACATATGAAATTGCTTTTCTTTGGCAATATTTCAAGGAATCCATCATAGTTTAATCACTTTCAATAAACATGGGAAATAGTGTTTTATAAACAAAAATCTACCTGTGACCGTTGCTTTCACCTCTAGTTTGGAATTATTTATGCTAGGATTGATTGTGCATCCTCTTGTTTTATTAAAGCACAATATTCAGATTGATATTTTGGAACTCCTCATTTCTCCATGTTCAACACCAACAAATTACACCCA
Source organism: Catagonus wagneri (assembly GCA_004024745.2). Taxonomy (NCBI): domain Eukaryota; kingdom Metazoa; phylum Chordata; class Mammalia; order Artiodactyla; family Tayassuidae; genus Catagonus; species Catagonus wagneri. Next base: position 2,563,325 of record PVHT021183528.1, read on the forward strand.
TAATGAAAATTAGATAGATAACCAAAACAAAAAGGAAGGAGTGAGACATTTTTATGAAAGGGTTTCTATCACTGAGTGACTGTAAAGAAATTCAGAATGACTGAGAACTGTAATATGCCTAACACATGGTATTGGAACACTCTAGCATTGCTCAGTTCTAAAAGGTAAAAAAGAAGAAATAAGAGCCAAATCAAATATGACTCCAAATCACAGTGTTGTATTCTTATTTTCTAAAGGCATATTGAATTATGTAGTAACAAGATAGAAAATACATTTTTTTCTCTAGCAATGCATATGTTTGCATGCAGCTAGATACCTGTTAAATGAGGACAGGTATGAATGTCTAAACAAGACAGTCTAATTGTAGAAAAATCATTAGAGCTATCAGAAGTAAAAGAAAATGAACTGATGGAAAAAAAATAATATCTAGTAAAATTCCTGTGATAAATCTAAAAAGCAAAAAAATGTCATTACAAGTCAAATAATTTTCAGGGCCAGAATTCTGTTAAATGTATTAGAATTTTATTTATGATGATAACAGACTAGTGGATTCCATTGTTTTGGCCAGCTTATGAATTACAGTTATATCAAAACTATAGAGCAGAAAATGCATGATGTGTCCTAAAACTCGTAATGTATGGTTTTCTATAGTGTACAAAGTGATTCCACTTATATTTTTTTTCATCTCAAACAGTTCTGCTATGTGTATAGAAGAGGTGGTATCACCTTCCTTTGACAAATAACCTAACAGAGGCTACAGAAATCAAAAATAGAATGTGTGTCTTCTGGTTACAAATTCAAGATCTTTTTGACACACCTCAATGATTCTTGTATTAGTGGTGCAAAAGGACTTTTTGAATAATTAAACTAGATAAAAATGTAGGTGAGTCTGTGCTGAATCTTAAAAAGTAAAAATAAAATATGAATATTCAGAAAGTTAATGCTATCAGCAACAATTTTACCAAAATATTTACCTTAATATTTGACCTAGTTATACAATATTTTAGACAAACTTTTTTTTTCTAGTATACATTTGAGGAGCCAGTCATGGTGTATATTGTACTTAAAACTTCAAATGTTCATCATTGACACAGAAGTTAGATGCTTCCTTAAATTCTCTGCATCACTTATGTTTTTTACTTATAAAATCATTTAATTCCTAAAAAGAAATATTTACAGCAGTGAGGCTACCAAAAGGCTATTATCAGACTCTTGAAAATAACACATTTCAATGTAAAAGATCAGTTTGAAATAGATTTCAGGCACTCATATTTCTTTATAAGTAGTTTAAATTGTAGGTGAACTAAGAAAATCATGGTTCTCATCTGATACACAAATTTCTTAACAACATACCTATGGGTTGTAGTAAGGCAGACAGAGAGAAAGTTCAAATGTAAATGCTTTTTTAGGGTCTAAAAAATGTATGGGTGAAAATTAATTGACTTTAGTTCATAGAATAGATTTGAAAGAACTAAACGTCAAAGTTAGAAAATTTGGCCCTTGAGCATTGGGAGGGAAGCATAATTGATAGCTAGACCCAGGGAATAAAGTGGGGTGACCACATTTTGTCTTTTTTTTTTTTTTTTGCCTTTTTGTCATTTTAAGGCCGCATCTGTGACATGTGGAGGTTTCCAGGCTAGGGGTCTAATCGGAGCTGTAGCTGCCGCCCTTCACCACAGCCACAGCAACGCAGGATCCGAGCCGTGTCTGCGACCTACACCAAAGCTCACGGCAACGCTGGATCCTTAACCCACTGAGCAAGGCCAGGGACCGAACCTGCAACCTTATGGTTCCTAGTCGGATTCATTAACCGCTGCGCCACGACGGGAACTCCAACAGGCTTTTTTTTTTTTTTTTGCCTTTTTGTCAACATTTTGGAAACAGGGAAAGAAAAAGTCACATCTATTTGTAACCAGAAGCAGGATATAAGACTCAAAACTAGGACTGACTTGTGCAACGGACTAAGTTGTTTTGCCCAAAAATTCGTATTTGAAAACTAACTGCTCCCCACCCCCAGGTGACAGTATTTGGAGATGGATACTTTGTGAGATAGTTAGGTTCAGATGAACCATCCAGAGGGTGGAATCCCCATGATGGGATTAGTGCTCTGGTAAGAAGATACACCGGAGACATTGTTTTCTTGCTCTTTCACGCCATGTGACCATCACGGTGGCTATCTGCAAATCAAGAGAGCTCTCCCCAGAAATTGACTCTACAGGCACCCTGATCTTGGACTTCATCCTCCCGAATGTGAGGCAATAAGTTGCTGTTATTTAAGCCGCCCAGGTAATGGTCCTTTGTTATGGCAGTCCAGGCAGACTAAGGCAGCCTGCTGTTATCCTCAGTGAACTATCATGTTCAGAGATGAAGGACCAAAAAATGCAAACTCTCATGACCCAGATTTTCTGGATAATTAATTGTAAGGTGTGGCAAAATAAAATAATCAAATATGTAAAATCAAGAACAAAACTATAATGAAAAAAGAAGACAAAATGATCTATCCCATATTAGGTAGGAGTAGAAAACAAAATATGATTTTAAAAAACACAGAACAGTGTGCTCACAGAAAGCAGTGACAGTATAAGAAATATGGGGAAAAATATTCATGAAGAAAAACCACTTGGTGATAATGAATGTATAAAAATATAAATGCTAAAATAAATAAATGACTAGATTAAATATACAGAATAGTGCAGCCAAGGAATGAATAGTTTGGCAGGAAAACAGCGATAAATAACAAATATGATGTGAAATTTTAAGGGATGGAGAGGACAAAAGCAAAAGTATAAATAGAACCCCCGTATTTATCTGCCTGTTGACAGAAGGGCAATGAGTGTGCATGCTATTGATGCTGTCGTTAATCATTTATCTATATACTTATTTTAATGTATTTTTAAAGCAAACTTTGACTACTAGATACCTATATGGTATTCTTTTACAGGAAATGGATAACTCTAGTCATAACTGTCAAAGGTCTCTTGTAACAAAAAAACATTTAGCTTGAATCCAAAAAAATTAAAATTAAAAAATTAACTAGAACTCCCTCCTCCCCAGCACCTAGAGGGATTCTGGCTAAAAACCATAGGAAGAGAAGGAAAATTTCAAAGTTTAATTCTCATATGTAAATTTTCATCCAGGTGAAATTAAAAACATCACTTAAAATATGAATTAATTGCATAATTTTTGACTCAGTTTATGTGTGACAGCATATTTATCATTTCTTTTTTTCTTTCTTTTTTTTTTTTTGTCTTTTTGCCTTTATGTAGAGCCGCACCCGCGGCATATGGAGGTTCCCAGGCTAGGGGTCTAACAGGAGCTGTAGCTGCCGGCCTTTGCCACAGCCACAGCAACACGGGGTCCGAACCGCGTCTGCAACCTACACCACAGCTCATGGCAACGCCAGATCCTTAACCCACTGAGCAAGGCCAGGGATTGAACCCACAGCCTCATGGTTCTTAGATTCGTTAACCACTGAGCCACGAAGGGAACTCCTCTTTTTTTCTTTATACTAATATTATTTAATTTTTAATTTGTGATATGATATACTTAACCATTTATATTAACCATGTCTTTAAAATGCACATACTGTATAACTCATGTCTATAAAAATTCCTACTCTTAAAAGCCTTTGAATTTTGTGATTTAGTTTTGCTAAGCTCTTGAAAGTTGTCTGATAAAAATGAATGGGGAGTTCCCGTTGTGGCATAGCGGTTAACGAATCCGACTAGGAACCGTGAGGTTGCGGGTTCGCTCCCTGGCCTTGCTCAGTGGGTTAACGATCTGGCATTGCTGTGAGCTGTGGCGCAGATCACAGATGTGGCTCGGATCTGGTGTTGCTATGGCTGTGGTGTAGGCCAGTGGCTGTAGTTCCAATTGGACCCCTAGCCTGGGAACCTCCATGTGCCACGGGTGCAACCCTAAAAAGCTAAAAAAAATAAAAAAATGAATGGAACCAACCTTTGTACTATTAACAACCGTAAAATTAGACAACCTCTATGAGGTGGAAGTTTTCAGGGAATGGAAAACAGCAGAAGACAACAATCCCTGTGAGAAGAGGAACTTGTGAGGTGAGCCCTATTAACTGTCTGATCTTCTGTCCAAGGACATTTGCCGTGTATGAGAACAGTAAGCTGGGGTCCAAGCAGAGCATGAATTTCAGGCAGAGCTGAAGACATATATATTATTAAGTTCGTGGCAGCACAAGGGCAAATCTCTAGGGCAAAGCACTGGAGCAGAAAGGGCTAATTAGAGGAAGGATTCTAGGAGTTTGCGTTGATGCCATCCTGGTCTTTACCTGAGGACTGGGCTGCATAGTTAAGATGAAACTGTTGAGTTTAACAGCTTTTGTTATTTCAGGTTCAGAGCAGAAGAATAATAGTAGAATTTAAACAATACTGCAGAAAGTAGAAGTTTCAGTCCAACAAAATAGGATATGCCTCCTTAAAATTCCAAACATCCTGCTAAGATATGAAAATGATTAAGCCTTAGGAATTAGTGTCATGCTTGAGAATAACAGCTTATTCTATATACTCCCTAACAAAAGCTAACATCAAGCCCTGATAAGATTCATGAGGAGGCAGAATTTGGAAGTAGAGTTCCACAAATTTAGAAAAGCAAAATTCTGTATTCTCCATATATCTCATCCTAATAAAATGTGAAAAGGTAGCAGAGGAGAGTGTAAAGTGATCAGCAGGTAGTTGAATTATCACTTGAATAAATATCAGCACTCTCTAAAAGAAGACAACATAGTCTAGTTATTTGTAGTATATTATATAATATACATTATATATTTCAGTGTAGTAATAATTATTAACAACATTCAGTAGGCAAAAACATTACCTGACATGCAAAGAAAATAGGAAAATGCTACTCTAAGTCAAAAATAACAGTGGTCTTTTAAAAACTAACCCTGAGAAAGCCCAGATGTTAGATGTAAGAAAAACTAGCTATTATAATAATTTCAAAGTATTAAAGGAAAATATGTTCAAAGATTTAAAGACAAATGCAGTGTTTGTGAGCAAATGGATAAGAAATTTCAGCAGAGGGAAAAAATCCTCTGGAAAAAGAAAAACAATGAAAATTCTATAACTAAAACTATACAATAACTGAAATGAAAAATTACCTAGATGGAATTAACAACACATTGGAAAAAGTAGAAAGGCCCGTGAAATAGAAGACAAATTGAAAGAGCTGATACAATCTGAAGACTAAAGAAAAGAGACCTGGAGGATGATGAAAAAATGGTCTAAAATAATATCAGTTGAAGTCATAGAAGTTCTTGAAGAAGAGAATGAGAATGGGACCAAAAAAAAAAAAAAGTTTTTAAAACACACAAAGCCAAGCATATCATGGAATCATGAAGCAAGAAAAAAACACAAATAAAATCACATCTAGGCACATCATAATCCATTTGCAGAAAACCAAAGAGAAAATAATTGAAGCAGGCACAGTAAAATGATATTCCAGTGATATGCATGATAGTTACCTTCTTGTTAGAAACAATTTGGGCTAGAAGACAATGAAACAACATCCTTATATATTTACATATCTTTAAAATACTGTTCATAATTTTATTTCCAGTGAAAATGTGCTTTAAAAATAGGGTCAAACAAATACATTTTTCTGGAAAGGAAAGCTGGAGAATTAGTTGGTAAAACTGTACTACAAAATATGCAAAAGGATAGTCTTTACACCAAACGGAAAGGTTATCAGTGGAAACTGGGACCTGTAAAAACAGTCTTTTCTCCTGTGTTTCTTTGGTTAGTTATATGTTTTCAGATCTTCTGTTAATTTTTTTTCTTGCTTTTTAGGGCCACATGTGTGGCATATGAAAGTTCCCAAGCCGGGGTGGGGGGATTTGAATTAGTGCTGCAGCTACCGACCTACACCACAGCCACAGAAATGCAGGACATGAGCTGCATCTGTGACCTAAACTGCAGCTCATGGCAATGCTGGATCTTTAACCCATTGAGCAAGGTCAGGGATAGAACCCACATCCTCACAGTTACTAGTTAGTCTTGTCACTATTGAACTACAAAGGGAACTCCTTATGTTCAAATCTTTAACTCATCATTGTTAAATTTTGTGTATGGTGAAACACAGGGATTTCATTCTTTTTGGTTGGATATTTAGTTTTTATCAGCACCACATTTTGAAGAGACTATGCCTTCTCTGTTGTGTGTTTTGGTACCCTTGATGAAAATCAGTTGATCATATATGAGTAAGTTTATTTTTGGGCTCTTAACACATACACACACACACACAAACACAAGGAAATTTTTGGAGATGAATATATTTATTACCTGGATTGTGGTGATAATAACATCAGGTGTATATATGTCTAAATTTACCAAATTAGTTATGTGAAGTTTTTTTGTATACCAATTATATCTCAGTAAAGCTGGGAAAAAAATGGAACAAAGATGATCATATCCTGTAAATAGGTGGATAAAGATAAAAGACTTTATTTTTTTTTCTTGTAATTTCCCTAATAAACAGTTATACAGACAATGGTCAGCAAATTACAGCTTGAGGACCAGCCAACTGTTTTCGTAGATAAAGGTTAACTGGAACATAGCTTTCTTCATTTGTGTTTATGTATTTTCTGTGGCTGCTTTCATGCTACAACAGGAAAGGCGAATAGTTGTAGCAGCAACCATATGACTCATAAACATAAAATATTTACTGTCTAGTCCTTTGAGGAAGAGTCTGTCAGTCCTTGGTTTGAAGCAAAAATAACATTTTAAGTTAGGGTTTATAACATGTTTCAAAGTAAAATATTACAACAATAGAAGAAATGATAGGGTTAATTTGAATTGTATTGCTCTAAATTTATAACATTTTTGAAGTGGGAGCCGAGAATTGAGTAGAAACCTCAGAAAAGCATGAAATGTGAGGTGTTATATATTAAGTGATATAATGTTGACTCTAAATAGAATCAATAAATTAGTGTTGCTTAGTTTTGCCGTGCAGAAACTTCTAAAAAGTTTTTTTTTAAGTGCTGCATCAAAGAAACTAAAATGCATTTTGAGTTTATTCAAAATATCCTAGGAAAAGGATAACAGAAGAACAACAACAACAAAAACCACTGAAGGGACAATGAAAATAAGGAGCAAGATCAATAATACATGAAATGTAAATGAAATTAACACTTCAGTTGTCAGAAATCATTGGATTGGATTAAAAAAAAAACAAGCTATCTGAAAGGTACTGCTGTCTACAGGAAGCACAGGTTAAATACAGAGATACAAAGAAGCTGAAAGGAGGGGATGGGGAAATACATAACAGGCAAAGAGCATCTAAGAAAGCTAATATAGCTATATTATTACCAGACAAAGTAGACTTCAAGACAGAATATCTGTAAGAGTTAAAGAGGGACATTTAGTAATAATAAAAGAAGAATTTATAGGGAAGATATACAGCTCTAAATATGTGTGCAACTAATAATAGAGATTCAGAATTCACAAATTTAAAAAAATGGCAGGAGGAATAGACTATTACATAATTATGCTACAAGTTTTAATATTTATCTGTGCATAATTGATAAAATATGTACCCAGAAAATCACTAATATTTTAGATCTGAACCATACTACCAGAAAATTAATTGATATTTATAGATTATTATACCCAAAATTGTAAAGCACGCATTGTTTCATGTGCACATGGAATGCTCATCAAGATATATAATATGCTGATCAATATTTTCCTAGCATATTTCATTAGGAAATGATAGCTTTCTGACTAGATTGTGCTAGAGCAACTGAATATTCATGGTAAAAATAAATAAATAAATAAACCTTAAACAACACCTCACACTACCCACAAAATGAATTTAGAATCGATTATGGATGTAAATATAAAGAGCTGAAATTGTGAAATTCTAGAGAAAACATAGGAGAAAATATATGCAAATATGTGGTAGAAAGTAAACCAAAAATATCATCACTCATTAAGAAAAATACGAAAAATAGTAATAATAGACACATCTTAAATGCTAGAGTCTTTTTGTTCTTCAAAAGACATCATTAAAAAAGGAAAAGGTAAGCCATAGACTGGAAAAAAAAATCTTTGAAATAGTTGTTCACGGCAAAGAGTTTGTATCCATAGTATATAAATAATTCTTAAATGCAACAATAAGGCAAACAGCCCAATTAAAAATTGGCAGCAGTCTTGAATATAATTGCACCAAAGAGCATATGGTTGACCAGTATTTTTATAAAAACTGATAGCCATCATTTGTTATCAAAGAAATAAAGTTTAAACCACAATGAACCAGCACTACACACACATAATAATGATAAAGCTAAAAAAAGCTGACAATACCAAATGTAGATGGGGATATATTGCTACTGAAATTACCACATACTATTGCTGGGAGTGTAAAATGGGATTTCTCTTTTGAAACAAGCTTGTTAGTCCCTCACAGACTTCAATATGCTCTTACCAAGTAATCCAGCCATTCCTCTCCTAGAAGATAACTCAAGAGAAAAGAAAGCACACAAAGATTTATACACAGACTTTAATGGTAGCTTTATTTTAATAGTGTCTAACTACAAACAACCCCCAAAACCATCAACAAGTGAGTGGATAAACAACTTGTGATCTGATCTACTCATGAGATGGAATTTTACTCAATTATAAAAATGGAGAGAACCACTAATAAGCATAATACCTGACTGAATGGATCTCAAAAGTAATATATTGAATAAATACAACCAGACACAGAGAGTACATACTTTAAGATTCCACTTGTACGATTTCCTGAACAGGCAAAACTTATCTTTAGTAACAGAAATTATATTCTTTAGCTGGGGCTGAGGGTGGAGTTGATTGATCACAAAGGAGTAGGAGGTAACTTTAGGCGGTGATGGAAATCTCCTATATCTCGATTGTTCATTACATAGTAATATGTACTTTTCTAGACACAATGATATATTCACTTCACATGTGTGTATTTTTACTGTATGTAAATTATACCTCAATAAAGTATTACTGAAAAATGGGTGATATAGGCCAAATATTTGAGAATAGGAGGTGTTTCATAAATGCATGGCATTGGTTCTATTTAATGTCATCATATATATGCTTTTTCCAATCCATATTGTGTTAATATTTTTTTGAATATTTTGATTGCTCCTCAAGAATGCTCTGGCCCCTTTTTCCTCCCCTAAGCCCTAAATTACTCTACTTTGGGAGGAGACTGTAAACTGATTACCTTTATGCTAGCTCTGCTTCCCAAGATAACCACTACCACCTTTCCCCAACTGTATCTCTTATTTAAAGGACAGTGACTGCTACATTAATAATATTGACTGACAATGTATTGGTAACAAAGTTCACGTATACCAGTTAAAGCAAAAAGATATGAATCCAGTTTTAGAACATTACCATTTTGTAAGTGAGACCGTCATTACTGAGTAGAATAAAGGAAAAAAACCATAGTGGGTAGGACACAGTACTCCAAAACTATTTCTCACAGCTTCTTTATATCATTTTGCATAGGCATTACATCCAGTGTGTAGAGGATAAGAAACAGTTTGAAATCACAAATAGTTTCTTTTTCCCTGAGAGAAAAAAAATCTTAATAATATTCAGTGACCTCAGAAAAGAATAAAACAGGAGTTCCCATTGTGGCTCAGTGGGTTAAGAGCCCTCTAATATCCATGAGGATGTGGCTTCGATCTCTAGTCTCGCTCAGTGAGTTAAGGATCTGGCATTGCTACAAGCTGCAGCGTAGTTAACAGATGCATCTCTGATTTGACCCCCCTAGTCTAGGAACTTCCATATGCTGCAGGTGCCAGCCCTAAAAGAGGAAAAAAAAGATAAAGAAAAAAAAAGTAATAAACAAAACAAAGAAATCCAGGGGAGTTCCTGTTGTGGTAATGAATCCAACTAGGAACCATAAGGTTGTGGGTTTGATCCCTGGCCTCGCTCAGTGGGTTAAGGATCTGACATTGCTGTGACCTGTGGTGTAGGTTGTAGACGCAGCTCGGATCCCGCATTGCTGTGGCTGTGGCGAAGGCCGGCAGCTACAGCTCCAATTAGACCTTTGGCCTGGGAAACTCCATATGCCATGCGTGCAGCCTAAAAAGACCAAAAAAAAAAAAAAAGCTTCAAACTTAGAAATGTACACTTAAGTGTACGAATATTATATATCTAATGTTTCTATTCTCAAGAGTTTGTTTAACACTTAAAGGGATTTTTTCCAGTAGATATTGGGCAGTAATAAAATCAGTCTGTGAGGAGTTCCTGTCATGGCTCAGTGATTAATGATGCTGACTAGTAACCATGAGGACGAGAGTTCAATCCCTGGCCTCGCTCAGTGGGTTAAGGATCCGGCATTGCCATGAGCTGTGATGTAGGTTGCAGATATGGCTCAGATCCCACACTGCTGCAGTTGTAGCTCCAATTCGACCTCTAGCCCCTCCATATGCAGCCCTAAAAGTACAAAAGACAAAAAAAAAAAATCAGTCTGTGAAAGAATCAAAGGACTTCTTAGTTCAGTGGAATCAAAGCCATCTCCCAAACCTCCAAGTGTCTATTTAAGCACCTGGCTTTTGTCCATCTTCCTGAAGGGATAATTAATGGCTGGGAACAGTGCAGAACTTGCTCCAGAGTCATGCCAGAAACCAGATTTACAGTGATCAGGAGAGAGATTCCACAGATGATTGCCCACAAACTGATCCATTGTCTTTTCTCACAGGACATTTTTTGATGTAGCCATTAAGAAAGTCAATAGAGGTTGTCTTTTTATAAATTCTTTCCAGATTTCAGACCAGAGGATATAACCAAAGTCTTATAATAACACATTCTTTATGTGAGCATTCCTTAGGAAATTACCTTCTTTCATCATTCTAATGAACTTAGTCTATTTGTAAGGAACTCATCAAAATGACAGTTGCCGGTAGCCTCAGGATCTAACTGCCAGCAGATACCTCTCTGCAGTCAGATCCAGACCAGTGCTTCTTAGCAGTATGATAACAACAGTTACTTGTGCCCTCATCTTTTTCTTGCACTAGGAATCATATTCACTGATCTTTTGCTTATTTTCAGAGAGTCACAGTGATTCTGTTTCAGCAGCTACTTTCCTTTATTCACATCTAAATCCACTTTATTAATTCAAGTTATATGTTTTGGAGAAAGTAAATGTTCCTAGAAGATAAACAGCATACCTTCTGGGCTCCTCTCCAGCTCACTTGAACACCTCTTGCTCCCTGCCTAAATGACATTCAGCACATTCATATTCAGCACTGGACCACCCACATGTGCAGCAACAGCACTTGCCAAGAAGTTAATGTGCTTTCTAAGTACACCATTGAACATTCAGTCCTCTCATCCTGAGAGCTGCTGGGTCAGTTCATCCATCTGTTCCCCCTCCATGCACACACCCCAACCAATGGCCGCTTAAATGAGCACAAGGCTTTCAGAAACTGTTTTTAAGGAATGTATAGCTTTAGGTAAGACTGAATATATTTATTTGCTGCCTATTGTATATTCATTATTTCTGAGTTAAATGCTTCTTAAACACATGTAGTTCTCATTCTAGAGACTTAACCAATCCTTATCTTTATAAATTTCTGACTTGATAATACTTTCAGATAACAGTATAATACAGCAAATCTGCGCTGAGTCCCAGAGGTAAATTGTAGTTTAAGATTCTGTACTCAAAATAGGCAGAATAGGGAAGCAGGGATCCTGTTTAGATTAGTGTAAATAGCATCTTATCAAGAAATCCAGCAGCCTGTTCAGTCTTTGTGTGTCAATTAGGGGGAAAAAAAAAAGTGTTCCTTTGTTGAAGCAGTTGGAACTTCTATCCCAGAGCACAAGTGGTTGCAAGAGAAGGAGAGTCTGGATTTCAGCCCTTCTCACTCCTTCAGCCAGGCCCACGTGGTAGTGAGCAATCATACCCCAAAACACTGGGTGTTAGAACAAAAGGGGCTTTGGACGGCTTGGATTCAGAATGCAAGTTACTCCACAGTGGCTTACATAAGACAGGTTGTTTAAGAGCACTAATCTTCTCTTTCATCTTTCATAAAAGGAAAATGGTAAGAATATTCTCGTCCTGCAGGGAATTGTGAATATTAAAAAACATAACGTATGCAAGTGATTGGCACGGTGCCTGGCAAACAGCAAAAACTAACCACATAAGTGCCTTTAATAGTCTTATTTTTGTCTGGGAGAGATGAAGCATCAATTCTTCTGTAAGCCTAGAACTATTTTATCACCTAGATTAAGCTTTCTCCCAACATCACATTTAGAAAATTTTCTGTGCACAGGTACAACACTGGAAGCAGGCTTGTGAATAGGAAGACAGGGGAAAGCATGTCATAAGAATTTAGTGAGAAGTTATCCATCTATGGACATATATGTTTTCTATGAAGAGAAAAGAAAAATCTTTCAGTATCTGATATTACACAACTGAACAGAAATAAATTGAATCTCTAATAGTACATTGTCTTTGGGATTGTCCCTTTGGGCATATCCTATTCAAATTGTGAACATTGGTATGTTTTTCATGCACTGTTTCTGTTATATAATTCAGATTTCCATAAAATTTCCCCACACTGTACATAACCTCAAGGGAGGAGTGTGTTGTCTATTCTCTGACTGTTGCTTTGAGGAAAGCTGTAATAAGAAAGAAAGGGCAGGAAAGCCTAAAGTGACTGGCTTTTGAGTTATATGTGAAATGTCCTTTGGGGATTCCCAGAAAAAGGAAGGGAAAAGTTTTAGGAGCCTTATAAAAATATAGACCCTAGTAAATAAGCAGATACATTTTTTTTTAATATTTCTTGACTCATAAATATTCTTGTATATTTAAAAGAAATGCAAATAGTAGTTATGTTTCCTTTATGGACCATGTAAGAATTAGCAATTAAGTTTCTAAATAAATGGTTGCTAGTTACTTCAGTGACTTGATTCTCTAGCAGTATTTTTTAGGTGTGGGATGTATAGCACCAGCCAGAGGAAATAGAAATGATGAGAGAACAAAAGTATAGTCACTATTTTTACAAAACCGTGTATTCACTAGCAAACAGGAGATTTGTTCTTAGCCTAGGAATTGGATGGTATGTATATTTAATCTGTTTCTGTTTCTGAACCTGCTTCTGCCTTATGAAATGTAATGATCTATAGAATTTCTTCTGCAACCTCAGTTGTCTCTAATCCCCTTGTAAGCACATGCGTATGTATTCTAGAGTTGGCTCATTAGCAGACATAGTTGTGATATGTGAAACAAAGGGCCTAACTCTTGAAGGGTTGCAGAAGAGTCAGAAAATAAATCTAGAGCCGTAAGTATGATGTAGCCAAATGTAGTGCTCCAGATAGCTACTCTGGCCTTGTACTTCTTCAACAATGACGAGAAAGTTTGGTGTGTACTTCCTGCACGCACTGACAGTTGATAATACACTATATATTAATGAAATGTTTTTCTAAAATATAAAATGATGCAAAATAGTTTTGTATTCTTTCTGCCTTGAAAGTACTTCCTGCAATATTTCTGAAAAGAGAGATTTCTAAATGCATTTTAGCCTAACATTCCTGAAATTATATATATTGAGGAGGGTAGGGATTAGACTCTCAGTCTGAAAGCCAGCTTCCTTTGCATATTTAGTGAATGAATATGCATCCATTTATTTCTTCTCACAAAATATTCAATCAGAACTTTTTGAGAAATGACATGTAGACCAGACAAGGGCAGTAGTCTGCATTATTTCAGTAATTATGATATTCATATTAACTTTCAAGATGTGCAATTCAAGCCAAGTAATATCCCTCTGCATATTTGCCCTTCCAACTTCTGTGAAGGCTGAGAGAGGTTAATATTTGTAAAAGTACTTTTTAAACTGTAAATTCATAGATAGAGATACTTTTTTCATCTCTCAAGATTTTTCTCGCTCCATGAGTCCATCGTTGTAGTCATAGATTGTAATAGAATAACTTTTTTTTTTTTTGTCTTTTGTTGTTTTAGAGCTGCATCCGTGGCATGTGGAGGTTCCCAGGCTAGGGTAATCAGAGCTGCAGCTGCTGGCCTGTGCCACAGCCACAGCAACATGGGATCCAAGTTTCATCTGCAACCTACACCACAGTCCACAGCAATGCCAGATACTTAACCCACAGAGCTAGGCCAGGGATCAAACCCGCAACCTCATGGTTCCAAGTTAGATTCGTTTCTGCTGAGCCACAACGGGAACTCCTAGAATTAACTTTTAACACCAGTCCTAAACATGTAATTCTGGTTAGTGTCTCAAATACTTGATAGAGTAGTAGTGAGCAAAGGCCCTTGGGCCAGCTCTATCTTATACAAAGGGATAACTGAAGTATGGAATTAATGAGCTGCCTTTTCTTCTTTTCCTGTACAAGTCTCTCCTCCACCAATAGTACGCCACCTTAATTCGCAAAGGAGCTCTCCAGGTTATTTTTCTTTATAAATGTATTTTTTTAATACACATAATACTTATTTAGATATTTCCAAGTAAAATATCAATGTATTTATAATTTTTATTTCCAAACTTTCTCTAAAACCCTTAGCAATTTTCTATTTACATACTTAAAGTGAAAGCTAATTGCTTCATCAAACCTAAATCATCTTTTAAAACTTTTGGACCCGATCCTAATCTAAGCCTATTCTGGAAAAACAAAACAAAACAAAGCAAAACAAAACCTCCTATTGTTCATTTTTAACATAATTTTTGGCAAAGTATATTTGGGGATTTAGAGTAAAAGATTATTCATTTAAGTTGAAATGTTTCTGGTAAATGCATGTATTTATTTTGTATTACCCAAGACAACTGCATGTATTTGGAGTGTAATCCGATAACTACTTTATATAAATATTTTGTTTTCTAGGCTAATGCCAAAAAGGGTCCAGAGGTGACTCAGTTGTGTTGAAATAGTACTTCGTTAAATTAAAAATAAAAAATAAATGGGAATGCATTTAAAATTGCCTATTTTAGGATTTAAATTGCTTCAAATTCCTGTGCTTTTAAGTAATAACAGTGGAACCAACTGTGGAACTTATCCTAGATAATTTTCTTTTCTTTTTTCCATTTTTTTTTTCTTTATGGGAGAGCGTGCAGTGGTGATTAATATTTACTAAATATTTACCTGTTTTCCCAGTGCTATGATAGGTATTTTATAATATAGACTACACCACATAACTTTAAAAGAATAAATTTTATATTTTGATCCATTTGGATCTCTAGAGATATCTCTTTAACCTAGCTACCTCCAGAAAATAATGATTCCTGAGAACCTGAAAACCTAATTGACAGAGTCCTTACCAGTAACAAATGAATTTAGTAGTAGTAGTAGTAGTAGTAGTAGTAGTATTAGTGATTATACTGTATTCATTACTTCTTTATTCTATTAAGTAAAGAATCTTGACTTGGAGTTCCCGTCGTGGCTCAGTGGTTAACGAATCTGACTAGGAACCATGAGGTTGCGGGTTCGATCCCTGGCCTTGCTCAGTGGGTTAAGGATGCGGTGTTGCCATGAGCTGTGGTGTAGGTCACTGAAAGGGCTCGGATCCCGTGTTGCTGTGGCTGTGGCAAAGGCCAGCAGCTACAGCTCCTATTAGACCCCTAGCCTGGAACCTCCATATGCCACGAGTGCGACCCTAGAAAAGGCAAAAAGACCAAAAAAAAAAAAAAGATTCTTGACTTTATATGGTAGATTCCCTGCTCAAAAAAATCATGAACCTTCTGAGGAGTGTCTTATATTTGGGGAGAATTTTTACAATGGGAAACATATCACATTAACATCCAACTGAGGTGGATATGTTTGGCTTGAGCATTTAGTGATTAGTACAAATGGACCCTTTTCTTGCAAGATGTAATTATTAAACCATATTACTTCTGAATACCCTACTTGCAGTCTGAGTGATTTGTATCCAAATAACCAAGGGCAGGAGTCTTGGTAAGTTATATAGTCTTTGCACCTGATTATCGTTTTTATGGTTTCTACCTCCTAGTAAATAGTTTTGAGGCCGTATTCTTTGGTCTTATTTTAATGGCCTCTGCCTTTCTAGATATTAAGGGAAAGGCTAATATATGAAGATGATTTTAGGGGAATTTGTTATAATTGGATCTTGTGTTCATTCTGTGTTTCAAAAAATGAAGTACAAATGATATTTTAATTTAGATAATTTGAACTCATTAGAGGTAAATAATTTTCCAAATATTTATTTCTATAAACGCATTTCCTCTAAACATGTAATCATTTAGGAGTATCTGTAAAGGAAATTTTTTTTTTGTATTTTTGCCTTTTTTATGTAGAGCCGCACTTGCGGCATATGGAGGTTCCCAGGCTAGGGGTCTAACAGGAGCTGTAGCCGCCGGCCTTCGCCACAGCCACAGCAACATGGGATCCGAGCCGCATCTGCAACCTACACCACAGCTCACGGCAACGCCGGATCCTTAACCCACTGAGCAAGGCCAGGGATCGAACCCGCAACCTTATGGTTCTTAGTTGGATTCGTTAACCACTGAGCCACGAAGGGAACTCCTCTAAAGGAAAATTTAATTAAATGATAAGGTATAATATTCAAATTAAATTAAATTATTAAAGCAAACTATAAAAAGACTAAGTTTTCCACACAAGTCTGAGTATCTCCTTTCAATGGTTTTTGTTAATTAGGAAAAAAACATTGTTATCTATGTAATTTTAATTGCTTAATGATAAATTTTAATAAATAGTGTGATTTTATGAAGCTTTTTTGTGAGCATGTCATGAGAATCTGCTATATGGTGTTTTTCCAAATATATTTTATAATATTATGTTAGTAATGCTAATCAGCTTCACCCTTATGTGGATCAAGCAAGAAAACTTAATGCTTAATAACTGAAATTTGTCAACTTCTAAGTAATGTCCAAGTACATTATTCCATTTTGCTTTGTAACAGTTTTTGTTATTTGAGTGATATTACTGGATGATCTATTGATTATTCCAGTGACTTTTGTTTATTTAAATAAAGCTTCAAAAGAAATTTATGTAAAGGCTTTCACTAACATGACTGCAATTAAATTGAAATTATCTAATTTTTCTAAAAAAATGACCCTAAAAATAAATGGAAAGGAATTGGGCTAATTTTTTTTTTAACATTTCAACTAGAAAATAGTGAAATAGTCTGTCAAGGTCCTACTGAAACTGGTGGTACTTATTTGAGTGTTCTGTTCTAGAGAGATATTTTCACCAATGATATTAACAAGTTTAAATATCTTTTTCCAATCAACGTTTCATTTAATGTACTTTTGATGACAACTCTGTAAGCACTAAGTACCTGAATACTCCCCATTCCATCTCTAAAAATACAGATGCAAATGACTGTTTAATTGAAAAATTTTAGTAGCAATATTCTTTGAGTTCAGTTGGTTTTCTTCATATTCTTAACTAATAGGACAGTATATAAAAGATGAGGTATCTGCCTTCACGGTGTATATAACATATTAAAAGATAAATCGAGGAGTTCCCATTGTGACTCAGCCATAAAGAACCCAACTAGTATACGTGAGGGTGTGGGCTAAATCCCTGGCCTATCAGTGTGTTAAAGATCTGGTGTTGCCGTGAGCTGTGGTATAGGCCACAGACATGGCTCAGATCTGTGGCAAAGACTGGCAGCTGTAGCTCCACTTTGACCCCTGGCCTAGGAACTTCCATATGCTACAGGTGCAGACCTAAAAAAAAAAAATGGAAAAGAAAAAATGTTAAATTGAAAGAACCGTACATAGAAATGTGGGAAATATTACAATTCGGGCAGTGCATGAAACTAGTAGAAAATGTGATAGCCACCACCTTTTCAAAATGATGCAAGATATAATAAGACGTGAGAATTGAAATAGGATTATTCTAAAACAACAAGGATGTAGTTGCTTTAAGCTGTTTACTCCACCCTACTGGCTCCAGTTGCATTATGTCTAAACCTGGGAAAGGGCCTCTAATCAGAAAAAGTGAAATGATCATATAGAGGATATCTGCAGGAATTCTGATATAGTAGATTAAAATTACAATGTGTTTTCCTGATTAAATGTCAAGTATTGTAATATAAATAATTATCATTAGAAAGAGTAATTAAAGAAGGGAAGGACAGTCATGATTTGGGCACCAAAAGATAAGAATTGAAGTTTAATTAAGTCCCATTTGTTTATTTCTGTTTTTATTGTCCTTACTCTGACACATGGATCTGAGAAGATGTTGCTATCATTTATGTCAGAGAGCGTGTGGCCTATGCTTTCCTCTAAGAGTTTTATAGTTTCTGGTCTTATATCTAGATCTTTAATCCATTTTGAGTTTATTTTTGTGCATGGTGTTAGGAAGTGTTCTAGTTTCATTTTTTTACATGTAGCTGTCCAGTTTTCTCAGCACCACTTATTGAAGAGGCTGTCTTTCGTCCAATGTATATTCTTGGCTCCTTTATCACAGATTAGTTGACTACAGATGCGTGGATTTAATTCTGGGCTTTCTATCCTGTTCCACTGATCTGTATTTCTGTCTTTGTGCCAGTACCATATGGTTTTGATGACTGTAGCTTTGTAATAGAGTCTGAAGTCAGGGAGCCTGATTCCTCCAATTCCATTTTTCTTTTTCAGGATGTCTTTGGCTATTCTTGGTTTTTTGTGTTTCCAGACAAACTTTAAACTATTTTGTTCTAGTTCTTTGAAAAATGTCATTGGTAATTTGATAGGGATTGCATTGAATGTGTAGATTGCCTTGGGTAGTATAGTCATTTTGATAACATTGACTCTTCCAATCCAAGAGCATGGTATGTCTTTCCACCTATTTAAGTCATCCTTGAGTTCTTTCATCAGCGCCTTATAATTTTCAGAGTGCAGGTCTTTTGTCTCTTTAGGCAGGTTTATTCCTAAGTATTTGATTCTTTTTGATGCGATGGTAAACGGGATTGCTTCTCTAATTTCTCTTTCTGATCTTTCATTGTTGGTATATAGAAATGCAGTTGATTTCTGTGTATTAATTTTACAACCTAAATGCTCATCGACAGAAGAGTGGATAGGGAAGATATGGTACATATACACAATGGAATGTTACTCAGCCATTAAAAAGAACGAATTACCAACATTTATAGCAACATGGATGGGCTTAGAAATTATCATGCGAAGTGAAACCAGTCAGACAATTAGACAGCAACACCCAGTGCTACCGCTTACATGTGGAAACTAAAAAGACACAATGAACCTTCTTACAGAACAGACAATGACTCACAGACTTTGGAAAACCTTGGTTTTTCAAATAAGACAATCTGGGGGGTGGGGGATGCACTGTGGATATGGGATACAAAATCTGTAAAATTGACTTGTGATGATTTATGTACACCTATAATTGAAATAAAATCCATTAAGAAAAAAAAAAAAGATAAGATTTGAAAAGAAGGTAAAAATTATACCAAGAAAGCATTTTGGTTTAAGGAGTCAAAGTGTGTGAGGATGAAACAAGAGTTTTAGCAACTTTCTGTCACTGGCAGACTGAGTCATTACAATGTAAGCAAAGCAAATGCAATCAGGAGAAGAGTTTACTGATTCATTTATGCAACAAATACTGAGCTAGAAGTCTTTTGTTGGTGTGAAGTGATGAGTGAAATTAGATGTTATTAGAATAAACTGTAGTAATTTCAAACAATAGACATCTAAAGATCTGTCTGCAAATGCAAGACAAAAAAAGTCAAAGATGAGTGGGCAAGATTTCCTTTTACAAAGGAATTTAGCCATATACCCTATAAAGTTTATTCCCAGTTTCTGTTTTATTTCCTTTGTAAAAGTGCTCTATACATATTAAGAATTTATCAGTTTTAAAGTAAATTCATGTTAACATATATTTATTGAAAATATTGTTCTAGCGGGTAGATTTTTAAAGAAAAACCATGCTATTTTTTAAAGTTTTTCCAGGTGGGAAATAGAGCACCAACTTAATAAAAAGTGATTTTTTAGAGAGTGAGAAACCTATTTTATTTTAGCAGTTTTATTCTGAAGAGGTGTAACCTACATAAAAACATTACAGTGTAACCAAAGCAACTATACCTATGCCTGGACAAATTTAAAAGCTTTCTATTAGAGAGCCAGGTGATTTGTAAAGAGTAATAATATTGTCAGTAATTTTATTACTTATCCAATCAATCAATAAGCTTGCTCTCCAGGGGTTTAAATTCTAAGGCAGGTCTTGCTTGTTAACATGTAGTCATGGGGCAGTTGGTCTCAATATGGTATTTACAACTCTGACTCTAGCCAAAGATCCATAAATAAAGCCAGTTATGTTACAATTTAAAAATAATGTTCTAACCACTGGTCATAGGAAAACATATTGGCTGTCTCAAGATGGAAGGACAGAGTATGGATAAACACTTCTCCGTTTTAAGTACAGAGACACTTCACCTAAATTATTTAGTTGGGCTATAAATTGTTATACAACTTGTAATTTTATTTTTACAAATTCCAAACAATCACTAACTGAGAGATGTCGTTATTACTTCATGGCTGTATATGTTTTGCTGTTGCTATGTTCTTGTTTCCTGCATAAGTATTGACAAGTTATCATAGTTGAACAAGCTCCTGAGGACATTAAGTTTTATTGCTGCTGTGACATTTGCCTTAATTCTAAGATAAATTGTCCTTTATCAGACACAATATTATTTTTAAGTATTTATTTACATAATTTCCATTTTTTCATTCCTTCATATTACTTTACCACCTTTCTAATCAAATGAAAACAGAACCATCAACTCAGTAATAATTCTTACTTTTAGTAAGTAATAATTCTTACTTTTAGTAAGTAATGATTGCTTACTTATAGTGAGATGAGGCCTAGTATTATATATCATATAAATAAATACCAATTATAGATAATAAGATGAGTACACTAATTCTTTTTAAAACAATTCCTTTAAGTTTACAGAATGAAACCTTTTGTCCTCAAAATATACCTTCTGTCTTAACTATCATGATACTCTTACATGGCTTTGAATCAAAACAGTAAGCTTTCCAAAGAATAGGATCCTAAGAGTTAAGGTAATGCTTCACTCTTCTTCCAGGATGAGATGCATGAAGTCATTTTCTTTTTTTTTTTGTCATTGATATTTATTTTATTTTATATTTTATTTTTTGTTTTAATGATTTTTATTTTTTTTCCGTTATAGATATTTTACAGTGTTCTGTCAATTTTCTGCTGTACAGCAAGGTGACCCAGGCACATATGCATATATACATTCTTTTTTCTCACATTAGCATGCTCCATCATATCTGACCAGGTAGTTTCCAGTGTTACACTGCAGGATCTCGTTGCTTATCCATTCCAAAGGCAATAGTTTGCATCTATTAACCCCAGATTCCCAGTCCATCCTATTCCCTCTTCCTCCCCCTTGGCAACCACAAGTCTGTTCTCCAAGTCTCTGATTTTCTTTTCTGTGGAAAAGTTCATTTGTGCTGTATATTAGATTCCAGATATGTGATCATTTTTCATCTCAATGAGAGATTCTGATGAATGTTTAGTCTCTGAAGATTGGAAAATTAAAAGTCCACTCCCAGTATCCTGTCAGAGGCCAAGTGCTGATCAGTTGTTTACTGCATTGATTTTTGAATTAATCAGGCTTCTTTATTTCCCAAATTGCATAATTTTTTAAGACAGTCTCTTCTTACTGATTTCCTGCTGAGAGTTTCTTTTTTATCCAGTCCGTCATCTTCTTTCTCATCAGTTACAGTTGTAAAATACACAGTGGATTTATATTGCACTTCTGATTAAAAACTTAGATAATCACAGTTTCTGTAGAAGCTGTTTTTTATTTCCAATATGATTTAAGATTTATTAGTTTGAAGAGAAAGTAGTTATGGTTCCAAAAATTGCATGTTCTTCTTTCTGCCCTTTGGAGAAAGGAAAGAGAACTGCACAGATTTTTATTGAAATATAATGTTTAATAGATTGTTAGGAGTAATCTACTGCCTTAGCCAGCCTGTTCATCTAAACACAATATGACTCTGAGTCCAAAAGCATTTGACTGTTTTGGTTAGCTTCTGCTAAAAATACATAGTCATAAAGCTGTGATTCCTGTGATTTTTATTTTTTTTTTATTTTTTATTTTTTTTGTCTTTTTTGCCTTTATCTAGAGCCGCACCTGCGGCATATGGAGGTTCCCAGGCTAGGGGTCTAACAGGAGCTGCAGCTGCCAGCCTTCGCCACAGCCACAGCAACACGGGATCCGAGCCGTGTCTGCAACCTACACCACAGCTCGCGGCAACGCCGGATCTTTAACCCACTGAGCAAGGCCAGGGATCGAACCCGCAACCTCGCGGTTCTTAGTCGGATTCGTTAACCACTGAGCCACGAAGGGAACTCCTGATTCCTGTGATTTTTAGAACTCTTTTTTTTTTATTCAGTGTATCATCAGTATTTAAGGTTGCCATAGATCTCTTAGCTCCTCTTATACTAATAAATACCCTTTTGAAAAGTGTTAAACCATTTAATTATTTTCAATGATTTGCAAGTGTGTTTTTGTCAAATTTCTCTGTAATTGCCAATTTGATTATAATTAATTTCTCATTCAGTTGTTTGATATCACTGAATTCTTTTCACACTGGAAAATGAAAACCAGTAGATTCACTCTGTAACTTTTCTCCCATTCGAGTACTGGTTAAAATACTTTGAGAATAATTAGACTATAGGGTAAATATCAAATATTGTGTTGAACAAGACACTTCCTCAGCTAGCGCTTACCTATTCTTCCTGCCTCACTCAAGCACATGCATTGTGTCAACCAGTATAGGAGGAGTTAATGAGAACATCCTTCGTCAAGAGTGCAGAGTTTGGTGGGGAAGACAGACACTGCATATTACAACCTTACCAGATCCTGTGGTAGTTCTAAAATAATGTCTTCAAGACATTCATTTTTCTCCACCTAAGGCCATGCTTTATTTCTTCTCTTTTTTATGCCTCTGTCCTTTAATATCAATAAAGATGTCAGATGTGTTCCCATTATGGCGCGGCAGGTTAAGGACCCAACTAGTATCCATGAAGATGTGGGTTTGATTCCTGGTGTTGCTCAGTGGGTTAAGGATCAGGCATTCCACCAGCTGCATTGTAGGCTGCATACATGGCTCGGGTCTGGCATTCTTGTGGCTGTGGTATAGTCCAGCAGCTGTAGCTTTGATTAGAACCCTAGCCTGGGAACTTCCATATGCCAGCAGGTGTGGCTCTAAAAAAAAAGGAAAAAAAAGATGTCAGTTATGTAGGTTGCAATAAAGAATGTTAATTACTCTTTCATGGATGGTCCCATAATGTTTATTTACTATTCTCTATTATATATCTTCGGTTGTTTTATTTCATTTTTAAATTTTGTTTGGTTCACCCATGGCATGCAAAAGTTGGCAGGCCAGTGATCAAACCCACCTATTCATTGAGGTTTAGTTTGGCGGAATTCTCTGCTAAATTGAGAGCGTGTCTTTCAAGAACAAATTTTTATAGGATCTGCTCAAGCAATCCAGTAGTATCATTAGCAAGGAGTGATTGTGTTAATATAGACATATTTCTCATTTTCCTATACCAGTGAGGGACAATCTTTCCTAGTATACGCTATATCTGAGATTGCTGTTTTTACTGATCTTCCTCATATGTGGTGCCTCATTTCCAACTTCTCATCTTGAATTGGCCTATTAACCTCATTTCCTATAGGCCTAAAATTCTAGCTCCCAAGGGTACAAAGGATAACAACCCTTCTTTTCTCCTTTAAATCCTATTGTGTCTGGTTTTCAGTTCTTTGCTTTTTGACCCTGAGAAATAGATATGCATCTAAAAGAGATTTCTATTACACTTTTATCTAACATTTTAGAAGAAATTAACATGTTATATATTTGTAATATCCCTTTTACATTGGGTTTTATAAAATAATACTTTGAAACTGAACTTTAATCACTGTGAGAAGCTATTTGCAAAATAGGATAAATGTAATATTATATACATTTGATTTAAAAATGCAAACAAATTAATTTTTCTCTAATATATTTTAAGATTATTTTAAAATCCAGTATCTGAGGTAGTCATACATAATGTATCTAAAAATTATCTGCTAGTTTAGATAATGAATGTAGTTCCAGGTCAGTCTAAAAAGATTTAAACTGGGATAATGTTGCATTAAAAAGAAAAAAAATATAAAAGAGAATGAAATTTTTAGGAACATACTTGCTGGAAGGAAAAAAAAATGCCTGAAGGATTAAAAGAAGAAAAAAATATGAATTTTTTCCCTGTTTAACCAGCAGATGTCATGTTTTGTTGTCAGAGCCTAAGGTTATTATAAGAGTATTTCTTTAATATTACTATATTCTTCTTACACAAGGATTGTATTAAATATGTTTGGCTCTGAAATAAGAGAACAAATTTGTGGGGGTTTTTTAACTCTTAAAATAGATTTCTCAAAATCAGAAAGCATATGTCCTTTGTAAAGTCTATCTAAAAGAGGTTTAGAACAAAGTGCTCTGAGACATAGTAAGCATATCTATGTCTAACTATAACTGCTCAAAATTATTTCTTGTCTTTAATTTATTAATAATCAGTATTATTTATTCACCATCTAAAAACTATTTTTCAACTTTAATTCTAAGGTGGTGGAATTATTCAACTAAAGTAAAACTTTTATGTTAGCACTCATGAATCATCACCATTTATATTCTGTGCCCAACCTGCCCGGCTAGCTCAGTCGGTAGAGCATGAGACTCTTATATTCTGTGCTCGGATTTCTTTATCTGTTATATGAGACATTAGTACCGGTCATCTCTATTTCCTTTTCTAATCCAATATTTTATGAAAAAAATTACAGATGATAAAACTCATATGTAATGCAGAAGTAATGTGAATAGGGTATTTTCAGAATATATCAAAAAGCCTTTGTAATAACCTGCAATTAATATAAAGATAATGATGGAATTTTAAAGTTTGACCTATTTGGAATATT
Organism: Catagonus wagneri; assembly: GCA_004024745.2. Classification (NCBI taxonomy): domain Eukaryota; kingdom Metazoa; phylum Chordata; class Mammalia; order Artiodactyla; family Tayassuidae; genus Catagonus; species Catagonus wagneri. The sequence goes on from PVHT021183528.1 coordinate 2,588,264, forward strand.
TAAAAGAGGGTTAGAGTGTAACTTAATTTTTAACAACCTTGGAAATAGATTCTGATAATCAAATACATATTATTCACAAGGTCATGAGGATTTTATTTAACTTCAGTGTAAACTGCTCAATAAGTTAGAAAGTGTTTATTTAAATAAACAGTTCTAGGATTATGGCAGTTCTAGGATTATGACATGCAGCCAAATAATTACTCCCTGGCAGTCAACAAAAAGCAGGGTTAGACTAAGGGTAACAAACGTTAAGTGGAATTTATAAATAAGTGTGCTTAAAACAATGGAAGTAATATAATAAATATGCATATAGATTTGAGACAGCTTTACCTTAATGGCCTTTTTGTGTACAGTCACCCACACATCTCAACCCTGCTAAATGGCTGCTAAATAATTAACTGAATACCTCTAGTGAAGGGAAAATCATATTTAGAAAGTGTTGGTAGAACATTTCTAAGTCAAAATATATACCCTTTTAATAGATACTCACTGGCATTCATCTTATTTCACAGATCTGTTAAAATTTAGTTGATTTTCTTTCTCTGTGATAAAGTTTCAACTCTAAGAACACCCCATGTGCCAGTTTTTGAGAAATTATTTTTCCTTTTTGATGCTAAATAGCCTCTGGTTGTGACTTTATTCTCCCCTTATTTCTATTTGAGTATATCGTTTGTTTCAAGAAAAAAGCGATACTTAGAACTAAATTTAATGACCCTCTTGGCTAATAAACAAAAGGAAACCCCTCTTCTTCCTGCTCCCCTCAAAAAAAATAAAGTGAAAAACCAACCACTGATGCTCTTCTCTCCTCAATTCAGTCTAGACATTAACTTCTAATGAAAATACTCTAAATTCACATTACTTTCTTAAATAGCTCATTATTTCATTTATAGGTTTTGAGTGCTTATTTTTAATCAAAACCCCTAGGTGTTTATCTAGGTTACTATTCAGGGCTACTCCTCAATAACAGTTTGAAAAATTTAGTCCCAAACACAAGTTGTCAGTGATGTTTTGGTTATTGAGTCCTTCATTCAGTATATTGTATTCCTCTTATCTAGACTGCTAAATGTTGTGAACATGATTTTGTGCTATCATTTAGTTGATAAGTAAAATTATCATGTGAGATCAGAGGAAAAATGAATGTGATGCCTCTTTTCCAAAAACCTCCTTCTATGCAAGATTCATTGTGTAGAACTGATAATCCTCTTTCAATTAAACTGAATGAACATAGAACATTTTTTAATGCACACAGTGTTTATGTAGGAGATTTCCAAAAGTTACTAAAATTTAGATATGTAATTCAATGTATTTGATTTTACTAGTATACTTCTCAGAAATTAAATTTAGTTCATCTGATATTCTGTTTTCCTGGCAAAACTCTCCAGGGGAAAAGAGACCATCACTTTCATTCTTAGTGTTCAAAATCCAACCTTGAACTATCTGTAATAAATTTTTATGAATCAACTCTTCTGCAGTCCCTAGATAACAGGTGACTAATGAAGGAAAAGAAAAACCAGGTAAGAAAAGTCCCTGCATACAGGATCCCAGGAGGAAAAACCCCAGGAAGATATTTAGTATTTAATCTAAATTCAAATAAAAAGAAAAATTATTGAATAATGTAAAACTCATTAAATCATAATCCAGTAAAAATCACAGAGCTATTTGACAAATCTGAGAAAATATAAGCAATCTCTTGGAAGATGGAGACCATACCTCCTTATTCATTGTATTCCCAATGCCTAGAATACTACTTGACATGCAATGGGTGCTCACTAAATATTGCTGATTTAGTAAATAAATGTGTTGATTGGTGAAAATCTGAGGGTGTGAAAAAAATCTGTATCTCAGAATATCAGGAAATTGACATATAATTTCGAATGGTCTGTGCACTTTTCAATTTGGCAATTACAAGAAAAAATGTGGATTATTTAGGTATTTTACATACACTATGCGTACTTCACCTATCTTTAAACTCTAGGTTAAATTTTCTTTGCTATTAACCAAAGTTCTTGTGTTGTTAAGTTTTTATTTGGTTAATTTCAATTTTATTGACCAAAGACACAGGTTATTATATTCACTTTTTTTTTGACAGAGTTGATCATTTGCTTGCTGATATACTTTATTATTTATTTTTATTGATGTATAATTGATATGTAATGCTATATTGAATATATGCAATATGATATTATACTATACTTTGGGTGTACAATATAGTGATTCAATATTTATAGATTATACTCCATTTAAAGCTATTACAAAATAATGGTTTATTTCCCTGTGCTGTACAATATGTCCTGTTGCTTATTTTGTACATAATATTTTGTGTCTCTTAATCCCATACCTCTGCCTCACTGATACACTTCTTTTGACTTCTAGGATGCCACATTTTTCATTTTCCTTCCATTCACTGGTTGTTCTATCTCAGGCCTTTCCCTTCTCTTAACCTTAGATTTCCATCGTGGTCAGACCTTAGCCTTCTTCTCTATCCACACACATTCCCGTGGTGATCTCATTGGTCTGATGGCTTAAATTTAAAGTCTAAAGGTTAGCAAGATTATCTCTCCAACTCTAGCCTCTCCTCTAGACCAGCATATCCCCCTTGATGTCTCCATTTAGATCATTCAAATTGTTCAAAATTAACTTCCTGATCTCTCCCCAAATTTAATCTTCCCATAGCTTTCTATGTCAGTTGATGAAAACTTCCTTCTTCTAGTCGCTTAAGCCAAAAATCTTATAGTCATCCTTGAGTCTTCTCTTCCTCTCACAATGCTTATCCAACCAGCCAGAAAATTCTCTTGCATCGTCTCAAAATTCTCCAGAAATTAAGTAACTTTAATCATACTACTTAAATACAAGAATTACTTAAAGAACACTTCATAGAAAGGCATAAAAGGGTCACAAAGTATTAGTATGTTCAACTGTAATATGTCATCATTCAAATACAAGCACTCTTTCTGTTTTTAGGAAAAGCCTATGCTCCAGAATTCTATTATGATACCTACAACCCCGTGTGGCAGAACAGACACCGTGTTTATTCCTACAGTCTACAGTGGACTCAAATGAATCCTGATGCAGTAGATCGGATTGTTGCTTACCGGTTAGGTATTAGGCAGGTGAGAAATTTAATTGTCTTTGTGTGTGTGTGTGTGTGTGTGTGTGTGTGTGTGTGAGTCTCCGTGAAGAGTTTGATGACTAATTTGTTGATATAAAATTTTAATCATTTTGCATAAATCTCAGAATATATTTTTTCTATATTAAAGCTATTACACTAGTCAGAACTCATCCAAATTATTTACAAATCTTTGAAATTAATTTACGCATTTTTCACTATGACAGGAGGCACATTGAAGTGAATTTTCTGAAATTCTCAATCATTAGATATGCTACAGAAATTACATGGTATAATTTCTCTTAAAGAAATTTATTTAAGGAGTTCCCGTCTTGGCTCAGTGGTTAACGAATCCCACTAGGAACCATGAGGTTGCGGGTCCGATCCCTGGCCTTGCTCAGTGGGTTAAGGATCCGGCATTGCCGTGAGCTGTGGTGTAGGTTGCAGACACGGGTTGTATCCCGCGTTGCTGTGGCTCTGGCGAAGGCCAGCAGCTACAGCTCCTGTTAGACCCCTAGCCTGGGAACCTCCATATGCCGCCGGTGCGGCTCTAGATAAGGCAAAAAGCCAAAAAAAAGAAATTCATTTAAGATGTGCTCACACTTACCTAAACTGCATAATTATCTTGTTTACTAAGCTATAAGTTTTATATATATTTTTTTCTTTTTTTGGGCCGCATCCACAGCATGTGGAAGTTCCCAGGCTAGGGGCTGAATGAAAGCTACAGCTGCCAGCCTATGCTACAGTCACAGCAATGCCAGATCTGAGACACATCGGCAGCCTGCACCACAGCTCACAGCAAAACTGGATTGTTAACCCTCTGAGTAAGACTAGGGATAGAACTTGCATCCTCATGGATACTAGTTGGATTCATTACCTCTGAGCCACAATGGAAACTCCAATATTCTTATCCTAAGGGTTTCAAAGTATCCATAGGATTTTTAAAAGTTGGTTTAATATGTCTGAATAGAAACATTTTGGTACAATGAGAAGAAACAATGAAGTATGAAATTTTCCTAAGATAAAGATAATAGATTATGTAAAAATATATCTATCTACTTCGAATGAACCACTGTTAAACTTGGTTATCCTTTGTTAGTATAAATGATATTTTTAAAGTTAAACTTAAGTCTTTACATTGTTTCCTGTTACATAGTAAGGTCCATGGAGTGACAGTTTCAGCATAACAAAACATTTTTGAAGATGTGTTTGTTTACCGCATAATCTGTTAGCTCTCCCTCACTTCTTTGTATTATCCATAGATTTGTGAAATGTCTTCTACTTCCTTAGTTAAATCACAGAACAGCATTTTGAGTTTGGGGAGCAGAAAATACAGAATTTGCATAGAGAAAGATCGATCAACCAAAAGCAATCCACCCAGTTTTACTGTCATAAAACCAATACTTTATTTTACCATGTTAACAAACTTATAGTACAAGAATGTGTAAGATACATCATTAAAAGTAAGGTACATTGTGAGTTGAATATTCTTATCCTACTTGTCTAATAATCTGAAAAAAAAAGTTTCCTAGTGAGTACATCCCAGCATTTGATAATCACTGTTTTCTTGTCTTAAGTAGTCCTAGATCACAGACATGGCAGACAGCAGTGGAAACTTTCTCATTTTCATTCACTTCAATCGCCAAGTAAATCTGAGTAAACCCCAATGCCATATCAAAGTCATTTATTCTACTCATTCTACTAGTTCTAATTTAATGATAATTTTTCTTGATAAAGAGCATAAAACAAAGAAGTTTGGCAGTCCTTCTCCTCCCAGTTGATGAACATGTCTCTTTCTTTTTCCTTTTTCTTTTCTCAGCACAGCTAATAGTTTTAGATCTTTTCTGTTTGGAATATCTTAGCACATTTTTTACTTTAGTCACCTTGCGCTCATTTCCATGTCCTTGCTTCATGATTTGGTTATTCACATTCATCTTTTATCACCTCTATTTAAAAAAAAAAAAGAAAAAAGAAAAGCTAAGAACCTATCACCAAATTGCTACTTGTAAAACTGAATCATTTGTTTTAGGTGTCTTTTCTTTTCTTTTCTCTTCTTTTCTATTCTTTTTTTTTCTGGTTCCAGAGTGTTTTTTGTGACAATCGAGTCAGAATTTCACCGTTAGTTTCCCACTTGCTTCCTCAGTTATACTTTCTTAGAGTATCTGGGTAACTGCCCTTTCCTTCCTCTATCCTGAAATGCCGCCTGTTTCAAGTTGGCAGAATTAATTTACCCAGCCTTACTGAGAGTACCCTTCTTTTACTCTAACATTCTTCAAAATCTTTGCACTCCTAAGTCTCCATTATGTATGCAAATCACTTTCCATGTACGTCAAATTTAACAGACAGTTATATCTGAGTCCTTCCTCTAGAACAGAGAGATTTTAGGAATATTATAGTTCCTCCTAAGCCCTTCTTTCTTGTCCATATCTTGTACTAGTTATTAACATACTACCTTCTGTATAATTTTTTTATGTGATTGCTATGCTATTTTCCAATGCCGTTTCTCATCTTTTTTCATTTTCCTTTCCTGACATAATCATCTGCTTTAAATTCCTGTCTTTATTTCCTGATCATAAAACTCATATATAACTCCCTGATATGCAGTGATGCATATTTCCGCTCACTATGTTCATTCTTGTAAACAGATCATTTAGGTATTTTTTTCCTTACTCTACTACTTTAAAATGAATTACATTGCATGTATGTATGTATATAAATTTCCTTTACTGTGTTTTGCCAAAATTATGAATTCCAGGCACATCTGGTATCCAATTCTAGCCAATCTAGCCTTTTTGTTTTTTAGCTATATTACCTTGAGCAGATTTCTGAACATACCTAAGCCTAGGCTCCTACATAGAAAGTTGAAGATACTGATAACTGTCAGGCAGTTGGAGTGTGGAGTGAAATATGTCCCCCAATTATCCCACAGGCCAGGTTCCCTTGTGCAGGGCACTTCTTGTACAAACATCTGGGGCAATTCTTATACTTTCCTGCCAGGGTTTGGTAACAATTTTTTTAAGTGCATCTTAAGAGCTTAACATATCTACTATTTTTATTTCAGTTTTATATAGTACACTGTATATCCTGTGCCTAAGTGTTATCCTAAGCTATGATTTTCACAGAATGATTTCTAGACATTTTTTCACCATGTCTTCTTTTTATTTCAAACCTGTTGTCCTCCATAATATCCATTTTACTGATTCACATTTTTCTCTTCCACTTTGAGTCTTAGTTTAAAGCCTTCTTGGTCGGATCAATAAGTCTGCTGCTAATACTATTGTTGCCAAGTTTGTGAGATTCATGCTATCCACTAGAGGAAAACATATTTCTGGTGTTATAAACCATGGTCCAGAAAACACTCCTTTTTCTTACACAATTTCTGAAGCTAACTCTTTACTTGCCTTAGCATTATTTTCTGGGCTTCTTTGTTCTTAAGATTTTCTTTTATATTTAGAAAAAAGTATTTTTTTTCTAGGGTGCTTTTTAACTATAATACTCTATTTTAATTGGTGATTTTACTCAGAAACTGTATCTTGCCATGGAAGAAAAACTTTGATGTATGTTTTGGGGATATCTCCATAAAAAGTAATGGCCTTATGCTGTTCTGCCAATATGAACAGAAAGGTAATATTTGTATATATAATGTAAGAACAGAAAGAGCATGTATAAACGCTACTCTTCTCCCTACTACCATATTCTTGACACTTAACCCTTGCATGAGAAATCTTAACACGTAAATGACCTCAACAGGCAACATTAATCACCTTGCACTGCAAAGTTGAGGAGGACAGGGTGGAAGCATTCTAGATACAGTGACATTGATATATATATGTTTTTAAATATTCTTTGTTTAGTAATAGGAGAAAGGCATTAAGTAAAATAAGGTTATTTTTATATCTTATTAAATTTAAATCCCTATGTTCTCAGGTATGTGTATTTGGATATCAACATTGTTTCCAGACACAATCAGATACCAGCATATTAAAATACCCCTCTTGAATTCTGAGCTGATGATCATTGTAATGAAGATTTTATATGACATGCTTATATGACCTTTTTTCATGTCCCAATCTATCTCAGCATCTAAAATCAATGGTTTTTTAATGTAATCAGTATAACTTGGATAACAATTAAATTGAAATTAGGAATGTAAACTAGGCAATGTAAATTTAAAAAATAGACTTTATTCTCTAATAATTAGTATTTGTATCTTTGAGACCACGTTTTCTTCAAGGGATGATTAATTTATGTTACATATTTTATCATTTTAAAGTCATTAGTTTACTCTATAGTTTTATTCTGAGCCTATATATCTAAACTTCTTCTATCTATAAAGTACATAGATTACTTAAAGTACTTCCCATTTTAATATCAAACATGGCCTTAATTATGCGATACATTTCTGATTTGATGAAGTCTGAAAAACAAGACTAACGGCAAATTCAGTTCTGAAGAGCCCAGCTTTATTTTTAATCCAGAAACTGTTAGAAACCTTACTACCTACTCTTAAATTAAGCAGGATTATAAAATCACCACTATGTTATTAAACCCCTAGCTGGATGGGGTTGATAAACTAATCCCAGCATTCCTCCAACTTTCTGGTAAAATTAGCTGACTCTTTTGGTTAAAGTGTATAATCTGTATTTAAGTATAATGAAGAAGGCTCTCTCCGAATTTTTTTGGTTTATATACTTTTATTAAAACTTGGTACAATGTACCTATAAAAAAGCATTGGCATTCTGGAATCACTGCTTTAAAAAACTTAAAAAGAGAACAGATATATCATGAGAGGTTAAAAAATTAACGTGTGAAAAAAGTTTCTCAAAATCTAAATGTCCTTAAATTATACTTTTTAGGCTCAACCAAGCAATTGTTTAATCTCCTTAGACAGCTATTAGCCTGCCAATTATTTGCTTCATTTGCTGCTTAAGAGGAAAGAGAAAAAGGTTATTTGAACTTCTGCTTTCCATAGTATCTAAGGAATTAAGAAACAAGCAAAACTTTTTCCAAGTTACCTGAATATAAAAAACAACATAAACATCATTTGACTCCATTTAACGTACACACTGTGGGTTCTTAATAAAGGATTTTAGACTTATATACAGTTTCCTTTTTATACTCTAAGAGACACACAATGAATGTGACTTTTTGACTTGCCATCTTTGGAAAGTAGGATATTTTATTGAATAATATACCTGAATTCCCTCTGTTCTGGTCTTCTTAAATCGTATATTAAAATGTTTAGAATTATCATGTCCATATGCTTACCTAGTCACTTAAAATTTCAGTAAATTGATCATATAGGAATTACCAGGATTTTTTCTGAAGTGTTGTCCTCAATGTCTTGTTACTATAAGTGCTATAATTGGAACATATACAAAATGCCATAGGAACGTTTTTGGAATGGTTATTATATAATGAAAAGAGATTTGTTAGTTTCAATAGGATTTTAATGTTCTTTTATTGAAGCATAGTTATTTTACAGATCCAGTGTTGTTACTGCAGCAGAGACTTGTTAGTTTTTATAGGGTTTTAATTTTATTTTATTGAAGTGTAGTTGATTTATAGACCCAGCGTTGTCACTGCAGCGGCTCAGGTCACTGCTGTGGCACAAGGTTGATCCCTGGCCCAGGAACTTCCACATGCTGTGGGCATGGCCAAAAAAAATATAGTCTATACATTTTTATTCATATTATTTTCCATTATGTTTTGTCACAAGATATTGAATAGTTCCTTGTGCTATACGGTAGGACCTTGTTTATCCATCCTATTAGCATCTGCTACTCCTGAACTCCTAAGTTTTCTCTCACCCTTAACAACCACAAGTCTGTTCTCTATATCTGTGAATCTGTTTTTGTTTCGTAGATATGTTGATTTGTGTCATATTTTATATTCACATCTATAAGTGATAGCATATGGTATTTCTCATTGTCTTTTCTTACTTACTTTGGTATAGTAGTTTCTAGGTCCATCTGTGTTGCTGCAGATGACATTATTTCATTCTTTTTATTGGTTAAGTGATATATATATCACACCTTATTTATACATTCATCTGTCAGTGGACATTTAGGTAGTTTCCATGCCATGACTATTGTAAACCTGCTACTATGAACATAAGGGTGCATGTATCTTTTTTAATCATAGTTTTGTCTGGGCATATGCCCAGGAGTGGGATTGCTGGATCATGTGGCTACTCTATTTTTAGTTTTTTGAAGGACTTTCATACTGTTTTCAATAGTGGTTGCACCAAATTGCATTCCCACCGACAGTCTAAATGTTTTCCTTTTTTGCTACACCCTCTCCAGCATTTGATATTTGTACTTTTTAATGACAGCCATTCTGACTGGTGAGATAAATTTGATTAGGTCCCATTTGTTTATTTTTGTTTTTATTTCTATTCTATTCTTGGGTCAGGTGACTGACCTAAGAAAACATTGGTATGATTTATGTCAAAGAATGTTTTGCCCATGATCTCTTCTAGGTTTATGGTGTCACAGCTTATGTATAAGTCTTTAAGCCATTTTGAGTTTATTTCTTGTGCATGATATTAAGGTATGTTCTAACTTCATTGATTTACATGTGGCTGTCCTACCTTCCCAGCACCACTTGCTGAAGATATTTTTTTCCCATTTTATTATCTTGCCTCCTTTGTCGAAGATTAATTGGCCATAAGTGTGTGGGTTTTTTTTTCTGGACTCTCTGTTCTGTTCCACTGATCTAATGCCTATTTTTGTGCCAATACCTCACTGTTTTGATTACTGTAGTTGTGTAGTATAGTCTGAAGTCTTGGAGGGTTATGCTTCCTGCTTTGTTCTTTTTACTCAAGATTGCTTTGGAAATTCTGGGTCTTCCATCGTTCCATATAAATTTTTGAATTATTTGTTTTAGTTCTGTGAAAACTGTTATGAGTAATTTGATAGGGATCACATTAAATTAGTACATTGCTTTGGTGTATTTCTATTTAAACGTAATTTCATTTAATCCAAGTGCATGGGATATTTTTCCTTGTTTTTATAGGCTTATATTCCAATTTTCTTTATAAATAGTTGTTGCTAATAATTACTAATCAAGAAATCAGTCACAAATTCACTTTTTGATATAATTGTTTATTAGATGAATTTGTTATAAATTTCATTTTTGGTCTTATACATGTGACTATAATGACTAAATTATGTTTATTTTTCCTTCCATTTAAAACATTTTTATTTTATAAAGAATTCATTGCTTTTTATCAAAGGCCTAATATAATAGATCATAGTAATTAAAATTTATAAATTTATTATATACATAAATGACCTATGCATGTTAATTATGGTTATGATATTAGCTATGTATCTAATTTAATGTATTGATAGAAGACATGGAAAAATTTGCAGCATGAAGTGTAATTTTTATGCTTTAGCATATTGTATGAAATAAGTTTCTATAATACAGTCTACAGATGCTGAAAAGAAATTGTAGACTAAGATAAAAGTGAAATTAGAATAATTCACGTTTGAGTTAAGCCAATTGGACAGAGAGATGTTGAGAGAGATGTTCGGAGGGAACCATGTGACAAGAGGCATTTAATGCCAAGTCCAGGGAAATCTGTGGAGAATTGATGGATAATCTGAATTTATTGTACATTCTTAAATCATGAATAAAAAATGACATATCCTGTGGATAGATTAGTCTGATCATTATCATACATAGTACACTGAATGACATTACAATAGAAGCAAAGGCCAAAGTTAAGCATGTTTGAAATAAGTCTGAGTAATATTTAAATTAGAGTACTGAAGAGGGAAAGAAAGAAAAAATGAATTAAGAAAATGTTGATGGAGTTCCCGTCATGGCTTAGTGGTTAATGAATCTGATGAGCATACATGAGGATGCAGGTTCAATCCTTAGCCTTGCTCTGTGGGTTAAGGATCTGGCATTGCTGTGAGCTGTGGTGTAGGTCGCAGATGTGGCTCAGATTCCGCATTCCTGTGGCTGTGGTGTAGGCCAGCAGCTGCAGCTCCTATTCAACCCCCTACCCTGGAAACCTCTATAAGCCACAGGTGTGGCCCTAAAAAAATAAAAGAAAGAAAGAAAAACGTTGAAAGTGACATAACTTGAATATTGACTTAATTTTGAGAAACAGTTTTTAAAGGCTTAGTAACCCTATGTTCTCTGCCATTTACTTCAGTTTCTTTAGTGAATGTTGAGGAAATTATCAAAAATAGATGATGAAGAAAGCAAGGGATACAGGGAAGTATAGAGAACCCATTTTGCAAAGGGTCTCTTTGGTTCTGGAAAAGAAATAAGCCAGTTGGTAAAAAGTGATGTTATCTCCATCTCCCAAATGAAGGACACTGAGCATAGCCTCTTTATTGCTATAAATGCTGATATCACAAAGTGTCTATTAAGAGGAATAAATGTGATAAATTTGAAAGGCTTGCATAAGCTAAAGACAATGATATAGAAGGCTTTATGAAAGAAGGGTACTTTGTCTTAGAAAAATTCAAGTACTTTTCTGAGGCGTTTCCCTGAGCCTGTGACCCTTTGTATAGATTTCCTCATGTAGTAATACTGCTAGGAGAAACTAATTTGAAGTTTTCCTTTTCTTCACCCTGAATGTAGTGGAACATGAGCAACCTCAGAAAATTTTGGAATGAAAATAATTAAATTATTGCCAGAAATAAGACATTGAATCAAAGTTTGCAAGTATGCTCATATTTTCAAATTGGATTTCGGCTGATAAGATAAATATAAAACAAACAATGGTACACTTGGTAGAAATATATTACCTGAATTTGAGTAAACACCTTCCCTGGAATGTGTAAATTTATAGGTCAGAAGTATCAGACACGAGAACTGAAGCTAGCAAAAAAGTATACGTAAATTTACTGTGTGAAGACAGTAATGATAGAAGATCTGGTGAAAAAGAAAAAATTGGTGGTAGAAAAATCTTCTGATATCATGGAAACTAAGGGAAAAATGTCTGTGGGTATGTGTGTATGTGTGTATGTGTGTGTGTATTGGGGGCAGGTGTATTGGTATTTGTAATGAAAATTTTTAAAGTTTAAAAAGCCCTAAATTTTTAAAATACCTGATAGTGACAAATAAGTGTTGCTTTTTTAAGGTGATAAATAGGGAAAGATTGCAGATAAGTTTAATTTTATTCCAAGGTCAACTGATTATAAATTTGATTAAACTGACCTGAGCCTATTCCAGCTGTCCACTTGAATCAATAATTTATTAGGAAGAGAAGACTGATATATATCCTCAGATGAAAGAACAGTTTGTGGGAGTTCCCACTGTGGCACAGTGGAAATGAATCCATCTAGTATCCGTGAAGGTACAGGTCTGATCCCTGGCATTGGTCAGTGGTTTGGGAATCCAACATTGCCATAAGCTGTGGTGGAGGTGGCAGATACGGATTGGATCCCCATGTTGCTGTGGCTATAGCTCGATTCAATCCCTAGCCTGGGAACTTCCATATGCCGCAGATGGCCCTAAAAAGAAAAAAAAATTCTTAAATGTCTAAATATGGTTATTATGGATTTCAAGTCTTTGATCCAACCAAGGAAACTATCCAGTAGAACAGTATATATATTCAGTGTCTTAAATGACTAGGAGTATAGTGTTCAATTGAAAACAGTCATTTATTCATTGAACTACTTTTGAGGGGGAAAAAATGATCAAAACTAGAAATAAATAGAGAGTTGGGATTCACAGTCATTTTCGTTTTTTCAGATTTTTCTTGTAGTAATTTCCTGTAGAAATTTTCTACCTCTTTTTATATTAGCTTTAGTTTCTATTCATATTTTAATTTAAATTATATACATCTATATTTATAAATTTATGTGCACATAGTTGAATATTATATTTTTATTCCTTTCATCTCTCCTATATTGGAGGATATATCTGATTTTCCACCCACAGTGTGTATATATATTTTATACATGGATTTTTTGTTTTCAGAAATTTTTCCTCAATTTTTAAGTTTATTAATTGTTCATTTATGGTGTGATATTAATGCCTGTTTTCATTTTTATTGTAAATGATAAAAACAAATATTTGGTTTCAGAAGAAATAAAAATGTAAATTAGGAAACTTTCAGTATAATATTAAATACCAAAAATTCTGTAAAATTGGTATTATCACTCTCATTTAGATGCAGAAATAATCTTACAGAAGTTAAGCTGTATACCCATGTTCTGACGAGAGAGGTGTCACTAGGGGACTAGATTAACCTTATTTGTTTAATTCTAAAAGTTCTCTTCTTCGTAACTTCTACACTTTGCTGCTACAAAACTAGATATAATTCTGTGAATTATTTGAACATAACGAGACATGGGGTTTGGTTGGATATGAGATTAGGTAGACAGCCCCTGCTCTATCATGAAAGGCTGTGTGTGTCCACTCACCTCTTGCTGCTCCCTCTCCAGACAAATAAAATGAGTTTATAAAGTAAAAATGCCAATACCGCAGTTCCCGTTATGGCTCAGTGGTTAACGAGACTGACTAGCATCCATGAGGATGGGGGTTTGATCCCTGGCTTCGCTCAGTGGGTTAAGGATCCCGCTTTGCCGTGAACTGTGGTGTAGGTCGCAGACATGGCTCAGATACCACATTGCTTTGGCTCTGGTGTAGGTCAGCGGCTGCAGCTCTGATTCGACTCCTAGCCTGGGAACCCGCATATGCCTCCAGTGGGGCCCTAAAAGACAAAAAAAAAAAAAAAAGCCAATACAAGAATATGGATTTACTTTGCCTTAAATAAATGAGACTAAACAAAATGAAATAGGCTTTATTTTATTTTATTTATTTATTTATTTTTTTGTCTTTTTGCCTTTATCTAGAGCCGCACCCGCGGCATATGGAGGTTCCCAGGCTAGGGGTTAACAGGAGCTGTAGCTGCCAGCCTTCGCCACAGCCACAGGAACGCGGGATCTGAGCTACGTCTGCAACCTACACCACAGCTCACAGCAACGCGGGATCCTTAACCCACTGAGCAAGGCCAGGGATCGAACACGCAACCTCACAGTTCCTAGCGGATTCGTTAACCACTGAGCCACAAAGGGAACTCCGAGATAGGCTTTATTTTAAAACATTGCTTAAGTCTGTATTTTATATTTCATGTCAATGTGTAAATGTCATTAATAAGAATTACTTAATGTAATCAACAAGGTATGTATTAGGTTCGGATTATATATAAAAGATTTTGTCAAGCATTCAAGCTGCCAAAGGGGCAAAATGGGTAAATGAGAGGATAGTTCTTATCCTTAGAGAGATTAAAACAGGCAAGGAGATAGACAACCAAGCAGGCAATTACAATAGAGTTTGATTAAGTATGATAATGGGTGTGGGTATACAGTATTGTGGGGATGAGTTGAGGGGAAACTACTGTAACTTTGAGAGTTGAGGAATGCTGACAGAAGTACTAGAAGATTGGTAGCAGAGTGGTGAATAGAAGTTACCCATATCAAGGGACTTGAGTGGAATTAATTAATAATTGCCTGTGTACAGAGACAGCTTGATAATTTTGGAGAACTGAAAACAGTGCAGTATATATGCACCTCTTCTGAATAATAGTTCAGTAGAGAAGGAAGAGATCAGACTGGAGGTTGGAGAGACTGAGAGCCTGAAGGGTCATATGCATTAGTCCAAAGAAATTGGACTTCAAGAAAAAAAAAATGGACTTTACCTTGAGGAAAGTGAGGAGACACATAAAAAGCCAAAACAGAGAAGTCAGATAATCTCTATTGTGGTACAAAACAGGGGACACCATAGAGTCGAGCTGTTGTTTTATTTTAAGGAAAATATAATGATCTGAATCAGTGCTGTGGCATTGGTAATTGGAGGGAATTTATGTGGAAAAATCAGAAAGATTAAATGATTAAGTGTATGTTGGAGGGAAGAAGAGATCAAGAAGACAGAGATGAAGAAAATGTTTATTATTTATATGCATTTTATCTTTAGAAAATCTTATATCACAACATGTTAATATTTGTTTTCTCATTTTTATATATTAAGAAAATGTATTCAAATATTATTTAAGAGAAAAAAATGAACTGTTATGGAAATGAATATTGAGGTACATATTTAATGGAATATCTTCAAGGAAATGTAAAATGATATAATTTTAAAACAAAATCTGAAGGAAGCTTCATACTATAATATAAAATAACTTTAATGTACCAATATATCTATGCAACATTTTTTAATGTTCTGAAGATACTAAGCTGAAATTTATTCTCAGAGATCCATGGCTTAGAAAAGTGACACAAAAAATTCATAGGAAGTGTCCTTATATTTAACTAGACACTTTTTTCCTTTGAGAAGATAATTCAAAATATATGTTTTTATGCTTGTGACATAAGTTGATGTAAAAAAAGGTCCTGAATTTAACAACCAAAAAAAACAAAAAAACCTAGAACAATTTTTGATAAGAAGAGTTTCACTTAACATTTAATTTGTTTTTTATTTTAACCTATGTATTGGGTCCTATATAATTTTATATTATCCTTTCCTTGGGTATTCTAGAATCCCACAGATAATGGTGTAATAGATTAAGTACTTCTTATATTGTATATATTAATACAAAACAATTGTTATATCCATTGTTTTTGGAAAAAGAACATGTTAAAGCATGCAGCAGCTTTTATTTATTTATTTTTTTATTATTTCATTTAGATCATTTCCCAAAATTAATTACCAATTTCCTTATTACTGACCATTTAGGATCTCACCAATTTTTCTCTGTAATAAGTAATGTAACAGAGCCTGACTTCACATGTTCATTTATTTGAATTATTTCTCTTGATAGGATTGCTATTACCAAGTCAAAGGATAAGACACTTTGTACAGTTTGGGCTGTATATATATTTTTTTTTCTTAATGGATTTTATTTCAATTATAGGTGTACATAAATCATCACAAGTCAGTTTTATAGATTTTGTATCCCAAACCCCCAGTGCATCCCCCCACCCCCCAGATTGTCTTATTTGAAAAACCAAGGTTTTCCAAAGTCTGTGAGTCATTATCTGTTCTGTAAAAAGGTCCGTTGTGTCTTTTTAGTTTCCACATGTAAGCCGTAGCATTGGGTGTTGCTGTCTAATTGTCTGACTGGTTTCACTTCGCATGGTAATTTTTAGTCCATCCATGTTGCTATAAATGTTGGTAATTCGTTCCTTTTAATGGCTGAGTAACATTCCATTGTGTGTATGTACCATATCTTCCCT
>PVHT021183528.1:2605577-2649084 GCA_004024745.2 Catagonus wagneri
TGTAGCTTTGTAGTAGAGTCTGAAGTCAGGGAGCCTGATTCCTCTAGCTCCAATTTTCTTTTTCAGGATGTCTTTGGCTATTCTTGGTTTTTTGTGTTTCCAGACAAACTTTAAACTATTTTGTTCTAGTTCTTTGAAAAATGTCATTGGTAATTTGATAGGGATTGCATTGAATGTGTAGATTGCCTTGGGTAGTATAGTCATTTTGATAATATTGACTCTTCCAATCCAAGAGCATGGTGTGTCTTTCCACATGTTTAAGTCATCCTAGATTTCTTTCATCAGCGTCTTATAATTTTCAGAGTACAGGTCTTTTGTCTCTTTAGGCAGGTTTATTCCTAAGTATTTGATTCTTTTTGATGTGATGGTATTATATTCTAATAGAGAGCAGACCAAAAAGTATAATAAAATAATAATATAACAAATAAATAAAATATTATAAGAAACTGATTAATGCTATGTAATACGTAAAGCAGAGATAGAGGAAAACTGGTATCAGTAAAATTTATTCTACATTCAGATAATCTTATGAAAACATGAGACGATAATAGAAGTCTTAACCTTACTTTTTTCACGTGTTCATCATTTTGAAACAATTTCCAAACCATGTTTGTAAGAAGTGAACTTATAGTTCAATCTGTGGAAAGAAGGAATCTAACTTTGAATAATCAAGTACATTAGCTAAAATGAAACAGTAATAACTTTTTTTTTTTGGTCTTTTTGCCTTTTCTAGGGCCGTACTCGCAGCATATGGAAGTTCCCAGGCTAGGGATCTAATCAGAATTGTAGCTGCCAGCCTACTCCACAGCCACAGCAATGCGGGATCCGAGCCATGTCTATGACCTACACCACAGCTCACGGCAATGCCGGATCCTTAACCCACTGCGCAAGGCCAGGGATCGAATCCGCACCTCATAGTTCGCAGTCGGATTTGTTAACCACTGAGCCACAATGGGAACTTCTGAAACAATAATAACTTTTCCCACATTCCATTCCTTTGCCATTTTAGTTATTCTTAAAAACTAAATGAGGTGAGGTAAGGTAAATGACCCAAAAATTTAATAACTGCATTCATAATCCTTACATGTTCAGGAATAAGAGAACAGATCTGAGTTGGAATGTAGTTTAAATCTACATATTTTGAGAATGTATTTTGACTGGTTGGTATGTAAAAACCCATTGACGGTTTGCAAAGACAGATCATGAGCCTAAGAACAAATGGCCAGCTTAGAGGAACATTTGAGGTTCTAAGAGGCATTTTTGTGAGCACAAGAAGTCTTATTTTCAAAAGGGTTGAGTCTAAAAATGCTTGTCATAACTGTATTTCCTTGCTTATTTAAATAATTTACTTATTTAAATAATTACTTTGAATTTTGTATTCCAAAAATCACAGTTAATTGGGATAAAATGATCCTAAACAGCCTCCCTCATCCCCCAAAATGACCCAGGGTTAGAGTATTAAGGTGCTAAAACACAGGTAGCAAACGTTGCCCACTGTAGCAAGAATAATACCAAGAAATCAAGAACTGGTATCTTAGCAATTCCTCCACCTCAAGATAGTTCTATCTACTGCAAATGCCTTTTTTTTTTTTTGTAAACTTAAATTTCTGAATTTCTGGATGAGATCTTATGTACTCTGGATTGTTTAGTTTATATTTTATAATAAGCACCAGGAATAGTAATGTTAAGAGTCACATTGATTTTGTCACTAACAACTGGTTTGATGATGTGTGTGGCTTTGTTATGATGATATGTGTGGAGGTTGTTTGTGGGACATTATATCAATAATGTTACTTGGAATTCTACTTCTTGCCTTTAATTTGGTACCAAGTACTCTCCACCTAAGGACAAAGATGTGTCTCCCACTCTGGGCTAGTAAGAAGACAGAAACAATCCTAATAATATACTCAGGAAAAGTTCCTTACCTTGTAAAAGTTTCCTTTTTATTTAGGAAGGAATCCTGTCCACAAATAAATAGCTATTTCAGGCAGTGAAAAAAAAATGTTTTGGGGTAAAACATAGCAAGATCATGGAGTAAAGAGTGTTATTGCTACTACATGAAATAGTGTGGTCAGGGACCATTTTCTTAGAAGTTGACATTGAGTAGAGACATGAATGAAGTCGAAAAATATGAACCAGAAAATTATTGAGCTTAGAAATGCAAGCAACACATAAATACATCAGAGGAAAATAAATGCACTTGTAAACTATGTATTTTTATACTTAGTTTTGTGGGCATTATATCTTCAAGTATCTATTGGAAAAATAAAGTAGTTCTTTGACAGGAAAGAGGGAGGTCCAAATTCAAAATTTTTAGTGTGAATCTGATTATTAAAATAATAAAATGACCAACAGAAGAGGATAGAACATTTTGCTAACTGGAAGCATGATTAGCATCCATAGTATTAGGATGAGAAGACTGATAAGACACTAATTATGCAGAAGATGAAAATGTAGTCCACAAGTGATTTGCTAGAAATTAAGATAAGAAAAATAATGAAACTTTGTAATTGGGATTGCTCAATGAGAGACAGTTAGTAATTAATTTTGGTGTTGGACTTGAGTTTTTATTAGCTATCTGTCAGTTAGTCTAAGTAATGGCAGAAAATTTTGTCAGGAGGAGCAAAATGCTCTTCTCCCGATCCAGAAAGTAAGATGCATCTTTGTACTAAGTAATTACATATTAATTCAATAAGTACAAGTATAGACGGTGGGGTATGACAGGAACTCAAAAAAAAAAAATTCTTCCCTGTGTGAGGTTGCATTATAGAGGATAAATTAATGCATTGTCAGACAGTTATAAAGATCACTTAGTTCTGGCAATAAATCAAACTTTGTATTTTGGAGTGCTTCATTTTTTGTCACTATCTGATCAGTCAGATTTCTGTTGAAAGCAACTGGCAATAAAATAATTGTAGTTTTCTGTATTTTAATACCATTTTGTATAACCAGGTCATAACTTCATAAATTTTAATGTTTCACAAGTATTACACACTTCTCTGTTTTGATTTCCTTACTTTTCCTTCTATTTCCTATTTGTGTGGTTTAGTGTGTGTATGCAAAATGATATAAACTGTTTGACATCAATAATTATGTATGAGATAGTTTGCATGCAACCTCAAAAGAATATAAATAAAAGTATAAAATGGCATTTGAAAGATAATGAGTACCTTTGCCAAGTGAAAAAAAAAATGAGACATGGTTTTGTGTTCATGTAAAGGTTACTGCTTAGTATTTTGACAAAGATTTCAAAAAAGTCCCACATGCTCAAAAATATCTTTCCCAGTCTTGAGATTACACCGGTGGGGATTGCTTTGAACATCTAAAATCTTTTCTGTCATAATCAGTCTTCTTGCATAAAGTGAATACTCCAGGCAAGGTGAAATCCTGGCTTTTTCATCTAAGTTAAAGACTTAGCAACTTATCTCAGACTACCTTACTAGATAATGGTCTTGTGAGAATGAAACGAACTGAACGATAATCGTCTAGGCTAGATAAGAGTCTTCTGGGATATTAAAATTTTTTCTGATTGTCTGTTTTACATAGGGTTTTCCCTGCATGCTCCATTAATTTTGTTTTAATAGAGCTATGACTTCTCTATGCCTTGTCACGGCTGCAGAAATTCACATTTACTTCCAGTGGTTCTACGTAAGCTAATATGGTAACACCGTTTTAGAGACGAGGATGTAGACTCCCAAGAATGCAAGTGTGAATTTTCTAAAGAGCAAGGATATTGAGACCCTGAAGTTAGATGTATTGAAGGAGGACTCACTTGAGTCTAGAGTTTTTAGTCACATTTCATGTCATGAATTTATGGATTTTTTAAAGAATTATATATGCTATTTATTATGCCTAATTCTTTAAAAGAAAACTTGTTCATGTGAACACTAGAAACATATTAACTTGTGTATTAGAGATATTATCTTTAACAAGATTTGATAAAAATAAATGACACAGGTAAGAATCTTCTCAATTATCTTAATATGTTTGAATACTCAATAATACTTCTGTTTTGTACTGTTCATTGACTATTGTATTAGCCTCAGAAAAGTACTTAGTCTCGCTGACGTGTTCTATATGTCTTTATATGCTTTTTTTAATGGATTAAAATATTTAAAATTAGCTCTTTTTATTAATGTCAGCATTAATAATAGCAATGCTGTGATTTATAGTAAAATATTCAAAGTAAATCTGAAATATATAAATTTTTAAGAATTTTTAACATATGTATATTTTGAAACCATCCTTGTTTACATAGTGATACAAATCAACTCAAAATTCTTTAATCTTTGTAGTTAATAAAAAATTGTTGTAGTTAATATAAAGTTGTTTTAGTGTGTTCTAGCTTTGACAATTCTAATTAAATAACCACAAAAAAGCAGTAAGCAAGGAGTTCCCTCGTAGTGCAGTGGGTTAAAGATCAGAATTGTCACTGCAGTTAATAAAAAATTGTTGTAGTTAATATAAAATTGTTTTAGTGTGTTCTAGCTTTGACAATTCTAATTAAATAACCACAAAAAAGCAGTAAGTAAGGAGCTCCCTCGTAGTGCAGTGGGTTAAAATCAGAATTGTCACTGCAGAGGCTTGAGTTGCTGCTGTGGCACAGGTTCAGTCCCTGGCCCAGGAACTTCTACATAATGCACGACCAAAAAAAAGGGAAAAAAAAAGGCAGTCAAAAATTACTGTATACAAAGGTATTTCATATCATTTTGACTTCTAAAAAAACATTCTTTGGAAACCAGACTATCAAAATAAATAGTCCAGTAATGCTTAGTTAATGAGCAAAAACGTAAGCCAAGATAAAGTAGGAAATTTTTGTGGTAGAGTGAGAAAAATGAGAAGAGCATTCCATTATGCTGTATAGTACAAATAACATGATAGGCACACATATTAGACTGACAATAAGTTCAGCTAGTTTTTTTGGAAAATAAGGTAATTATATTGGCTATCTGACACAGTGGCTCTGTGTTGGAAGTCAGGAAGGGAAATGAAATATTTTCTTTGACTGAAAACAGAATAAAGTTCTCCCAAGTCAAGTACAGAATTGGAAATTTTGGTCAAGGCTAGATAATAAAACTTTCGAAGCATCAAAATAATTATATTTAGGTACTAAAAAGTCAAAGCATATGATGAGCCATCAATTTTATCGTAAAAGCTACACTAGACTAACTCTGCCCTAACACTACCATTAAAAGACCTATTTCTTGACATTTTAAAGAAAACATAATTTCATTTTCTGGTGAAAGCTATTAAAAGTGGGAAATTAGGTTGTACAACCAAAGAGAGAAACACTGATTAATATGTGTATTTCACTAGATCTGTGGATACTCAGTGCCTTAGAATTTGCTGTGAATGAAAAATTGCCATTCAGAGTGATTTAAATCTTGAGAAAAATTCCTGTTTTCTTAACCATAAAATGCTAGATAGCATTACCTTGAATGTAAAGCAGATTCTTAGTCATTATTAGTTGATAGCATGAGGATATTATGGCCATATATGAAGTAATAAAGATAGACAAAAAGGAGTTCCCTTCATGGTGCAGAGGAAACAAATCCCACTAAGAACTATGAGGTTGTGTATTTGATCCCTGGCCTTGCTCAATGGGTTAACGATCCAGCGTTGATATTAGCTATGGTGTAGGTCACAGACGTGGCTTGGATCTGGCGCTGCTCTGGCTGCAGCATAGGCTGGCAGCTGCAGCTCTCTCATTAGACCCCTAGCCTGGGAACCTCCATATGCCACTAGTACGGCCCTAAAAAAAGGAAAAAAAGTAGTAGGAAGACACTCTTGTGGTAACTATTTTATTACATACTTTATTTATTTATTTATTTATTTTTAGGTGCACATGCTTTAAAAAAAGCACTCAGTTATAGAAAATTATTTTTAGCATAGCAAAAATGCTGGTATTTGAAAAAAAAAAACATAGGTTTTCCTTTCTAACCAGCATAAATTTTTATGTATTAAAATGTATGCTGAAAAGATATAAAACCGTATTTGGGAAAAGATAAAAAAACCACATCTGTATATAGTGCCTACATACGGTGAAGGGAAAAGGAAATGTATCTTCAAAGAGGTAGACTGTGGGGTTCCGTAAATCTGTAAAATTTTATCCTTTTTGTAAAAAGACATCTAAGCAAAATATAAAATATTAAGTTCATTTTATTGATTAATACCTAGATAATTATTTATACCATCTGTACATTTCTACAGTTTGACATTTTTCATTGTTTAAAAATTATATTAAAATGCTTCCTTAATTTCAGATTTTTTTTTTCACACAGTCTAATGATCTTCTTGCACTTATAGCAGATATTTAGCCAGCTCAGTCATTAGTAGAAAGGAGAAACTAATTGTGAATTAGGATGGTGTTGCCATCATGGTGCAGCAGAAACAAATCTGATCAGGAACCATGAGGTTGCGGGTTCAATCCGTGGCCTCGCTCAGTGAGTTGAGGATATGTTATTGCTGTGAGCTGTGGTGTAGGTTGCAGACGTGGTTGGGATCTGATATGGCTGTGGTTGTGGAGTAGACTGGCAGCCATAGCTTCGATTGGACCCCTAGCCTGGGAATCTCCGTATGCTGTGGGTGCAGCCCTAAAAAGGCAGAAAAAAAAAAGTGAATTATGACAGTGTCAATAGTGCATTTCGTCTATAGAATTAGATATTCTATAATGTTCAAATATCAGTTTGAGTGCTACCGTGGATTTTAAAGACCACCTTTATATTACTACTGAGGAAGCTACAACCTTCAAATTTCCGGATGGACCCAAATGCCAACAGCTAATGGTTATAAAAATAGAAATAAAAACCAAGTAACCAGACTTAGGTATTCAATCCTTAATCATCCTGAAGCATTTTGCTTTTAAGACATTTTGACTCAGTTATAAGCCTTTTCTAAATGTAACAAATCTTGTTAGGTAATGTCTTGGGCTCTTATAATAAGATTTTATTAATAGATAAGCCACATTATAGCTATCATTTTAAAATAAGGTTTATTATAAGAGAAAAAATACAAAAAAAAGTCCCACTTGAAATAGAGGCAAAATCAAATAAAAGCACTTCATGTCCCCAGAAGTCTAGGAAAGTACATGACAGTCATAAGTACACTACAGTATTGCAAAATACCAGCTTAGGGGTAAGGAATTGTATTTTAAATAATGTGGAATTTTTCTTTTCACCGTAATTATAGTGAGATCTTTTGTTCATTACCCAGCTTTCCTGATTTGTCTTCTCACATTCACTCTCTGATGTATGTATTTAAGTATTCTTGTTTAGTATTTTTTCCTTCATGAAATGTTAGTTTTGACTAGGAAATATTAGTTTTAAGTTGTTAGTTTCAAACTGAAATGTTACTTTTGCAAAAGCTGGGTATTTTCCTTTTATTAGCAGCATTATTATTATTACTGTCACAGTTTTTTTTACTATACATTCCTAGTACTAGATAATGGAATACTATATATCTCGTCTTTAAGTGACAGACGTACAGTAGGCACTCAGTAAATCTTTTGTAGTAAGTTATATGATGGTATATAATTTAAAAATCTATTTATTATCGTTTATGTGGATAATGAGAAGTAAAATAATATAGTAATAATTCAAATGTTAAAATTCTTAAAATTAAGATCTCAGTGACATTGTTGAAAAGATGAACTAAAACTAATTTAAAAATAGAAACATTGGGAGTTCCCATTGTGGCTCAGCAGCTTATGAATTCCACAAGATCCACGAGGATGCGGGTTCTATCCCTGGACTCACTCAGAGGGTTAAAAGATCCGGCCTTGCAGTGAGCTGTGGAGCAGGTCACAAACATGGCTTGGATCTGCGTTGCTATGGCTGTGATGGAGGCCGACAGCTGCAGCTCCGATTTGACCCCCAGCCTGGGAATTTCCATCTGCTGGGGTGGGACCCTAAAAAAAGGGAAAAAAGAAAAAACTAGAAACATTTATTTAGATGAAGACATTATACCATTTCTACACTTGCATAAGGTTTACATGAAACCTTTTCTTGTAAGGCAAAGGGAAACTGATAGCAAATAGAAAATCGTGATTCTGTGTCTCATGAAGAGAGGGAATAGAAAGAAGGAGGTCCATTAGGGACTCTGGATTTGGACTATAATAACATTTGTAAATGCCTTATAAAGTCACTGCTGAAAACTCCTCCACAAGAACAAGTAATGTTATCCAGGGTTGTGAATGATTAAGATCTCTGCATAGATTTACCCAGACTTGACACAGTTCTTCAATTAAGCCATGCCAGAATGGTCCAGAGCAAGCTCCAGCCTTGGCCACAGGCTCAGCTCACCATGTTTAAGCTCTAGCAGTGAGCCTGGATCTTTAGGGAAAGGAAAGGTATGAGCATGAGTTTCCAAAGTTGTCTGGAAGTGAGAGACAATCACAGATTGGTGAAATATCATCTCCAGTTACATACAGGCTTTATTTAATCCTTTGTGTTATTCTCTGTGTTTGGCACAAACCTGTGGTGCAGTGAATATTTGCTGAATAAATTAATGAATATATGTGCAATAATTTAGTTGGACACTAGTACTTGCTTTGATTTTGTTTTCCTTTACGGTTGAAAAATATTGCTCCAGTGTCTTTTGTATGCACTGATGATATTGAGGAGCATACTGTCGATTGGATTTTCTGCCTTTTGTTGTTGAATAGCCCCTCTTTACTAGAAGCTTCCAATATTTTCTGTTTCTTTGATAGTCTTACATTTCACTATAACAATTTAACATGTGTTTTTTGTGTCTTTTCTTCACCATTATGTATAATTTTTAGTGCTTTAAAAGTCTTTTCGATATGAAATCATTTAAAATTTTTTAAAAGAAGTTTTATTTTGAAATAATTATAGATTTATGAGATGCTACAAATTGTACTGAGAGGTTCTATGAACCCCTCCTCTAACCCATCCCCAGGCAAAAATCCCACACAGCAGTGTATTATCAAAATCAAGAAATTGACATTCAGTACATTCAGTAGAATTTAATAAGAGTTATCTAGGTGTGCAGACACTCATTTGCCTCTCAGGGAAGCATCTTTACTCCTTCTGTGGAAAAGCTTCATCATGTGTAGTCATTTCCTCTGGGAACAATTTCTTTTCTCCCCACTGTTCTCCAGGAAAAAAAGTGGGGAGGAAAGAAAACACTCGGTTACTAGTCTGCCTGTGACTAGCATTATCCATTTCCCAGCCTTTTACCTCGTGTGATTAATTTTTGGCTTCTCAGCAGGAAAAGCCTGAGTAAAAACCCCCATAATAATGATGAAGGTGGAAAAGAAAAAAAAATCATGTGCTAACCTATTTCTTCTTTGTGACATGGCCCTTTTTCCATTGGGGTTTGCAATTTATCTCCCTACCCTCTCCTACGCACCCCCCATTGCCCCCAGCAGGTCCATTAGTCTCCCTCTTGCTTTCATGGTGTCTCCAGATCTAGGTTTAGAGAAAAACAAAAATCCTGTTAATTTTCTGTTTATCTTGAACTTCAATGACCATTAAATACTTTTTTTGCTTAGTCTTTGCTAGCATTTAGATCAAGTTCCAATATTTTTGGTGATGCTATCTGTCTAATTAAAGTGATTGACACCTTTTGTCTTAATTACTTGGCTGACCTTGATGTATTAGTTCCTTCCCCTGAAATATTTCCTTTTAATCTTTCTTTCCAAACTTTAATTTTCTTTTTCTTTTAAGAAGCCACTACACAATATGCGATTGCCATTACCTTATATTATTTGTCAAGTATCAGAGAACCCGTCCATGAATAACGTCCACAGAGTTTTAGTGTTTCCTCCCTAGACCTAAGGACCTGATAAATCTGTGCTTGGATTGTCTCAGGTGCCTCTCAAATGTGAATGTGTCTAAATGCTAACCTGTTCTATTTCAAGGGTGGGTGGTCTTCCTCCAGAGTCCCCATTAGACTAAATAGCCCCACCACCCATCAAGCCAGGGATAAACTGGAAAAATTCTTAACACTTTTGCTTCATTCCTCATATCTAGCACATCACCAGTTTCTGCCAGTTTTATTTCTTGATATCCTCACATCTTTTCACCTTTATCCACCTCTACTACCATCACAAAATCCATTATCTTGCCAGAGAAATTACTAGAGCCTCATGCTCTATATAGACTCTTGCTCTAAATAAACTCTTGCCTCCTTCAAGATGTTTTCCATAATTATTTTATTTTTAATTATTAATATTTTATTTTTGATTATGTAAACTCCTGTATATATTAAGAATTCTGACATAAATTTTGTAAGTATTTTTCCATGTACTTCTAACTTATGTGTTATTTTTACTGTGCATATTTTAAAACTTTTTATACAATATTTTATTTTCCATTAATGGTTTTTAAATTTTAGGTCTTCTTGAAAATGCGTAGCATACTTAAAGATGTAAACAAAATCTCAAATATTTACTTCTAATACTTTTGTGGTTTCATTTTTCACTTTAAAATTAGAATATAGCTGTAAATTATTTGGATAAATTTTCAAATTAAAGAAAATTAGTAAAAATGATTATAACTCCCCAAACTAGGTCAAATCCCCATGTTAATCATGTTATATATTCTCAGCTCATAACTGCACTTTTTGAATGATAATTAAGTTAATCTGTCTCTGGCTGCACTCTTTGCACCTTCATATCAATTGCCTGTCAATAATAATACTAGTCCCAGGACTAGCGGATGTAACATGTGATGCTTACTTTGTGTCAGACATTGTTTTGAGCTTCTTACGTATATTAACTCATAATTTTCACACTATCTCAGAGGCAGTTACTAGCTTAAATTTTTAAGTTCTGTGAGGAAAGATTCTACCTTATCATCGTGGCGCAGTGGAAATGAATCCCACTAGGAACCATGAGGTTGTGAGTTTGATCCCTGGCCTTGCTCAGTGGGTTAACGATCCAGCATTGCCATGAGCTGTGATGCAGGTTGCAGACACGGCTCAGATCCCACATTGCTGTGGCTGTGGCGTAGGCCAGCAGCCATAGCTCCGATTAGACCCCTAGCCTGGGAACCTCCATATGCGGCAGGTGCGTCCCTAAAATGACAAAAAGACAAAAAAAATGTCTCAGTAGCACAATAAATAGCTGGTTTTGAATGAATTAATCAACCAATTATATTATGCAGCATTTTCCATTAAAGTAAAATACAGTGAACTTCTCTTACTGAAAATACAAATGACCTTAATATACACCTTTGCATAACGTATTGTTTGTTTCTCTGATTATTCATTTTCAAATGCAATGTTGCAATAACAATTTAATGATTAAGACATATTTTTGGAGATTGACAGGAATTTAAGATATAGATATGAGGATAATATCAAGTTAAAATATTTATGCATAGGTATATTTAATTGGAGTGATATTAGATTGTATGCTTAGTAATATATGTAAACACGTTAATAAAAGAGTAATAACCTACATATGGATTTCACATATAAATAATGTAGCTATCACATTATGAATTTTCTGGAAAACATTTAAATATGTTATTCTGTAATAAGGCATTGGTTGCTTCAATTGCCAACTTACTTTGTGCCATTTGAAGGAAGGGGCTCACGTATATCATTTCTTTCAACAAAAGACTGTTGATATATTACTCTTTCAATCTTTACTAATGAAAATTTATAAAACGATTATGGTAATTATCTCTTCCCTAAATTTGGAGTTAGTTTTATGTTATCGAAAAGACATATAACTAGCTAAACATCTGTAGTCAATGACATTTTTTAGGTAAGGTCAATGTTGGCTTCTAAAATTATTGCTTTTAATTGTCATATATGAAAAGGAGTGTAAAAATGTAGTTATATGACAGTATGACACACCTTTAGTAAGCTCCAAGAACTTATGTATTTAAAACTTCCCTTTAGTAAGAAAACTGTTGTTGGAAATCTGTACACTCAAATTTCTAATACCATATTATAGAATATTAGATTGCTGTTCATGCAAAGTTTACTTCTCCTCAGTTGTGATCTTCATGGAAAGAATGTATCTGTACCCACGGTTGTTGAGCTTGGGTGTGTGATTTGCTGTTGTCATTATGGGATACACGCAGAAATGTTAATGACACTCATTCTGAACTTAGGCATTCATAGGCCTTGCATGATTCTGCTCACTCTCTAGGACCATGTGATCGCATCAATGCAACAAACCTACCTTAGGTAGCTTGGTGGTCCAGAAACAATGAGACATGTAGAATTGACTTGAATTTTATCCATAACTAGTGACAAGCCCAATCAAACCTAACTTGTATAGCAGAAACCCAACCAACATTCACATGCACAAGCAAGAAACAAATGCTTGTTGTTTTGTGCCATTAACATTTTCTGGTTAACTGTAACACAGCATTGTTATGCAGTAGGTAAATGAAACAAAGTTACTATTATTTTTTTTCCTTAATGTCTAATATTGTAGCTTTGCAAAGTGAGTCTTTGGTAGAGGGCAACATTAACACAACCATAATCTGATTTATCAAAAATGTCTGGAAAAATTTATTATATAATTTTACATTGAGTAAACTCAATATTCTGTATTTTTTAAGATATAAAGAAAAAGGAACAGATTATTAGTATCTATAATAAAAATTTTATATAGTTGCTTATAACTGAAAAGAGCAAAATAAAAATGATTTTAGATTAGATAGATGTTTATTTCTCTCTCACATAGAATACCTTCAAACATCAGCAATCCAGTGTTGACATGAACTCTACTGTATCATCAGAGACCTAAGGTTATAGCTTTATTTTTCAATATCAGAAGGCCTGTCTTTCATGTCCAAGGTTACCTGGTGATCCTAGATAGCTGCTAGAACTTAAGCCATCTCAAATTAAGCACAGGCCAGAATCAAAAGTAAAGAAATAAAATCCTTAAAAAGAAAAAAAAAAAAGAAAATCCTTACTGGCTGTTTAGGCTGTCTACAATAGTTTTCCTAGAAGCACCATGCGGCAACTCTACTTACCTCATTGGCCAGGATTAGATCATGTGACCACATCTTGTTTAAATGGAGCCTTCAAAAGGTAGCACTAAAATTTGGGTTCTCTTGCTAAAGAGGGAGGTGACTACGAATGAGTTAGGAATCATTGCTCTATTTATTTATTAAGAAAAGTTATTGTATGCTATTGGCCACATCGCTGAAAAAAAAAAGCGCCATATGAGAGTTGTGAGTTAAGTTTTATTTGGGGCAAAATGAAGACTATACCCCAGATGTCAGCATTTCAGATAGCTTTGAGAAACTGCTCCAAAGAGGGAGTGGAAAGTCAGTATATATGATTTTAATGAAGGGGACTACGTGCAGTCAAGCACACCTTTTGGCAGAAGCTTACTGCTATTCAAAAGGAGCAGATATATCACTGTTAATGATTTTAGTGCTTTTCTAGGTATGAGGCGATGCAAGAATTGAATTCATAAAGTTTTCTCCTAAAAAATATCTCACTATCTACAGGCCTTTTCTGCTAGTTTTCCTAGAGCACAGAGAAATCTCCACCTTGAACTCCTTTTGGGGTGTGTTTGAAGGTCAGCAGCTGCAGGGGCTAGTGACCTAATTCTTGAAGAGGTATATGGCAAGTGCCAGTTTTTAGTTGGCAGCCATAAGCTCATTAAAAAAGTTAAGACTTTATATCTCAGGAAATTTTTAAATCTAAATTTCCTAAGAATCAGGAAAAAAATGTACACAGAGTTTGAAATTATATTTTAAGTGTGTTTGAATATGTTTTATATAATATTCCCATTGTCTTGTTCACTCACCTTTTCATTCTCAGTTTAGCAAATATGATATAAAAAGCTTACTCTTCTGGTTTCTCACTATTTTTGTTTTTTCATTCCAGTCTAGTTAGTTGATTTTGAATGAATGAATAAATTTATCAGTCAAAGTTGTGCAATGTATATCATGAAAAGAGAATATTGTTATTTTTTTCCAAAATGCTGCAAGAGATGCTAATCTCTCTTCACACATTTGTGTAAGCATTGTTTTTCTTACTGTTTTTCCTCTAAGCCTACGATTTGAAAACACTAGAATGATTTAGACTTTTTATCATTGTCAATAATTGAATTAATTAGTGTATCAATACATTTAAATTATAATAGTTTCTATTATATAAAGTTTATGAAAATATATTAACCTGAGGCTTCTCTCTATAAGGGTCAAACTGGTTGCCCAAATGCATAGCTATTTAAGTGGTATCAAGCTAACGTATTCTAACAAAACCTAGAAACTATTCATGATGATATTATAGATTTCAAATAAGTTTAATTGAATAATTCATCAAAATACCTAGTGGGTGTTCAATAACATCAACTGTTACTATAAATAACAACATTATAAAAACATAATACTGATAATTGGAGCAGGAAAATAAGATCAAAGTACTTTTATGGTAATACATAGGATGGGTAGGAATCAGAATTCGCTAGTAGTGAAGAGATCAATTAAAAGGCTATTAGAGTGCTCACTTTTGCAGCACATATACTGAAACTGCAATAATACAGAGAATATTATCATGTTATCTATGCAAGTATGACATGCAAATTTGTGAAGTGCTCCATATTGTTTTAAAAAAGGCTATTACACAAAGTTATTGATGAGACATAGAGGGGGCAGGTGGCACTGGCAGAATCAAAATACAAAGCTGTTAGTAATAAATCCAGAACATAGCAGTAGCAGAATATCTTACAGATGTAAAACAGTGCACTGGGGTTATTCATAAAAGGAAAGACATGGTTATGATTATGATCTTTGCAATATCAAGATGAAACGCTGAAATCAAAACCCTAAAAACTGATCTATTTTAACACTCTGAAAAAGTGAACTTAATGAAGAAAGATGCTGCCTGAACTGCTTAATTCCAGTTTATTAGGGTTGAAATTGTAATGAATTCATCTTCAGGTTGAGGTGTCCTTTTACCTTCTGATCCGAGCATGGCAAGAAAATAATTAGACTGTTATTTTCAGACTTGATAGAAAACCAGTTTTTCTTTGAGTGATCACTACCTGCTAAAGAATGACTATTTTTACTGTTCTAATGGTCTCTTCAGTGATTTTCAGTGTCATTGTTTTGTTTTAACAGATCAAAGCATTAAAAGCATGGTTGAGGGGTTATGCTTGTAATATAGGCAAATTCTTTGCTGAGGCAATATGAAATACCCTGTCACTTAATGATTTATATAATAGTTTTGAGCACAGAACTCAGTACAACCAAAACATACATTCACCAGAGTCTCAAAGTAAAATCTGAAAGCAGAATCTCAATCCTCTTCAACTGTCAGGACTCAAAAATCAAACCTCTTTGTATGACAAACCTTCCTCCAGAAGATAGTTTCATTATCTCAGTCTATCACCCATTGCTATGTAATTCAGTTCAACATAATTAGGCCTGCCCTAACGTAAAAATTCTTTATCACTTTTCTAAGACGATGTGACTAAAATGCACACTGGTTAAAAAAAAAAAGCTGTGAAAACTTCACATTGAATTTCAAGTGTAGCCTTGAAATTGGACACTACTGGGTTCCTGTATCATCTCTTGCTTCTTACCAACTGAAACAGTTTCCTTGACTAAAGAAATACACATCATAATACCAAACTCACTGGAGTTTTGTAAAAATTAAATGAGGAGTACCTGTCATGGCTCAGCAGTAATCAATCTGACTAGTATCCAGGAGGGTAAGGGTTCAATCCCTGGCCTCATTCAGTGGGTTAAGGATCTGGCATTACTTGACTGTGGTGTAGGCTGGCGGCTGTAGCTCTGTTTTGACCCCTAGCCTGGGAACTTCCATATTCTGTGGGTGTGGCCCTAAAAAGATAAAAACAAAAAAATTAAATGAAAAATAATGTGTAAAATCTTTAGCACAGTGCTTGGCAATGGTGAGTCTTTAAAAAGTTGGTAGCTATTATTTTTTACTTTTCTTAATAGACAAAAAGTTAAATAATTTAGTTGAGTATTCCCAGCTATCATCCCAAATTGTAGTTCCATAAACTGTGGAAGATGAGCCAAACACACTTTTAAAGGATCATTCTCTCTGATGCCTGATTCTTGGACTAAGAGGCATACTATATACAAGAATCATTTATGCACCCTGCCCCGGGGGGTCACAGTGAATTAGAGGGATCCTGATTTACTACTGCTTATACTTAAAGAGAGCATAGGCCTGAAGAGAATCTTAAAGCTCACTCTTTTTTTTTTCATCTTCTGTCTTTTTAGTGCAGCATCCATGGCATATGGAGGTTCCTAGGCTAGGGGTCAAATCGGAGCTACAGCTGCCGGCCTGTGCCATGACCACAGCAATGAGGGATGTGAGCTGCGTCTGCAACCTACACCACAGCTCATAGTAATGCCGGATTCTTAACCCACTGAGCAAGGCCAGGGATCGAACCCGCATCCTCATGGCTGCTAGTCAGTTTCGCTAACCGCTGATTGGGTTAAATTTATCAAGTTTATCTTGAATTGGCAAGAATGAGTATTCCAATAGCAGAAGTGAGGTAAGTAGAAATCTGTTTTAGAAAAATTAAAGAATATCCAGTTTTTAGAAGGACGTCAATGCTTATGAAAATACTTTCTCCAATAGCTATTGAATATAACTTTCTAGTATTCTTCCATTTCATGCTGTAGAACTGTTCTGAGCCTAACTCCCTGGAAATAAGAATTTCCAGATATTGTATGTGTTTCAACATATGGATCTTAACATTCATAAAAGATATGGCTCACTTCCTCTTCAAATGGTGAAATATGTTTTCATAAAATTTAGTCTCCTAGATGAAAGGAACATATCTGCCAGAAAAGAAAAAGTTAAGTGAAACATTTCTAAAAATTGAAATGATAAGAAATACTTTACATATTGCTTTCATAGCAAGTACTTATGGTTATGCTCTGGAACTGTCATCTGTAGTTATGATTTGGGTACTATGTTCTCTGAGGGTGTTGTGCTATTAGTTCCAAACAAAAGATTAATATTGCATTTTCTTTTGTATGTGTGCAAACATTGAATTTAGCTATTTTTACATTTTGCACAGCTCACTGAGATGCAATATGAAGTGTTTAATTGCTTTTTCCTCAACTGCTGAAGTATATCCTTTCATTACAGCTTTAAATTAAAGGTTTAGAATCAAAGTTATTGCTTTTTTTACATATATGAAGTTATGTACTGCAGAGTTTGTAATAAGGAACAACATCAATGTATCTGCCAAGTAAAATTACTTGAGTAGAGCATCTCAATATAACAACAGAATATTTACAGTCTTCACTTGGGATGTACTACAAATATGTGGTATTAAACCTGTATTTAACATCCATAAAAGTATATCTTGATTAATTTTGTATGTCTTGAATAATAGTAAAAAGTCAAATTATTCTGGGTATGTTTTTGAGTTTAAATTATTTTTATCTTTTGAATAACAGTACATTGCCTTTAGTTCATACATATAATTTAAAATTTTAAAATCTTAAAAGACAGTGAAAGAAATCGTGACGTATATTACAGAATGTTTCATCTCCAAAACTGAGAGAAACTTTTTAGTGTCTAGTATCAGCTACACACGAGTAATGTACTTTCTGCAGAATTAGGTTTTATGTCCATTTTTCACCAGTGTTTGTAAGTTTAGTGACTCTATGCAGTTATGATTAAGTTAGATTTCCTACTCCATTCCACTCTTTGGGTCAGTTAAGTATGTCCTGTATGTCGGAATTTAATCTCATCACATCTTTAGTTAATGACTAGATACTGTAGGTAAAAAAGCTAATAAGAAACCATTTCTTGGAGTTCCTGTTGTGGCTCAGTGGTTAACGAATCCGACTAGGAACCAGGAGGTTGCAGGTTCGATCCCTGACCTTGCTCAGTGGGTTAAGGATCTGGTGTTGCCGTGAGCTGTGGTGTAGGTTGCAGACACGGCTCGGATCTGGCGTTGCTGTGGCTCTGGCTTAGTCCGGCAGCTACAGCTCCGATTAGATCCCTAGCCTGGGATCCTCCATATGCTGCGACTGCAGCCCTAGAAAAGGCAAAAAAAGGCAAAAAAGAAAGAAAAGCCATTCCTGGTTTATAATCTATGTGCAAAAAAAAAGTTCTATTAAGTGAACTGTATAAAAACACTGGTAAAACAAGTGAACAATAAATTCTGTGGAAGCAAAGGAGAAATGATGCCAGAAGGAGTCATTTTGGGTGTAACCAAATTCTGTTGCAGCTACTCTCTAGATATACAAGCTTAGGAGAGTTACAGCAACTTTACTCTGCCTCAGTTTCCTCAGCTTGTAAACTAGGGCTCATATGAGTTTCTACCTGCTAGAGGTTGTGGTAGACTAAATATGGTAGCTATGACACAGCTAACATGGTGCCTACCTGGCACATAGTAGGAACTAATAGATGTAGAGGGATATTTTTGTTTTTGTTTTTCAATATCTGACCTGAAGGTTCAATTTGGGGAGTAATCATTGTAGAGGTGTAGAAGAAACCGCTAGTATTAATGCCATGGTCTAGGGAGTCTGAGCTGTGCCTCACCAAATATAGGCCCTGGATCACTCACTTTTGAAATGGCTTATGAAGTAGAAGGTACTTTTTTTGTCTTCACTTGCAGCGTAGAGAAATTCCTGGGCAAGAGATTGCATCTGAGCCACAGCTGTGACCTATACCACAGATCCTTAACCCACCAGATCCCCACCAGGTGGGGATCGAACCCTCACCTCAGCAGCTAAACTGCAGAGACAACGCCAGATGCTTAACCTGCTGCACCACAACAGGAACTCCCAGGAAAAGGTCTTTAAAAAAATGTTTTTCCAAACTCACTGAAAAATTATATTTCTAGACGTCATTGAAGCAGAAATGCTGGTGGTTAAGACTTGGAATTTTGATTTTTAACAAAATTGTCGCACAACTCTCAGGCTTGTCTAAATGTGAGAACCACTAATACAGAGTATAAAACCTCCAGAGACCATCAACATGTAGAACTCAAGAAAAGGAGAAGCATCCCATCAAGAGAATGAGAAGGTGCCACAGAAGTAGATGGCAAACCAATACAAGAGAGCACTGTGTTAAAATTCAAAGTAGAAAGAGCTTTTAGAAAATTCACAACTGCCTGTCTCTCTTACTCTACAATTTTCTCTTTGAAAAACAAAGAGAAATAGTTCATGTACACACAAAAATAATATAATTTGTATGTCAACTACCAATCTAAAGGAACAAATATCACAAGGGTTAAGTCCCTTGTTACACCTCACAATTGCACCTTCTACTCTTGACTCTCTCCTAACCCATATGACCAGTATGCTTAATGTAGTATTTGCTATTTTGTGCATTTCTTTATATTCTCGTGCATGTCTATGTATCCCTCTTCAAAATGTGTATTTTGAACTTGAATTTTATAATATGCCTGCTTTACTATTAATTTAAACTCAGTATTACTTTTGTGAATTTCATCCATGATGAAGGTATTGTAGCTTATGTTCATCTTTCATGTTATATTTTGAAGTATATTTTATGAAGAGTTTACAGTTTGATTATTCAATCTCTTACTGATGTTTAGATTTTTTTTCTGTGTTTTCTATGCTGTGAATATTCCTATTTCCTGTGTACAAGGGTTTAACTGTTCTCATTGTAATATTTTTTATCGCTAAATTGCTCTGTATACTTACACACCAATTTACATATTCATCGGGACTATGTAAGATAGTTTTGCATTTTTGCATATCATATGTGCAGAGGCAATGTCTTATTATTCCAACCTATCTTTTCATGGTAATTTGCATAACAAACATTCTAAGAATGTAGAGATAATGTTGCCCTCTGGAGCAGAAGGAAAGCCCATTTAACGTCCAGTATAATAAATATAATGTCTTCCTCTTGGGTAATGATTGAACAGGTTTGATTACTGTCAGTTATAAAATACTAAGGTCTCTTAAGCTCAGTGTCCTACAGATATGATACAAACCAAAGGCATGGGCAAAATTCACCTGAACAGTTCTAAGTCACCCTGTGTGAGTTGGGAGACAGAGGGAACAAATCTGAATGTAAAGCTTATGCTGTCTGCTGTGTTGTGAACCTTTTTGTCTGAACCAGTAGTCTGGATTTTTCTGCTGGTGTCCATGGTATGGTTGCATGCTAACTTGTTAGCTTGTAAGTAGATTAAAATCTTACCCCTCCTTGCCCCCCACTGCTGTGAGTACTCCAGGTTCTCGTTACATATAAAAAGTCTCATTGTTTCATAACTACATCAAACCTTAAAGTTGTAATTTTTATAAACTTTGATTAATCTGATGGTCTGAAATAGTATTATGGTTTTAATTTTCATTTCCTTGATTCACAGTGAGGCTAAGCCTTTTCTCTAATTAGTTATTTAGGTTCCCTCATTTAAGAAATACTTGATCCTTTTAGGTTCATTTTGCTATTGAATTCTTTTTCTCTAGTTATAGGAGCTTTTAATATATTATGATCAACTGTATTTGTTCTAAATATCTTTTTCCAAATCTCTGACTTTGTTTTCCCTGTTAAGTGGGGAGTGCTGATGACAGGAAATTTTTGTGCTAAAATTTTCAGCTTAATGTTAGTTTCAAATTTAGGATTGGCTAATTTATCAGTCTTTTCTTTTACTAATTGTACTTTGCTATTCTGCTTAAGAAAGTAATGTCCAAGTTCCCACTGTGGCGCAGCGGAAACGAATCCAACTAGGAATCATGAGGTTGCAGGTTCGATCCCTGGCCTTGCTCAGTGGGTTAAGGATCCAGCCTTGCCGGATCTGGCATTGCTGTGGCTGTGGCATAGGCTAGCAGCTGTAGTTCTGATTAGACCCCCTAGCACAGGAATCTCCATGTGCTATGGGTGAGACCCTAAAAAGACAAAAAAAAAGAAAGAAAGTAATATCTTACCTGAGGTCATAATGACATTCTTCTGTCTGTTTTCCAAATGATTTAACTCTGCCTTTTAAATGTAAGTAGTTGATCCTCCTGAGACTGACTTTTCTTTATAGTAAATGAGATAGGGATCACATTCATGTATTTTTTTATATACATAGCCAACTGAATGGTATATACTTTCCTGTCTTCTGAACCAGTAGTCTGGATTTTTCCACCAATGTACACATGGCCTTTCTATTCCATTTCATTATTTTATCTGTCATTTGTC
The DNA here is from genome assembly GCA_004024745.2 of Catagonus wagneri. Classification (NCBI taxonomy): domain Eukaryota; kingdom Metazoa; phylum Chordata; class Mammalia; order Artiodactyla; family Tayassuidae; genus Catagonus; species Catagonus wagneri. Next base: position 2,626,674 of record PVHT021183528.1, read on the forward strand.
TAATGCTGTGCTATTAGCACAAACTTGAGATTTTCATTTCCAGAAATATACCAGGCTAGACTATATAAATTATTAGGATTAACCCACCCTTAGAAAACAAGCAATATTAAATATGTATGTCTATATACACAAATATTTACCTATATGAGATAAAAAATCTAAGGTAAAATGGAAAAATCTAAAGAAAAATGGAACATCAAAGTAGTTAATGGGATTTGTCACCCAAATTTGTTTTGTGCTTAATAGCCTCCAGCTATTAAGCAACCCAGACAGACTTGAACTTTGATTCTTATAGTTTGGCAGTGGTGAGGCAGGCAGGAATGAAAACCTAAAACTTGCCTAAAGCAAAGGATTGGCCCCACTTTAATCTGTAATACCGAAGGGTTTCATATTCAAAGTAAAAGTAAAACATACTATTGATGCCCTTAGGAGCATTTTGGAAACAAAGGTACATCTCTAAAGGAATGTACCTTTGTCCTAGGCTCCCATACAAGCCATAGCATTTTCAGCCACATGATCAGCACACAGTTAAAAAGACTGGCAATATTATCATATAATTCTTTTAATTTCAGGCTGGACAACAGCGATGGTGGGAACAGGAGATTAAAATAAATGGGAATATTCAAAAGGGAGAATTAATTACATATAACTTGACTGAGCTAATTAAACCAGAGGCTTATGAAGTCCGACTGACACCGCTCACCAAATTTGGCGAAGGAGATTCAACAATTCGTGTCATCAAATATAGTGGTAAGTAGCTTTTCTTTTCAAAGTATTTATTTGCATGCTAACGTATCTAAATATGTAGATTGTAACTACCAAATTTAGACATAAAATTTAGCATATTGACTTTTCTGGGTCATTATCTAAGTGACAAACAAAAGAGATTAAATCACCATAAGTTGTAATATTTTTGATTTTTAATGCAGAGATACAGAGAAATGCTTAATTAGCATTGAAACTAGATGATAATATCATCAATGTCCCATTATTTTCTATCCTATATGGTATGATGCAACATGTCTACCTTTTTTTTCAAATTCTTGATGGTCGTAAAATGTACATCATTAACTTAGGAAATGTGAACAAATTTTAAAATTTTAATTAGTAAACCATTTTTTAGAGCAGGATTAAGTTTACAGAAAATTGAGTAGCAAGTATAGAGCGTTCCCACATATGCCCTCCCCTCAACAGTTTTCCCTTCTGTTTAGAAGCCATATTCATTACAATTGATTAACAAATACTGATACACTATTAAAGTAAGTAGTTTACATTGGGGGGGTCATTATTTGTGTTGTAGAGTTATATAGATTTTCATAACTGTATAATATTTTCGTCCACCACTATAGTATCATACAGAGTAGTTTCACTGTTCTCAAATTCTTCTTGCTCCACCTATTCATCCTTCTATCCCACCTCCAACCTTTATAACCGCAAATATTTTTATGCCTATAGTTTTGCCTTTTCCAGATATTGTATAGTTGAAATCCTACAGCATAAAGCACTTTTAAACTGGTTTGCTTCACTTAGCAATACCCATTTCAACATTGGCCATTCCTTTTTTCTGGCTTGATAGTTTGTTTTTACTATTGAATAATATCTCATTGTTTAGATGTACCACAATTCGTTTTTTCATACACTTGTTGAATGTCATCTCAGTTGATTTTGTTTTTTTTGCAAGGGTTTTTTTTTTTTCTTTTAGATCACTAAAGTTAATGTGTGATAGTTTGTCTTTTTTAACCATATATATTTAATATTTCTTTACTCTTTAAATGTCCTACTTAAAAGTTGAAATACTGTAAAACTTGGAAACAAAAGTTGATCAAAAACTTTATAATCATTTAAGGAGTTCCCTGGTATTCTGGTGGGTTAAGGATCCAGTGTTGTCATACGTGTGGCTCAAGTTGCTTGCTGTGCCATATTTTCAGTCCCTGAACCAGCAACTTCCACCTGCCACAGGTGTGACCAGAAAACATGAAACAAAACAAAACAAAACCTTATAATAGCTCAAATAGCAATAACAGTGATCATATATATTAATTTAATGTATACCTGACAGATTACTATTTTTTCTTTTGAAATTTATGTGCAGTTTTTCAGTTGAAATTTGTGCATTTTTTTTAGTTGAAATTCATAATATTCAGAGACTAGCTCAAAAATAATTAATGTATCTTTCAAGGTTGAGTAAATCACTGGCAAAATATTTCATTACTTCAATGGAATATTATTCTTTTCATTGTTGATTATTAGGGCTTGAGTTAAAAAGATAATAGAATTTGGGTTTTTTTGCAATTGAAATTCTCCATTCTGTTTAGCATTAAGTATGCATTCCTACTTGAGGGAAAAACAGTGAATACTATCAAAAGTAAAAACTAAAGTGAAAGTATTAAAAACTCATTAAGGTTGTTTTTCATGTGAAGTCTTTTCTTCACTCTCATCAGAGTGCACATTGGACATGATATATTCAATTTTCATTAAAAAATTAAGATATATAGTATAAAGTGTAATATTCACAGAAGATCAAGGAATGTAAAAGCATTAGACTCATTGGGCATCTTTTCTTAAATATGTTTTTTTTTTGTCTTTTTGCCTTTATGTAGAGCCGCACCCGCGGCATGTGGAGGTTCCCAGGCTTGGGGTCTAACAGGAGCTGTAGCTGTCGGCCTTCGCCACAGCCACAGCAACGCAGGATCTGAGCCGCGTCTGCAGCCTACAGCACAGCTCACAGCAACGCCGGATCCTTAACCCACTGAGCAAGGCCAGGGATCGAACCGGCAACCTCACGGATCTTAGTCCGATTCGTTAACCACTGAGCCACGAAGGGAACTCCAAGATGAAGATCTTAAAACCCAGAAAGTTTCAGTGTCCTGCAGAGTTAAACAGACTCACTCTGACTACAGTTAGCGCTCACATTTCCATGACAGAGAATCTTTACCTCTTGCCTAAGTTTAGAAATTATTAGAAATTGTCTTATGAACATATAGAAAAAAAATCTTCACAAGCTCAGTAGCTCTTATTGAAAACTCTGAGGTAGCAAACTGAAATGAAAAATAAATCTGGAAAATAGACATCATGTTTAGTTTCAACTTTAGTTATCTTTGTATTCATAGGTATGCTTATTAAAATCTCAAACATTTTAATAAAAATTACTTTTATGTGTTATGGATTTGGGTAAAGTATACTTTATTATATATTGGCATATCATGTATCAAGGCATCTATAAGATATTAGACTATCAATTTCTGTTGAAAGAAGGAAAATAGACCCACTGCAGTATTTTGAAGTTTGAATGGCAAATTTTCACTAGGTTAATTGTGGTGTTTATGGCAAATTTGGTGACTAAAATATTGTAGAAGAAGTCTCAAAAATTCAGTCTGTTCAGATGTTATAGGTATATGAGACATTTCTTAGAATTATAATTCAAAAACACTTCTTTCAAAAACAATATATAGAAAAATTTGTAATTTTTTATTTTAATTATGAAATAATTTTAATTATTTTTCAAATTAAAATATTCTGATATCTTGCAAGAAAGATTGTTTTTTCTCCACTTCAGTGTAGCTAGTAGATGTATAGTTCCTTCTCTATGTTATTCATTTCATAATTGGCACTGGGGAATGCAGAATCTGAACAACTAAAATAATTGGAATAGTCTGTCTTTTCTACATAAACATAGCAGGAAGTAATTGATCGAAAAACTAATCACTGTTAAAATTGATCTTAGAGTATAAAATGTAACAATTATATATATGAACATGTTTTGTGCATATTTAGCTATCATTCTTTACTACTATATCCAAGTTTAACAAAAATGGTTAATGGCAAACACTAGGAATTAGGAAGAAAGTAGACAAACTTCTGGAGGTTAGATTAACTGCCCATTGTAATCTGGGTGGCTGTAATAATGCTTTCTTTCATCCATAATGGAATTTTCTTGCAGAATGATAAATTCCTAATCAATAGATATAGATACCGTTTTGCCTCTTAGGTTAGATATATTTTTGTTGTTAGTAAAATTTAAAGTACTAATTCCTCTTCAGATAGAAATCAATTGGCACTTGCATTGCAAACACAATTAATATTTTGAGATAAATATTTCTTCTGGTACATAAAAATGCAAATATATTGCTTATCATTTGAAAAATATGTGTGTGTGTAATTAAACAAAGCAACATCAAAATAGTTGTCTGAGGATGTATGTAATGATATGATACGAGAATTGCTTTATTTTCATATATATTATGTTTTTTTCACTAGAAGATAAAAGCAAAAAAAAGCAACTAAAGTGCAATCTCTGTGGAATAATTGTATTCATTGTTAAAACATCTAGATTATAGGTTGGCCTACTGTCAGCCTCAGTTTTGATTTCTCAGTTTTGTTTAGCACTGGTTAGGATATAAAAGATCAGCAACTCCATTCCCTAGAACATGAACAAATCCCACATGCTATTTAGCATTGATCCTTTGGGTGCTTTGGGGCTTTTATTGCTGAGCTCCAAAGCAGATTCTGTTCAATACTCTAGAACAAAATGGATTGCAGATATAATTCTCTGTGGCCACAGTGGGGCAAATCATTAAGTTTTGGTAAGAAACTATGAGATACTGATTAGACTTTTATTTATTAAAGACATTCAAGCCATGCTAATACTGTTTTTTGTTTGTTTGTTTTTCTTATAGCTCCTGTTAATCCTCATTTGAGTAAGTATATTTTTACTTTAAAAATGGCACTGTATTTAAAAATTAAGAAAAATAGAAAATGCATAAACATGCAAAGATTATTTAGCAACTGTTCACATTTGCTTTAAAATGGAATATATTAGCAACAGTAAAACTGGCACTAAGTGTAAATTATACATTTCAGTGGATATGGGTATTTAATACTGATAATTGTCTTTTCCTAAATATGCAGTCATTTCCCCAACCTGTTTAACATTTGTTTCTCTTGTGGTATTGTTGATTATTCATATTACTAGTATTTAAGTTTCTTTAATTTTCATTATTTTATTTCTACATTCCACTCATGAAATGTGATATTTTCTTAAAGAGTTGGTGGTATTTGAAGGTTTTAATCAAGATTTTTCATGGATCACTATTCTATATTTGAGTCTTACGTGAAGAAGAAGATAACCTGGTCACCATCCTCTTGTTAGTATTTCATTTTAAAAAAAAGAATTGATTTTTATCTCCTATTTTTGTGTCTAGCAATATATTGTTCTTTATCAGAAGAAGGAAGAGCCACCTTTGCACTCTTATTCCTAGTCATTCAACATTCTCGATTTCCTATACTTAGTGAAGAAACTGTCCAAATCTTTTTTCTAATTTTACTGTATTCTGTTTTCTGCAATAGCCTTGAATTGACTGTGTAACCAAGACCAAACTACATAACTTCCTTTCTTGCTCTATCTCCTACTAAAGATCCTCTTTTACTCTACATCTGCATATCCAAATTTTTTCTAGATTTTTATTGCTCACATCTTGCTTCATTGCGTAAAAGTTCATTGTCATCAGTGTCCCTTTATTGTGGATTTTATCAACTCTGAGGTTCATTTTTCATATGTTTATCACAAATGCTTCTTCCTCCACTAAGTATTCCTTCCTTTGATTTTCTATAACAATTTATCTTTATTTATGTGGAAGTTTTTTTTCATTTTCTGATATTTTCCAGTAGACAATAAGATACTTAAGCACTCAATATGTTTCTAATTTCTTTCTACATCTCACTATCTTTGTGTCTATCACAGCATCTCATTTTAGCAGGTGTTCAGTGTTAAAACAACAAATATATGACAGTTTTAAGATGAATTAATTGCATAAATCAAGTTCTCCCTGGCTTCTACCCAGGGTATTATTGCTATTTAATTACTATATTGATTACAGTTCCTTTGAAGGTAAATTGTCATATTTCACATTTGATAGAAATGTTTGAAACTGTTGTCATGGAAAAATTAAAACTAAATACAAGGGAAAATTGACAGATATTTAAATTCAAGGAAAAGATTTTGAACAGTCTATCTACTGAACAAAATGCATAGATATTTATAGGGAGGGAGTGTTTGTTAACTGACCTCAGTCCAGTTTAATAAGCACCATTATTTTATGGCCACTGAGAAAGATTTATAGAAAAGATGATATTTAAGCTGGATCTTGAAAGTTGATTAGAGGACCCTCGGAAGAAGAAGGTAAGGAAAGGCTTGCCTGTCATTGAAAAGTAGGTTATGTTCACATACATAATAATTGAATAACACTCAGTATGTCTGTAGTACAATATTCAAAAATTACAGGAGCCAGAAGTGTGCTGTAAAGCCAGACAACATTAATTGAATTTAAATGTTTCCTTTAAAAGTTCGGGTCCTTTATATCATAGTTATGAACTTCTCTTCCTCAGCAGGTATTTTCTATGAAGTAAAATGCAAATCCAAACAATGCATTGGATTTTCTATTTTTAAAGTAATCGCCAGCATAACTCCTTACATCAAAAATTTTCATTGACTGTGTAGTTTGGAATTTTTTCCTGAGTAGTCAATATAGTAAAATATGAGAGTTGTTTAGAAAAAAAGAATTTTGAGTCAAAATTACATAATGACTTCATTATCTAAAGTAGTTATTTTAATGTTATTGACACTCACATACATTTTTTTTCATATTAATTGATTTCTTTAACCCTCATTATTGTCTGTAGGCCCAAAATTCATATAAGAAAAATGCGTCATCAAACAAATCCACTTGCTGTAAATTAAGGCTCTTATTCAGTAAATAGGCCAACCTGTAAAAAAGGGTCATGTTTTATTTTTGATTTTTGCTATGTTAAATTGATTTTTCTTTCTCTCAGACCACTTTTACCTGAGAATTTTTTTTTTTTTTTTCTTTTTAGGGCTGCACTTGCAGCATATGGAGGTTCCCAGGCTAGGGGTCTAACAGGAGCTATAGCTGCCGGCCTGCGCCACAGCCACAGCAACGCCAGATCCAAGCCGCGTCTGTGACCTACACCACAGCTCACAGAAATGCCAGATCGTTAACCCACTGAGCAAGGCCAGGGATCGAACCCACAACCTCATGGTTCCCAGTCAGATTCATTAACCACTGCGCCGCTATGGGAACTCCTGAGATCTTTTTTCTTAAATGCTATATTTTAAGTTTTTGCCATTTATTTTCCAGGTATAATTTACATACAATAAAATTCAACTTATTTTGTATTCACTTCCATAAGAAATGTTGACCAATTTGTACAGTCATATAACCATCACCACAAAGTTTCATCACCCCTAAAATTTATCTGTTTTGCTTTCTAGTCAGGCCTCCCTGCACCCTAGCCCCTGGCACACTTGTTTTCTGTTACTGTGATTTTGCTATAATATTTCAACTAGTTACAACTTACTGTTTATTCTCCACAGATCATTAAAAGATACCTTACCAGTAATGATCTTGTTAATGAAGTTGAAGAGAAAATGAAAATTTAGCGAAGAGAAAATGAAAATTTAGCATTGCAGCGAGGAGAAAATCTGAGGAAAAAATGAAAACAAAAACTTTATTTCCATTATGATTCTAAATTATTTCTTAAAATGAAGGAAATGCTACCGTCTCATACTCCTTCTTATATACCATTTATGATTATGAATAATGAATTCTTAAAATACTATTTAGCAATATTTCTTTCAAAAAAGATTATTGTTTGATAATAAAGTTTAAAAATGGTTTGAATATATGTTGGCTTAGACATAAATGATTTCTTTGAAACATCTTAAGATAAAATGATTTCAGGAATATATTGGAAAATATCTTACATTTAATATGATTAAAAAATGTGATATGAGACTTTATGTAGGGGCAACAAATCAAACTACTCTTAAATGCTCTTTCATATTTCATCACTTACGTAGTCGTTAAGTGAATTTATCCTAAATATCCACTTCCAAAGTATTTATATAGAGTAAGTTCATGAAATTTTGTCTGATTCTTCATTAGACTCAATCTTAAATCTTGAATTTGTACCCAGTCTTAATTAGAAAAAGATTTTCTGTTTAGAAATTTTTTTGTTTGTGTTTAAAATCTTTTCATTGAAATGCTTAACTGAAAAGAAAGATGGTTAGTTGGCAAGAGAACCATATTGTCCTCCAGGTTCATCTGTGTTATTGCAAATGTCAGGATAATCTTTTGTAAAGCTTAATAATATTGCATTGTATATATCTACCACCATTCCTTTATCTATCCATCCATCAATGGACTCTTAGGTTGTTCCCACATCTTGTCTGTTGAGAATAATACTGTAGTGAACATGGGAGTGCACGTATCTCTTTGAGGTACTGACTTCATTTCCTTTGGGTATATATTTATAGGAGGGATTGCTGGATAATGTGGTAGTTCTGTATTAGATTTTTTTTAGGAACCTTTGTACCATTTTCCATAATAGCTCTACCAGTTTACCCTCCCACCAATAGAATACAAGTACTGTACTCTTTTGATTATTGTAGCATTGCAATATATTTTAAAATCAGTAAGTGTTGGTGTCCAGCATTGTTCTTCCTCCTCATAATTGGGTTGGCAGTTTGAGGTCTTTAGTGGTTTCATATGAATTTTCAGAATTGTTTTCTAGTTCTATAAAAAATAATGCCACAAGTATTTTCATAGGGATTGCAGTGAGTCTATAGATCACTTTGGGTAGTATGGAAATTATAACAATATTAATTTTTCCAATCCAAGAACACAAGATGTTTTTCCATTTGTTTGTGTCTCCTTTAATTTCTTTCATCAATGTTCTGTAGTTTTAAGTGTACAATTTCTTTCATCTCTTTGGCGAAGTTTATTATTAGGTGTTTTGATTTTTGTGATGCTACTTAAATTGAGATTTTTTTTCCTTTATTCCCTTTTCTGATAGTTCACTGTTAGTGCACAAAAGCACACAGGTTAATTCAGGGGCATCATCTCAACATTAAGGACTTGACTCCCAGAGATATCCGATCAACCTAACCCATTGTGGGGAGTGGGGGGAATAGGAATCTCTATCATTTAGATATTTACATCTTTATGAATTCTGTACTCAGTCTTGGCTTCATTATTTACTAGCCAAAGTTTGCCAAAGCTTTCTCCATCATGAATCTTATGAGTTAGTTTTATTGTTTTTTCATAGAGTTCTTACAAGTTTAAATGAAATAATATAAACTATGTTCATTTTTTCAATTAAGGATAATTTTAATGTTGTATCCAGTGGTGATTATAATCTCATTATTTACTCCTATATTTCAAACAGGATGTATCCCACTAAGAAAATCCTTTGATACCTAGAGACATAACTACAGGCTCATTTTGGGGACTTATAGAAAACCTTCTTTGAACTTGTTGTTGTGTCTGAAGTCAGGGCAGGCCACCAAGAAATCCCAGTCCTTCCACAGGATCTTCATAAAGTCTTTTCATTATTTCATTTATAGTGAATTTCAAGCGTCTGGCAAATCCACATTCAAATAAAGTATTAAAGATAACTACTTTTAAAATATAATTTGCCATTATCTTCCCCTAATTAAACTTCCATTTGTACAAATGGGTATGTGTGAAAATGTCTCCAGATATGGTGTGAAAAATTATAACATCAAGGTATTCAACTTTAAAGTGCTGACAGGTAAATTAATAATGATGCTTTTCTAATTGATAGTTTTGTTTAGATTTATCCTATACTAAAAAAATGAAAATTGAAATTCTTTAGCCATAATTCAGGCATGAATTATATTCTTTAATTTCAATTATCTGGATATTTCAGAGGAAATGGTTTAAATTTAAATTATTAGGTAAGAGACTGATTTGCATGTCAAGATTATTTTTTGTTTTCATTAAAATTGAAATAGTTTTTGTTTAGTTGCTACGCGTGATTGCAATCTTAAATTATTGTTTTATAATGTTTTAATTAAGAATATTGCAGTGTTTGTATTCATTTAATTAAATGGAATTACCTTAATTAAATTCATTAACAGGAGAATTTCACTGTGGATTTGAAGATGGTAATATTTGCTTGTTCACCCAAGATGATACAGATAATTTTGACTGGACAAAGCAAAGTACTGCAACAAGAAATACAAAATATACTCCAAATACTGGACCTAACGCTGACCGTAGTGGTTCCAAAGAAGGTATGAGGGTATGAAATATTGTCGTCATAAAAGTCTTACTCTAGCCTTGGACTTTTAGATTTGCCATTAATGTGAAATACAGGAGAATGTTTAGCTACAGATTGGAAGATTTTGGAATAAAACATGAAATTTTTGATGTACTGTATCAATAATTCAGATACAGCCAAAGTTTGTCACCATTAATTTTCACTCAGAACTCACTAGCATATGTAGATGAGAGATTAGAATTTCTAATTTTTTTTTATAATTCAAGTCTAAAATTCTAATTTTTGTCTCAGGCTTTTGTATAATTTTAACAATTTTATCTTTAGTTATATAGATTATTTATTCTTTATATTATGTTATGCTCTACAGATTTTTTTTTTCTTTTCTTTTTTTCTTTTACCACTGCACCTGCGGCATATGGAAATTCCTGGGCTGCGGTGGAATTGGGACTGCAGTTGCCAGCCTACGCCACAGTAACAATAATGCCAGATCTGCAACCTGCTGCAGCTAGGGCAGATCCTTAACCCAGTGAGCAAGGCCAAGGATAAAACCATATCTGCATGGACACTATGTCGGGTTCTTAACCTGTTGAGCCATGACAGGAACTCCTGCCTACACAGATTTAATAAATGAGATGCAGACCCTCCTATTAATCTTTGCTTTGTATGAAAACTCTAAAACTTCTCAGTGATTTTGAATTTCATATGACCTAATAATAATGTCTTTAAACATTTTATTTTGTCTTTTCTTAAGGCTTTTATATGTACATCGAGACATCTCGACCCAGATTAGAAGGAGAAAAGGCACGACTTCTTAGCCCTGTTTTCAGCATAGCACCCAAAAACCCTTATGGACCCACGAACACTGCATATTGTTTCAGCTTCTTTTATCACATGTATGGACAACATATAGGTGAGATGGCAAAAGATTTACTATGTTCCTTCTAAAGTAAGTCATAACTAAGAAGAAAAAGGTTCACAAACATATAGCATGAAATCAATTTTAGCCAAAGAGTTTCAACATTGACTTCTAAATGGCTTACCTGCAAACTGCAAAATAAGATGCTAAGAATATTCCCCCTTCCTGTTCTAATTTCCCAAATTTAGATTAGAATTTGAAATTTTGGGATTTTTACCTATCTCTTCTATAATCCTAATTCAGGCATATCATCAATAGGTTAGATCCTGGGAATAATACCAGTATAATTTATACTGTTTCTTTCTGAAGAAATTTGTTTGAACAATGACTCATTGCATGGTAATCATCTTTAAAAGAAACATTGCCATATTTGGAAGACAAGTCCTCTTAGCACTGTCTACTCGTTTAGAATATTAGTGTGATATTTTCTTGTTCATAAAGTATACCTAACATACCTAGTAGGACTTATGAACATACTTGATCCTGAAAAAACATACAAAGATGAAGACACACTCCTTGCCCTTAGAGACCTTAAGAAAAACAGAGGCAGAGATGAGTAATTGCACAACCATGCTAAGTAGAATATGGCACAACCTCAATAAAGAACCCAACAAAACTTTGAGGGTGGTGGGGTGGGGTAGGAGGAATTCATATAGGCCTACAGTTCTTTGTGTACAATGGTAAAATCAACAAAACAGAACATATATTTTTTTTTAATTTTATTTGTTTGGCAGCACATGCTACCCTAATCTACATCTTAGAATACATGGCCTAAACTGATGTGAACATATGTAAAGTCTTTATTTATCCAAATGCGTGTGAACATTTGTATTATTTGCAGCCAAAATATTACCATGTTTAATTATGGGATTCTGTTCCAGATCTTTCTAGGTGATAATATATAATATATAAGACAAACACTCTTTTAACTTTTTAAAATAAGACAGAATTCTGAATGGTGAAGCATATCTTGTTCCATAGCTTGGCAAGGAATTGTGGATCTCTGTCTATTTGGAGAATAAGGCAATGCTTTAGGGCAAAGGGAAACATTTCCCTATGAAAGAGGGGTACATTTTCAATAGACAGAGGTGAGCACAGTGAAGAGTAAGGTACCGATAATAAAAAAAAAATGCAGGCTGTTAGGATAACATTAAGCATCTTAATCTAGAGCGATAAAAGTAAAAATATAAATATATATTAATTTATAAATTAATAAAATTGTTCACATAACGTATGCCAGCTACTGTGCTTACTTAAATGAAATAACCTTCTTAATATCTTTATAAAAATTAGCATCACTATCCATCCTTTGCAGTCGAGAAAACACACTCAGAGAGTTTGTATGAATTACAAGCAACTGGTTATGCTGGTGTTCAAACTCATAGCCAGCATCATTAACCAGTATTCTTAACAGTGGCCCAATAGATGACAATCCTGGAAATAATTATTCCTGTGCAGTAAAATGTGTCCTAAACATGTAGTCAGAAAACCTGGGTGGGAACCTGGCTGTAGCAGTCAGTCACCGTGAGAATTCAAAGAAGTCACTTAAAATGTCTGGATTTTGGTCTCCTCCTCTATAAAATAGGAATAGTAATTCCTATTTTAGAAATTTATAGTGCAAGTTGAATGAGATAAAGTATGTAAAATCTTCTATCAGATGGTAGACATTTATAATCTTAGGTTACTTTGATTTCAAAGAGCAGCAATATGAGCAATATTAAGTAATAAATAGCTAATATTTAGGAAGTACTCATAATGGACCAAGGGAGTATTCCTAACACATGCTGGATTATTTCTCTTCATTTTCACAATAATTATCTGTACTCATTAAAATTGTTATCCTTTTAAAGAGAAGGAATCTAAAATATAGAGAATTTTAATTACCATGCTCATCGTATCGTTAACTAATAAGTAGTGAAACCATAATAGCAAGCTGGAAAGCTGGGCACATAGCCTGCCTACTTCACCACTCTACAGGGAGACCTATTAGAAAGTCATGAAAGGTTTTAGCTATTTATTAATTGAGGGGGAGTTATAGATTTTGTGCAGACAATGAGCATAGCAAGATCTGTGATTATGGGAAAAGAGATCTTATAGGAGTGGCTACAATTATTGAGAAACAGAATATAGACTGGAAAAGCAGTTAGAAATCTGTGAGAGTAATCTTGAGTTCACTATGCCCTAAACTGTGAAAGGACATAAATCTCCTCACAGTTGTCAAACCATCTTATTCATTGCAAGATTACTCTCTTATTACAAAGGCAGGATTAGCTCAATTTGTCCCTCTAGTTGATCATGTATGATTTTCTTCACTCTCTGTTTTGAATAGATCTCATGGACTTTTTTCTTTTCTTCCAATTTACCTTGGAAAGACAGGCGTATTATTAATCAGTTTTTAAATAATTCCAAGATCACGAGTACCTGTCGTGGCTCAGCAGAAACGAATATGACGGGTACCCATGAGGATGCAGGTTTGATCCCTGGCCTCACTCAGTGGGCTAAGGATTTGGCGTTGCCATGAGCTGTGGTGTAGGTTGCAGACATGGCTCAGATCTGGCGTTTCTGTGGCTGTGGTGTAGGCCAGCAGCTACGGCTTCAATTGGACCTCTAGCCTGGGAACCTCCCTATGCCATGGGTGCGGCCCTAAGACAAAAAAAAAAAAATCTAAAATCAATATTTTCAATTACTTTAATAAGTAAGATATATATTTACCTTATTTATGAGGCTGGTTTCCTTAAAGGTCCCTTGAAAAATTTCTCCATATTTATACTGAGACCCAAGATAATTTTAACATATTTTAACTTCACAGTTGCTATTCTTGTTTGCTTTAGTGTCAGTGAACATCCACTCGACTTCTGCTAGGTTTTTTCTAATTATTTCAGAAAGAAGCAGTTCTCCATTTCTTCCATGTTCTCAAACATTTACCACGTTGCTACCTGTAGCATTTCTCTGCTTCTTCAGATGGTTGAAGGTTGCAGGTATTAAGTCTGTCACTTGGGTCCCTTCTCAGCAGGACACAATCATGCTTACTAAAATTTAGGCAAAAGTATCTGTTCCAGACATTGACAAGTTTTGACAAGGTGAGCTACCTCATTAGAGAGATATTCCCTGTATCTAAAACCTTCCCGCTTTGCAAATATTTTTCTGAGACACTCATTCATCTGTTAAATGTGGGGGTATTTTCCCCATATTCTGTGGCTTAAAATAACAAATATTTATTATCTCGCGTTTTCTGTGAGTCAGGAGTATGGATATAGCTTAGCTCAGTGCCTGTAGCTCAAGGTCTCTGGTGAGAATGCAGACAAGCTGTCAAGTAGAACTGCAGTTTAACTCAAAGTCTTCCCTTGGGAACGATGCAATTCTAAGCCTCCTCACTTGGTTTTTGGCAGGCCTCACTCTCTCACAGGTGTTGGACTAAGGATATTGATTTCTTGCTGGTTGTTGGCCAGAGGCCACTCTCAATTTTGTACCATGTGGACATCTTTGTAGGACTGCCTCATGGCAACAGGCTTCCTCTAGAAAAAGCAGTCCATGAGAGAGAACAAATATATGCCCAAGACCTGATCTCTGGAGTGACATTTCATAACTTCTACCTAATTCTGTTTATTATAACTGAGTGGATCATTCTAACCCACACTCATGGGAAGGAAATTACACAGGAGTGTTAATCCTAGGAGGTTGAAATCAGGGAGGGGCATCTTAGAGTTTGTCTGCCACAATGGTGTGGGTTCTTGTTCAAGTTTTTATCAAAATTTATTTAAGAAAAAATAAATGAATGCTAAAATGTGTCACCTTTTAACTGTTGATTTATATGCACGTGATACAGTATCTGGATATTAACAATAATATAAGATTATTTCAACAATCCTGTGACTCCTAGTAGGCATTCTGATTCTTGATTAATCAGCTAAATTTCTAATTTTCTTCTAAAGAAATTGAACCTCATATGAAGTCACTGGATATGACAAAATCTTATTAAAAATCAGTAAAATACGTACTTAATTTACTTCTAGAAGGAGAAAGTGAAGCAAAAGCATCATATTATACCAGGAAATTAAATATAAAAATACAAAACTCACTTATGAATATGTTTCTTGAACTTGATAAGAATGGTTCAATAACTCCACAAAGCTAATTTCATTATGAACAAATGGGAAACAAGGAAAGGGAGTTTGTTAATGAAATCTATCCTCATGAATCTTGAGGGTGAGAAAAAAGTGATAAAGCAGAGAGATGTGAGATTTTAGGAGAGCCTATTTTAAGAGGAAAAAGTTTTTAAAAAAGGTCAAGTTTAGCAATACAAAAGTTTATTTTTCTTTTCTTTTTTTTGCTTTTTTAGGGCTGTACCCATAGCATATGGAAGTTCCCAGGCTAGGGCTCAAATCAGAGTTGCAGTTGCCAGCCTACATCACAGCCACAGCAACACCAGATCCATCTGAGCTGTGTCTGCTATCTATACCACAGCTCACAACAACGCCGGATCCTTAACCCATTGAGCGAGGCCAGGAATTGGACCTGCGTAGTTGGGTTCATTACTGCTGAGCCACGACAGGACCTCAGGAAGCAAGTTTCTTGAAGAGATGAGAATTTAGAGGTCTGGTAGAGGGCTTAGCTTTGAAGAGGGTGCCAATGTCCCTTCCAGTGAGATGGGATGAAAAGAAGTAAGAATGTGGCTTCTGATTCACTCTTAGTTGAAAATACAGAAAACAGACATGAAGTTTGCCTTTCCAACAGTCTCTTTTTCTCTTTAAAATAAATGCAAAGGTTTGCATTTTCAAATAGTAAACCATTTTAGGAAAAGGGTTAAGGAAGCAAATACTGACCAGGGATATAGAGAGTGCTAGAGAGGTTGGAGATCAGGACGTCAGTCTGCAGGGTTTTGAAATGTATTTTAGGATATAATACTCGGTTTTACTGTCCATCATTTCTTGTGCATATTACTGAAGGGTGAAATAAATTGCTAACTTCCTCTGTCTCTGCCCCTTAGTTTCTGGGGGTAAAGATCATTCTCTGAAACTAGTAACATAAGGATCTCAAGGATACCGGCCCCTGAGGCTTCTCCTTGAGGTGGCTGGATAGTTTGCTCCAGTTATATGGAAATTCTCCAAATCCATCTGTGTTGTATCTGGGGCATCTTTTAGGCACTATTTTTTGTCCTGCTTGAACTGTTTACTTGGAAAGAGAAGAAACAGTTTCTTCCCCATCACGTGATACCCTGCAATTATAAATGTTTATTTTACCACTTGATATATATTTATTAAATAAAAAATATATTTTCCTAATAAATAATATTATTATAATAAATAATAAATAATAATATTGTTATTTTACTTAATAATATGTTTTATTATTTTTCCATGGAGATGTCAAGGCAATTACATACTAGGAAAGCATGTGAATGCTTTTTCTACCAAATGAGTCAGTGGAAAGGGAAATATTAATCCGAATAATGGGTTAAAAATTATCTGAAAAAGTACACCTAATTTCTACATTTTTCTAATAATGATTTTTATTTTTTTCATTATAGCTAGTTTACAGTGTTCTGTCAATTTTCTACTGTACAACGTGGTGACCTGTATAGATTCATCAGAATTGATTAGACATAGATCCATCAGAAGTGATTAGACATAGATCCCAGTGTTATACAGCAGGATTTCATTGCCTATCCAATACAAAGGCAATAGTTTGCACCTGTTAACCCCAGACTCCCAGGCCATCCCACTCACTCCCCCTCCCTCTTGGCAACCACAAGTCTGTTCTCCAGGTCCATGATTTTCTTTTCTGTGGAAAGGTTCATTTGTGCAGTATATTAGATTCCAGATGTGTGATATCATATCGTGTTTATCTTTCTCTTTCTCACTTACTTCATTCAGTATGAGAGTCTCTGCTTCCGTCCATGTTGCTGCAAATGGCATTATTTCATTCTTTTTTAGTATTCCATTGTGTAAATATACCACATCTTCCTAATCCCATCATCTGTCGATGGACATTTGGGTTGTTTCCATGTCTTGGCTATTGTGAATAGTGTTGCAATGAACATGTGTGTGCATGTGTCTTTTTCAAGGAAAGTTTTGTCCGGATATATGCCCAAGAGTGGGATTGCTGGGTCATATGGTAGTTCTATGTATAGTTTTCTAAGGTACCTCCATACTGTGTTCCATAATGGTTGTACCAGCTTACATTCGCACCAACAGTGCAGGAGGGTTCCCTTTTCTCCACACTCCCTCCAGCATTTGTTATTTGTGTACTTAGTAATGATGGCCATTCTGACTGGTGTGAAGTGGTACCTCATAGTAGTTTGCAATTGATTTCTAAATGTTAATTTTATATCCTGCTACTTTGCTGAATTTGTTGATCAGTTCAAGTAGTTTTTGGGTTGAGTCAGAATTTTTTATATATGTTTGATCATGTCATCTGCATACTGTGATAGTTTCACTTCTTCTCTTCCTATTTGGATGCCATTTATTTCTTTTGTTTGTCTGATTGCTGTGGCGAGGACTTCCAATACTATGTTGAATAACAGTGGTGAGAGTGGACATCCTTGTGTTGTTCCAGATTTTAATGGGAAGGCTTTCAGCTTTTCTCCATTGAATATTATATTTGCTGTGGGTTTGTCTTAAATGGCTTTTATTATGTTAAGATATGTTCCCTCTATACCCACTTTGGTAAGAATTTTGATCATGAATGGATATTGGACTTTGTCAAATGCTTTTTTTGCATCTATTTGAGATGATCATGTGGTTTTTGACTTTTCTTTTGTTAATGTGGTATATGACGTTGATTGATTTGCATATGTTAAACCATCCTTGTGCACCTGGGATGAATCCCCCCTGGTCGTGGTGTATGATCTTTTTTATATGTTGTTGAATTTGGTAGGCTAAGATTTTGTTGAGAATTTTTGCATCTATATTCATCAAATATATTGGCTTATAGTTTCTTTTTTGGTTGTATATTTCTTTGGTTTTGGAATTAGGGTGATGGTGACATCATAGAATGTATTTGGGAGTGTTCCTTTTTCTTAAACCTTTTGTAAAAGTTTAAGGGGGATGAGTATAAATTCCTTTTTGTATCTTTGGTAGAATTTGCCTGTGAAGCCATCTGGTCATGGACTTTTATTTGTAGGGAGTGTTTTTATGACATATTCAATTTCATTTCTAGTGATCAGCCTGTTCAGTTGATCTATTTCTTCTTGATTGAGTTTTGGCAGGCTGTAGGTCCCTAGAAAGTTGTCCATTTCTTCTATGTTGTCAATTTTTTTGGCATATAATTTTTCATAGTATTCTCTTATGTTTTTTTGTATTTCTACAGTATCCATTGTGATTTCTCCTTTTTCATTTCTTATTTTATTTGGGTTTTTTCTCTCTTCTTGGTGAGTCTGGACAAAGGTTTGTCAATTTTGTTTACCTTTTCAAAGAACCAGCTACCACTTGGTTTTATTGATTTTTTTCTATTGTTTTTTGAAACCCTATTTTATTGATTTCCTCTCTGATTGATCTTAATGATTTCCTTCTTTCTGCTGACTTTAGGGTGTTTTTGTTCTTTTTCTAATTCATTTAGGTAGTGGGTTAAGTTGTCAATTTGGGATTTTTCTTCTTTTTTGAGGAAGGCCTGTATTGCTATGAATTTCCCTCTAAGCACTGCTTTTTCAGCATCGTATAGATTTGGTGTAGTTTTGTCTTCATTATCATTTGTCCTGAGGTATTTTTTAATTTCCTTCTTGATTTCCTCATTGACCCATTGGTTTTCTAGTAGCATGCTGTTTAGTCTCCACATAGTTAGTTTTTCTCATTTATTTTCCTGTGGTTGATTTCTAGTTTCATGCCGTTGTGGTCAGAGAAGATACTTGAAGTAATTTTTATACTCAAATTTGTTGAGGTTACCTTTGTGCCCCAGTATATGATCAATCCTTGAGAATGTTCCATGTGCACTTGAGAAGAATGTATATTCTGATTTTTTTGAATGTAATGTCCTGAAAATTTCGATTAGGTCTAACTTTCTATTGTGTCATTTAGGATCTCTGTGGCCTTATTGATTTTCTGTCTAGAGGATTTGTCCATTGATGTGAATGCGGTGTTAATGTCTCCTACTATTATTGTATTCCCATCAGTTTCTCCTTTTATGTCTGTTAGTCTTTGTTGTATGTATTTGGATGCTCCTATATTAGGGACATATATATTGACAATTATAATATCCTCTTCTTGAATGGATTCTTTTACCATTAAATAGTGTTCTTCTTTGTCTTTATGACCTTCATTGTAAAGACCATTTTGTTTGAAATGAATATTGCAACTCCTGCTTTCCTGTCTTGTCCATTGGCATGAAATAACTTTTCCCATCCCCTCACTTTCAATCTATATGTGTCCTTTGATCTAAGATGAGTCTCTTGTAGGCAGAAGATTGTAGGTTTTTCCTTTTTTATCCAGTCTGCCACAGTGTGTCTTTTGGAGCATTCAGACCATTGATATTTAAGGGGATTATTCATTGATATATATTTATTGCCATTTTAGGCCTTGTTTTCCAGTTGATTCTGTTTCTCTTTTCTTCCTTTCTTTTTTTGGTTGGATGGTTTCCATTTATTTTATGCTTGAGTACTTTTCGGTTTTTGTGACTCTGATGTTTGGTTTTGATTTGTGGTTGTCCTATTTTTTAAGTATGTTAACACCTTCTTATATCTGCTTGATTTAGCCTGATAGCCATATAGTCTCAAAAATATCATTAAAAAAATAAAGAATTAAAAAGAATATATTTTCTTATTTTCCCTCCTTATATTGTATGATTTTGTTGTCTTTTTAAAA
This sequence comes from Catagonus wagneri, assembly GCA_004024745.2. Lineage (NCBI taxonomy): Eukaryota > Metazoa > Chordata > Mammalia > Artiodactyla > Tayassuidae > Catagonus > Catagonus wagneri. Next base: position 2,646,486 of record PVHT021183528.1, read on the forward strand.
AGATTTTTTTAAACATCATGTTTAGAGCTGTATACTGGCTTATTTAAGTGATTGCTTTCCAAATGTGTTTTCGTCCATTCTATTTCTTCTTATTTTTTTTGTTTGTTTGTGTAATTTAGAGAATCCCTTTCAGTATTTCTTTTAGAAAGGGTTTAGTATTCCTGTACTCTTTTAGCTTTTGTTTTTTGGAGAAATCTTTATTCCCCCTTCTATTTTAAATGATATTCTTGCTGGTTAGAGTATTCTAGGTTGCAGATATCCTTTCAGCACTTTAAATCTATCTTGTTACTCCCTTCTGGCCTGTAGTGTTTCTGTAGAGAAATCAGCTGATAGTCTTATTGGGGTTCCCTTATAATTGCTTTGCTTTTGTCTTGCTGCCTTAGGATCCTTTCTTTATCTTTAACTTTTGCCATTTTTATTATATTATGTCTTGGTGTGGGCCTGTTTGGGTTCAACTTGTTAGGGGCCCTCTGTACTTCTTGTATCTTGATGTCATTTTCCTTTAGATTTGGAGAGTTTTCAGACAGAATTTCTTCAAATATATTTTCAGTCCCCTTTTTTTTCTCCTTCTGGAATTCCTATTATGTGTAGATTGGCCCACTTTATATTATCCCATAGATCTTTTATATTGCATTCATGTTTTTTCATTGGTTTTCTGTCTGCTGTCCTAATTGGATGATTTCCAGTTCTCTGTCTTCCACATTGCTAATTCATTCCTCTGCATTATCCAATCTACTCTTTATTGCCTTTAACTCAGTTTGCATCTCTGCAAATAAGTTTTCCAGCTTGGCTCCTCCTTATATTTTCTAGTTCCTTTCTAAGGGAATCTGCATTATTTTTCATGTCTTCTTTTAATTTCTTGATATTTAGCCTTAATTCCTTCAGTATTTTCACTATCTCCCTTTTGAACTCAGTATCTCTCAGACTGCAGAGGTCTGTTTCATTGCTGACTGCTTTAGGTGAGTTCTCCTGTTCTTTTAACTGGGAATGGTTTTCGAACTTCTTCATCTTGCTTATGCTTTTCTTTTTCTGTGAGTTTGGGGAAGGCAACTGTAGTCTTGTAAGGCTACTTCTAAGCAAGAGCATCCCTTTGCATTTTTTTGGTGAAGTTACTATTTATTTTTGGTGTGCGAGTTTGAATATTTGGTGTCTCTGTCTTTGGTAAGAGCAGGCTGTCATTCCCAGGGTGCTTGGTGTGTTTTCTGGGAGAAGGAGGCAGTGGGTAGGGCCAGCAGTCTGTACCTGGTTGCTAGGCTCTCAACAGCAACATGGACCTGCCAGGAAGGTGGCACTGGCTACTCATAACTGCAGGGCCCTGGGAAGTGGTAATGAGCTCTAGGCAGATCTACAGTGTGACCAGAGCATTTGGCAGTAGGAGCAGCAGGGTGCACGAGTTCCCAGAGGAGTGATAGCAACAACAGCTAGTTTTCAGTTGGAATGCCCTCCTTTGAGGTGATTGGAACTTCAGATGGTGCCTGTTCAGGGACCCCTACTGGTAGCAGGCCATGACCATCTCTAGAGTCAGTGATAACTACGGTGGTTTGCCCCCACCACTTGTAGACCATGAATGAAGCAATCTTTCTCACTTAGCCCACATAGGACGTGATGCACAAGCTGTTCTTAGCTGCAAGATCCTGGGAAGTGACAGGTATCAGGATATTGGTACTGCCTGGAGCATTCAGCAGTGGCAGCAGCAGGTCCGTTATGTTCCTAGGGGTATGAGAGCATCAACAGCTGGTATTTGGTCACAGTACCTTCCTCAGCAGTGCCCTTGAGGTGACTGTGGCTGCAAGTGTTGCCTTCATGGACCCCTAGTGGTGGCAGGCTACTCCCACCTCTGGAGCCAGAAATAAGTGCTGTGGTTTGCCCCCGCCTACTGTAGCCCATGCAAGAAGCACCTAGTCCTGCTTAGCCCCCACAGGATGTGCTGCACAGTCTGCTCTTAGTTGCAGGTTCCTGGGAAGGGACAGTGACAAAGTGTGTGGGCACAGCCCAGAGCATTTGGCAGTGGCAGCAGCAGGACAGGTGTGCTCCCAGGGTAGCAAAAGCAACAATAGATGGTGTTGCTTATATCTCAAATATAATCATCAAATGGAAAATATGCTCACATATTTTTCTCCCCTTGGAGTTAAACACCATAATAAAGACAGTTTGAGCCTCAAAAAAAAAAAATCTTAAGGTATTACTATTTTAGAGCTCTGATTACATTGTCTATAGAAGAATAACAGCAAAATAAATGCATAATTTTTTTCTTAATGGATTTTATTTCAATTATAGGTGTACATAAATCATCACAAGTCAATTTAACAGATTTTGTATCCCAAACCCCCAGAGCATCCCCCCACCCCCAAGATTGTCTTATTTGAAAAACCAAGGTTTTCCAAAGTCTGTGAGTCATTGTCTGTTCTGTAAAAAGGTCCGTTGTGTCTTTTTAGTTTCCACATGTAAGCCGTAGCATTGGGTGTTGCTGTCTAATTGTCTGACTGGTTTCACTTCGCATGGTAATTTTTAGTCCATCCATGTTGCTATAAATGTTGGTAATTCGTTCCTTTTAATGGCTGAGTAACATTCCATTGTGTGTATGTACCATATCTTCCCT
>PVHT021183528.1:2652747-2696735 GCA_004024745.2 Catagonus wagneri
TTAAAATCCCCCACTATGATGGTGTTATTGTTGATTTCTCCTTTTAAGGTTGTGAGCAGTTGCCTTATATATTGTGGTGATCCTATCTTGGGTGCATAGATATTTAAAATTGTTATATCTTCTCCTTGGATTGATTTTGATCATCATATAGTGCCCTTCCTTGTCTCTTAAAATGTTCTTCATTTTAAAGTCTATTTTGTCTGATAGGAGTATTGCTACTCTGGCTTTCTTTTGATGCCCGTTTGCATGGAATATTTTCTTCCATCCTCTCACTTTCAATTTGTATGTGTCTCTAGAAGTGAAGTGGTCTCTTGCAGACAGCATATATATGGGTCTTGTTTTTGTATCCATTCGGCTAGTCTATGTCTTTTGGTTGGGGCATTCAGTCCATTAACATTTAAGGTAATTATTGATATATATGTCCTTATTGCCATCTTATTAACTGTCTGGGGTTTTTGTTGCTCTTTTTTTCTTCCCTTGTTCTCTTGTTGTCTCCTCTCACAAGATGGCTATCTTTAACGTTGTATTTGTGTTGATTTTTCTTATTTGCTTGTGTATCAATTGTAGATTTTTGGTTTGCGGTTACCCTGAAGTTTTGATATAGGAGTCTACATATAACTGAGATTGTATTAAGTTGTTGGTTTCTTAATTGCACGTGCTTCTCCAGTGACCTGCATCTGTGCTCTCTTCTCATGATTACTGTTTTTAGTAGCATAATTGTGCATGTATGATTTAGTATCTCTACTGTATATATGCCTTTATTGGTGGGCCTTGTCATTTGTGATGTTTTTGTTTCTGGTTGTGGCCTTTTCTTTTCTGCCTAGAGAAGTTCCTTTAGGATTCGTTGTAAAGCTGTTTTAGTGTTGCAGAAATCTCTTAGCTTTTGCTTATCTGGAAAGGTTTTGATCTCTCCTTCAAATCTGAATGAGAGCCTTGCTGGATAAAGTAATCTCGGTTTGAAGTTTTTTCCTTTTTTCATATTTAGTATATATATCATGCCACTCCTTTCTGGCCTGAAGGGTTTCCGATGAAAAATCTGCTGATAACCTTATTGGGGGTTCCCTTGTATGTCGTTTGTTTCTTTTCCCTAGCTGCTTTCAATATTTTCTCTTTGTCTTTAATTTTGGTCATTTTGATTAATATGTGTCTGGGGGTGTGCCTCCTTGGGTTTATTTTATATAGTACTCGTTGCGCTTCCTGGATTTGAGTGAGTGGTTCCTTTCCCATATTAGGAAAGTTTTCAGCTATAATCTCCTCAAATATTTTTTCTGTCCCCTTCTCTCTCTCCTCTCCTTCTGGCACCCCTATAATATGGATGTTGGTGCATTTAACATTATCCTAGAGTTCTCTGAGACTCTGCTCATTTCCTTTCAATCTTTTCTCTCTTTTCTCTTCTGCATTAGTGATTTCCACTAATCTATCCTCCACCTCACTGATTCGTTCTTCTGCCTCCTTTATTCTACTGTTGGCTGCTTCTAAGGAATTTTTTATTTCAGTTATTGTATTTTGCATCTCTTCTTGTTTAATGTTTACAGCTTGTATTTCTTTGCTCAGTATTTCCTGTAAATGATCAGTCTTTGCCTCCAGTGTATTTCCAATGCCTTGCATCATCTTCAGCATCAACCATCTAAAGTCTCTTTCTGGGAGGCTGGTAATCTCCTCATCACTGAGCTGTTTTTCTGGGCTTTTCTCTTTCTCCCTTATCTGGGTTAGAGTTTTCTGTCTTTTCATTTTTATAGGTTTTTGGTGTGGTGAGCTTTGTGTCTGCAATAGAGATGTGGCCTCTCTTAGTTCAGGTGTTTCCCTCTCCTGTGGCTAAAGTTGGTATGGAGGGGGCTTGCTGTAGGCTTCCTGCTGGGAGGGAGTGATACCTGTTCACTGGTAAGTGAGATTGATTCTTATCCCTTTGATGGGTGGGCTTTGTCTCTGGGTTAGATTAGCGGCTAGCTGTGTGCCTGAGGGGTCTTTAGGCAGCCTGTTTACTGATGGGTGGGGCTGAGATCCCACCTGAATTGTTGTTTGGCCTGGGGCTTCTCAGTGTTGATGGGAGGGACCAGATTTTCCCAGAAATGGCCACCTCCAGAGAAATGCAGGCTGCTGAATGTCCCCGAGAGCTTCACCTCCAATGCCCTTCCCCCACAACAAGGCACAGTCACCCCTGTTTTTCCAGGAGATCCTCCAGGAATTGCAGTCAGGTTCCACCCAGTTTCCTATGGAGACTGCTTTGCCCTGGGACCCAGTGCACGTGAACGTCTGTGTGTGCCTTTCAAGACTGGGGTCTCTGTTTCCCTCAGTCCTGTGGAGCTCCTGCACACAAGCCCCGCTGGCCTTCAATGCCAGATGCTCCGGGGGCTTTTTCTCCCTGTGCCCGATCCCTAGGCGTGGGGATTTGACGTGAGGCTCAGAACTCTCAGTCCTGTACCTGCATAAATACATGATTTTTATATACTTACATTGTCATAATTTCTTAGAATAAGGTCCTTGCAAAAAGCAAATCACAGATGCCTGAGAGAATAGATAAGGGTATTTGGTATTCTCTATTTTAATATTAGAAAATAGCTACCAACATTTGACTACTTGTTAGTAATTGATATTAAACCACTCTTTCTCCTAAGACTTGGATAATGCCTTCAATGAAGTCTTAACTAGTTAATACTGATGATATCACTGTCATCAGGGTGAAAATAATGCAGTAGATAGAAGACATGCATTCAGTAAACTGCTTTGTATTTTTTTCACTAGGGTGGTGCATAAAATTTAACCATTATTTATTACCACTTATAATCAAAATATTGGTAAAGATCCATGCCATAGACTCTCCGAGAAGACCATATGTAATCTCTAGTACAATTACCTTTAAAGTCTCTGGTTATGAATCACCAACTACCCCTAAATTTATTATCTTTATATTCAGTTACTCAATTATCTTGGTCCCATTGAGGAAGAAGAAATTTTTCTCTATTTTTCTGGATTCTGGCTGGTTTAAGAATTAAAAATTGCATGAAAGCGATTAACAGGAGAAAATCAAACAAAGCTTAATAACATGTATACCTGTGAGAGACCCAGAAAAACTGAGTAACTCACCAAAATGGTTAACGCCCTCCCCTTAAATACACTCCTCACCTAAAGACAAAAGAGGATGTTGAGGGTGGGGAAACTGAGCTCTGAGAGGTTACTGGGAAAAGCCCAGTAAACAATGGTGATTATGATACACATTTAAGTCACTGCCTTCTCTATTGACAAGAGTGTCCAGAGATTTGATTGTCTTCACTCAGGTATAAAGAGGTAGACACTCTTACAAATGGATATTTCCCCTATCAAGTACCCGTTTTTTACAAAGAGGAAATTCCTACTTGATTTTCCCATGTCTACTGTTGCTCAGATAATAACAAGCTTAAAACAATTAATTATGCCACTTAATATGCCAAAGAGACATATTTTAGAGTGGCAAATTATGTTCTCCTGCATTCCCTCAATGTATAATAGAAGCTAGGATGTTTAAACATAATCAGTGATATGACTGAGAAAGTCTGGTGTTTTAAATATACATTTCATTTTCAGTGTAATTAATAAACAGTATTATATCGTCAACGGAGTTAATGGTAAGCAACTTGGTTAACTGCTTTTGTTTCTCACTCAAACTTAACTTCATTGAAAGTATAGATTTTTTTGTTATGCGTATATATACATATATATATATAACAAAAAAATAGCACATGTATATATACGTATATATGTGTGTGTGTGTATATATATATATGCTCTTTAGGGCAATACCTGCAGCACATGGTAGTTCCCTGGCTAGGATTGAATGGGAGCTACTGCTGCTGGCCTATGCCACAGTGAGAACAATACCAGATCCATGGTGCTTGTGCGACCTATGCTAAAGCTTATGACAATGCTGCGTCCATTAACTCACTGAGCAAGGCCAGGGATAAGACCCATGTCCTCATGGATACTTTTCAGGTTCTTTACCTCTAAGCCACAGTAGGAACTCCTGTAATGAATATTTTTACCTTCGTGTCTTAGATTCACTCATTTCTGTTCAAAAGGTTGAATTCCACATGCTATGTGCCTGGTCATGTTTTGGGAACTGAAAAGGGTAAAAGAATTAAGACAAAAGTTTCTTGTCTATCAAATAGTTTGTCTTTTATTTGGGGTACTAAATTACTGAATAAAATGAAAATCAATAAGTAACATACCCCAAAAGTGCATGATAGGCCCATGCAATTCATGAATAAAGGAGAGAATATTTAGAGCAACAGAGTTTTTTTTTTTTTTTTTGTCTTTTTGCCTTTATCTAGAGCTGCACCCACAGCATATGGAGGTTCCCAGGCTAGGGTTCTAAGAGGAGCTGTAGCTGCCAGCCTTCGCCACAGCCACAGCAACGCGGGATCTGAGTTACGTCTGCAACCTACACCACAGCTCACGGCAATGCCGAATCCTTAACCCACTGAGCAAGGCCAGGGATCGAACCCGCAACCTCACGGTTCTTAGTTGGATTCGTTAACCACTGAGCCACAACGGGAACTCCACAATAGTTTTTAAAAAAAAGTTTCTGTGGAAGAAAATAAATGTAAACCATCCTCTAAAAGAGTTAAGTGTTTCTGAATATCAGTTTCCAATTTTGTGTGCCTGGCACACAGTGAAGCCAGACACACCCAGACATCAGTTTAGAGCAGAGCAAAGCTTATTGCAAAACCCAAGCAAAGAGATGGCACAGCTCAAGCTTAAAAACCCAAACCCTATGGTTCTGTAGTAAAAATTTTAGGCCAAATTTGGGATGAAGACTGCAGGGTGTGTGACCTTCTTCTGGTCGGTTGGTGTTGAGGTGCTCCAGGAATCTTGTGTTCAGCCTGAAGTTATATCCTCCACCTGGGGGGGGGTGTGTGTGTATGTTGGGGGCGATGGTCCTTATTCCTATAGAAGAACTGAAAGATGTTACATATATTCCTTCTGGAGGGACCAGCATCCTTCCCCACGTTGCACTATTGTCTCTTGACTGCTTCCCCTTTATTTCTGCATTCCCTCGCTTTTCTGATTGGCAACTGTTTGAATCTGCCCATTCATAGGGAAGGTCTAGAAAGCTGAAGCCTTGTTCCTACAAATAGGAAACACAGGAATTGGAAAGGATATGTACCTAGGAGGACCCCCACAGGGTTCATGCTCAGTTTTAGAGCCAAATAGTGACAAGGTCTATGTAAGGTCTCTGATGTGTACCAGAAAAATAGCCTGATGAAAGTCATGTTTTACTAAATTTATTGGACACTGATGTGGAGATTCAACTGAATACAAGAAGGCATTGTAATGACTGGGGAAAGTGAACTGATATTTTTTTATTGAATGTGTGATTGCAATTATATATTTAAAAATGACTATGCAACTGCTTCTATTCAAGTAGAAAAATAATGATTTTATAATTTCCCATTCTTTCTGTGTATATAATACAAATGATGTTACCAATTATCTATCAATAGACATAGCTCTTGCCTGGAGCTAGATAACTATGGCACATCATCATCTTTCTTGAAACTCAAATTAATGATTTAATATTACTGATTGGGATAAAAATGTGATTTATGTGCAAGTGAGCCTCAGGCTCTGGAGTAAAGCAAATTACAAGTTAGTTTATATGAACTTGGTAATTTCAAATACCTACTTTTAAAAAGCATACATGTTTTAGGACATATATTTAAATTTTTTATCTAAAATACATAAAATATGTATAGTAAAATGAGAGTAAGATTATGTTAAGGACCTAATGAAAAGATAATTAGGTAATTATAAATATTTAAACAAATTATATTTTATACAGTAATTTATATGAAAATATTCAAATAAGAGTTATGTTATTCCATAATGCCATGAATAACCCCCAAACATAGGTCACTGCTCATGAGATAATATAGCACCTAAGTCATTTAGTTCATAGCATGAGATGAACAAAGTCCTCTCTATCTCTAGCATCCAATCTTTTTTTAAAATTTCCCTTTTTCTTTTCTTTTACCCTTTTTTTTTTTTTTTTGGCTGTGCATGTAAAAGTTCCCGGGCCAGAGATTGATCCTGCACCATTGCAGCAACCCAAGCCACTGCAGTGACAACTCCAGATCTTTAAACAGCTGTGCCACAAGGGAATTCCTAGCATCTGAGTCTTAAGGACTGGTGACCAAAAGATAAGACTTAGGAAACCCAAAAGAAAAAGACTGTTAAGTTTTGCTTACTAACTTCAAACTTGCATCATGGTACTACATGACATTTGAAAATTCTCGGGGATAATTAAATTCATCCCTGTTGATATCTGGTGCTTACCAAAGCATAAACACACTGCCTCTGAGTACTTAACATTACTTTTCAAAGGTATTAACACAATCCATCATATTCACTTTGGAATTTTCTTACTGTAATACTATAATAATGTGCTGAATCAGCTTTGCTGAATCTAACTTCTCTTGAATAGCTTTATTCTGTTTCACAAGTTCTAATTTTTGTTGACCAAAATGACTTGGGCATAAGTTTAAATAGTTTTTGGCACTGAATTCTCCTTTATAAACTTAAAAACAGGAAACTTGAGATAAAAAGTCCCAAAATTATTTGTCTATTAATAGTATTTTTGTCATCAACCTTAAAATAGACCAGTGAATAAGTCGTATTCATTGATTTAGATAAATGAATGTAATTAATATTATGTATATAAGAATGACATTTAAATTATATTTGAAAGAATTTATTTCAATCAGTTACACTTCTCTTGTCTTTTCATAACAAGTAATACTTGCCTTTTTAAATAAAATCTAACCATAATCTATTCAAAAACTAATTCAAAATCTGGAATAATTCAGATCTGGCTTCTTTAGACCTAAGACAAACATTTTTCACAAAGTTTATATTCAATAAATATAAAAATGATTCAAGTTTGAATTTATAGTACACGTATAAAAAGAAAATGTTAATTAAAATGTAAACATCACAGGCAAAACAATTCTCTGAGATAAAATACTTTTAATATTGATATATTAGCTTATTATTAATAGAACAATTGTCATTTAAATATGAGTTCTATTTCAGATGCATGTATTTATTGCTTTCAGTAAATTCTGAAAGACAGATGGTAAACATTGCTTTGTTACCCTAATTAAATGTCTAAAAAAGTATTTTCATTTTATTAACATTTAACAGCAATTTCCATATATTGCTTTGATAACAAGATTGATTCCTGTCACTTCAATCAAAATAATAGGCCATGCTACTAGGAGAAATAAGACTTCCATATAAAATGGTAATTCATTCACTGCCACCTATTTACATTAGCACCTCACATTTACTGAAGTATCTACTGGTAATTTGTAAAGTCTGGAACAAATTTAATTACATTGGTAGGTTAGAGGGCGCATCCTCATTTTTTATATGCAGGCTATTAAAGAACTTCTACTAGGTAGAGAAGATAAAGTGATACATTTAAGAAATAATCATTTAAAAAAAGATAACTGATACATTCTTTTGTAAAAGCAGTACAGTTATTTATTTATTTATTTATTTACTTGGCCAGGCGTGAGGAAGTTCCAGGGCCAGGGATCGAACCTGCACTACAGCCACAGCAGTGACAACATGGAATGCTTAACCCACTGAGCTACCAGGTAACTCCAAAAAAATCATTACAGTTTAGATACAAATCAGTAGAGATTATCACAGCTCAACACAGTTTATTACCAGTAATTCGGCCATAGGCTGTAGTAAAGTTAGGCCACGGAATCAGCAAGCAGCCCTTTCCTATTTAAGTCACAAAGAGAGTATTTCTTCATATAATTTCTGAAAGGTATATACCACATAACACTATGTTAGTCCAATGACAACTAATAGGTTAAAAAAATATTATTACATTATTTAATGTTTAACACTGTTTTTCCTTTGGAGCCTTCCCTATTGTGGATTAATGTTCAAAAATATAAAGCAATTACATCACACAAAAATATGTGCTGTGGTGACCTTTCCTTCTGGCACACGGTTGCCTTTCTGATGAACAAGGGACCAGCACTAGGAGCGTGATTAGATCAGAAGAGCCTTTAACATCATAAATAATACAATAACTAGATAAAGGTGATACTAGAAACAAAAGAATCTACACTATGGAAAATAAAATCAGTGCTATGGAGGACAAGCCAGCGATCCCTTCTTACAATGAAGAGAAAAAAAGATATAAGATAATAGATTATGAAGCAAAACTGGACGTGCAAAAGGGAAAGATAAAAAAAAGCTGGAAAATGTTAACATACAAACATACATGCAATATTTCCGTATATAATACTAGCAAATTGAATCAGCCATAATAATTAGTAGTCCATTACCAAGTAAATTATTCCTGTTGTATAGTCATAGTTCAACATTAAGAAATATGCTGTGAGCTGCAGTGTAGGTTGCAGATATGACTCAGATCTGACATTGCTGTGGCTGTAGCTGGCAGCTCCAGCTCCGATTTGACCCCTAGCCTGGGAAGTTCCATATGCCATGGGTGCGGCCCTGAAAAAAAAAAAAAATTGAGAAGTGTACTAACATAATCTATTACATTGATAGAGAAATAGAGACATATTATTTGACTATCTTAATAGATAACAATAAGAAATAGTGAAGACAATATTTGAGACAAAATATATGGTTTAGATGCTTTAATTCATTTTAATTCTCGCAAGAAGCTTGATAGTTACTATTAAAATCATCACTCGCCTGATGAGGAAATTGAGGCAGAGAGCTTAAGAGACCAAGTCAAGATCATCCAGCTAGTGACAGCTGTATTGTGAAGAAAGCATATTTTTTGTTGTTTAAAAAGTAGGTATTCGGAGTTCGTGCTGTAGCGCAAGGGATCAGAAGTATCTCTGCAGTGCCAGGATGCAGGTTCTATCCCAGCCACATAGTGGATTAAAGTATCTGGAATTGCCACAGCTGTGGCATAGTTTGTAACTGTAACTAAGATCTGATCCCTGACCCAGGAATTCCATATACTGTGGGGCAGAAAAAAATGTAGGTATTCATATTTATGTATTTGTATATAATGTGAATACATGTGGTCTTATGTATAATGAATTAAACAAAGGTGTTCTAAAATTCTGAAGGCTAAACTACTTTATACTATATAATTGTATATATGTAGATATACCTTTTTTTTTGTTTGTTTTTTAGGGCAGCACCTGTGGCACATGGAAGTTCCCAGACTAGGAGTCGAATCAGAACTACAGCTGCCAGCCTGCACCACAGCCACAGCAGTGTGGAATCTAGGCTGTGTGTGTGCAACCTACACCACAGCTTATGGAAATTCCAAATCCCTGACCCATTGAGCAAGGCCAGGCATCAAACCTGCATCCTCACGGATATTAGTCGGATTCATCTCCACTGAGCTGCTGCAATGGGAACTCCCTTTACCTTTTTTTTTTTAATGAAGCAACATACACTAAATTTCTAAGGAGACGACTATCTCTGATTGATCAACTCAGTGGTGATTTTGATATTTTAAAAAATAGAATTGTCTTCTCTGTTTTTTGGTATTTAAATGCAATATTTGCATAAACATATATATTTATATACACACACACACACACACATATTTATCTTAATAATAACAAGATTATCATTAAAAGTTATCAAAATGAGGGTGTTATGAGTCCATACAGTAGTAACTGGTTCCAGATAAGTCCTACCGCCATAAATATTAAAATGGGCAAAATATATTAGGTAACTACTCTCAGAAAATGGAAAAGAGACAAGGTAAGATGTAGATCTTTGAAAAAGAGGGAAACTAATTAGGTGATCTCCATAGGAGTCCACTTCTCTGACTGTGGACAATTTCCTGACCCTAGTACAGAGCCCTGAAATTCAAATAGAATGTGGAGGTTCCACGGAGTTCATGAGGTAGAGATCAGAGTACTGGGCAGCTGAAAATTGTGAGTCAGGGTAACAGAAAGAAGAGAGGTGTATAGAGTTGACTTTAAAAGGCTGTGTGGGGTTTTCTGTAAATCTGTGCCTAAAGGCTAGGCTGTACTTGTGCAGAACTATCACTATAGCAATAACTATATTAAATATAAATGAACTAAATATCAAAATTAAAAGAATGCAATTAACTAAAGAGTCAACAGCACCACAGATTAATATAGCAGAAATGATGCTGAAACTAGCCAGACACACAAAAAAGCACTTACTGCATAATTCCATTAATATAAAATTTTTGAAAAAGCAAAAATCATCAGTTAATGAAGTCAGGTCAGTCAGTAGTTGTTTGGCATAGTAACAGGGGCTATGAAGATTAACTGCAAAGTGAGGGAGCCGTTTGGGAAAATGGAAATGTTCTATATTTTGACCGAGTTGGTGATCACACTGTAATATATATCGATCAAATGTTATTAACCTGTACATTTAAAATGAGAATTTTATTTCATATAAATTATACCTCAATTTAGTTGATTTGTTTTAACTGTATCTAATTATTGATTTCATAGCATTAAAACATCAAATTTTAAAACTTACTGGGTTCAAATTCTTCCTCTGCTATTTTCTTAATATGGCACAAAGCAAATTACTGAATTACTCTTAAGTTTTCTTATCTATAACATGGGGACAGTAATATTAAATACATCATGGGATTGTTGAAAGGACTGATTTCTTATCTGTTGTAAGTCTTCAATATATTATATTGTATGACTATCACCATTACTGAAGCACTCTGTGTTAAGACATAAAACTGTTGATATGTATCAAAACATGAGACAAAGCTATTTTCATTTTCTCTTCAAATATTCTTTTAGAAAAAAATGAGATTTGGATGAAAAGTAAACAAAATGAGATGCTCAGGGCTAATAAAACACAATTTGAATCAGGCTTTGAGCAAGACAGGGCATGATTACGTGCTCTATTAGTTTTCTGCTGCCACTGTAACAAAAATTACCAGACACTTTGTGGCTTAAAACAACACGCATTTATTATCTTAAAGTTCTGGAGGACGGAAATTCAGAATGAGTATAATGGGACTAAAATCAAGATGTCAGCAGGGCTGCTTCCCTCTGAAGGAGCTAGAGGAGAAGCTTCCAGAGGTTGCCTGTATTCAGCTTGTGGCTCCTTCTTCCACCTTCAAAACCAGCAATGCAGCATCTTCTCTGCCTTTCTCATGACCTTCTCTCCTGTATCAAATCTCCTTTTGCCTGCATGTAATAAAGATATGTGATTACATTTAGAGGACCCACCTAGAATATTTAGTCACTTTTGCAAAATCTCTTTTGGCTATACAACAGTCCCAGGTTCTAGGGATTAGGATATGATCGTCTCTGGAAATCTGCCATACATACCAAGTGTCCTAAAAGTAAGTGGAAATGAGATGGGAAGAGAAAAGGAGGCATTAGAGTGTTCTGTGAAATTTCATTTTTAAAAGTTTACAAGTGTTCGTTCAAGGAGAAACAAATATGAAGCCAAAATAAATATACAAAATAAAATTCCGTTCTCATTTTTAGGTGTTTTAAATGTTTATCTACGTTTGAAAGGGCAGACAACAATAGAGAATCCACTGTGGTCTTCAAGTGGGAATAAAGGACAACGATGGAATGAGGCACATGTTAATATATATCCAATTACTTCATTTCAGGTAAGAAAAGGACGGGCATGTCTGTGGATAGATTGTTGTACCTGAGCATAATGTTAAAGGCAGACCTTGAGCAAAACTGGAGTAAGAAATACGCAAAAATTTTGTGATATGAGCATCATAGAAATCACGATTAAGTTTTTATTTAGTTTTAAAAGCTGTTTTATACAGAGAAAATGCCCTTTTATTAATTAACATCTACCAAGTAATACGTTTAAATAGTGGTCTATCCAAATTCAGATAATTTGCCCGGTGAAAATACAATCCATTTCTATAAAATCACATGTGTATTTTTGTTTCTTGAAGAAGAGCAACATAGATTCTTATAATAATGGAAGATGGATAATCAATTCTCAATTAATGTTTGAATTTTACTTGATGGAATTTTGTACATTTTACCTCTCTTAGAGGTAATATCATTTTAGTACTTTACTGCCTTATCAAAGTCAAAGAGCTTTAACAACTTATTTTTGTTTTTATATAGAAAAGAAGTAAAGGTTAGGTATGATTAAGAGATTTAGCTGCAAATATTTAATAGACATTTTAACAGTTGTAGCATTGATCATCATGGCTAAAGACAATTTTTTATGAAACTATTTTAGGGAGAAAATAATGTAGTTTTGGTGATTTTTAATAACTTTATATATGTATTTTATATATTCAGGTTGAATGTTTTTACTACTGAGGGTTTCTTAACTGCATTTTATGGCATTTACTAATCATATGGAAATTCATAGAGCTCCAATTATGCCAATTTTTAATTGTCGAAATGCTCTTGTGATATAATCTATAAAATTCTAATGACTTTGACTTAGAAATTGCACTTCTAAAACTAGCCAGGATGATCAAAGTGCATGCAGTTGTACACTGTGGTAAAGAAAAGTGGAGTAAGCCTAGCTGATTATTTACAAACACATAAAAGCCAACTCATCATAGAACCAAGGAATTATGTTGTTTCTATGAAGGAGAAAAAAAACTAGTGAAAGTTGAACCCATGACACCATATTTTAAACCAATTTAAGCTAGGAAGACAGAACTCCCAAGTGTTATGATAAAAGTAATCTTAATATTACAATATACATACCTATATAGGCAATTAGAGCCTTTCTTTCTAAAAAAATTGATAATCTAGACAGACGTATTTTTGCCTCCTATGTCACTGGCTCACCAACACAAAATTATTTAGTCACACACATATACAATATCAGAGAATAGTTATATTAATGTCTCCTTCAGAATAATCCTTTATTGCCATAGACATCACTTTTAGTAAATATTATTGAGTACCTTCAGGACAATCATTTTATCACAGGCAACAGTTCAAAAAATATTCATTGAGCTACTATTGTGTGCCAGTCACATTGCTAAGCAGGAAGATTTAATAATGACTGTTCACCTCAGCTGATAGGAATACACATGTAAACACACACATCACATATTGTAAAAACTGCAGTAATATAAAATAAACATGCCCAAGTTTCTATGAGCACACCTAACTAGCCAAAAGAAAATGGAGGAGAGTCAAGAAAAGTCTGTTGCCTTATGGGGTGAAGTCTGACCTGAAGAGAAAGATTGCAAAGCAGAAAAGGGCCAATATTAATATTGCTGCAGAGTTCAGAGTAACAAAGACATGGAGGTTATATATCTCAGGATTTAGCAGAGAAACAAAGACATTTATCTGAAATTTGGTCTACAAAAATAAATTGGAGACAGCTGTGAGATGAGGTTCAGGCACCTTAACCACATAGGCAATGGGGAGACACTGAAATATTGCACTCAGGGGATGGCATGGTACATTCCCTCAGCTTGTTTGTTGTATGAAGACATGAAAGGAGGTAAAATTGAGCCAGCAAACCAATTAGAATACTCTCGTAAAATCCATATAAAAGGCACTGAAGGGACCAACTAGGGAAGTGGTATAAAGAAAAGAGGGTGATTTTAAGATATACTTAGGTATATCTATAAACTAGCAAAACATTTTTTATGTTGGAAATTTGGGAAGTAGCCATGAAAGAAAAGACTAAGAAATTTCTAACTAGGGAGTCCTTAGTAATGCCCGATACCTTCCGCATTCCCTTAAATAACAAAAAAGAGCTTCAGGGATGAATATGGTTACTTTTATTTTGGACATGTTAATATTAAATGCTTATAGAATATTCTTTTAAAGATGTGCAGAAAATTGTATGTTTTTCTGAAACTTTGGGGACATATTTGTGTCGTTAGCTTATATGTACTACCTAAAACTGTGGGAGTAGTTGATGTTACCAAGGAAAGATAAATATCTATAGCTATATATAGATATATAGAGACATTGACTAAAGATAGTGGAACCATACAAAGCACTAGCCAATCATTAAAATAAACTGTGGAAGAGGGGCTTGATCCTAAGCAGTGTTTTTTAGAGTTATAAGAAAGAAGATCCAGAAAAGTTTGGTGCCCATAGGATTTAGAGACAGTGATTCTCATTGTGGAAAGCAGGTCAAGTCCAGTGGACTGGTCATTGCAGAGAATGTCCACTCTTGAGAAATCTGCATAAGGTAGCAAGGAAATTGGGAAAACCACCATCTTAACTAAAATTATTTCACTGTTCAGAATTAATAGAATTCCTGACTGGCTTCACATTCACTAATCATTTCTTTTGTACCATTTAATCTGCTTTCAGTCCTATGCAGTGTATTTTTCATCTCAGCCATTTATAGCTCCCATCTCCATAAGCTCAATTTGAGTCTTTTTAAAAAGTAACTTTTTTTAAGTTAATATTTTCAATATATGAAATACATTTATAATAATTGTCTAATGTCATTGTCTGCTAATGATGTCATCAGTGCCAGTTCTTGGTTGCTTTTGATTAAGTGGCTGATATTGTCTCATTACAAGTCATTATTTTCTTGCTTCTTTCCATGTCTGGTAGTCTGATTGTGAGTCAGACACTGTTAATTTTACCTTGATAGTTGCTGGACATTTCTTTGTTTTATTCTTGAGCATGTTTGTGGATGTAGTTCAGTTACTTAAAAACAGTTTGATAATTTTTCTTCTTGCTTTTAAGATTTGTTGAGACCAAAACAAACCTAATTATTTCTCAATACAGAGGCAAGAGGCTTCCGAGTACTTTACCCAATGCCCCAAGAATTATGAGGTTTTTTCAGGCTGTGGTGAACTGGGCACTGACTTCTAAAACATCCTTCTGATACTTTCCCAGGCCTTAGGTAGTTTCCTCACATTGGTATCCCGATTAGGACTCTGCTGAATACATATGGGGATGTCTCTTTCCCTGCAATTCATTCCTTACTGGTATTCTCCCCTGCACATTCTAGCTGCCTTGGACCCCTTGGACTCTAAGCTCCATCTCTTCAACCCAGATTTTCCACTAGGCTCCACCTGTGATCTGCTTGCACTATGCCAATAAATTCTGTCTAGGTCGGTTGTAGGGCTCATCTTGTTTGATTTCTATCACAGGGTTCACTGTTCCTCGTTATCTGTTGTCTAATGTCCTGAATACCATTGTTTCATATATTTTGTCCATCTATTTGGTTGTTTCAGATGAGAGGATAAATCTGGTTTCTGTTTCTCTTTCTTGACTGAAAGCCAATCAAAAAATGAAGATTTTGAATCAGTGCATTAGCAAGCTATTTAATTGCCAGTATGAGTTCCCATTGTGGCTCAGTGGGTTAAGAACCCAACTAGAATCCACGAGGATGTAGGTTCAATCCCTTCCCTTGCTCAGTGGGTTAGGGATCTGGTGTTGCCATTAACTATGGCATAGGTCGCAGATCTGACTTAGATCTGGCGTTGCTGTGGTTGTGGCACAGGCTGGCAGCTGCAGCTCTGATTTGACCCTTAGGCTATGAACTTCCATATGCCAAGGAAGGGGCAGCCCTAAAAAGAAAATAAATTAAAAATTTTAAAAATAAATAACCAGTAAAAAATCATTTTTTCTAATAGTAAATTTTTTAAAATTTTTTATTATAGTTCATTTACAGTGTTATGTCAAATTCTGCTGCACAGCAAAAGTGACCAATTTATACATACATATATGTGTGTGTGTGTGCATATATATATATCTCCATACATTCTGTTTCTCATTATCTTCTGTCTTGTTCTATCACAATTGATTGGATATAGTTCCCTGTGATATACATTAGGACATCATTGCTTATCCATTTTAAATGTGAGAATTTGCATCTACTAACCCCATACTCCCAGTCCATCCTACTCCTTCCCCATCCCCCTTGGCAACCACAAGCCTACTCTCCATGTCTGTGAATCTGTTTTGTTCTGTAGATAGGTTCATTTCTGCTATATTTTAGATTCCACATATAAGTGATATCATATGGTATTTGTCTTTCTCTTAGTAGGAGAATCTCTAGTTATATCCATGTTGCTGCAAATGGCATTATTTTGTTTTTATGGCTGAGTAGTATTCCACTGTGTATATGTACCACGTTTCTTAATCCATTAATTTTTCATTGAACCTAAGTTTTTTCAATGTTTTGCCTGTTGTGAATAGTGCAGCAATGCACATAAGGGTGCACGTATCTCTTTGAATGAAAGTTCTGTCCAGATAATATCTCCAGTAATGGGACTCCTGGATCATATTGTACTTCAATATTCAGCTTTCTGAGGAACTTCCATACTGTTCTCCATAGTTGGTGTACCAATTTACATTCCCACCAACAGTGTAGGATGTTTCCCTCTTCTTCACACCCCCTCCAGCATTTATTTGTAGACCTACTAGTGATGGCCATTCTGACCAGTGTGAGGTGGTACCTCATTGTACTCTTGATTTGCATTTTTCTAATAATTAGTGATATTGAATATTTTGTCATATGCCTATTGGCCATTTGTATGTCTTCTTTGGAGAAATATTTAGGTCTTCTGCCCATTTTTTCAGTTGAGTTGTCTTTTTGTTAGTTGTATGAGTTGTTTGTATATTTTGGGGATTAAGTCCTTGTGGGTTGTTATTGTTTGAAACTATTTTCTCCCATTCCATAGGTTGTCTTTTTTTTAATGGTTTCCTTTGCTGTGCAAAAGCTTGTCATCTTGATTACGCCCCATGGTTTATTTTTGTTTTTTTATTTCTATTGCCTCAGGAGACTGGCCTAAGAAAACATTTGTACAGCTGATGTCAGAGAATGTTTTGCCTATGTTCTCGTCTAAGAGTTTTATGGTGTCTTGTCTTATGTTTAAGTCTTTAAACCATTTTTAGTATATTTTTGTGCATGCTGTTAGAGTGTGTTCTAGTTTCATTGATTTACATGCAGTTGTCCAGTTTTCCTAGCACTACTTGCTAAAGAGGCTTTTTCAAATTTTATATTTGCGTTTCCTTTGTGACAAATTAATGAGCCGTGTGTGTCTGGGTTTACTTCTGGACTTTCTGTTCTATTCCATTGATTCATATGTATCAGTACCACACTGTCTTGATTACTTTAGCTTTGTAATATTGTCTGAAGTCTGAGATATATGTCTCCTGCCTTTTTTTTCCCCCCATTAGGATTGCTTTGGCAATTCTCGGTATTTTATGGTTCCATATAAAATTTTGGATTGTTTGTTATGCTTCTATGAAAAGTATAGTGGGTAACATGATAAAGATCACATTAAATCTGTAGATTGCTTTGGGTAGTATTGCCATTTTAATGATATTAATTCTTCCAATCCAGGAACATGGGATATCTTTCCATTTCTTTGAATCCACTTTAATTTTCTTGAATAAAGTTTTACAATTCTCAGCATATAGGACTTTCACCTCCTTGGTCAGGGTTTTTCCTAGGTATTTGATTTTGTGAGGTGTGATTTAAAAGGTATTGTATTTTTATATTCTTTTCTAATATTTCATTGTTAACATACATAAATGTGACTGCTTTCTGAATGGTAATCTTGTATCCAGCTTCTTTGCTGAAGTCATTGATCAGTTCGATTAGTTTTTGTGTGGAGTCCTTAGGATTTTCTATATATGGTATCATGTAATCTGCATAAAGTGACAATTTTACTTCTTCTCTAATGTGGATACCTTTTATTTTGTTTGTCTGATTGCTGTGGCTAGGACTTCCAATACTATGTTGAATAAATGTGGTGAGAGTGGGCATCCTAGTCTTGTTCTAGATTTTAGCAGGAAGGATTTCAGCTTTTCTTGGTTATTACATTGGGTTTGTCATAAGTGGCTTCTATCATGTTAAGGTATGTTACCTCTATCCACTTTAGTAGCGTTTCTATCATGAATGGATGTTGGATTTTGTCAAATGCTCTTTCTGCATCTATTGAGATGATCATGTGGTTATTAACTTTTCTTTTGTTAATGTGCTCTACGTGTTGATTGATTTGTGTATTCTGAACCATCCTTGTGAAGCTGCAATGAATCCCACAAGATCATAGTGTATGATTTTTTTTATGTGTTGTTGGATTCAATTGGCAAAAATTTTGTTGTGAATTTTTGCATTTATATTCATCAAAGTCACTGGTCTCCAATTTTCTTTTTTCAGAGTATCTTCATCTTGTTTTGGTATTAGGGTGCTGATGGCTTCATATAACGTCTTTGGCAGTGTTTCTTCCTCTTCATTCATTTGGAAAAGTTTAAGAAGGATGGGTATAAATTCTTTGTATGTTTGATAGAATGTGCTTGGGAAGCCACCTGGCCTTTTGTTTATAGGGAGTGTTTTTATGACATATTCAATTGCATATCTAGTGGTCAGTCTGTTCAAATGATGTATTTCTTCTTGATTCAGTTTTGGTGGGCTCTATGTCTCTAGAAAGTTGTCCATTTCTTCTAGGTTGTCAAATTTGCTGACATATCATTGTTCGTAGTATTTTCTTATTTTTTTGTAGCTCTGCATTATCTGTTGAGATTTATCCCTTTTCATTTATTTTGTTTATTTGGGTTCTCTCTCTCTTCTTCTTGGTGAGTCTGGCCAGAGGTTTGTCAGTTTAGTTTACCCTATCAAAGAACCAGCTCTTGGTTTTAATGATTTTTCTGTTGTTTCTTGAATCTGTTTTATTGATTTCCCTTCTGATCTTTATGATTTCCTTCCTTCTGCTGACTATGTTTTGTTTATTCTTCTTTTTCTATTTTTAGGTGATAGGTTAAGTTGTTGATTGCAGATTTTTATTCTTTTTTGAGGAAGGCCTGTTATTGCTATGAACTTCCCTCTAAGAACTGCTTTTGAAGGATCCCAGAAGAGTCTGAATATTTGTATTTTCATTATCATTTGTCTCAAAGTATTTTTAAATTTCCCTTTTGATTTCCTCATTGACCCACTGGTTCTTTATTAGCATGTGGTTTAGTCTCCATGTAATCAGTTTTTTCTCATTTCTTTTCTTGTGGTTGATTTCTAGTTTCATGTCATTGTGGTAAGAGAAGATGCTTGAAGTAATTTCTGTACTCTTAAATTTGTTGACATTAGCTTTGTGTCCCAGTACGTGGTCAATCCTCTAGAATGTTCAGTGTGCAAAAGAAAAGAATATGTATTCTATTTTTTGATGTAATGTCCTGAAAATATCGAGTAACTTTTTTTTGTGTCGATCTATTAGGATCTCTGTTGCCTTACTGATTTCCTGTCTAGAGGACCTATCCAGTGATGTGAATGCAGTGTTAAAGTCTCCTACTGTTATTGTGTTCCCATCAATTTCTCCTTTTATGTCTGTTAGTCTTCGTTGTATATATTTGGATGCTCCTATATTAGGGGCATATATATTGACAACTGTAATATCCTTTTCTTTAATGAATCGTTTTATCATTACTGTCCTTCTTTGTCTTTCTTTATGACCTTTTATTAATTTATTGTCTTTCTAGGGCCACACTGTGCCATATGGAAGTTTCCATGCTAGTAGTCGAGTAGGAGCTGTAGCTGCTAGCCTACACCACAATGAGAACATTAGATCCAAGCCACGTCTTGTGACATACACCACAACTCATGGCAATGCCAGATCCTTAACCCACTGAGCGAGACCAGGGATCAAACCCATGTCCTCATGGATACTAGTAGGGTTTATTACCCCTGAGCCATAATTAGAACTCCAACGTTTGTTTTAAAGTCTATTCTCTCTGATATTAATATTACAACTCCCATTTTCCTTTCATTTCCATTCTCATGAAATATCTTCTTCCACTCCCTCATTATAAATTTATATGTCTTTTTCCCTAAGGTGAGTCTCTTGTAGGCAGCATATTGTAGGGTCTTGTTTTTTTATGCAGGCTGCCACTATATGTCTTTTGATTAGACCATTCAGTCCATTAACATTTAAGGTAATTATTGATAATATGTATTTATTGCCATTTTAAATCTTGTTTTTCAGTTGATTATTTCTCCATTGTTCCATTC
Source organism: Catagonus wagneri (assembly GCA_004024745.2). Lineage (NCBI taxonomy): Eukaryota > Metazoa > Chordata > Mammalia > Artiodactyla > Tayassuidae > Catagonus > Catagonus wagneri. Next base: position 2,672,674 of record PVHT021183528.1, read on the forward strand.
TTTTTTTGGTTGGATAGTTTCCTTTTATTTTATGCTTGTGTCCTCTTCGTTTTAGTTCTTGTGAATCTATTATTTGGTTTTGATTTGTGGTTGCCCTGTTTTTCAGGGCAGATATGATCAGTAATGCTTTAGCCTGATAATCATAGGCTCAAACACATTGAAGAAAAAAAAAAAGAATCTAGGTTTTATTACTTTCCTGCCTCACATTTTATGATTTTGATGTACTATTTTACATCTTCATATGTATCCTTTTGCTGTTCCTTGTGTTTATCTATTTATCGTCGCTTTTACAAGTAGGTTTTTTTTTCCTTTTACATCTTTATACTGGCTTATGTGATTACTTCCCAGATGTGATTTCCTCCATCCTATTTCTTCTTATGTATTTCCTATTTAGAGACGACCTTTCAGTATTTCCTTTAGAATCTGTTTAGTATTGCCATATTCCTTTATTTTGTGTTGGAGAAATTATTTCTTTTGTTGGAGAAATTCCTTATTTCTTCTATTTTAAATGATAATCTTGCTGGTAGAGTACTCTAGGCTGCAAATTTTTAGCTTTTAGAACTTTGAACATATCTTGCCACTTTCATCTTGCCTGTAATGTTTATGTAGAGAAATCAGCTGACAGCCTTATGGGGGTTCTCTTATAATTAATGCTTTGTTTTTCTCTCGGTGCCTTTAGAATCCTCTCCTTATCTATAACTTTTGCCATTTTTACTATATCTTGGTGTGGGTCTGTTTGGGGCCTTCTGTGCTTATATATTGATGTGTTTCCTTTACACTTGGAAAGATTTTGGCCGTAATTTCTCAAGTATATTTACAACCCCCTTTTCTTTTTTTACCATCTATTATGCATAGATTGGCCTGCTTTATATTATTCTACAGATCTCTTATATTTCTTTCATGTTTTTCGTTTGGTTTTCTGTCTGCTGTCCTGACTGGGTGTTTTCCATAATTCTGTCTTCCAAGTCACTTTATCTCTTCCTCTGCATTATTCATTGTGATCTCAATGCCTTTAAGCTTTCATCTCTACAAATATATTTTCTATTTTTTCTTGGCTCCTTCTAATGTTTTTTAGTTCATTTCTAAAGTAATCGGCACTACTATTCATATCTGCTCTTAATTCTTTCAGTATTTTCACAATCTCATTTTTGAACTTAGTGTTTGCTAGACTGCAGAGGTCTCATTCATTGTTTGTTCCTTCAGGGGAATTCTCCTGTTGGGGATGTTTCCTGAGCTTCTTTATTTTGCTTAAATTTTTATTATTCTGTGAGTTTCGGGAAGGCGACTATCTACTGTAGTCTTGGACAGGACTACTTACATGGGAGAGCACCCCTGTCTAGTTTGTGAGGACTTACTGTATATATTGATTTTTGGCATGAGGGCTGCTTTTGGTTTGGATGCTTGCTGTCTCGTTCCTCAGGGTGTACAGGTTGTTATGCCTTTGATAGGGCATGTGCTTCCAGAGAGACGGAGGCAATGGGCAGAACTAGTAGCCAGTGCCTGGTTGCTGGGCTCTTTACAGCGCCAGGGACCTGTGGGGAGATGTTACAGGCTGTTCCTGGTTGCAGGAACTACCTGGAAAATGATAGTGATCCTCAGAGGGTGTAGGCATCTGCCAGAGCCTTTGGCAGTGGCAACAGCAGGGCCTGTGCATTCCCAGGGAAGTGAGGGCAACAGGTGGTGCTCAGTTGCAGTGCCCTCCTGTGGCTACCCCTCAGGTGACTGGGGCTTCAGGTGGTGCCTTATCATGGACCCCAAGTGACCTCTGGAGTCTGAGATGGATGTAGCAGTTTGCTCCCACCACCATAGCCCACACGAGTTGTGTTGCCATGTGCACACGGAAAAATATTCCTATGGCAGTCCCGTCCCTCCTCCTCTTGCCCTCCCCAACAATGGCACTTTGCTTCTACTGTGGGCCCAGGCCTCCTCCTTTGCTTCTTCAGCTGTAGTATTCCACTCCCCAGCCTGTGGTGTACCACTTCCTAACTCCTCAGGCTCTCTCCACATAGCCAAGCCTAGTCATCTCCCTGGAATTGACTTTTGAAGGCTGATTCTCAGTGCCCAACTTCCAATCAAGTGTCTCAGGCTGTTGTGTGCCAGGCGGTTGTACAGATGGTTTATGTGGCTCTCTCTGCTTTTCCCTCCTGCATTCAACTGTGGAGATTTTTTCCAAAGCTTTGAGGTCCTCCTACCTCCCTGCTGATCTCCCCATTAATTAGGTGGGCTCCCAGAGTTCAGGTTCCTTTCATCTTTCACAGCTCCCTCTCAGGAATGCTGCCCCTGTCCTGATGCCTTTTGAACCCTCTTCCCTCTTTCTTTTTCCTTTTGTTCTACCAAATTATATGGAGGGTTTCTTGCTCTTTTTGGAAGTTTAAGTTCTTCTGCCAGCATTCAGTAGATGTTCTGGTTCCCATCTTTCTACACGTAGGTCTTTCTTTTTTTAATGTGTTTGTGGGAGCAGATGAGTTGCCCACAAACATCTTACTCCTCTGCCATCTTGATCCCTCTCCCAAATACTATATTTTTATATTGGGTTTCTATACTCCTTTTACTGAGATATTTATAGTTCCACTGGATAATGACTGTCTTTTACTTCGTAAATCTTGATTATTCAAGGAAACCCATCTGCACCATCCTACCCCATATTTTTATAAATTTTATTTTTTCAAGTTTCTTATTTTGAACTTTTTCAAATAATTTTTTTTCCTCAAGAGTCATTTATAACCTATCAAGGTTTTCAAAATCTTGTATTGTTATGTGATGCCCACCAGAAAAGCATGGCAGAAACTGAATGGAATACATCACCATATAAATTAAGTTGTGGGAAGTTTTAGAATTATTCTAACATAGATTTGTGGCATCTTAGGATGTCTTTACTTCAAGTGAAAGGATGTATCTTATGTCTTATAATTTTAAATAACTGATTTTGAGCCTCTGTTGTACTGACACATTTTATATTGTTTTATTTGGAGTTCTATGCCTTTAAATTAGTTTGATCCATAAACCATTAAAAAAAAAAACACTTTCAAAGTCCCTGTCTAAATGTGTTCATTTAGTTTGCTTAGCTGAAAATGAAATTATTGTGTACCACTTTTCCAGGCAAATAGGAGTTTTCTCCTACTGAAATTCCTTCTGTGGCTTTAATATTAATTTTGCATGATAAGTGCTTGTCATGAAAATATATTTTGCTCGACTTAGAAGTATTAGGGCAAAATTAAAAAAAATTAAAACTAATATAATATTAGTCATAGAATGTCAATTTCCTACACCAAGGAAAATTTTTCATTGTCCTTAATGCTTCTTTCATAGTACAGTCCAGACATTTTCTGATGGAAAAGTATAGAGATATTATCAGACTGTCTTTATATTTTATTAGTTGTAGGTGAAAAGAATTCTGGAGCTCTCTTCTCATATCCTCATTTAAAGATTTGGAAGTAAGTTTTGAGTCAGTTTATCTTAAATCACACAAATCCTTAACTTTAAATAGGAATTGGAACAGAGATTGTTGTGATCTCATTACATCATACTGCCTTATGTTTACCTAAGAATAATAATAATCTGGAAACTATTATCCTCTTTAGTAGACTGTATATGCTCATGTAGATATACAGCTGGCATTATAAGCCAAATTGCAGTGCAATTATAGAGACATGATTATGGCTCCAGAAATAAGAATTGAAAACATTTTCTAATTGCAGTTCACAGTGCAATCTATTTCTTTCTGCTTGTGCCGACAGTCCAAATCTCATGTTATTATTTCAGATTAGAAGCTTTGACAAACATCTGACATTTATCCAGCAAGTTGGACTGGCAGAGTCTTGCGAAGTAAAGCTCATTATTAATATTTGTATAGTTTCCCCAGAAAAAAAGCTTAGACTACCCACCTGGTTTATTATGTTACTTCTCTTCAAATCTGTTCTGTACTGGTTAAGGAGAGTTTTTCTGCTCTAAGCAGGTAAGGGGTGGGAGAGGATAGTTCGATTATTTGCTGAACCAGTAATAAAATAAAGGTAAAATTATTAATCTTAATAGCTGTTTTCAAATTTATTCACATCCTGAAGGTTTTCCAAGTGATGTACACCGCCAGTTTTCAGACTGCATTCTAAGGCTTTGGCTTTGCCTAAGCAGTAATGGAGAGAAGCAAAGTGTCTCTTGTCAGGAAGAAAACATTTTCAGAAGGCCCCATTAATGTTGAGGTCACATCATCAGAAATGTGTTTTAATCTTTGACTCTCCATCTCCCCATCTGCTTTTACTCGTTAGTGCTGCATGTTTGTCTTCCTTTCTGAGAAATTATATCTGAACATAAGCTTCAATAGCATCATATCTATCTCTCTTTATATTGATATCTATATCTATAAGCTTTAAAGCATTATAGTAAATCTAAGAAACTGTCAGTCGACTTGAAATAATTTTGCAGTGTAATTCTAATACAAAAATACAAATATTTTTTAAACTACCATTTGAATTTACTGAAGAGGAATTCATTTTTTTTGTCATGCAATATTTCTTGCATATTAACTTTGCTGAACTGCATGCACACACTGTGAAAACATTACAATTTTAAACTTGTCATTTCAGTTAAATCATTTTGAATAAGATTAACATGATTGTATGTGAAGTACAATTTTTGCATAATATAAGTCCTCTTTCAGGAGACCTAAACTTCAGCATTTTCTCCCCAAGAATCTAAATGTCATTAATTCCTTCTTCGAGGCAATTATACCAAATGCATTTCAGAAGTATTGAAGAGGAAAGGAACATAGTCTTATGCTTGGAATGTAATAGAATCATGATGGCACTTCATAAAAATATGACATAATTTTAACCTATTAAACTAGAAAGCATTTCTTCTCCGAGTGAAAATAATTCAGATATTTTACACTGTATACAGATTACATCTTCCAAGATGAGATAACTCATATTATAACAGGCTGTTACAGTTAATCACTTCTATATTTGAGAAAAAGATATTTGTCACTAAGGATTTACTTTTAAAAGCACCTGAAAGTTTGGCCAAGTTACATTATTTAAATTTAATATCTCTGCATGTTATTTCTATTGTCTCCCTCATAGTCAAAAACAGTAGAAAGGAGAAAGTATCCCTCTAGGTTTTAGTCTAGAAAGATATATATAATTCTTTTAGAATCTATAAATTATGTTACAATAATTCAGATAGCATAGCAGTTGGACTTAGGAACATAGAAGAAAAAGTAATAAATAGTTCTAGAAATGGGATTAAGATGGCAGAGTAGAAGGACTGGAGCTCACCTTCCCTAATAAAAGCAACAAAATTACAAGCAACTGCTGAATAACCTTCAACAAAATAGACTGCAAACTATCTAAAAATATATCCTTCTCCAGATGACCATGAAAAAACTACATCAAGATAGTAGGAGGGATGATTATGCAATATAAGCAACCCCACACCTGCCAGTGGGTGGACCACAGACTGAAAGTAACAAAATCACAGAGACTCAACCATGGGAGTGAGAGTTCTGAGCCCCATGTCAGGTTCACATGCCTGGGGATCTGGCATCAGGAGGAGGAGCCCCCAGAGCATGTGATGTTGAGGACCAGCATGGCTTGTGTGCAAGAGCTCCATGGGACTTGGGAAAATGGAGACTCCACTCTCAAAAGGCACACAAAGACTTTCATTTGCACTGGCTTCCAGTGCAAAACAGAGACTCCATATGTATCTGGGTCAGACCTACCTGCTGTTCTTGGACGATCTCCTGGGAAAACAGGGGGTGACTTTGTCTCATTGTAGGGGAAAGACATTACAGGCAAAGGTCTCTGGAATCATCATCAGTGTAAGCTCCTCTAGAGGTGGCCATTTTGGAAAAAACTGGCCCCACACATTAGGGCTGAGAAGCCCCAGGCCTAACAATAAACCAGGTAAGAACACAGTCCCATCAATCAACAAACAGACTGCCTACAGAAGCCCCAGGTGCAGCCACCTCTAATGGCACCCAGAGACAAAACCCCATCCACCAGAGGGCTAGGAATCAGTTCCACCTACAGGTGGGAAGGCATCAGTCCCTCCTATCAGGAAGCCTACAGCAAGCTCCCATACCAACTTCAGCCACAATGGTGCAGACATCAGAAGCAAGAGAGGCTACAACCCTATTTATTGCAAAAAGGAGACCACACCAAAAATCTATACGAAATGAAAGGTATGGAATTATGATTTAGATAAGGAAAGAAGAAAAAAAAAACAGAAAAATAGCTAAGTGATCTGGAGATTACCAACTTCCATGAAAGAGACTTTAGATTGATGATAGTAAAGATGATTCAAGATCTTGGAAATAAATTGGAGGCAAAGATTGAGAAATTACAAGACACTTTGAGCAAATAGAAGATTTAAGGACTAAGGAAGTATAGATGCAAAATACAATAACAAATAAAAAATTCATTAGAAGCAACCAATGGCAGAATACAGGAGGCATAAGAATGAATAACTGAGGTGGAAGACTAGTGGAAATCACTGTGCAGAACAGAAAAGAGAAAAAAAATTGAAAGGAAATGACAATCTAAGAGAACTCTGTGATAACATTAAACACACCAACATCCATATTATACGGGTGCCAGAAGGAGGGAGACCAAGGACCAGGAAAATATTTGAAAAGATAATAGCCAAAAACTTCTCTAACATGGGAAAGAAATCACTACTCAAATCCAAGAAGTACAATGAGTACCATATAAAATAAACCCAAGGTGGAACACCCCAAGACACATATTAATCATACTGACCAAAATTAAAGAAAAAGAAAAATATTGAAAGGGACTAGAGTTAAGGAACAAATAACATACAAGGAAACCCTGATAAGGTTACTGGCAGATTTTTCAGGAGAAACTCTACAGGCCAGAAGGGGGGTGCATGATATACTTAATGTGATGAAAGGAAAAAACTTCCTACCTAGAGTATCTGTCAAGGCTCTCATTCAGATTTGAAGGAGAAATAAAAAGCTTTACAGACACAAAAGTTAGGACAATTCAGCACCACTAAACCAGCTTTACAACAAATACTAAAGAAACTTCTCTAGGTGGAAAAGAAAAGGCTATAACTAGAAACGAAAATATTACAAATTACAAGACTCAACAATAAAAGCATACATAGAGTAAAGATAGGAAATAATCCACACAGAAATACACTACCAAAACCAAAAATCATGAAATGAGGAGGGTACAAATGCAGGACACTGGAGATGCACTTGCAATTAACAGACCAACAACTTAATTTTGTGTATATATAGACTCCTATATCAAAACTTCATGGTAACTGCAAACCAAAAATCTACAATAGATATACACACAAAGAAGAAGACACAATCCTAATACAACACTAAAGATAGTCATCAAACCACAAGAGAGGAGAACAAGAGAAGGAAAGAAAGAAGATCAACAAAGAAAAATCCAAAACAGTTAATAAAATGGCAATAAGAACATTCATATCAGTAATTACCTTAAATATAAATGGACTAAACGCACCAACCAAAAGACATAGACTGGCTGAATGGATACAAAAACAAGAGCCATACATGTGCTGTCTTCAAGAGACCCACTTCAGTTCTAGGGGCACATACAAACTGAAGATAAAAGGATAGAAAAAAATACTCCATGAAAATGGAAATCAAAAGAAAGCTGGAAGAGCAATACTCATATCAGACAAAGTAGACCTTAATATTATAAGGGACAGAGATGGACATTACATAATGATCGAAGGGTCAATCGAAGAAGAGGATATAACAATTGTAAATATATGTGAACCCAATATAGGATCACCTCAATATATAAGGCAACTGCTAACAGCCTTAAAAGAAAAAATCGACAATAATACAATAATAGCGGAGGACTTTAACACCACACTTAGAGCAATACACAAATCACACAGACAGAAAAATCAACAAGGAAATATGGGCCTCAAATGATGCATTCGGCCAGATGTACTTAATAGATAATTAGAGAATATTCCATCCAAAAGCAGCAGAGTACACATTCTTTTCAAGTGTACATGGAACATTCTCTAGGAGAGATCATATTATTGGCCACAAATCAAGCCTTGGTAAATTTAAGAAAATTGAAACCGTAAGAAGCATCTTTTCTGACCACAACTCTATATGACTGGAAATCAACCACAAGGAAAAAACTGCAAAAAAAAAAAAAAAAAAAAAAGAAAAAAAAAAAAAAAAAAAAAAAAAAAAAAAAAAAAAAAAAAAAAAAAAAAAAAAAAAAAAAAAAAAAAAAAAAAAAAACGTGGAGACTAAAAATACATACTACCATACAACCAATGGATTACTGAAGAAATCAAACAAGAATTTAAAGAACAGCTAGAAGGAAATGACAACAAAGACACAATAATCCAAAACTGATGGGATGCAGCAAAAGCAGTTCTAAGAGGGAAATTTATAGCAATACAAGCTTACCACAAGAAACAAGAACAAATCTCAAATAAACAACCTAACTTTACACCTAAAGCAACTAGAGAGAGAACAGACAAAATCCAAAGTTAGCAGAAGAAATCATAAAGATTAAAGCAGAAATAAATGCAATAGAAATGAAGAAAACAATAGAAAAGATCAGTGAAACTGTAAGTTGGTTCTCTGAAAAGATCAAAAATTGATAAACCCTTAGCCAGACTCATCAAGAAAAATAGAAAGAGGACTCAAATAAATAAACTAAGAAATGAAATAGAAGTTATAATGGACATCAGAGAAATACAAAGTATCATAAGAGACTACTATAAGAAACTAAATGCCAATAAAATGGATAACCTAGGAGAAATGCACAGATTCTTAGAAAAGTACAATCTTCCAAGACTAAACCAAGATGAAAAAGAAAAGAACAAACCAGTCACAAGTACTGAAATTGAAACTGTGATTAAAAAACTTAAACGGGAGTTCCCATAGTGGCTTGGTGGAAACGAATATGAGTAATATCCATGAGGACGTAGGTTTGATTCCTGGTCTCGCTTAGTGGGTTAAGGATCCAGGATTGCCATGAGCTGTGCTGTAGGTCACAAACACAGCTAGAATCTGGCATTGCTGTGGCTATGGTGTAGGTCAGCGACTACAGCTATGATTTGATCCTTGATTTGACCCCTCAGCGACTACAGCTCTGATTTGACCCCTGGCCTGGGAACCTCCATATGCTTTGGGTGTGGCCCTAAAAAAATAAAAGACAGGAAAAAAAAAATTCCAACTAACAAAAGTCCAGGACCAGATGACTTCACAGGCAAATTCTCTCAAAAATTTAGAAAAGAGTTAATACCTATCCTTCTGAAACTATTCCAAAAATTTACAGAGTAAGGAACACTCCCAAACTCATTCTATGAGGCCACCATCACCCTGATACCAAAACCAGACAAAGATACCACAAAAAAAGAAAATTACAGGGCATTCATTACTGATGAACATAGATGTAAAAATCCTCAACAAAATACTAGCAACCTGAATCCAGCAATTATTAAAAGCATTTTATACCGTGATCAAGTTTGGATTTATCCCAGAGATGCAAGCTTTCTTCAACATACTCAAATCAGTCAACGTGATATATCATGTTAAACTGAAGAATAAAAACCATATGATCCTCTCAATAGATGCAGAGAAAGCTTTTGACAAAACCTAACAACAATTTCTAATAAAAATGCTCCAAAAAGTGGGCATAGAGGGAAACTACCTCAACATAATAAAGGCCATCTATGACATCCCACAGCTAACATCATTCTCAATGATGACATGATGAAAGAATTCCAGCTAAGAGCAGGAACAAAACAAGGATATCCACTCTAGTCACTACTAGTCAACATAATTTTGGAATTCCTAGCCATGACAATCAGAGAAGCAAAACAAATAAAAGGAATCCCAATTGGAAATGAAGAAGAAAAACTATCACTGTTTGCAGATGACATGATATTATACCTAGAAAATCCTAAAGACACTACCAGAAAACTCTTAGACCTCACCAATGAATTTTCTAAGGTTGCAGGATACAAAATTAATACAGAGAAATCAACTGCATTTCTATATGATAACATGAAAGATCATAAAGAGAAATTAAGGAAACTATCCCATTTACCATCACATAAAAAATAATAAAATACTTCAGAATAAACCTACCTAAAGAAACAAAAGACCTATACTCTGAAAACTATAAGATGCTCTGTAAAATTGACTTGTGATGATTTATGTACACCTATAATTGAAATAAAATCCATTAAGAGGAAAAAAAACAAAAAAACAAAAAACTATAAGATGCTGATGAAAGAAATCAAAGATGACACAACCAGATGGAAAAACATACCATGCTCTTGCAATGGAAGAATCAATATTGTCAAAACAGCTATACTGCCCAAGGCAATCTGCAGAATCAATGAAATCCCTATTAAATTACCAAGGACATTTTTCACAGAACTAGAACAAAATAGTTTAAAGTTTGCTTGGAAGCACAAAAGACCCAGAATACCCAAAGCTATCCTGAAAAAAAAATAGAGCTGGAGGAATCAGTCTCCCTGAATTCAGACTGTACTACAAAGTTACAGTCATCAATGCAGTATGGTACTGGCACAAAGACAGAATTATAGATCAGTGGAACAGGATAAAAAGCCCAGAATTAAACCCATGCACTTACAGTCAACTAATATATGACAAAGGAGGCAAGAAAATACAATGAAGAAAAAACAGTCCCTTCAATAAGTGATGCTAGCAAAACTGGACAGCTACATGTGGAAGAATGAAATTAGAACACTGCCTAACATCATTCATAAAAATAAACTCAAAATGTATTAAATACATAAATATAAGACCAGATACTATAAAACTCTTAGAGGAAAACATAGACCAAACACTCTATAACATAAACCACAGCAATATCTTTTCAGATCCACCTCCCAGAGTAATGACAATAAAAACAAAAATAAACAAATGGAAGCTAATTAAACTTAAAACTTCCTGCACAGCAAAGGAAACCCTAAGCAAAACAAAAAGTCAAACAACAGAATTGGAGAAAATATTTGCAAATGAAGTGACTGACAAAGTATTAATCTCCAAAATATATAAACACCTCCTGCAGCTCAATACCAAAAAACAAACAACCCCATTAAAAAATGGGCAGAAGATCTAAACATACAATTCTCCAAAAAAGACCTACAGATGGCCAAAAAACACATGAAAAGATCTTCGACATTACTAATTTTTAGAGAAATGCAAATCAGAAGTGCTATGAGGCACCACCTTACACCAGCCAGAGTGGACATCATCAAAAAGTCTACAAACAATAAATGCTGGACAGGGTGTGGAGAAAAGGGAACCCTCCTGCATTGTTGGTGGGCATGTAAATTGGTACAACCACTATGGTAAACAGTATGCAGATTCCTCAAAAAACTAAAAATAGAATTACCATTTGATCCAGCAATCCCACTCCTGGGCATCTAACCAGAGAAAACCATGACTTGAAAAGATACATGTATCCCCAATGTTCTTTACAGGACTATATACAATAGCTAAGTCATGGAATCAACCTAAATGTGCATTGACAGAGGAGTGGATAAAGAAGATGTGGTACATATACACAATGGAATGTTACTCAGCCATAAAAAGGAATGGAATAACAGCATTTGCAGCAACATGGATGAACTGAGAAATTATCATGCTAAGTGAAGTTAGACAGTGAGACACAAAGGTCATATGCTATCACTTACATGTGGGATCTAAAAAAAGGATGCAATGAACTTCTTTGCAGAATAGAAACTGACTCACAGACTTTGAAAAACTTACGGTTACCAAAAAGACAGGTTCCAGGGGGTGGGGAGGGATAGGTTGTGGGTTTGGGGATAGAAAATGTTGCAAAATTGGGTTGCGATGATTGTTGTACAACAATAAATATAATAAAGTTCATTGAAAAAAATAACGTATGTCTTTTCAATAACAACCTGCTATGGAAATTAAAAGAAAATAAGACACACTGCACAGTACGTTTTTTTGTTTGTTTGTTTGTTTTTGTCTACGGCTGCACCCAGAGCATATGGAGATTCCCAGGCGAGGGGCTGAATTGGAGCTATAGCTGCTGGCCTAGGCCACAGCCACAGCAATGCCAAATCCAAGCCTCGTCTGTGACCTACAACACAGCTCACAGCAATGCTGGATCCTTAATCCACTGAGTGAGGTGAAGGATTGGACCTGCATCCTCATGGATGCTAGTCAGATTCGTTTCCACTGAGCACTACGGGAACTCCATTACTTTTATCTTTCTTCAAGTTGCAATAATACCTGAGGAAACTATGGTTTGTCTCTAGCCTATTGGATTTGATCCCGTCACAAGATGACATAACAAGATGCCAAATAAAATTAAACCACCAATTATAACTATACCAAGAGTTTGTCAGTCACAACTACTACTAATTCTCTGATTTATTTCCACATAAAATGCTCCTACACTTAAATGGAAAGCTATCAACTTGCTTTACTCAGTAATAAATATATTATTTATAGTTTGGTAGATAACAATACACGCTTATTAAATTGTTATATCCATAAAATGGAATATCCTATAGCAATTAAGATGACTTCTCCTTTTCTATATTTAGTGCTCTTGAATTTTTATACTGTTTAAAAAAAAAAAAAAAACTCTTTCATAATTGAAATAGTCCTCTGATGGCTTTTTAGCCACTACCTGGATACCTGCCAAAACACCACCCTAAGTCAAATGCAAGTTATCATTTCCGGGCAGGCAAAGTAATGCTTCATCGCTGATTCTGAGGATTGAGAAGTCATACATTTGCCAACTTCACTCTAAATATTTTAACTCTGGCCTGCTATTTTATTTTGTCTTCAGTGATACAAGATATAGTGGATGCTTTTCAAAGAAATGGCTATGGACACTCTTTGTTAATTATCTCAACATAGGTAAGCAGGAAACCCCCTCTACACAAATTAAATATAGTAATATAATAAAATCTTCTGAAACCTTTTTCTCCTATAAAATCATGAATGTTATTATTCTTATGGACTACATTTCAGTGGGGGAAAAACCCAATACAAAAGTTGGTACTAAGTCCTCTACCCTCCTACTTATAGCTTTTAAGTGATAAAATTATGATAGCATATCAGAGAACAATAAATCAACTTCACAAAGGTAGCCTAAGTTCTCTGACAGTTACCACAAATTTTCCTTTAAGAAGTCATATTAAGGAGTTCCCTAGAGGTTCAGCAGGTTTTCTGGCATTGTCACTGCTGTGGCGTGGATTCAGTCCCTGGCCCAGGAACTTCTGCATGTCTCAGGCACAGCCAAAATAAAAAGAAAAAAAAATGTCATATTAAGATACTTTAAAAGACAAAAATGAAACCAAAATTTTTGACATTGATAAAAATAGATGCAAACTATTACATTTGGAATGGATAAGGGATGAGGTCCTGCTGTACAGCACGTGGGACTATTTATGATATTGTGAGAAAAAGATGTATATATAAATATATATATAAATATATATATATATATATATATAACTGGTTCACTTTGCTGTACAGCAGAAGTTAACAGAACATTGTAATTCAACCATAATAAATTTTTTAATAAAAAATAAGCTACAAAAAATTAAAAAAGACTTACTCTAACTCGTTGCAAGGAAATAAGGCTATAAATTGTATTAAAATGGACACATTAGCTTAATGTTGAAAAAAATATTAAACTAATTTTTCTTCAGATAGAACAAACTAGATATTTCCTTTGGGTATGTCAAAGTTTTTCTGGGACTATAGTCATTAAATGCATAGTTTACTTTTTAAGTACTAAAAGGATGAAAAGTTTTTACTGGAAGCAAGGAATAATTGTGAGGTAAGAGAACATTTTAGAAGATTCCTATTTCTATAAAAATGATATAAAAAGTTGCTAATTATTCTCACATTGTCCTGTACCCAGAATTTAGTAATGAATGGAGACTGATTTCATTCATCTATTCTTTCAACTCTAATGTATTAAGCCTTAGTGCCAACTACTGTTATAGATACTGGAAACTCTAAGGTCTACCACCAAATATCAACATAAGTAAAGTCACAAATATCAAGTATTTAAAAACAAAATGTTGAAAGTGAAATTATAGAAGTAAATCATAGCATAGAATGGGGAGTATGATGAATTTATTCACTGTATTTGCAGGAGCTCAAACAATTTCACAGAGAAGTTAAGCTCTTGTTTTGGGCTTTAGTAAACGTGATACTGTTGCAAAGAATCTGGAACTGATTCATCCATATAATATTTCTAGGAAACCAGTGTTATGAGATATGTTTAAGAACACTGGAGGGACTCTATTTCAGAAAAACATTTCAGGGAAAAATTTGTCCTTACCCCGAAAACAAAAAGTGATAGGATTTGCAATGGTAGTTGTTTCTGTTATTATTCAGTTAGGTTTAGTTTTGCTTTAAAAGCAACACAGGAGTTCCCGTCGTGGCGCAGTGGTTAACGAATCCGACTAGGAACCATGAGGTTGCGGGTTCGATCCCTGCCCTTGCTCAGTGGGTTAACGATCCGGCGTTGCCGTGAGCTGTGGTGTAGGCTGCAGACGCGGCTCGGATCCTGTGTTGCTGTGGCTGCGGTGTAGGCCAGTGGCCACAGCTCCGATTAGACCCCTAGCCTGGGAACCTCCACATGCCGCAGGTGCGGCCATAAAATGACAAAAGGCAAAAAAAAAAAAAAAAAAAAAAGCAACACAGAGATTGTGATGTGAAAACTATGCTCTACAAGGAAGATCTTATTATTGGTTCTGTTAAAAGTTTATGTTTTTTATAAGTAACAATCCTAAAGACTGTCAATAATAAATGATGCCAGGATTGTTGTCAATTTTAGGTTTGGCTCCTCAATTTCTCAATAAAAAATTCATCTGAGAAGTTCCCTTCATGGCTCAGTGGTTAACGAATCTGACTAAGAACCATGAGGTTGCGGGTTCGATCCCTGGCCTTGCTCAGTGGGTTAAGGATCCGGCGTTGCCGTGAGCTGTGGTGTAGGTTGCAGACACGGCTCGGATCCCGCGTTCCTGTGGCTGTGGCGAAGGCTGGCAGCTACAGCTCCTGTTAGACCCCTAGCCTGGGAACCTCCACATGCCACGGGTGCGGCTCTAGATAAAAAGGCAAAAGATTAAAAAAAAAAAAATTCATCTGAAATCAAAGCTCTGCATTTAGGGTTGTTTTATTCATATTTATAGCTCATTTTTGAAGGTATTCGAGGTCCTGGCATAGAAGGTGACATTGCCATTGATGACATATCAATTGCTGAAGGAGAATGTGCCAAACAAGACCTAACGACTAAGAGTAAGTGTCTCTTCTTGGATTGGTTTGATATATGTTAAAGTAACATAATGACTATTAAATTAACAGTCTGATTGTTAAAACTAATTTATTTTTAGTTTGTTTATTTAGAAATTTCTCATGTATGGGACCCTAAAATTTTGAATATATTTTAAAATCAAAGGGTTAAATTTGATGCAGCGTAGTTGACCTTAGCTGACCTAGAATAAAATAAAAATAACTTTGACTTAGGCCTATGTCAGGCAAGAACAATTTGCTTTTTAATTCATATTTTTGAATATTTTTAATTTATATTTTAATTTCAGAGGATTTTACTTTTATTAAAATATTTGGCTAATCTAGATCAACACATTTATATAGCCATATCTCTTTTTATTCACTCAAGTTTATGAATGTATTTCCTAGGTCTAACTTTTTCCAACCATTTTAACAGACTGAATATTGTGAAAAGTCTTAGTATATGTAGTAAGTAATGGAGCAGCCTAAGTTTTTTTCTGGCATAATTAATTTCTACCTGTATCACAGTCTCTTTTAGTAATTTGGTTTCACTTTTTATTCTGGTTTGGATATTATGGTTTAACAATGTTTTCAAATTATATTTTTCCATCATAAATCCATTTTTAATAAAAGATATATAAATAAAATTATAATTAACACAAAAACATTGAAATTATGTGTTGGGCTCCTTCTCACAATCTTTATTATATTATTCTCCTGAAGGTGAGAAATCTAAAATCATTCCTATGAAAACTTCTTCCATTTGAGGGATTTCCATAGGTCCATATGAAATCTTTAATTTTGTGGTATGGATCAAACTAAATTTACACAAATAACTCATCAATTATTTAGCTCTTATCAAAAGACATGAAAATCCATTTTGTATTAAGTCTAAATCAAATTAGCCTTTGTTAAGTTGAATACAGTGAGAAATGATATCAGTCTGGATGTTGAAAATAAAATCTGTACAACTACCCAGTAATTGCTCACAGGAACTGAATTGACTCAATTTGTAAACATTGTTAGAAGACAAAATCTTAAGATTGTGTATAACAATGAGCTGTTTTGCTCATAGTTTTCACCTTCTTGTCATTACACTTAGCATTTCAAGTAACAATTTGAGTAACATTTTCTCCGTTTTTTTTTTTTTTTTTTTGCTTTAGAAAACCAGTAGCTACACCCATATGAAATAGGTTTGTCAAAGGCACAGAAGAGCAAGCATTCTGAGTTCCTGCTATAGCTCAGCAATAACAAACCCAACTAATATCCATGGGACAAGGGTTAGATATTTATCCTCACTAACTGGGTTGGGAATCCAGCATTGCCGTTAACTGCCGTGTAGGTCACAGACACAGCCTGGATCCTGCACTGCTGTGGCTGTGGCGTAGGCCAGCAAATAGCTTTGATTCAACCCCTAACCTGGGAACTTCCATATGCCCTGGTGAGGGCCTAAAAAAAAAAAAAAGGGGGAAAAAGAAAGCAAGCATTCTCAGGGGAGAGTTTCACAACATGAATTAGTGACAATATATTAACTGAAGATAGTTACCATCTTATATGTAATTCTTACATTTTGATAATTAAATCACTGAAAAATATTACAAGTCAGATTAAAACTTCCAAATGAGGAAGAAAGAACAGAATTTGTTTCCCTGAAAAGGAGAAAGCAGAAGTGTAGCCCCAGTGAAATGACTATGAAATCCCGTAGGCACTTCATTTTTACACAACAGAACATTTTCATAGTCTGCTTTATTCTCTTAAATCCAGAAAAATGTGTGCATTTTAAGTAAGATATATCTATATTTATTGGAGATATCTTTAGCCTCTGTAAATCAGAGAAAACAATGCTAAGTAAGCAAAAATATTTTCTTTGGTATGAGAAAATATTCTGTTACATTTATAGCTATTTAACTCACTTATTAAGTTCATTTTGATGAGTAGTGTTCGATGAATACTAAATTAATGTTCCAACGCAGGATCCTTAACCTGCTTCTCCACAGGGGAACTTCCAAATTAATGTTAATTTCTAAGTACAAAACCAGCTTAGAGGCCAAAAACCTTGTCCTCCCTGCTCAGGCTCCCAGGCCCTTCTCAGGCAGTAAATGCAGTATCATGGCCCACAACACAGTCAAAAGCTGAAACTATTTATCTCTTATTTTCAAAGCCTACCCAGCTCCTAGATCAAAGCCATTTTGTAATTTAAGCCAGCCTAGTGAATTACTGGGTTTGCCTTTGTTAGCCCTTCTAGGTAAACTACACATTGTAAGAAGTATCCACTGGACATGAAGTTTACTTGAAATACCAGCTATGGTAGGAATCTCAAGGTGGATTGATGGAAGAGATTTTTTAGTTAGAATAACTTCATAATAATTCTAAAAGTTACACTAAGGACAAAAGTATTTACCCAATTGGTAAATAATAGACCGATCTAAACATATATAATTCACTGTTTGCAGAAATTAATTTCTCTACACATAACATCCCTACCTAGTTTTCATAGAGAGTAGTTTTCCTCTGGGTGATCTTTAAGTGTAAACATTTCTGAGAGATTAAAAAAAGCAAGATAGAAAAGAAAAACTGGCCTTTTAGATTCCTGAGAATTATCTGTGCATATGCTTTCACGTGGCTGGCAGAACTCCAATTCATATGAACAGGTTCACCTTCTCAACAGGTTTTCATAGCACATAATATCAATTTAAAATGTGCAAGTATTTTAATTTTATCCAGGGCCTCATCATATATTCCCTGTTTTGTCTTGGAAATGAAGCTGATTAATAAAGCAAAAATACATTTTCCAAAAACATCTTCCATATACTGAAATTGTATTATTTGTTCACCAAAGTTGTAATGGTAGCTACATGGAATACTTATTCTCCTTTTTTGTTTGTTTCTTGGCATTTATTTTCCTTGTCTTTAGATTCCGTTGACGGTGCTGTTGGAATTTTAGTACATATATGGCTTTTTCCGGTTATCGTCCTCATCTCTATCTTAAGTCCTCGAAGGTGACCTTACCCTGGCAGAGGCTATAAAAGATTCACCAGGCACTAGCATGAAGAAAGAGTCTTTGTAAATGGACATTGAAAAAAACAAACTACCAAAGATTCCTCCACTGACTACTGACTCAAAAATAACATAATAAAAACAAATTTTTTTAAGCACTGGGGATAAAAAGACATCATGGAAGTATAACTTATTCCGCACTACATATAGAAGAAAATCTTGACCTGAGTAGAGAAGAGATCTTCAGGTGCTTTTGTGGCTAAAAAGATTACAGCGTCATCTGGTTGAACTCAGAAAAAAAAAAAAAAGCTATAGAAATCCTTGTCAAAGCACAAAGTCATGGCTGGTTTTGTTTCAAATGAATAGTTTGCTTGTTACCATGGAAACCTAATGGCCTGCCAACAAAAACCTCACTGTAAACAGGGTACGTGAAGAGCTGGCATTTATTTTCCTTTTGAGAAGGTTTTGCATAGAGAATTAAATAAATGTAGGCCCTTTTACCTTTGGTTGTTACCCTTCCTTGAAAATAACCCAAACTCAGAATTATTTAAAACATTCATGTTCCTCCCCACCTGATCCCCATCCCACTATTGTTATTATTATTATTATTATTATTATTTGTTTTCCTCCCATGGCTAAGCTAGATAACTGTATGCTGTCTCTTTTTGCATGCACTACTATCCAGGATGGTAAACCTGGGCTTACATATTACACAGGCTTAACAGAGTTTGCTTGCGGCCACTTGAACACCCAAACTAAGTCATCTGTTCCAACGAAGAAACCAAACCACCGTCTTTTATAAATTGCCATGGAAACCAAGTGCCTTCAATGAAACAAGCCTGAATAATTTTCAACTCAGAAGCTTGCACTGCTAAGAGTGGTTTGTGTAAAACTATTTTATAAACAAACTACAGAACCTAAACGTGCAAATTACAGGCAAGACAACAAAGCCGCTTCTGAAGAAGAAAGGACTGAAGCTGCTGCGTAAGCCCATGCAGACGAGATATTTGTTGTTTGACCTCCTAGACAGCCATGGCCTTTTGGCTTATTGTCCATTAGAAAATAACTTCCATTGAGACCAGACATGGGAGCAACACTTTTTTCTTCCAGGTTATTAAATGGGTCAACCAGAACAAAATGTTGTTAAGATAATATTTAGTGCAGAAGGTGGTTAAAAGCAAGAGTGATGTTTTTTACTCTAACCTCCATTTGAAATGAAATTGGCCCTAGCTTTAGAGGGAACAAGAAAATGTTTGTGATTGCAGCGCATAGAAACTCTACAGCGGAACTGGGCCTGAAAAATCTGGCTTCATACTAAACACTGAGGGTAATATGCCTCTGCCCTTTGGTCAGACTCTGTGCAAATTGTGAAATATTATTTTATTATTTTACCAAGGTTAAAAAACACTTTTACAAAAAAAAACAAAAACCTGTAAAAATGATTTTGAGCTACCTGAGGACAAATCATACCTTTAGCCAGCCAGTTTTCCAATGCATTGTAAATTTCACTCAAACCTGTTGATTATGAAAATTTGAAGATCTTTTCCTTAAATTATCTCAGCTTTTAACTTCATTTAAAAAGACTTTTGTCTAAAGAAGAATATTATTATTATTATGTTCTTTCAACACCCCAGGATTTAAAAAAACTAATTATGCAAGTAATTGGGATATAAGTATTAAATTATAACATTTGCAAATATTAATATAAAAAGCACAAAATGTAGAAAAATGACAAAGCTTGATTTTTTAAAAAAATTCTGTAGAAATGTTTGTGCAAATTCAGTAATTCAACTTAAAAGATAATTTTACAGCTCTGTTCAATAAAGCCTCTTTCCAGGTAAGGTATGAAAAGCGGTATGTGTGTTTGTTGAACGATGTTCACGTATCACCAGTAAGACTAGTTATACAATTTATTGGTTATATTACCATGGGATAAGTCTTGAGTACTTCATATACTTAAATGTCTGGAAGAAGAAATTTTCATAGGAAATCCCTGATGCACTCTCCCTTATCTGTAACACGTGTAAAAAACAAGTCAAGCTTTTGAAAGTAAAATATGAAACAAATATGAACTTTGGAATTTAATGTGTATTTTCATAGTGAAGGAAGAGATCAGTCTGAATGTGTAGGTAGTGATGGAATCGAGCTAAATCAAGTTCCTTAAACAGAATAAATAAATTTTATAACTTATTTTAACAAATCAGGCATATAAAAAAATTTCAAAATTGAAGTCACCCATCTATTTTATCAAACCAAAGAGATTAAAGCAAATGATATTTGGGGCATGTAGCTTAATACTTACTAAATCTCTTTTCACCTTGACTTACATTTTATGTGGCAATTAACCACTTCTTTTCACTATCCCATATTAGCAGACCATATTTTTAAATTGATTTTCTGCACACTAATTTCTGATAAAATCAATAAAAATATTCTAGATCAAAAGAGAGACTTAACTCATTGCCGCCTTCTTTCCTTGATCTTTGTTTGAATGAGGCTTTTGCAAGAAACAAAAAAATCTGCATTCATAATATCTGGACATACATGTGTGCATTTGGGAGAACAATCAAGTCTTTTCTCCTCAGCAACCTGCACAAAGAAATTGCTGTTAAGCAGAAGATTCAATTCTACTACTAAACGTTCATCAGATACTAAAGTCTTTCCATAACCTTTCACACAATAAGAATATACAAGTCTTCACAAGTTCATGAGAACTGGCTGGTACTTCAAAAAGTAATTTTGATTAAATGTTTCAGAAATTGCAGATGAGTATCGAGAACAAAGAGGGTAATCAGAAAAACTGCAAAGCAATTAGATTTACTGATATGGTAATACATTAAAATATATAACTCAAATAGGTTCTGGATCACTTATATATAAATCAACAAACATAGAATCAATGTTTTTCACTCCAGAGCAAATGTTTAGTTGCTTTAATTGAAAGGCAATGGGTAAAAATGCCGAAGTTTTTTAAAGGTTGGCATAAGTGAAATGTAAATTGCTAAGTATTCCCTTCTTTAACATTAGTTATATTAATGACAACTTTACAGCACTTACCTGTTTACCAGCTGCCTTCTTTTTCCTACAAGTTTTTGTATATGAGTTGAACTCTCCAGTATAGTCCCCTTTTCCTCTTTAATAATCCACTTTGAGCATAATTGATGCCAATATTTTGTTGTTGTTGTTCATTCATAGGAAGGCATTAGGCAATGGAGCTTTTTTTAAATTTCCTGGGAGAAAGATTATACCATGTAATCTCCTGCCAGTAGTTGATCCCAATTAATTAGCAGCATTATTTTGTTTCATCAGTTCGAAGATGCTTATTTCTCCACATTTTAACATCTCTTCTGTCAGGTCCATGTTAATTACAATTACCAGCATTTCTGTAAAATGATATATAAAATAATTGTGCATCCTAAAACCTATGACACCTTAGTTATTGAAATTCACCAAAGTTTCCAAAAGTGTCAAATTATGTCCAATGTTATTAATTTTCAATAATAATAATAGCCCCTTCATATTTGTAACATTCATATTAAATATTCATTGAATACACATTATTTTAAAAATAACTTTTATTTTGTGCTTTTAAAAAAATCTTTCTTCCCACACATACATTATACACATAACTAGCCCTGCTTTCCTTTTTTTCCTGTTTCCTGCTACCTATTTTTTAGTTCCATTATGAATTGCTGTATGCTGTGTATCCCTGGATTAAAATTTTTTCTGGTTTTATGTGATTCATAGCACTTAATAGGCTAGAAGTTTAGCCTACCATTATACTTTCTTTAAGAGATTTGAAAAATGCAAGGTCAGCACAATGTCATGTAATAGGCTAAACTGATGGTATTTCATTTCACCTACATCACAGCATCGACTTTGGCATGGCAAAGAATTGCAGTAATTATAATAATGGGAATTACAAACCAGCTGGTCAGTTATATCATGCTACAAATGGTAAAAATAATCCCATGCTTTACTTTTATATTTTAAAATATGACAAAATATGAATGACAACTGTACTAACTTTTCACCAAACATGCATTTTTATTTGAAAGACTTTATAATAAACTTATCTGTCAAAATGTGTAATTTGAAGAACAATTAATTTAGTTCTATACTTAAGACTGTATGAAACTGGTGTTATGATTTATTTTTGTTTTGATTAGTAGTTTGAAAGATGCTGACAGACTACATAATCTGAATTTGATAGAATGATTTCAAAGGATTCTACTGAATGCATGTTCTTTATCAAAGAAAAAAAAATTTTTTTAATGTGCCTTCCAAAGAGCAGAGCCTCTCAATAGACATTTAAATGGGAAAATTTTTTTTCCAAATTCATTTTCTTCTTGGTTGATGACTATTTACTAATTGCTCCATCTGCGTCTCAACAAAGCAGAAGGTATACTCTTCTTGCAACTGGGTAGTTGTTATCAATGAGGAGTTATTGCATTTTCCATGAAAACAGTAAAATCATAGGGTTCAATCCCAAGCTATTTCCTTTCCCACAGTCTTCCCTTTGTGGCTAACAAGCTTAATGAGTTTTCTTAGTGCTTATTTTTAAAAAGCAATGTCTCTGGCATTTTCTACTTCTGCTTAGGACAAAAGCTACCACAAAATGATCAGAACTTTTTTTTTTTCAAATCTGGTATAAAAAGTTCTCTGCTGAGTATCCATAATGTCTGTAAGTGAATATACATGATATGACACAGAAAAAGACTTGAAATTTTAATGTGAAATATGCCAGTTGAATCAATCCATCATATGTTTATGTCTGTTTGATAACAGAAGTAAAAGGGAGCAATAAATAGTCCACCTATTTGTATATGGACTACTTTATTGACATTGTTATTAACATAAAGCTTAAAGATTGGTGATTTCATTGCCCTGAATCCACATTGAATACGTTGAAATTAAGAAACTGGAATTCACAATTTTGAATAGGGCAGGGGTTAAACTCAGGATAGAAAATGAAATAGTTTTCTAAAGGAAATATTTAGAACTGATTGAATTAAATTTCAATTGTACTAATCTTCCATGAGTTGAGCTAAAATGTATTCTTATTTTTCAATAAAACAATGGGAAATTCTATGAAATAGGGATTAGCTTGTTAGTTTCAGTTTGTTTTCATATGGCTCTTAATTGTTGTCCTGGATTTCCAGGATATTTTTATTTCTTGAGACTTATCAGTATATTTAAATGTATACATTTAATCAAATATATGTTGTGTTAAATTTATATCAAATATTACATTTTAGATCTCAAAGTTTAGATTTAACTTACTTTTCCTTTTGATATTTTCCTTCTACTAAGTAGTTTCAGATAGCTGTATGTTATTTTCCCTTGGATTTTCTTTCAATAAATGAAATTATGTTAAATACTCTGTTAGTGTTTTGGGGAAATTTCTGCTGTCAATAAGCACTTAAGTTAGAAACAAAAAGATATTTAAAATGGCAATTATATTTGCAAATTAAGATGAAAATGCCATCATTTCTCTCGCTGTTAAAAAGCTTTTATAGACTCAACACTGCAGTGAAGCACAATTAGCCCATTAAAGATATGTGTTGATTTTTACATCCTTTGTGAGGGATCATTTATAAGATTGTGTTGAACAAGTAGGCACTAAAATCTTCCTGAATGAACTGTGATTTAAGAATTATTGCTCAATTTAGTAACTGGGGGCTTCCATATGATATGTGAAATAATTGACTGCAGACTGACAGCACTACTATTATCCAGGATGAAAGTTTTTTTTTTTTTTTTTTTTGCATTA
>PVHT021183528.1:2697735-2815495 GCA_004024745.2 Catagonus wagneri
TGAAATTGAGTATGTCATCAAAACACTCCCTACAAATAAAAGTCCAGGACCAGATGGCTTCACAGGTGAATTCTACCAAACATACAAAGAGGAGCTCATACCCATCCTCCTTAAGCTTTTCCAAACAGTTGAAGAAAATGGAACACTCCCAAAGACATTCTATGATGCCAACATCACCTTAATTCCAAAACCAGACAAATACACCACAAAAAAAGAGAACTATAGGCCAATATCTTTGATGAATATAGATGCAAAAATTCTCAACAAAATTTTAGCCAACCGAATCCAACAGCATATCAAAAAAATCATACACCAAGATCAGGTGGGATTCATCCCAGGATGAAAGTTTTAATCACATATTTCACAAGGGCACTGCAGGCTAAATGTTAAGTCTTCTAGGGGAAATAAATAATACTACTTGACAATGACTTGAGTGAACCAAAGTATAAATGGGATGCTAAAACTTAACTTGCTTATTATTGTTTCCCCAATGCCTATTTAGCTTAGTTTTCACTTCATCTTTTGTTTTATATCCAAAACATAGCTATGAAATTTTGGAAATGCACATACAATTAACATTAACAGACCCATTAACCGTCCTTAAAAAGCAATTCCCCAACTGCTCCCTAACTGCATATTAAAGTAGAGTTTATTCTTCGCAGGCTGTTTAGTTTAATTGTCAAATTAAGGACTTTGGCCATTTTTGATTCCTGTAAAACTTATTCCTTTAAATTATTCTTGGAGTTCCTGTTGTGGCTCAGCAGGTTAAGTATCCGACATTGTCTACGTGAGGATGAAATTTTGATCCCTGGCCTGGCTCAAGGGATTCAGAATCCGGCATGGCCATAAACCATGGCATAGCTTGCAGATGAGGCTCAGATTGGTGTTGCCATGGCTGTGGCATAAGCCACAGCTGCAGCTCCAATTGGACCACTGGCCTGGGAACTTCCATGCGCTGCAGGTGTGGCCATAAAAATTTTAAAAAACATATGTTCTTTAGTTGTCTGCATATCTGCTTGCCAGCTGAAGTCATGACTTCCTCCATGGCAAGGATGTCTCTTTACAAATTTAAGAGCATCCAACTTACCTAGATTCTATAGAGACTATTGAATTAATGGTTACCAAATTAGTCCATGATTTAGACCTCTATTTTGAATGGAACTTATTCAATGAATGTAAGAAATGAACAGCACTGTCACCTTTCAGTTATAAAATCAGTACCACTTCACAGCAGAGGATATCTCCTATGTGTTGAGAAAAATAAGGAGTCAAAGTAAATGAAACATCAGTTTAAGCATTTCCAACACAATTTTCTGACACTTCTTAGTTTAACAGAAAATGATTACATTTCTTAATAAAACAGCAAATGTTAATGTTTCTGCAAACGAAATCATTATATGAATAAACTAAAGAAAAGGAGACTAATTCTGCATGTTTTATGTTAGATGCCAGCATTATACATGGGGAATAATACTGCATAGAATTTTTCTTTCAACCAAAATATATTAATTATAGAATATTATGCTTAATCTTACCTTAAGGAGATCACATGAGCCAAATTCAAAGTCTCAGTTCCTTTCTAGAGTTTGCTGTAGTATATATTTCTTGGGATTGAATCATCCACTAAATGTGAAATGAAGTATATTTAAATATGCAAATATTTTAAAGAGATGTAGCAAAAACTAGATTCTTACACATATAACAAAATATGAGAAAAATTAATTTTCAAAATTGGAAAGTGTTGAACAGAGACAGCTGAATGTTTAAGTTTTTAAATTTTATGCTCTGCTTTGAGTTATATGTCTTAATTTCCAAAATTAACACTGTTCATCAGGCTGATGAGCCCAAAATAAAAGATAATACAGTTGTAGTATCTGTCAAATACACAATAATTGTTAATTAAAAAAATAAGTAGTACACTGCTATAATTTTTAATGAAGTAGAAATGCATCTTTTTATTTACCTTTAGTTTTTGACAGTATCATATACAAGAGAGGGATTGTGCAGGTACTCATAAGGCGTTTCCATGCGGGAGTATCTGTGGGTATCCATTCTCAATCAACACCCCACATCCAGGCCTGCAATTCCTTACTCCAGTTCTTCCTGCCTGGTGTTTGCTTTCTCCATTTAGTCTTCTTTCAAACTCTAAATATTCCCATCAGGAAAACTTATTCATCCCTAATATCTGTGGGTAACATTTTATCAGTTCACAGTCTTCAACTGTAGTAAAACAGACTGAGAAAACCATGGACCTCCTGGAAGGGGCCAAGGAACAGGAAAGAGAATCATGCAAAGAGGAGAAGTTAGGGATTTCCAAGACTAATTCCTTTCACAGTTTTCCTGAGGACAGGTCCAGATTACCTACACAGCATATAATACAAAGTTAGAATAAAAGGAATGTCAGGCTGTCAGATACAAAGAATGACTCAAAGAACAGTGATGAAGCCTTCGGACAGAAATATGAACAATGTCAGAGAGAAGGAGGCAATGTGAATAGACGTCGATGATGCATTTAAAAATGAAACTGAGGACTTTCCGTTGTGGTCCACTGGAAACAAATTCAACTAGGAACCATAAGGTTGCAGGTTCCATTCCTGGTCTCGCTCGGTGGGTTAAGGATCTGGCATTGCCATGAGCTGTGGTGTAGGTCACAGACGTGGCTCAGATCTGAAGTGTCTGTGGCATAGGCTGGAAGCAGCAGCTCCAATTAGACCCCCTAACCTGGGAACCTCCATATGCCACGGGTGCTGCCCTAAAAAGACAAAAAAAAAAAAAAAAAAAATGAAACTGGGAGTTCCCATTGTGGCTCAGTGGAAATGAATCTGACTAGGAACCATGAGTTTGTGGCTTCAATCCCTGTTCTTGCTCAGTGGGTTAAGGATCTGGCATTGCAGTGAGCTGCGGTATAGGTTGCAGATGTGGCTGCTGATCCTGCTGGCCTACACCACAGTTGTGGCTGTGGTGTAGGCCACAACTGTAGCTCCCACTCCTAGCCTGGGAACCTCCATATGTCCTGGGTGCAGCCCCCCCAAAAGAAGCAAAAAAAAAAAAAAAAAGAAAAATGAAACTGATTGGAGTTCCCTGCTGACTCAGCAGGTGAAGAATTCAGCATTGTCACTGCTGTAGCTTGGGTTAGATCCCTGGCCTGGGAACTTTCACATGCCACAGGTGGGGCCAAAATTTTTTTTTTTAATTTTAAAAACTAAACTGATCAAACTAGATTATGCACACTAGCAGCAAGGAGAGAAGAGGAAAATTACATCACCAGATGTTTTTTGTAGAGGCACATAATCTAAAAAAGGACAACAAAATATTTACATTAATTTGAAAAGGAATTACAATACCTATATAAACAAATATTCACCACATGCTCCTCTTGCTTTCTCTTCTTTCCTTCGTAGTGACTTTGGTTACAGCATGACTTCTCTGTTCACTTTCTCCTTCCTAGTTATGTGGACTCACAGTGCGTACATTAGTATATACAGTAAATTTTCCTTGGATGTACTCCAATTAGCAAGTTCCTGTTTCAAACTGCTTCTGTTCATATCACTCTATACCACTTTCTCATTCTACAATTTTAGTTAACTTATTTAACGTCCCTAACCACTCAGTTTCCTCTCGTGTAAAATAGGGATAGTATCCACAGTAATAATATGGTTTTTATAGGATGGCTGGGAGGCTCAAATGACATAAACTACATAAAACACTTAACCAACGTCCTAGAACATAGCAGGCATTAATGAACACTTTTTATTGGTATGCTGGCTAGTCTTAGAAAAAGAGAAGAATAAAGTTAAAAGTCATAATATCTATTACATTGCACATAGGCCAAGTTTGGAAATAAGCATTTTCAAGTTGTTTCCATTTTCTCTAATAATCTTACTTCAAGCCCATACATATGCACAAATTCATACATACATGCCATTAATATAATGACTTTTCATTTTCTAAGTATTTTCATATAGACTATTTCATCTGTTCTAACCCATAATGATTGGTGACTTTCCCACGGTGTGTCTGAATCAAGGTATGATGAACGATATCCATCCCCCTTTCCATCACTGTCTCTCACAGCATGTAGGTGGGCACCTATTCACAGCGACCCAGGACTGAAAAGAACAGTGTTTAATAAGCTATGTCTTCTGTATTTGATCATCCAGTGAATCTCCATATGATCTGAAATCTAAAAACCATTATTTTATGTACCACTAAGAAGAAGAAATTCCACATTTTTACTGTGGCTGCAAGACACTGTCAGTTTTAATAGGCAGTCCTATTTCAGAGATATTAAAGTAGAAAAAAAATGAATCTTAAGATTAATGACATATGACAATTATAATTAGATATTTCATTTAAACTTTCAGGAAGTCTGCTCTGTGTATTAAAATGCAGTTGGATTCTGAGTTTAATATGAACTAAAATCTCCTGGAATGGTTGCTGAAAATCCAGATTCCAGGATATTGGCACCAGTGGTTTCGATTCAGTAGACCCGGGGGAAAGGAGAACACAGGAGTTTTTAAACAAGCCACTTAAATAACTATGACATTTATGGTCAAAACAGCCACAATTTGGTAAAGATTGGTGTAGTGGAAAGAATATAAATTCAAACCCTGGTTTTTACCACTAGTAGCTGTGTGATTTTGAGTAGCTGTTGGGAAAGCCTGTGCCTTTGTGCTCCTGGTGACATGGTAGAGCAGTTCCTGAGGCTGCCAGGTTCTTGGCTACATAATCTCCCTTGGCTCCTTATCTGTAAAAGGGGGTTATCTAATCAATCATCTCATAGAGATAAAACACATGGAACACTGCTGGCCTGTAACAAGCACCACAAAAGTTTTTGCTCATCTGCAGAAATGGGATAGTAATAACTGTACTCACCTCATAAATCCATGATGAGTAAACGAGGCAATGCGTCTCAAGTATCTGGCTGAGAGAAAAGAGTTTTAAAAAATATTGGCTTAATTAAATAACATCTTCCCAAACAAGTTCTTTAAAACTTGTTTTCAGAACTAAACATTATTTCCTTTTCCTTGTTTTATCTTGGAGATGGACAAAGAAGGATTTTCTATGATATTTTAATGTTCTTATTTATTTGGCATGAAATATATTAGCACTCCTCCCACAATGAAGCAAGCCCTTTAACATCACTTTATAATGTAAACGCTTTTTTTGAATAATCATGTTTATTCTAGGATTAAAAAAATGTTAGAAAAATTAGACAATTGTTAATAAGCACAAGTTTACCATTTTTTAACCTACCACAATCTTTACATATGTATTTACATTCTAGACAGAAATGTTGCTCACTTTTTAAAATTAAACCTTTCCTTTGAGATTATAGATTCACTTGTAGTTGTAAGAGATAATGTAGAGATATCATGTGTATACTTTACTCAGTTTCCACCAGTGACAACATCATGTATTTATACGTGCATTTAGTTCTGCATATTTTTACATCTATATATATTCACCACCACAGACAAGATACACAGTTCACTGTTGACTTTTTATAACCACATCCTTCCTGCCTCACCTCCTCCAACCCATCCTATAATCTAGCAACAATCTATATCTATTCTCCATTTTTAAAACTTCATCATTTCAAGATAAATTTCATTTAAATTTGGAAAGTTTGCTTTTTGCATACAGTAAAAAATTCTCTGGAGGTTTATCCCAGTTGTGACATATATCTGAGTTTTGTACCTTTATGTTGCAGAGTAGTATTGCATAGTATGAATGTACTACACTTTATATATCCATTCACTCATTAAAGGGCATCTGGCTTGTTTCCAGGGTGGGGCTATTACAAATAAAGCTGCTTTGGACATACATACACATTTCTGTGTGAGCGCAAGGTTCCATTTTCAAGACAAATGTTCACCAGTGCAATTGTTGTATGACATGGTAACCATATGCTTAGTTTAGACAAGATGCCTGTCAAATTGTTTTCCAGAGTGGGTGCATCATTTTACATTCCCACCAGCAATGTACCAGTGATAGAATTTCTATGCATTCTCACCAACATTTGGTATTGTCACCATTTTTTTTTTTAACTAGTAGTATCTCATTGTAGTTTTGCATTTTCCTAATGGCTAATGAAATTGAACATTCTTTTCATCTGCCATCTAAATATCATCTTCTGTGAAATGTTTAGCTATGTCCTTTGCCCGTTTTCTAATTAGATTTATTTTTTTACTGTTAAGTTTTGAGAGCTTTTTAAAATACTCTACATGTAAGTCATTTGCTGGATATTAGCTTTTAAGTAGTTCCCCCCAATCTGTACAGCATCTTGTCATACTCTTCACATGGTATTTTGTGGAGCAAAAGGTTTAGTTTTGATGAGGTCCGATTTGTTTTTTCTTTCTTTGGGTTATAATTGTGGTATCATCTAAGAACTCTTTGTCTAGCCCTAGATAATAAAGTTTTTCTCTCTGTTGTCTTTTAAAAGCAATGGTGTCTTTATCCTGTGATGGAAAATTGGACAAATTTTAAGTCCTGTTATAATGTGAGGTACCTTCATTTTCATTCAAAAATACTAATATTTTCTCATGGCAGTGATAGAAGGCATAAAACAAATAAATGGGGCTAACAATTTAGATATTTTAGATGTTACATTAAAATTTTCGATGTTACTTTTAAAGTTATATGATACAATAAAGATATACAACCATATAAGGAGAAGAAAGTTGCATCTCTTCATCTCAAAATATACCCAAATATTACTGCTTTTATTTTTTTCAAATTCTCCCTAATTTCATTTCCAGGAGTCATACAGTGATAATCAGACAGTCATGCAAAAATCATGTATAATAGTGAGAATATTGGATATAATTTAAGTGCCCATCAGTAAGTGGATGACTCAGTAAAGCATGGTTATGGTTTTCCTGTATGGATTCCAGCTCCAATACAGCCATACAGCCCGAAGCCCACCATTTGTGTGAGAGCTTACTCAGAAGCCATGCTGTCCATGTGCTATGGTTCAAAAGTACCAGAAATGAACACCACCACAACTAGCCCTTCTGTCATTCTGCACCACCAGTCCCTAAGGAACACATAATGCCCTAGCTTTCCAGCCCTGGGGGAGAATAACTCCAAGATGCCTGTTCTGCAGACTCCCAGAGTTCCTCATGGAACCAAGTTCATTATCCACGGCGGTCCTTAGATTAAGAGAATTTTTTATTGGTTGCCTTTCCTTCCCTTTATCACATCCTTATACCCCTACTAGAATTTCCTGGAATCATCGTCCAGATAAAATATTGCACTGAAACCTTGTCTTAAAGACTGCTTCTGAGAAAACCAAACTAAGACAACTGCTTATAGGAGAGAAAACCAGTAATCTCTTTTTTTAAATGGGCTTGAACTTTATATAACACATAAATAGGTTTACTACATATTGTTGGGTTAAAAGCATACATGGCATTGCATGTAGTCTGATATATATATATACAGATAGATAGATGATAGATAGATAGATAGATAGATAGATAGATAGATAGATAGATAGATCGATCTCAAACTGCAACATTGTTCCTGTCTGGTAGGTATGGTTGGACACAGTTTGATTTTACATTTCATTCCTGGATTCATACTTTTTTGACAATAAATATTTATTAATTTTGTAGTCTGAAAACAAAACAAAATGTAACAAAAAATCCTGGGGAGAAAAAAGACAGTGGCTCAGTGTAGGCAAAGATATTGGGAGGTTTGTTTCTTGTTCAAAAGTGAATCTTTTCTAGACATAGGTGGCCAAGAAATTGCAGCTTTAGGCATTCTATGTAGAGGCATAAGAAAGTGAGGAGAAACACCACGTCCCCATGTCCGCCTGGTGAGGCCTTATGAATGCACTGGGATAGTGAAAACAGGATATTATCAAGGCAAAATATTACTGGATGCTGCTGCATGTTGGCAGAGGAAATCAGGTAACATTATAGAGTCAAACTATGCTCTCCTTAATGCAGCCTATTTAATTCAAAGTTTAGATGGGGAAACATTAATTGAAAATAAGCAAAAATCCTGTTTGCAAGTTAATGAAAATAATAACATGCACATTAATTATGAATAACAATAAAAAGTTTGCATGCCAGGAAAAATATGTAAAATTTCTGTTTTATAATGTAATGTACATGTTCCTAAGACCATTTTTTCCATTTTATCTCTTCCCTTCTATACACTAAGTATTTGTTGTTCTCAACAAGGTCTCCCAACTGTATTTATTTGTTCTGGAAAATAGTGCAGTGCACATGAAAGTAATCTTCGTCATGAAGAATGAATTTCTTTTTATCTTTCTGGCCTGGTTAGCTCTGTTGATTTGGGCATGTGCTGATAAAGCCAGTTTTGTAAATTCAAACCCCATCCTAATTAGCTGTGCAGAGAGAGATGAACTTTATGGATGCAACTGATTGTCTCAGTGAAACCAATGATTGTCATTGGTTAGAAATGGAACTTCGACTGTGTGGCTGAATTGATGGTTTTCATTATGCAATTGAATGAAACATTCAAAACCTTGTTTTAGCTTGGTGTATTAATAGCCAGTGCTTCTCCAGTAGTCCTTATGCCTAGAACGGCTCTAACAGTTATTATAAGATAAGCCAGGAAACTGGGAATCAAATTTGATACCTCCTTATTCTTCATTCCTATATCCTACCCATCACCACATCTTGATTTTGCTTCCTAAATATATCTCACTTCTTGCCACTATCTCCGATATCACTACCCTAGACACAGGTACTATGAACTCTTGCTAGGACATTTCATTAGCTTGTCATCATAGATTTCTACATATGACATTGACCCCACTCACACATTCTTCACCTTGTAGCCTAGATTATCTATCTATCTATCTATCTATCTATCTATCTATCTATCTATCTCACCTTGTAGCCTAGATTATCTATCTATCTATCTATCTATCTATCTATCTATCATCTATGTAACTTTCTGTCTACCTATCAATATATAGAGATAGATATCTTAAAATTCAGCATTTTTAATGGCTTTCCACTGCTTGCCAAATAAAAACTGAAATTTTTAAAGTAGCATAAGAAAACCTGCATGATTGGCTTCTTTTCACCAATCTAGCCTCACCTCCTGTGTTTGCTGGGTACTTGTACTTCACAGTACCTATCATATTATGCAATCTATAGTTGGGATTTATCAAATTAAGATGAAGGAATGAATGATTACCCTACCACTCTCATTCACTCTTGTTCTTGCACATGTTGCTTCAGTCAAGGAGTTTTTCTTCAGTTTCTCCAATGCTACCTCCATACTCAGAGTCATTTGCCTGCTTTCCCCATGCCTCAAATACTCTAAGCCCTTTCCTCTTTGCCTAGTCATTCTTCATCTCAGGTTATACAAGTGTTCCTCTGGGAATCCTTTCTTCATCATTTTGAACAAATCAGTTTATTCTATTATATTTCCCTCTCTCTTGCTTTAAAACAATTCTCAAATGTTTAATACTTCTGTATTTGATTATTATGAATTGCCCTTATATGCACTCACTACACTGTAAATTCTATGGTACTAGAGAAAACATGCTTATTTTGCATACCGTCTTTTTAAAATTCAGAGTAGGATGTCAAATTTTGGTAAAGCAATGTGGCATGACTCTTTTCCCCATACACTGATCCTTTAGAAGCCAAATCCAAAGACTTCTCACCAAATTCATTCTCTTCAGTTACTTTTTGATTAATTTTTCATCACACATTTCTTTCTTTTTTTTTTTTTTTGTCTTTTTGCCTTTATATAGAGCCGCACCGGCGGCATGTGGAGGTTCCCAGGCTAGGGGTCTAACAGGAGCTGTAGCCACCGGCCTTCGCCACAGCCACAGCTACGCAGGATCCAAGCCATGTCTGCAACCTACACCCCAGCTCACGGCAACGCCGGATCCTTAACCCACTGAGCAAGGCCAGGGATCGAACCCGCAACCTCATGGTTCTTAGTCGGATTCGTTAACCACTGAGCCATGAAGGGAGCTCATCACACATTTTTGAAGTTACCAACTTTTTGAAATTTCCAACGTTGTTACCTGTTATCATATTTTCTGATTTTTTAGACACTTTGTATTGCCTGCATGCCACCTAGTCCTCCTTCTGTCTTTAACTGTAAATATTTTCCATTGTTATAAGTTCGTTTTTTTTTTTTTTAGTCCCATCCCATTCACTACCAGAACAACACTTCAATGAAGGCTGTCGAAATTGACCTCATTCTCCAGGCCCATCTCTTTAACATAGATTCAAGATTTATGCTGAATACTACTCTCCACAGT
Organism: Catagonus wagneri; assembly: GCA_004024745.2. Taxonomy (NCBI): domain Eukaryota; kingdom Metazoa; phylum Chordata; class Mammalia; order Artiodactyla; family Tayassuidae; genus Catagonus; species Catagonus wagneri. The sequence continues at coordinate 2,708,000 of PVHT021183528.1, forward strand.
CCAGATCAGTAATCTCTAAAGACCTCTTAATCATTAAAAACAAAATTATTCTTCTTAATTCTCTGTCTCATCCATTTGACCGCCATTATGCTGCTATTTTCCAGAGAACTATGTTCAACTACATTCAAAACCTATAGAATCATCTTTGCCTTCATGTCCCCTGTGTCTTCAATTTAATCAGTACTGCTTTCTCTGTCATCTTTAACTCTTTTTTTAAACTTCATTCTGCTTTCACTGAAAATGACTTAAATTTTCTCTGGTCTAGACAGTGTAATAGCATCCTGATTCATGTCATAGCCTTTATGCTCCCATCCCTAAATTCATCACCATAACTATGTTCAACTCGTCTTCCTAAATAGAGTTTTCTCCTTTACAAGAATGTGGAGCCTCAACCTATTGGTCTCCTGGCTCAGGGATTTTTAGTGTCCACCTTTTACACATTGACTACGGTGCAAATGCCAAAGTGTATACCTACAACTTTTCTTTAAGTTTTCTAATATATCTTTTTAGATTACTATACCTTGCAAATTTTTCCTAGAACATATTCACCCTTTCTAAATTCTTTGAGTTTTATCCTTCTGTTCCACTTGACTGAAGTGACTTCTAACTACGGTCTCGGAAGTGAGGGTTGGGGAGGGGAAAGTCCTATCCATTCTTGAATATTCATATTAAATGCTACCTGATACCCTTCTTGAAATTCATAACATCTTTTGGTACCTCTTATGGAATTGATTTTTTTTTATATTTTAACCATTGAGCCCTTGTTTCCTTAATAGAGACTGTAAGCTCCTTAAGAGCAGACATTATTTTTTATTTGTTCTATGTTCCCTGAAATACCAATTTCACTTATCACTGGCATATGCTAGGTGCTCAATTAATATTTGTTGAATTAAACTAAATATACATGAAATCAAGCTAATAAAAATTAATATATATGTAATAATCAAGAAATCACTGAAATTTGTATTTCATTATGTATAGAATAAACAATTTATTATTCCTGTTGCATCATTTGTTTTATTACATGATTTGAGATTGTTTATGTTTATAGAATTTAGTTGTCTTCAAATTTTCTAACAAAACATTAATGTGATATCAGAACAAATAATATTATACTCAGTCTACATATCTGGAAACTGCAATAACGGGACTATATAACTAATATGCTTAAGGCAACATGATTGATAACAAAGCCAGAACTAAAATTGAGGTCTTTTGGAGTTCCCGTCGTGGCTCAGTGGTTAACGAATCCGACTAAGAACCATGAGGTTGTGGGTTCGATCCCTGGCCTTGCTCAGTGGGTTAAGGATCCGGCGTTGCCATGAGCTGGGGTGTAGGTTGCAGATGCAGCTTGGATCCTGCGTTGCTGTGGCTGTGGCGAAGGCCGGAAGCTACAGCTCCTGTTAGACTCCTAGCCTGGGAACCTCCATATGCCGCGGGTGCGGCTCTACATAAAGGCAAAAAGCCAAAAAAAAAAAAAATTGAGGTCTTTTGACATTTGTCAACAATGCACTGTCTCCTAATCCAAGTCTTATTTGTTTGAAGATGTAAAGCAAATTAATATATAAATGATACTTAATGGTTTAAGTTCTGTTTGGTTCTAAAGTTATATGTAGAATATATTCGATCGGACATTCTGAAAGATGTTGGGAATATTGCAAAAACTCTTCAATGTAAAGAGAAGGAATACTAATGAGTAGAATTATCAGTTACTGCCACTTGGTATAAACACACAATTGTGTATATGTGTATATGTGTATCAGCATGTATGCGTTTATCACATTTGATTGAAAATTCTAGGCAAGTAACTATTTCTCCCAACCCTTTTGTGATTTTACAATAAGGGTTTAGTGACTCTCTCAGAGGCCATATGAATCTCTCGACAATCAATCACTAATCCCTATATAACATAGTAACTCAAGTGAGGCAAAATTGAGGAAGATTAATATTCTCATCAAAATTTAATCATGTTCATTTTAGTTTGAAATTATCTGTAACATATCAGCATAAAGTAAGTCTCACATATCTACAAGTTTAATTATTCCAGCATTGTTTGTACACAGCTGCCTGCACATGAATAAGCCAGACTCAGATTCCTTGTGATAATTTGCAGTTTGGTCCTGGAGTAACATTGGAAATTTTACAAGGAAGATATGATGTTTAAATTTCAATAGTTGTCTTCATTCATCCATAGCACTGAATGCAAGCTCAAAAGAATTGGAAATGCATGCCATGGTGGTATCATGAAATGTTCTAATACTAAAAAATATATAAAAGCTTTCTTTCTGACACACTCACACAGAGAACTCAGTGTGACTAAGTGGTTTAAGGGCATGCAAGTGCAATGATGTTGCCAAAGCAATGTCAGGACTTAGGTGGAAAGAAAATCTCTTTTTCTAATTTTTCCTTCAAAAAATAAGTTTGTTGAGAAGTATTATGACTATTTCCATCTGGCTCTAAATACCAAAAGACATTTCTAGAATATTAATCATGTGTTGAAATTGATAGAAGTTTCATAAAGGTAGAATTTAAGTCAAGGGGGTAAGGGAGAGTAATGTTTATACTTATAATGAATAGACTGAAAATCATGTCATGCCTCTTTGTAAAAGATTTCTTAATATTGCTACTATTTCTTTAAATTAATTTTCTAGATTTTAGATTAGGAAAATACTGATTTTGCAACTTAATAGGATAAGATCAGTGCCCTATGTAAAACGTAATCTCTTTGGTTAGAAGGGAAAGTTCTATTCTAAAAATCATTCTTTGAAGAGAGGACCATTTCAGTCTTTTAAATAATTTTAATTGTACAATTTGGTCTGTCAAATGTCTCAGAATTTTATTTTTTGACATTTGGATTTATTTTCTTTATAATTGTGATTTGGTTGAATCTTTAGTGTTAAGGGGAAGGCAGGCAGATTGCCTTTATTAACTAGAGTAGAGGCTTTTAACTCAGTGATGTTGAATTTATAACTGTTCTTCTGTTTCTTTTTCATTTCTGGATTCATTCCTTCAAGTATACATTATTTTAATAGAACTATGTAACATTCTATTATGAGCCAGGCAAGGTGCTAAGAACTGGGAATGAGATGGAAGACACCGTCAATTCTCAATTTAACATCATCAATTGAAACAGGCTTTTGCTTTTTTTTATTTTTAAAGTAATCTAGTCTCAGTCTTCTGGGTGGAAAACAGACAGTAATAAACCTTGAGTAAAAGGTTTATGTGCATGTGTTTCAGTAGCTCTATTCAATTTTCAGTAAATATATTTTAACTATACCCCCACTCTAGTGTTTCTGCATGTTGATTCCACTCTTGCCTTGCCTGGCAAAACTTGAGAGGTCATAGTAAAAACAGGAATCACTCTATTCCCACAGACATTCTTAGAAAGTCTCAAAGGACTTAGCTTGTCAACCCAGTATGCCTTTACTGTGTGAGGCTGTTACAATGGCCAAAATGGGTTGATGACAAGTGGAAGGAAGGAATCTTTGGATCACAAATCTGAAGAAAGGACCTGAGAGTCTCTGTGAAGGTCACTTAGAGTCCTCTCTTCTCTGTTCTGATAGTTTGCAAAATTATCGGTAAAAATTATAAAATAAATATATTAAAATTCTGAAGATGTAACATAAGCAAACTATCTTTTTGTGAGATTAGATCTGAACTACCACTTATATTTAATTGAAAAAAAAAAGAAATGTACTTACCAGGAGCTTAATGAAATCTGCAATGCTGTGCAGTCAATTGAGAAGAAAGCTATATTGAAAGAGTTGCAACTATAAAGGAAGAGTAACCTAGAAATAAAATCACGGGATTTAGTAGACAACCTATACTTTGTTTCAACTATATTCTGTCCCAAAACTATAATAATTGCTGTCAGATTCAATGGCCTTGTGAAGTGACAGCTTTCATAGTGACACTACAGTCAAAGTTATTTAACCTTGATTTAATCAAGTAATAAAATGTTTCTATTTACAACTAATGTCAACAGCTCTTTTAAGTTAATGGATACACGCATGCATCTGTCCATCTACTCTCCTGTGCATACACACATTTAACAATACCAAAGACTGGTTTCTAGTAACTAGGCATTGGTGTATATGTTAGTAACACAACAATGTAAACAGACAAAAATATCTACTCTTATATAGCTTATATTCTAGTGGAAGTAGAAATACAAGTATCACCACTACCACCACAAACAGCAAGGAACATAACAACAAAATAACTAAACTGAATTATATCATAAAAAGTATCAGTGTTATGGGGAAAAATATAGCAAGGGAGAAGGAAGTGTTAAATTGTGTGATGTAATAAAATTTGCCCTTTACGTTGGAGAATAATTTAGGAAATAAATTGATAGCAATTCATGATAAAGCAATATAAAGGTAAAAGCATTCATTCTCCTCCAAATTATCTGCCAATTAAAAATACCTGGAAATTCATCCTTTCTCTTTGTCCCATAACAGGTGTGGGTGGGTCAGAAAAAAAATGAAAACCAAGAATTGTACATTATCTAGAACTAATTAGAAGCTAAAAAGCTCTCAAATGATTAAGACAGAATTTATTTTAATAGACATTTAAAATATCAAATCTTGATCTAAAAATAATATTTCAAATATAAAATCTTGGTATTGAAAATTATACATTCACCTATGATTGTCATATGTATCTTTCTTCTGCTGTGTGTCACTTATTTTAGAGAATAGATGAAAAGGGACATTTTTGGTAAGTTCTCACTTTTTAACCATAGAAAATTCAGAGATATATTTAACCCAAATAAAACTTCCAATGTGTCAAATACATTTAGAAAGAAGAAAATCAGGAAGACAAAAATCGAATTACTACCCACTTATGAAAAGCAGTTTAAACATTGAATTCAACATTTATATTGTTAGCTTACATTTAGAATGTTTAGATCATGACAAATCTGCATTGGTTACTTGCAAGTATAGCACAATTATTTGCCTAACTACATACTGCATACTGACACACAGATGGATGTCTAATGACTTTAAACTATCCTTTAAACTGTCTCATGACTTTAAACTGTCCTCTAAACAGGACACATACCACGATTTTGCATATGGGTAGAAATGAAATATACATTTAAGTATGTGATTTTTACAGTCTTTATGCAAATAAGTACAATCCTTTAAATATAGTAATCATGTTTAAAATTAGATTTAATTCAGGACAGTCTGTTGTGCAGAGAGTAATTTAACTAATATTTTTAATAAATAAAACATATTTAAGAAACATCTTGCCAGCAATGAATATTCTGCATACTTTACCTTATTTTATATGTAGAATAACACTATGAATTAAATGTTATTACAATATACTATTTAAAATAAATTTGTAACATTAAGTAAGGTCAAAGAGTCTGGGTATAAGTTTTAGCTCCACTATTTACTAGCTATTTGATCTTATTTACTTATTCTTCCATATGCCTCAATTTCCCCATCTGTAAAATGGGGATAATTAAAGTATCTATCTCATAGACTAACATGAGGATTAAATGAATTAAAAATGTAAATTAAAAATGTAAATTTCTCAGAACAATGTATTCATGTATTTATCACTCAGTATAGGTTAACAACTATGGTGGTGGTAGTCTCATAGATAAGATATAAAACTTAAAGAAGTCAACATGATATAAGGAGAAAACAGTTGAGAAAAGCACAAAGCCAAGTCTCTTACCTTCAAAGCTTCTATCTTTCCAAAGTTTCTTCATATGTAGAAAAAATAAAATCATAGGTGTGTGTATTTCAGCATTGGGAATCTCTGTAAATTAAAACTCTGTTTCAAAATGTGATTTTACTTGGAATTTTTCTCACTTTTGATTTTCTAAATTTTGAAACAATCATTTGAGACTTGTGTCGTTATTACATACTGTGCAGTCATCTTTAAGAGAATGGATTCAAGGACATAATATGTTGATAAAAAATGTAAATTAAAAAGATAACAATATATATTGAATTAATCTTGTATATTTTCTTCATTTAGTGTAAATTAGAAATGAACCCTGAATCCTAGAACTGGCTTGACAATAGTATAATACATATTTTCCCTTGCTACTTTGATTTTTGATGCTAGTTTGTCATAGGACATATAAAAAAGAAGACATGAGGAATTCCTGTCGTGGCTCAGTGGTTAACGAATCCGACTAGGAACCATGTGGTTGCAGGTTCGATCCCCGGCCTTGCTCAGTGGGTTAAGGATCCGGCGTTGCCATGAGCTGTGGTGTAGGTTGCAGATGCAGCTCGGATCCTGCGTTGCTGTGGCTGTGGCGAAGGTCGGCAGCTACAGCTCCTGTTAGACCCCTAGCCTGGGAACCTCCATATGCCGCGGGTGCGGCCCTAGATAAGGCAAAAAAGAAGACATGAGCAAGAACTTAGCATCACTGATAAGCATTCTTACCTTCAAATGTTTAGATTGGAGTAAAGGAATACAAGAACACATAGCTATTTCTACATTTTCATCTTTCTCTTCCAGATTTATAACCTGACAATCAGCTTAGATTCCTTCAGAGTGAATCTTCCTGATCATCGTTATTGATTTTAGCTTTACTGGATTCTTCTGGGTCTCAAAAGTAAATACAATGTAACAATTCTGGAAAAACAGTTGTCTAAATGTATAGGGTCCATTCTAAGAAGGTAAATGAATTTTTTGTGTGTTTCTTAATGTATCAGTTTTCTCTGTTGATATCCAAAGGATTCCTACCTGAAACTATCTATACTATTATATATTAATTTTATAAATGTGTAAAGTTTCAGCTCTCTTATTCCCTTGATCTTATGAGGCTGATTTTTATATACAGAAGAAAAAGTCATTAAAATTTGGATTGCTGTGATTTTAAAGGCACTGTTTGAAGATTTTACTAAAAATATTCGAATATAAATTAGACATTTTTTATTTAGTCTGATCAGTACTTTTTGTTATTGTTTTTGTTATTATCTTACCTCTTTCTCTCGCAAGGTTACATGGATGTAGAAAACAAGGGTCATAAATTTGACTCTTAAGTATCTCTTTCTTGTATTTGTCTTTAAACTCTTTTCCAATCTATATCTCCAGATAAAATTTTGAAAATTTTGGATGAACTTCAACTCCTATCTTTCTTTGCCTCCTTTCATTTCTAGTATCTAATCAGTCAGCAAGTTCTACAAATTCGTTCTTCTTCTGATCCATTTTGCGTGACTGGTTTTTATACACTTTCCTCTCCTATGTGATTTTGCTCACGTCACTTTCTTTTCCAAGATACATTTTCTTTCTGCACAAAATGGTTTCATGCATACTTTTACTTCAACATTTGTCTCAAATATTAGTTTTCAAGGAGCTGTCCTTCACTAACTGTTGCCCAGTAAAATACCATTTTTATTTCATGTTCACTTGTGCATGTTCCCTCATAACTTACTAAGAGCATTTACATTGCCTTGTTTATTGCTTTTTATTGGTTTGAATCTTGACAAATGCTTGATATGCTGTGGCCCTTTTTTGGACTTTACAGTTATTTTATTTAAAAGTTATATAAAATGCTTGCAATGTTTACTTTGGATTATTAATTTGGTAAGTATAAAAGATTTGCAAATTTTAAAGTTTTCCATTTATTTTACCCTCAGAAGGACTGTTCATTCTATTTCTTAAGCCATATTTTATTACTATTTTTTGCTTAATATTTTCATTTTTTAAAGTTTTATTGAAATATAGTTGATTTACAGTCTTGTGATAATTTCTGCTGCACAGCAAAGTGATTCATTTATACATATACATACATCCATTCTCTTTCAGATTCTTTTCCCACAAAGATTATCACAGAATATTGGGTAGAGTTCTCTGTGCTACACAGCAGGTGCCCACTGGCCAATTGTTCCATATACCTCAGTGTGCATATGCTCAAGCGAGAAAATAAAGCCCTAGAATTCTACACATTCTCTGAGTTGAGTGTACAGTACGGGAGGCTGATATTTTTGCAGGTATAAAAATCCATTCCTGCAACTCAAAATTTAATCACTCTACAAGACTCAATTTATGTTTCCTTCTTCCATAATATATCTCTTCAGCTGACTTAGTTTCAACCTCCTTAGTGATCGCAAAATATAACAGAGATCCACCTACATTGTTTTATAAGTATCTTTTTAAACACCTTTCTCTCATCTCGAATGTAGACTCCATTTTTAAACTTAAAGTGTCAGGCACATTTAATAATTAATTAGTTTTTGAATTAAATTCCATTGAATTAAAGCACAAATGAAACTCCAGTTAACAATGATGTTAACTTGATGACAAACCCCCAAATCCTGAGACAGGATCTTATCAGTAAGGTTTTGGCCTGTCTTCTTATTGATTCTCTAAACCACAAAATAGTTGAGACATTATGACCACCATAAAAAACCACTGCCTCACTGCCGTCAATGCATGGCTGTCCATATTATGATTCAAGAAATTAGCTGAATTGTCATATACACTCACAATCAAAAAGTCTCCTTTCCCTCTTCTCCCTGTCCTATCTCCTGGGATTAAGGACAGAGGAAAGAGAAAATTGAAAGAAGCAGACCAAATTTACCCACCCAATAATGTGAACTACTGGTGTCTTAGTGAGCCTGCAGTGGGGGATGGGAAGAACAGTAAGTCAATCGTGAATCTCTGTTTTAAAATGTGTTGAACAGAACTTCAGTAACTGAATTGGACTATTTTAATAACAGAAGGTGAATAACCACCTGTAGAATTATACTGAGATGTCAAAAAGTAATCTTGATGCTCAGCAAAAATGGTGATAACATAACAAAGTGGGTAACAATCATCAATAAAGCCATTTTATGTTTATACCTGACTGAGAGAAAACTCTACAGAGCAAGCAAAAAATTACAAAAGCACAGCAGAAATGAAGTAATTTCATTATCAGGCTTAAAAACTGACACATTATCCATAAAGGCTACCCTTAATGATACTAATAAGGAAGATGGAACCCTATCTCTAAGGATAATAGCAATTTCCAAATGATTCTAAGTCACCAATTAAACACAGTCCCCATATCAATTCCCCTTAGGATTATAGAACCCAGTTTACCTCTCACTGACTAAATAACAAGTGAATCCAGGAACTTAGGAGGCCTAAAAACACATACTGAATTTTGCTGAGCTTTTAGAACTGGGCCTTGGACAGTGAATTAGATGTTGTGTAACCTTCACTTATTCTTAGGAAAATGCATATCTTAAAGATGCTTTTTCTCTGATTGTTACATTGACAAAGGTGAGTCACACTGTAGTGAGAGATAATGGGTGGCTTTAAATGAGCCATAAAGCCAGTCTATTGACTAAAACTAATTACTTGGCATTGGTTGCCTATGATAACTGAGTACTCATTGAGTATAACATAGAAAATTAGAATTATGCGATTATGCATTCAATGTAGGTAAAAAACTAACCACTGTTTTTCTATTTTAATATCTGATAACTACTTTGACATAGTGAATTGAATAACGACTCATTAGCCCAATTTAACCAAAATTGTTAAATACTGTGCCAGTGCTCAAGGAGACTATGTAAGGTTTGTAAAGTGGTAATTTAGTTAAATATGAGAGGAGAATTAAAGCATTGAAATACCTGAGTACATGTATGTGGTTTCCCTTATTTCAGGGAAGAATGAACAAAATATTTGGCAACATATTATGAAATATATTTTATTTAATATTGGATGACAAAGGGGTTTATTACAAATTTAAGAGAGCCATATTATTCTAATAGCTAACCATGTAATCCTTTGGGCACAAATTCTTTCTTCGTAATCATTACTACGAGAATCTGAAAGCAAATGTCCTATCATCACTGGCAATTAAACTTGCAGATTATTAAGTGCATTAATGATTTTAGGTTATTGGAGTTCCACTTAAGACAAAGGAGTAGTAATTCACTAAATGAACTCAAATGGTCAGAAAGCTTTAATGTGGCCCCAAAAGATAAGCACTTAGTCATGTTTTCTCCATTTGGGTCATCTGTATATTCAGGAAGGGCAGAATTGGGTGAGTTAAAAATGATCGTCAAGAAATAAAAATGACAAAAACGCACCATAAAATAAGCAATTTGGGAGTTTCAGTTTTTTTGAGAAGTCTGATATTTGAAAAGGACTACTTTTAGAATACTAAATTCACTTAAGTTTGATGTGACAAATTGCAGTCAATGAAGTCAGGTTTTCTTAGAATAATAAAGATTCAAAATAAGAACTATCTTGATAAACAGTGGAATATGAAGTTCCTCAAAAGAACAAGAAATCACTCATGGGTACAGAGCTAAATGTTCAAGGTTACTCAATTAACAAGCAAAAAATTCATTTGACCTTATCAACCAAAATGTTAACTTATGTAAGGATACACAGAATGCAAGAACATAAATATAGTATATGTACTGAATATTTAAAAACATTTGGATTAACTTGGTTTGTTTTAATTTCATATTTCAATTCAGGCTTCAAAGAGAACACTGCATATAATCTCCCCTGAGTTTGCCTTTCTAAATGAAAATAAATTTATCCTAAGAATTAGTGATAAAGAATCTTGCAACTAGCTGTATTTATGCAAATATATTTTGAAATGTGGTTATAATTGATGAATAATAATGAAATTTAATAATCAAGTATCTTGCACGAATATTCCTCAGTTATAGTTTGATAAGTTCCTCACATATTTAGATCCAAAATTCTTTTGAACTAGATTTTTTAAGTTCTTTACTTCATAGTCTAGGAAATTTCCTTATGTTTTTGCTAAGGAAAAACAGGAAATAAAGACTCACAAGGGATATTTCAGATAATGAAGAGTAAGATTAAGGACATACATGGGGATAAGAGACTCTGAACGTCACATCCATCTAAGACGAATTTTATGTGCCTGGAAACTAGATCTTTCTGGATCTGATGATTTGGTAAATGCCCGGGCAGCAGGAGGACATCAAGGATGTGTGTGATAGAGCTTCCCATTTACAGTGGCTCACCTGTTCTTTGTCTACTTCATCTGCATATCTGTGCCTGTGACGTTTCCTTCAGACCACTGCACACAACTGGGACATCATTTGATTATGTTTAATGGCTTTCCTATATCGTGGTAGAATCTACCTTCTACTCTCTGAATCATCTCAGATTATATCTGATAATGTTGTGAAAACAAGTTTTTAGAGAGGGCTAAAGAATGTACTAAACAATGGAAAATTGCCAATGTATTACATATTCAATTTCTTTTCTAGTTATCAGTCTATTCAAAAGATCTATTTCTTCTTAAATCAGTTTTGGGGGCTGTGTGTCTCTAGAAAGTTGTCCATTTCTTCTAGGAGGTCATTTTGTTGGCTTATAATTGTTCATAGTATTCTCTTATAGGTGTTTACATTGCTGTGGTATCTGTTGATATTCCCCCTTTTTCATTTCTTATTTTATTTGGGCTCTTTTTTTTTCTTTTTTGTCTTTTTGGCTTTTCTAGGGCCGCACCCGCGGCATATGGAGGTTCCCAGGCTAGGGGTCTAAGAGGAGCTGTAGCCGACGGCCTATACCACAGCCACAGCAATGCGGGATCCAAGCCGCGTCTGCAACCTACACCACACCTCACGGCAACGCCGGATCCTTAACCCACTTAGCGATGCCAGGGATTGAACCCACAACCTCATGGTTCCTAGTCAGATTCTTTAACCACTGAGACACAACGGGAACTCCTTGGGTTCTTCTTCATCTTGGTGAGTCTAGCCAGAGGTTTGTCAGTTTCGTTTACCCAAAGAACCAACTCTGGTTTTATTGATTTTTTCTACTAATTTTTGTATCTCTAGTGTATTGATTTCCTTTCTAATCTTTGTAATTTCCTCCCTTCTGCTTAGGTTTTGTTGTTTTTTGCTACTTCTTCTAGGTGGTAGATTAAGTTGTTGATTTGAGATTTTTCTTCTTTTTTGAGGAAGGCCTGTATCACTGTGAACTTCCCTCTAAGAACTGCTTTTGCATCATCCCATAGATTTTGAAAACTGGCAAATGTAAACTTCTCCCAAATTGACCCTTGAACACCATGGGGTCAACATGGGGATGAGGAGTGCTGACCCCCATGTGGTCAAAAATCCACCTGTAACTTCTGACTCCCCCAAAATGTAACTATTAATAGCCTACTGTTTACTACCTTACCAATTACATAGTCAACGAACTCATATTTTGTATGTTATATGTATCATATACTGTATTCCTACAATAAAGTAAGCCAGAGGAAAGAAGATGTTATTAAGAAAATCACAAGGAAGAGAAAATACATTTATAGTAATGAAGTATATCAATAACATAAGTTTACACTGTCTGTTATGAGATGAATTACCTGCTTGTCAGTACATGCATCAATATAATCTTTACATGACAAAAAAACACTATCAACATCATAAATATTACTGACACTAGACATCAAAATGAAAAGATAATGTGAAAAAGAAAACCATATTTATTTACAATGTTATGCATTGATATCATGCATTGATAACAGAGAAGCAGTAACATGATTGCTTTATGGTAACCTAGCCTGTACACTAATAAATGAACTGTTATAAAATCTTTACAATGAACAGTATTGTTTTCATAAGACAGCATCAGAAACATTGTTATACTTAAAAAAAAAAAAGCACTTACCTGTGATAGGCTGATGTGTAGTTCTCCAGTTACAAAAAAATTAATGAGAACCAACACATTATTAATTTTATATTAACTACCACTTACCTAGGTATGTGGAAGGGTAGGCTATCCACGTCAACAGAAGGCTTGCACATGATGTTCCACCTAATGAATGCTTAGGAGATGATGATTCAGTTTACTTTTATCAGTTCTTGCTGAATGTCTTTTAGATTTTCACATGATGACCTACAATAGATAAGTTTATTAACTGTGCATCATGATAAATATTTACTACTCATTAGGTGGAAGTGAATCATCATAAACTCTTCATCTTCATTACCTTCACATTGAGTTGGCTGAAGAGGAGGATGAACTGGATGCCCATGCTGTTTTGAGGATGCCAGAGGCAGGAGAGGTGGAGGAAGTAGAAGGGAGGCAGGAAAGACAGGTACACTTGATTTAAGTTTACAGAAACACACTAATTTCTGTCTGACATTTTGCTTTTTCATTTTTATAAAATTATTTCTAAATAGGACAAACAGTTCCACCTTTGGCTTTAGTTTCAGAACCCATATTATAAAAGTTGTAAAAGCCAAAAGCAGTCTTAAATAATTGGAACCCTTGTGCTAGATTGTGGAATATCAAATTTGTTTCCTGGCATTGCTCCTTCTACATCTTCTTCCTCATGGACATGGTTTAGAAGCACTCTTCTCCATCAAGTCATTTTCTGTTAATTCCTTTAATGTGATGTCTATGAGCTCCTGAATTTCTCCAAGATCTATATCTTGAACTCTTTCACTCCTAACCTATTTTTTTTCCATATTCACAATCTCTTTCATGATTTCTTTGATTCAATCTGTTGTAAATCCTATACATCATTATCAATATCTGGACACAGTTTTCTCCAGCAGGAATTTACTGTTTCCAGCTTGAAGTCCTCCACAAATTTTTCTATAACAATGGCATCTTCAATGGTGTCAGACTTTCACGATATTCTTTTAATGGAGCTCTCTTCCATAGCACTGAAAATCCCTTCAATAAAGTACCACAAATAATAAGGATTAAAGGTCCATATAACCTTCTGATCTAGAGGTTGAATTGGAGCTGTAAAGTTCGGGGGAAAGTAGACCATTTCAGTGCTTTTGGTGTTGAATTTATGGGATTCTGGGTGGCCAGGGGCATTATTAATATCAAAAGAAATTTAAGAGGCAGTCCTTTACCGGCAAATATTTCCAGACTTCAGGGACAAAACATTGGTGGAACTAATTCAGAAAAGGTATTTTTGTTGTCTAAAAGATTGGCAGCTGGTGTTTCTCTTTTCCCTCCAAGTCTCAGGGGCTAATAGCTTTATTGATAAGGACAGTCTTGCTCACTAACCTGGCTGCATTTGCACAAAAGAGTATAATTAGCTTATTCTATCCTGCCTTAAATCCTGATGCTTGCTTCTCTTCCCTCGCAGCATTCTCTTCCAGAATAGGGTTCTTTCATCTGCATTAAAAACCTGTTCAGGTAGATATCCTTTCTCCTCAGTGATTTCTTTAATGGCATCTCGGAACTCACCTACTGCCTCATAGTCAGCAGAAGCTGCTTCTCCTGTTATCTGACATTTTTAAAACCAAACTTCTTTATAAAATTATCAAACCACCATTTTCTGGCATTAAATTCTCTAGCTTTAGGTCCTTCACCTTCCCTTTGTCATATAATGACTTTGCTTTTTCTTGAACCATATTATGCAGACCTCAATCTATGAGGCATATCAAGCAATTCAGCTTTTTCTTGTAATGGCATGACTTTTCTCTGCTTCTTGGGAGCACTTCCAGCATCACTAGTGGCACTTTGTATAGGTCCCATGGTGTTATTCAAATGTGTCTGGTCTGTGTGCAGTAGACACAATGAAAAATATACAAAGACCACAACGGATCACTTTATACTGAAATATGCAATTTACTAGAGAGGCCAACTGCTCAGACAGAGGAGATTAGCATTACATAACGTTTTAAGCAGTTACAGGTATCACTTGAGCTCACCACAGTAGCAAAAGGAGATGTCTACACAATTATTACAGTATGTGTTATAATTTTATGCAATTATGATTTAATATTGCATTTCATATGTGTTTACATTTCTCACAACTGTGAATGGTGCCATGTCCTATCTGGAAGCTTGTGCATAGGTTTTGATAAATTTTAACTTCTTAAATTAGATTCGTGCATAATTGATAGTAGAAAATGATAAAATAGTCTAGAATCTATATAAACTTTGTGTATTCATGACATACCTAAAATTTTCTTAATTCTTTTGATATTTCTAGGCTACGCCATTTGTCAGTTTTTGCAAATCATTATATATCTCCAAAAAATGCTCCAATATATTTACTGAAAAAAAATCTGTTTGTAAGTGGTCCCACACAGTTCAAATCTGTTCAAGGGTCAACTGTATATACCTTTCTTTTAGCAGCTATTAACATTTCAGCAATTTGCTTGGAAAGAAGTATTATCACCAGGCATTTGAAAGTCATTTTCCTTTGCCTGTTTCTTTTTCAGTCCCCTGAAATAACAGACAAGAATAATGGAATTTCTCAGATGCCTAACTAGGACTAAATTTTGTTTTATGGGGTTTCCTTTGGTTGTTTGTTTTCTTTTCCCCAGCAGCTAAAGAATGAGATAACTTCCATGAAAACTGATGTTGACCCTTCAACATCTCCCTGAACTTGAATTAGCTAATCTTAAATTATCTGCTACATTTCACCATTTCAGACTTCCAATGAGAAAACAGGACACATAAGAATATTTTATAAATCTAGCATGCTCAGCTATAAAATGTCAGAACCACATATGCAATAGTCAATTCCACTTACCACTTTAAAATAATATATAAAAGTAAATTATTTTCAACTAATAGTAATTTTATTATTAATAAGAAGTATTCAATTAAGTAATAATTATTAGTCATCTGGAAAACGGGAATAAAACTGAGGTATCTACTCTTTTAAAAGACTCAAAACTAGCAAAAATCAGTTAAACTAACCAAACTAAAGTCATATACACTTTAAAATACCACTTTAGAAAATTTTGCAAGTTTACCTGTTCCATAGGTACGAATATAATAGTTAAGGGATATTTGTGGAATTGAGTCAGCTCTGTATTAGGAAACACTGGATTTTTTTCTTTTTGTGTTGCTTCCAAAAATTGTTAAGACTTTAATCTGTAAAGACAAACACAATATTCAAACTTTTTACACCATCATATAATAAAAAACTTATTTCCCAGTAATTATCATCTCTAACTACATTTTAAAAAATATATGCCTGAGGTAAAATAAAAAATTCATGTTTGGCTTTTGTCCCTGGCACAAAACCTCTAGAATCTGTTGAGTGACAAGAGCAATTCTGGTGTGCTAATGAGATGACTCTTGAACTCTCAGTTTCAGAATGGGCCTGGGTTACCAGAAACATCAACCCTTGGTTACAAGTTTGGAAGTTTAGCCTCATCACCCAACTTTCAGGGAGGGGACAAAGGCTGGAGATTGAGTCAATCAGCAGTGTCCACTGATTTAATCAACCATGCCTACGTAATGCGATCCCCTAAAAACCCTACACAGATGGGTTCAGAGCACTTCGGAGTTGGTGAACAGTTCCACTCCCCAGAAGGGTAGGGCTCCCCAATTCCATGGGACAGAAAGTCCTGTGTTTGGAACTTTTCCAGACCTCACTCTATGTACCTCTTCATTTGTATTATCTGTAATAAACCAATGATAGCAAGTAAAGTGTTTCTCTGAGTTTTGTGAGCCACTCTAGAAAATTATCAAATCTAAAAGTTTGGGGACTATGGTAAAGCACAGCCAAGTTGGACAAAATAGTATATGCCCTGGAACTCAATATTTGGGACAGTCTAGTGGGACTGAGTTCTTAAACTTAGAGTCCCAGACAATAACTCCTTGCAGTTGTGTCAGAATTGAATTGAATTGTAGTTTGGCGATGTACAGTTTGGTAATGAGACATCTGGAGAATTGGCTATTGGTGTGGAAAAACTCCATATATTTGGTGTCAGAAGTGTTATGAGTGAAAACAGATAATAACACAAATTAGTATAATAAAATTAACAATTATATAATTGTATTATTGTCAGTCATATGTAACTGCATAAGTTGTGTTAATATTAATGCAAATCATAATTTTTATTTAATAAGTGTATCTGATCATAGTGAAGTTTTACTATGCTCTAACTTTAATACAACCACTGAGTAAAAAATGGTGGAAAAGACACCTTGAAATTCTGTGAGGTGGAACATATTTATCAAATGAGGAAAAAAAAAACAACAAAAATACATGTAATTATATTAGGAATACAGAGTCCGTTAGAGTGGTTATAAGTAGAAATACTAGTGAAGAAACACTAGTTGAGGTGAAATATGTTATATGGATAAGCAATAGGAGACACTATCAGTGGACGGGATTTGAGATGTTAATAATTATGTCAAAGAATTGTGGGCTGAAGTACAGAGTTAAGAAGAATGTGGGACAAGATAAATCTCCAGCCACTCTAAGCAATAACTGGCAGATTATTTTACAGATTGGATGTTTTCTCCCCCCACAAAAGAAATCAGAAAAACAAAATGACTTTAAGCAGGAAAGTTACATAACCAGACTCATCTAATAATTTCTTAAAAACTGTTCTATTAGAATGCAAATGTTTACAATACAATAGGGTGCAAGTAATTTACAAATAATGGAAAACCCAAAGACAGTTGATTCATATCATTGGTAGAGCCAAGGTAAAATGAGCCTGAAAATTTATTTGATTTAGTGGCCTGGTGGTCACTAAAGAACCCTGATCTTTTATTTTCTCCACCATAATGTTCATGGTTCCCCTTTGCATAAGTCTCATTTCACTCATGATAACTACATGGCTTCAGTACATCAAGGTTTTATACATATACACTATCATACAAAAAAGAGAGAGAGAGAGCTATTTTTTATAGAATATTAAATAAGATCTCTAAAATTCATTCTGATTATGTTTAGGCCATATGGCTACATCAGAAACCACCAATGAAACGAGAGGGATAAAAATCTAATGAATGTTGTAAGCAATAGGTTCAGCTATATATATCAATTTCCTCTGTAGTGGGCCAACTGGCAGAGGAGAGATGGATGCCTGAAAAAAATAAGGAATTTAGTAGAGGGGTGTAATGGATAATGACTAACATGTCAACACTACACATAAGAGCATTTGATAATCACCACACACTGAGTTGGACTTTAGATCATTATCATTATCATCATCATCAAGCTAATCACAGAGTTAGAATACTCTATTTCTACCATTTTCTTTAATAGTATTCCTAAAATTGACACTGAATCCTCTAATAACATAGAATCATATTGAATGATGAAAACTGAAATTTCAGAAACTTATCACCCAAATTTTAGACATTTTCTTGTGATATAATATACATATTATCAAGTAAAGGAATTTGTGATTTTTGGCAAAGAATATTATCCTCTTAAACTTTAAATATAAATCTAATAGAATAGAGACATAAAGTTTGAAATAATTTCTTCAAAAAATATTAAGAGAACTATAGACCAATATTCCTAATGAACATAGTCACAAAGATTCCAAACAAAGAGTTCTCATCATGGCTCAGTGGTAACAAGCTCAACAAGGATCCATGAGGACACCAGTTTGATCCTTGGCCTCGCTCAGTGTGTTAAGGATCTGGCCTTGTCATGGGCTGTGGTGTGGGTCAGAGATATGGCTCGGATCCCATGTTGCTGTGGCTGTGGTGCAGGCCAGCAGCTGTAGCTCTGATTCATCCCCTAGCCTGGGAGCTTCCATGCACCATGGTGCAGCCCTAAACAAACAAACTAACAAAAGATTCCAAACATGTCAGCAAATCAAATCCAGCAATACATAAAAGTTATTATATACATCATGACCAAGTGGGGTTTATACGAGAAACAAAGAGTTGGTTTAATATGTGAAAAACAGTTATGTATGTAGCCATAATAAAAGAATGAAAACAGAAGAAATGATAATATGCGTAAAGGCAGGAATGTCAATATCAACTTAATAAGAAAACACACAATAAGATGAGAAATTAAGGGACGTTCTTCAACTTGATAGAGGGCATTTATAAAAAATGCTATGGCTAACGTTACAGATAATGGTGAAAGTCTTTTCACCATAAAATGAGAAAATGATGCCCAACCTCACCACACCTGTCCAACATTGTACTGAAGATCCTATCCTGTGCAACATGGAAGAAAAAGCAATAAAAGGCATATATTTGGATAGAAAGATATGAAACTCTTCCTATTCACTGATAATATACTTATCTACAGAAGAAACTCAAATGTGCAATAAAAATAGGTGTTAGCAATATTGAGATGAATGAAGTCAATACACACAAGGTTTATATACAAAAAATCAATTATGTTTTTACACAAGAGCAATGAAAAATTGGAAATTGAAACTAAGAAACAGTAAGATTTACAAGAGCACCAAAAAACATGAAATACATAGCTATAAATCTCACAAAAGATGTACATATCTGAATGCATAAAATGATAAAACACTGATGGAAGAAATCTAAAAACTTGAAATAAATGGAAAAATTTATAAGTTTAAGATTTAGAAGACAGTATTCTTGAGATTTAAAAAAAATCCCCAGGACTTCCCGTCGTGGCTCAGTGGTTAATGAATCCGACTAGGAACCATGAGGTTGCAGGTTCAATCCCTGGCCTTGCTCAGTGGGTTAAGGATCCGGCATTGCCGTGAGCTGTGGTGTAGGTTACAGACGTGGCTCGGATCCCATGTTGCTGTTGCTCTGGTGTAGGCCAGAAGCTGCAGCTCTGATCCGACCCTTAGCCTGGGAAGCTCCATATGCCGTGAGTGCGGCCCTAGGAAAAAAGGCAAAAAGACAAAAAAAATCCCCAAAATGATACATAGATTTAATATGTTTCATCCCACATCCCAATGGGATTTCTTTCATTAAAAAAATGAAAAGCTGATTCTATAATTTACATGAAAAATACAAAATTTTAATAGTCAATACAACATTGAAATAGAAGAGCAAAGTAGGAGAACCCACACTATTTGATTTTAAGACAATGTTAATAAAAAGTGTGCAATATTGGTAAAAGCATGGATACATAGATCAATACAAGGAATAGAATATCCAGATATACATGTAAGGTCAATTGATTTTTTTGACCAAAAAACTCCATGGTAATTTAAATGGTGATTCTTTTCAATAAATGACGCTGGTGTCTGATCATAAATTATTTATATAATCCTATCACCTACAAAATACATTTATCCCCTACCAAGTTTGTCAAAAGTCTCATCCCATTACATGATCAACAAAAAAATCCGTAATATTCCTTTGTTTATCAGATATAGAGAAATAGGGATCTCCCTCAATTTAGTTACTTAGCTACAGACACTGAAATATGAGACATGCTGCCCACACACTCAACCTATGGTTGTATGACAGGTATAGGATAACTACTAAAAACCTTCTTAATTCAAAGAAAAGGAAATGGAAGTCAATTATGATCCATACTGAGTGGATTCTGAAATCCATCCAAACAAGTATTAGAAGTTCCTTGATTATGACTTACCCTAGTCCTTCAGGGAGTAATTCTCCTTGACTCTTGTGTTTGCCCTCTGAGGCTCTTTGTTACACGTTTTGGGCTCTTGGTTTCTCCCTCTTGGTCATCGTTCCTTTCTATGAAATGTAGCCATGTTTGCAGATGCTTAATTTTCTTAGCCTTTTTCCTGCTGGTAGAATTTTGGGCATCCAAATGTCTTTTCATTTTCTATTGTCTTTATGCTTTTACTTCCAAGTTCACAGTGCTGTATGAATATAATTTTCTTAAAATTTCATGTGTCCCTTGTGAATACTACTGGGGTTCACTTCATTCTCAAAAGCCACACAAATTTTTTCAAGATGAGTTATCTCTACTAAGGACTTCTGATGTAACAACACGGACAATGCCCTTAAGCTTCTTTAAAATTTTGTTATTTGATTAAAAGAATCCATGAGATGACCCATTAAAAACTTCAGTGGTCCTCTTGTAACCGTTGTTATTTCTAAAGCCTCAAAAAAAAAGGGTTTTGCATTCATATCCTTAGTTTCATATTTAGACAATGATTCTCTTGCAGTGCCTCATATTTTTTTCTTAGAAGTCGTTGCTTAATTTTAACATTGCCTTTTGGAAAGTCTGAGAATTTTCAGCAGTATAAAACACCTGATCATTCATATGGAACATTTCGTCCATTATGTATCTATTTATTCTTAACATTTTACTCTAAGCATGACACCACTCATTCTGCATATATCACTTAGGCTGGAAATAGTCTTAGCTACATCATTTAATTTATTAGGCATGTTTTCCATTTTGCACATTATCAGAGAGGACAGGGTGCCAGCTTATGCCACAGCCACAGCAACGAAGTTGCCAGCTTATGCCACAGCCACAGCAACGACAGATCTGAGCCATGTCCTCAACTTACGCCACAGCTCACAGCAACACCCAGATCCCAGATAATGTTCTCTCCCATTACAATACAAATATATATTTTCCTCTGATTTTTCAATAAGATTTTTCTCAGTTTCCTTTAAACTCTCACCAACGGCCTCCTCAAAAACCATAATGCTTCTAAAGATAGTTTCTTCTTGGCTTTTTTAGCTTTTAACAACACTCTAAAATTCTCTCAGCTTCTTCCCACTATTTACTTTTAAAGTCACTCCTGTATTATAGTATTGTAGTGGTTCAATGCTTTCAGGTACCAAAATATGTATTAGACATCTATTACTCATACCATGTGACTACTAAAATCTGACAGCTCGAAACAATATATAGTATGGTTTCTGTGGGACAGGGATTCTGAAAAAGCTTATTGCTTTGAATCAGGATGTTTCATGTGGTTATAGTCTTTTGCTGGCTAGGGCTGCTGTCATTGAAGGCTTGGCTGGGTTGAAGAATTTGTTATAAAGATTACTCATTCTTAGGTAGACAACAGGATTGCCTCAGTTTCTTTCCTGACTTTTTTTTTTTTTTTTGCTTTTTAGGGCCAGAGCATGGCCTATTGAAGTTCCCAGGCTAGGGGTCAATTCAAAGCTACAGCTGCCAGCTTATGCCACAGCCACAGCAACGAAGGATCTGAGCCATGTCTGCAACTTACACCACAGCTCACAGCAACACCCGGATCCCTGACCCACTGAGCGAGGCCAGGGATTGAATTTGCATCTTCATGTATACTAGTTGGATTCCTTTATAACTAAAACAGGAGTCAAAGCAACTCCCAGGAGTCCTCGGTTTCTTGATTCTTGTTGGCAGAAGGTCTTTTGTTTCTCTCCACTTTGGCATCTTACTGCAGTTAGTTTCCCCAAGAGAGAGTGCTTGAGAAGGAAGCTAGAGTACTTTTATGACCTAATATCCAAAGACACATTATATCAATGATACTTATTCGATCCATTAGAAGCAAGTCATGAAGTCTATCCCACGTTCAAGGAGAAGGGGGTTAGCTACATCTCTTGTAGGAGGAGTAGTGAGGAATTTGTGGGCTTTTTATTTTATTATTATTTTATGGCTGCACTCACAGCATATGGAAGTTCCTGGGCCAGGGACTGAAACCTCAGCTGCAATCTATGCAGCACCTTCGGCAATGTGGTATCCTTTAACCCACTGCAACTGGTAGGGGATCGAATCCACATCTCCTCAGCAACCCAAGCAGGTGCAGTCAGATTCTTAACCTACTGCATTGCACTGGGAACTCCCTGTGGGCATAGTTTAACATCACTCCTCCTTTGGGAACTTCATTTACACACATATTTGGTGCCTGAAACTGTGCCATACCTCAATGATAATGTGCTCATTTGTTTTTCTATATATTTTATTTTGTGTGGTTTCTATCACTGTATATTTAAACTCACAACTTTTTTTGTAATATTTAATCTTCTATTAATCCCATCAAATATATTTTTCATCTCATAGTTTCATTTTCAGAAGTTAAACTGTGTCTTTTTAATTCCTCTATGTTTCTACTTAACCTACCCAATTTTCCTCTAGATTCTTGAACACATGGGATACAGTGACAGAAACTAATATCCTTTTTTCTTTTTCTTTCTTTTTTTTCTGACTACACCTGTTGCATGTAGAAGTTCACTGGCCAAGGATTAAACCATGATGCCACAGCAGACCTGGGCCACAGCAGTGATAAGTGTATCCTTAACCTGCTGTACTTCAAGGGATTTCCTAATTTCCTTTTCCATTTAATTAATCATCATTTTATTCATTTGCCATTTCAGAGTCAATATATTGATCAGTTTTTCTCTTTTTTGTGTAGTATCTTCATGCTTCTTTGCATGCCTAGTAATGTTTTACTGAATTCCAAATATTGTATATTTTGCTCTGATACCTGCCTTGAGTTAAGACATGGAAATATTTTGAAAATTACAGGTTAAGCTTTTAATCTGTATTATATGGGACCAGAGCAATGTAATTGTGGGGACAATTTGCACAGCTCCTGAAACACACACTTCTGAGCACTTTATGCATTACCCTGGACTGATGATCACTGATGGGAACAAGCATTTAGACTACCCTGTAGGAGCAATGCAGATTGTTCCTGTAATTCTTTCAGGTGTCCCTTCCTTTGCCTCAAGTTCCCACACATGTAATTTCAATTATTACTTAGCAAAATTCTGCAGGGATATTGTCTGCAAATGACCAGAACTCATCTCATGAGCAGTTCTTATCTTTCTACCATTCTACCCTAAGTACTGAACTTTCCTTACCTGCCTGAACAGACAGCTCTATCTCATCAAATCATTTAGTCAGTTGATGTTTCTCTTGGCCTCACCAGTTGCTCTGTGGCCTGAAATATTTATCCAGGCAATCAGCTAAAGCAACCCCAGTGATTACCTTATTTGATTCTCATCTCCCAAGAATCACTGTCCTTTGTTGCCTGATATCCAATATCTTGATACTGTCTTCATTCATGTCTTCATATATTCAATGTTTTACTTGCTTGAAGAAAGAAGGTAAATCTTATCACTGTTGTCCAGGAACAGACATCCTCAGAAGACTATTTCATAAAATATAACTTGAATTTCAAAATTTTATTTTGTAACTGTAAGATATGGGTCCAATAAATAAGAGCCAACAAAAATCCTATTGCTAATTTAAAAAATGGTTAAACTTTGTTTGTCTACTAACACAATTTCTTTTCATGTATGATACACACTTTACTTATCATATATATATAATTTTATTTGGAATTTTTAGCAAAGCATATCAAACAAAGCTTTAACTTTTAGTCAAAACATTCAAGCAGTAACTTGCTAACATACATTCTAAAGATAAAAACAAATTTTGTGCTTTTCATTTTTTTTTCTTATTTTATAGGTACATCAAATATAAGGCCCAGCCTTACAGAAGGAAGGAAGGAAGGAAGGAAGGAAGGAAAGAAAGAAAGGCAAGCAGGCGTGAATCTGGCCCTATAAGATCAAGTCTTAAGTTTCTCTTTTATTAGTTCCAAGAAGCAAATTTGATTTTATCTTTGTGTGATAAAATGCAGATCAAAATACCATGCTATCATGTAGTATTTACTAATCCCTATGAATCGCTTTCTGAGTTGTTTTTATAAATTATTGCATTTGGGAGCATAGTGATTGCTGTGAAAATGAATTAAAACTGTCAGCAGTGGCTTATTTAGCTGACTTCACACGTTTTAATAAATTTATGTCATACATTTTGTTAATGTGAAAGTAAAAAATTTAACTTTAATGAAAACTTGAAGATAATTACCAAAAAAAAAATGATTCTTAAGAAGATGAAATGAGGGAATTATTCTCTTCCATCCTGGTAGTTATTCCAAAAATAGTAATGGTTTGTAGTCCTCTCCATATTACTTGTGGGCAAGTGCTCATAAAAAGGAGCATGATGTTAGTATTCTTCACTATCCTTCTATCCCAATTATCATTCATGCAAAACAGGACAAATGGAACTCAGCACAGTCCAAAACTTCTGACTCTATGACACCATGTCTTACCAAACCATGAAGTATTATTATTTCTCTTAGTAGCAAATTAGAGCCAAAGAAAGAAAAACAAAGGGTTCTTGAAAAAAGATTCAGCATGAAGTAACTACAAATTAAAGATATACATTGGAAATAAGCTACTGTAACACTAGGAAATGGCTAGAATGTGCAAAAAAAGCCTGAAACAGAGGCTTGAGACAGGGTTCATCATTTTATTAATAGCCTTCCAGAAACAAAGTTAGCACCTTTTAATGGAAAAAATAAATAAATGCCACACCCTAAGCAAAACTGGATTGACAGTGCTGAGCATATAATAAGAAAATCACTGGAAATGTGAACATATAGGAAAATGTGACCCATAACCAAAACAACTTATTACTCTCCACCAAAAAAAAAGGAAACAAAAGAAATATATATACCTAGATTTCATATATAGTTTGAAGTAAGCTGGCAAGGAATTTAAAACTCCAACTATAAATGAGGTCAATGATATAAAGGATATGGTGGAAATTATAAGAAAGGGAAAATGAAAAAGTATTAAAAAGAAGAAAATGTAAATTATCCAGTGAAAATACTTCATATGGGAGTTCCCTTCGTGGCTCAGTGGTTAACGAATCCGACTAAGAACCATGAGGTGGCAGGTTCGATCCCCGGCCTTGCTCAGTGGGTTAAGGATCTGGCGTTGCCGTGAGCTGTGGTGAAGGTTACAGACGCGGCTCCGATCCTGCGTTGCTGTGGCTGTGGCGAAGGCCGGCAGCTACAGTTCCTGTTAGACCCCTAGCCTGGGAACCTCCATATGCTGCGGGTGCGGCTCTACATAAAGGCAAAAAGACAAAAAAAAAAAAAAGAAAATACTTCATATGAAATGAAAAATTTACTGAATGTTCATAAAAACAGATTAGGCACTGCAAAAGAAAAGGTAAGTAAAATCTACCTTAATTAAAACACAGAGAGTCTGTGCAGAAACTTAGTCACGATAAATTATCCTAAACTTACTTAGGTTTTATTTAATTTCTTTTTTTAATGACACTTTTGGTTTATTTACACATATATGACCAAGCCTTAGGGAAATAAGAGATTATATCAAAGAACCTAAGAGATCTTTAATAGAAGGGAAGAAAATTAAAGGAGATAAAAATAAAGGTTAAAAAATATTATTCCAATAAAAATTTTTATTAAAATATTAACTCATAAACTGCAAATCTCATAAAATTTCAAATGTGACAAACCTCCCCAATGTTAGACCTACTTAATAGTCAAATTTAAAAATCAAAATAAAGAAAAAATCTTTAAATCAGTCAAAGAAGAAACATAATACATAAAAATGGACAAAAAACTTAAAAATCATTTTGCTTATCATCAGCAATGATAAAAAACAGATAAATATGAAAAGTTACCTTTAGAATATTGAAAAGAAAATTCTATCAACACAAAATTCTGTATCCAGCAAAAAAATCTATTAGTAGTGAAGTTGCTGATCACTCCATTTCTGCTAAAGATGTTAAATAACCCAAGAAAATGTCAATACTGCACTAACAATGAGAAATAAGCTAAACAATATGCAAAAGTATATTGTCTTAACTTCGTTAGAAAGATGAAGTCACAAAGCAGTAAGTATTCTGAGTTGCAAAGAGTGACCAATTTCCCTGGGAGAGATGAAACACAGGAACTGTTTTACTTATGGCAAAGCACTAGAAGAAACAGTAAAAACCATAAAAGCAAGTAAGGAAAAAAAATCAGTTAAGATTTAACACATTCTTAAAGAGTGAATAGAGAATAGCATAAAAGTTGAGATAACTATGAGTTCCCTGAAATGGTGATTTCACACTCACTCTTGAGATCTTTTCCATTGGTCATGACCAGGTGCTTTTGAGAAAGACTGGGAGCAGAGTGGGAATCAAAGAGAAACCCCACTTACTTCCCCAGACCCTTTTCACACAGGAAGCAAAATACAAGCCACTGGAAGAAAGGCAGAAAACTCTCATAATCCTAGGTCCATGAAAAATCTATCATCCTCCAAAAATTCCTTTATTGTTTCTTATAGTGTAGATCTACTTATGATGAATTCTCAATATCTGTTTACTTAAAAAGACTTTTCTTAAAATCTTGTTCAAAAATATGTTCAAATATAGAAACAAACTGAATAAATTATACAGTAACCATTTGTATACTTACTTCCCATATTCTATTTTTTTTTTTTTGTCTTTTGTCTTTTTACGGCCATACCCAGGGCATATGGAGGTTCCCAGGCTCGGGATCCAATCAGAGCTGCAGCCACTGGCCTACACCACAGCCACAGCAATGCCAGATCCAAGCCGTGTCTGTGACCTAGATCATAGCTCACAGCAATGCTGGATCCTTAACTCACTGAGCAAGGCCAGGGATTGAACCAGCAACCTCATTGTTCCTAGTTGGATTCATTTCCACTGTGCCATGACGAGAACTCCATTTACTTCATATATTCTATCAGAAACATTTTATCATGTGTAATTAAGAACACACCCATCCATACATACATTTCTCTAGATTCTGGATATATTTTGAAGGTAAGGCAAACAGAATTTTTCTTATATGATTATATTTAAAAGGTGATTGTTTTAAGTGAAATAGTAACAATATTGTATTTCATTTATAACAAAGAGAAATAAAATGTTACAATAATAACACAGAGTATAACGGGGGTAAAAGGAAATATATTATTATAAAATTCTTATATTTAAAGTGGTACGTTGATTCAAGTTGGTATATGAGACATTAATAATGAATACTGTAATTACAAAAATAACATTTATAATAGTTATAAATACTAAATGAAATTCTAAGACTTTAGAAAAGAGAAATAATATCCAAAAGAAATAGAAGGAAGAGAATAACATACATGTGTGAATAAATCAAAGAAATAGAAACAAGAAACCAGAGAACCAAAACAAAGTTGCAATTCTGAAGAGTTAAATAAAACTGAAAAATTAAGATCATGAAAAAAGAGAGAAAACACTATTACCAAAAGAGCAATGACAGGACGTCTACAATTTTATGAAGATTAGAAAACTAACAATGGAATAAAAGTGTATGTTGATAAATTTGACATATTATAAGAGATGTAAATATACCTAGAAAGAAAAAAAAGCAAAGCAGACAAAAGGTAGTAAAATCTGAACACCTCTTTATCTGTTAAATAAAAAGATTTCATAATTAAAAACATTATCACAACCTAAATCTCAGGCATAGAGATTTCATAGCTTCTTTTCAAAAGGAGGCAATGAAAATACTGAAGGAATTAATGACAGAATCAACAACTACACAGATTTAAAAGGAAGCAGAAACTATAAGGAGCTAAGGAAAATTAGAAAATTCATTAACAGAGACAAAAGCTGAGCTAAAGGCATTGAAGAACAGAATAATAAGTCAGAGAAATGAATAAATGATTTAGAAGATACACTAATGGAAATCAACCAACCAGGATAGCTAACAGAAAACCGAATGAAAAAAAGTGAAAGCAAAATAAGAGATCTATGGAGCAATATAAAGCATGCCAATCTATGGAAAATAGGGATTCCAGAAGGGAAAGAATAAGGAAGGGGGTTTGAAAACATATTTGAAGAAATTATGGCTGAAAACTTTCCAAATCTAAAGGAGGAAACAGACATTCAGATATAGGAAGCACAGAGGGCCCAAAGAGGTTGAACCCAACCAGACCCATGACAAGTGAAAATTACAAAAGTTAAAGATAAGGAGAGGATTCTAAAGTCAGGAAGAGAATAGTAAAGAGTTAATAATAAGGGAATCCTGATAAGACTATGAGAAATGGAAAAGGAGAAATCTCAACAGATACTGCAGAAATATAAAAAAAGAGAATAGTATAAATAATTATATGTCAACAAATTTGACAAACAGAAGAAATGGCCCACCTTCTAGAGATATACAGATCACCTAAACTGATTCAAGAAAAAATATAATTTGAACACACCAATCACTAGAAATGAGATTGAATATGTAATAAAAACACTCCCTACAAACAAAAGTCCAAGACCAGATGTTTCACAGGCAAATTCTATCAAACATACAAAGAATATCCTTCTTAAACACTTCTAAAAGACTGAAGAACAAGGAACACTCTCAAAGACATGCTATGAAGACACAAGCACCCTAATAGCAAAACCAGACAAAGATACTTCCAAAAAGGAAAATTAAAGGCCAATATCTTTGATGAATATAGATGGCAAAATTCTCAGCAAAATTCTGGCCAACCGAATCCAACAATACATAAAAAATATCATACACCATGACCAAGTAAGTGGGATTCATCTTATGTTCAAATGATTCAACATACGCAATCAATGTAATACACCACATTAACAAAAGAAAAGATAAATAACATGGTTTATAATTCCCAGGAAGATGGAGAGAGACCCTCCCACCCCCTTGTCCCCGAATGTGGCTGTCACCTTGGAGACATGCTGTAAACATGGGTACAGCCTGGCACAAGATTTATGCCCTTTCCCAGAATGTGGATACTCAAGTTGGGCAGCAACAAACAGTGGCCTGCAGAAAACAACTGCCTACATAGATTAAACACCTACAAGGATTAACTGACCTCTGCCATGGGACTCAGACTCCCTAACCCTCCCTTGACCTTCCCTTCCTCCTTAATCATTGTTCCTACCAAAAGGTCCTGCCATAAACTCCAGCCACAGATTCCCATTACAGATCCTTTATAGGCCTAGTATCTCCTAACAGTCAGGACTAGTGCCATCTTGAACTCAGCCCATCTACCTCAGATACCTTATAAATTTCTCTTGCTTTACCAACATGGCCTTGAGCGTTCCTCCCTCGGCAAACATAGAAATGATCATCTCAATAGATGCAGAAAAAGACTATGACAAAATCCAACATCCATTCATGATAAAACTCTTATCAAAGTGGGTATAGAGGGAACATCTTAATATAATAAAAGCCTTTATGACAAACCCACAGCCAAGTGCACAAGGAACTTTACTCAGCAGAAAAAAAGCTGAAAGCCTTCCCACTAAAATCTAGAATAAGACAAAGATACCCATTCTCACCACTTTATTCAACATAGTATTGGAAGTCCTAGCCCAGCAATCAGACAAAGGAAATAAATAACAGGTATCCAAACTAGAAGAGACGAGATACAATTGTCACTATACGCATATGACATGATACTATACATAGAAAACCCTATGGACTGCACACAAACTCTACTCAAACTGATCAATGAATTCAGCAAAGTAGCAGGATACAAGATTGACATTCAGAAATCACTTGCATTTCTGTACACTAACAATGAAATATTAGAAAAGGAATACAGAAAACCATTAACTTTTAAGATTGCACCCCGAATTCAAATACCTAGGAATAAAACTGATCAAAGAGGTGAAAGACTTATATCCTGAGAACTATAAAACATTTAATCAAGAAATTAAAGTGAATTCAAAGAAATGGAAAGATATCTCATGCTCCTAGATTGGAAGAATTAATATTGTTAAAACGGTCACACTATGCAACACAAATGCAATCTCTTTCAAATTACCCACGACATTTTTCACAGAACTATAACAGATAACCTGAAAATTTATATGTAACAGTAAAAGACTGAGAATTACCAAAGCAATCCTGGGGCATGGGTGGAACAAGCAGGAGGTATAACTCTCCCAGATTTAAGACAATATTACAAGGCTATAGTAAGAAAGAGAGTGTGGTATTGGTACAAAAACAGACATATGAATCAATGGATCACAATAGAGATCCCAGCAATAACATGGACACTTACAGCCAATTAATCTTTGACAAAGGAGGCATAACATAATTGGCAAAAGGACAACCTCTTTAGTAAGTGTTGTTGGGAAAACTGGACAGTTGCATGTAAACCAATGAAACTGGAACACACCCTCACACCATGCACAAAAATAAACTTAAAATTGTTTAAAAACATTAGACATGACACCATAAAACTCCTAGAAGAGAACACAGGCAAAACATTTTCTGATATCAAGCACAGAAATATTTTCCTAAGTCAGTCTCCCAAGGAAATAGAAATAAAAACAGAAATAAACAAATGGGACCCAATCAAACTTACAAGCTTTTGCATAACAAAGACACCATAAAAAAGACAAAGAAAAAAAAAAGACAACCTATGGAATCGCAGAAAATATTTGCAAATGATGGGCTTAATCTCCAAAATATACAAATAACTCATACAACTCAAAAACGAAAAAACAAACAACCTGATTGAAAACTGGGCAGAATACCTATATTGACATTTATCCAAAGAATAAATATGAATGGCCAGCTGGCATATGAAAATATGCTCAATATCACTAATTATTGGAAAAATGCAAATCAAAACTACAGTGAGATACCACCTCACACCGATCAGAATGAGCATCATTAATAAGTCTACAAATAAATTTCTGGAGAGGGTGTGGTGAAAAGAGAACCTTCCTACACTGTTGGTGGAAATGTATACTGGTACCAACACTATGGAGAATGGTATGGAGGTTCCTCAGAAAACTGAATGTAGAACTACCATGTGATCCAGCAATCCCACTCCTGGGCATATATCTGGACAAAACTACAATTCAAAAAGCTACATGCACCTGTATATTCACAGCAGCACTAGTCACAATAGCCAAGACATGGAAGCAGCCTAACCGTCCGTTGATAGATGAATGGATTAAGAAGAGGTGGTAAATTTGCACAATGGAATACTACTCAGCTATAAAAAAGAATGAAATAATCCCATTTGCAGCAACATGGATGCAACTAGAGATTATCATGCTAAATGAATGAAGTCAGAAAAAGAAAGATTTGTGGTTGCTGAGGGGGAAGGGGAGGGAGTTGGATGGACTGGAGATCTGGAGTTAATAGATGCAAACTACTGCCTTTGGAATGGATAAGCAATGAGATCCTGCTGTATAGCACTGGCAACTATATCTAGTCACTTATGATGGAGTGTGATGGAGGATAATGTGCGAAAAAGAATGTATATATGTACGTGTGACTGGGTCACTTTACTGTACAGTAGCAAACTGACAGAACACTGTAAACCAGCTATAATGGAATAAATAATTATTTAAAAAAAAGGAAAGCCAAATGCCATATGATATCATTTATATGTGGAATGTAAAATATGGCATAAATGAACCTAACAAAACAGAAACAGATTCACAGACATAGAGAACAGACTTGTGGTTGCCAAGGCGGAAGGAGGAGGGAGTGGGATGGACTGAGAGTTTGAGGTTAGTAGGTGCAAATTTAACATTTAGAATGGATAAGCAATGAAGTTCTACTGTATAGCTTAAGGAACAATATTCAGTCTCTTTGGATAGACCATGATGGAAGATAATATAAGAAAGAGAATATATATATATGACTGGGTCACTTTGTTATACAGCAGAATATGGCGCAATATTGTAAATCAACTATATTTTAACAAGAAAGAACAATCCTACTCACATTGTTAATAGAATATAGAATAAAGGAATAATCTAATATGCTCCTTGGAGTAAACAAGGTGATCTAAAATGCAACCATATAACTATAGCCAGAGAAAGAAGTTTATTCCCATGATTTTTGTTCAGTGGTATCTGAAAGAAAAGAGGCCTTTTATCACCAATTACAAAGTTGTGTGCATGTGACCCTAGAGTTAGAAAAGTGAATGCTAGTTTTTCGGAGAAATACAGTTAGAGAATAAAACCAGATACAGAGGATGTAGAAACGAGGAGTGCCCTGAAAGTTTTAATATGAAGTACTGATCTCCAATGTATTTTCCTTAGCATTCTTATGTGCACTAAAAAAACTATCTCCAACATTTTTTCATCAAAGATAGCTCACCTGCAAACTTCATTCTTTCCTATAATTCTCTTCTAATTTCAATCTCCTGTTTTAATAATAAATATATGAAAAATAAAAAGAGTAAGAGACTGAAAAAATGACTACAATTGATTCTGTAATACAAATTAATATAATTACAGAAGAAAAAGACAATGTTAGGAGTTCCCATTGTGGCTCAGCAGGTTAAGAACATGACTAGTGTTCATGACGATGAGATTTTGATCCCTGGCCTTGCTCAGTGGGTTGAGGATCAAGCACTGCTGTGAGTTGCTCTGTAGGCTGCAAATGTAGCTTGGATCTGGCATTGCTATGGCTGTTATATAGGCTAGCAACTGAAGCTCCAATTCTATCCCTAGCCTGGAAACTTCTATATGTCACAGGTGCCCTAAAAAGAAAAAAAGAAGAGAAAAAAAGACAATATTAGAGGCTTGTATAAATTTTACACAGAGCAAAAGACACAGAAACCTGTAGCTATTCTCCATTTTCTTTTCTTTTTTTTCTTCACTTCTAACTTGAAGATGTTGAGAAGGCAAACTAGAAAGTTCTGGGCCCTAAAAAGATAAAATGTTTTAAGATTTCTTGATTGCTCTTCTGGAAATGAAAAAAAAAATCCTATCAAGAATTCTGTATAGATTAGGGCAAAGTCCTAGAATAAGCATAACGTTTACTTTTCCCTCCAAAGAACAGTAAACACATTTTAAAGAACAGTAATTTTGTGAAAGCAATAATGAAGGAAAATGATGATGAAAAAACACAAGAAATTGGAAGAAATGGTACCAGCGCCTTAAGAGCTCCACAAACATGCCCTAGTGAAAGTCAGTAGTAAAAGGTACAAAAACAATTGCAGAAGCCAGAGACATCAAATGGGCACAGGATTTATACTCTAAAGGAGGAGGACTTGAGGAAAGCTATCATAAGTCTGAGGGAACCTGAAATATTTAAGTCACTTGAAGTATAATGAAACGTGGATTTCATATTTGTGTTGTCTCCTTGCAGTTTTTCTGCAACATCAGCTGAGTTTTGCCTTCTCTACTCTTGATACATGATGCTTGATGTTTTCCTTGAAAAAGATTCATTCACTTTTTAAACTTCAGTAAATCTATTTTTGAAATGTTTTAAAATAACAACCTCAATGCAAAGTTGAATAATTAAACCTTTATTTCTCACCTGTCATATTGCCTTGTGTCTCATTTTATATATCATTCTACTATATCTGCTGAGTTGTTTATGAACCAGAACTTTGCCTTTTTCTCTCTTTTTAAAATCTTTTCAAATTCAGTACCTGTTGATATTAGAACTTGATAGGTGTTTAATAACTATCAAAGAATCACTCAGAAACTATTAAAAGGCTAAAGACTTTATTTTAATTTGAACTCGTATAGTTCCCTTGATAAGAAAACAAAATCTTTGATATGCATAGATTCTTGGTCAAGCTTTTATATTTTTGAAACATATACTTTATCAACTTAAACATAAGGGATAAGATTCTCTGTAAAATTCTTTTTTGTATTTTTATGGCCTCACCCATAGCATAAAGAAGTTCCCAAGCTAGTTGTTGATTCAGAGCTGTAGCTACCAGCCTACACCACAGCCATAGCAATGTGGGATCTGAGTTTCATCTGCAACCTACACTGCAACGCCAGATCCTTAATCCACTGAGCAAAGCCAGGGATCAAACCCGCTTACTCATAGATTCTAGTTGGGTTCATTATTGCTGAGCCACAATGGTAACTCTCTGTAAATTCTGAACTCTAAACAAAAGGAAGGATGAGCTTTATTAAGAGAAAGCTCAAAATATTTCAAGAAAAAGTGATTGCTCTGCTTAGTCAAGTTTATGGTTGACAGAATTGGTGGCCCCTGTGGGAATACTATGTTGGCTGATTGCGGACCTGTCAAGCTTTTAAGGGGTAATTTATCTATATGTACTCTGTAGCAAAATCAAACCAGAAAAGTCAGCCAAATCAAGATGGAGAACAGTAACGTGGTCAAATTCCTTCCTCCTATCTCTTTCTAATATGAGTTCTCACAATGTAACTCTTCTGTCATTATGGAAAACTTCTGTGGGAGCAAAGTCTCTAGTTAGAACAACTGAAATTTTGAAATTTCAGCATAAACAATACAGAGGGATAAGTAATTAAATAAGCACTTATTCTTTTGTATTCATTTTGAAAACCAGAGGATACTCAGCATTTGTATTTTCAGGCAAAATTTCATGCAAAAGAAAGAGGTAACTGAGTCTGTAAGAACAAAATAGGCAAAAGACAGGAGGCAGCATTTCATGGAAAGAAATGAAAGTAGGGGCATAACAAAAGACGGATCTGATCTAGAACAGGAAAGTGTGGAGCATGGGGCCGGAGTTTTTTTATTCCCATTTTAAAAAGTTTTATAGAAGTATAGTTGATTTACGTGTTATAATTTCTGCTGTACAACCACATGATTCAGTTATACATGTACACATATCCACTCTTTTTCAGATTCTTTTCCCACATAGACTATCACAGAATATTGGGTAGAGTTCCCTGTGCTATATAGCAGATCCCTGTTGGCCAGTCATTCCATATACCACAGAGTACATATGCCAAACCCAAATCTCCAGTCCATGCCTGCCCCTCCTCCACCTGTCCACTTTGGTAACCACAGGTTTTTTTTTCAAAGTCTGTAAATCTATTTCTGTTCTGCAATAAATTCACCTGTATCCTTTTTTAGATTCCACGTTTAAGTGATATCTATCATGTGATGTTTGTTTTTCACTGTCTAACTTTACTTTGTATGATAGCGTTTAGGCATAGAAAAGAATGAAATACTACCATTTGCAAAAACAGGGATACTACAGCTTGAGTATTATTATCAGATTTGGGTGGATAAAGGAAAACCCAGAGGAAGTTGAAAATGGGTAGTTGCACCCGTAAGGCAATGGAATGTAGCTAAGTGTGTTGGTATCAGGCAAGTAGAAAGGAAGATATTAGGGAAAGCAACCTTGCTGATGGCTGGAAGGATAGGAGTTAGAAAGCCCAAGAAGAACAGTTTGCTAGGAAAACAGCAAGAAAGCCCAAGAAGAACAGTTTGCTAGGAAAACAGCAACCATAAAAATTATCTGAGAACAAGAAGTTATTTTTTTCTTATAACTTGAAATGTAGATTGCACTTTTGATAAGAGGAATATTTAGTTACCAGACTTAGAGTTTTGAATCTCATAACACTTATTATTAAGACAGATGTTAATATCTGTGAATAAAATTTCAGGTTTTAATTAAGTCAACTTTTTAAAATTTTTAAGATGATTAGAAAGGTGACATGCTGCTTTTTAACTGAATTATGCTTTTAATGTTGATGCAATTTTTCTATTAAATTCTTTTTTTTAAAGTGTTTTATATGATTCTTTGTCATTAAAAATCAGAATAATATAATTTGTTTTTTTTTTATGTTTTAGATATGTATGCATGTATATTGAGTAAGAAAATGTATTTATCTGAAACCGAACAGTCCAAGAAAAAGGAAGGAAAAGGAAAGATTTCTTAAATTAATATCTGGGTGAGCAAATGCTGGCTTCAAAGTTTCTTTGATGTCCAAATACTATATTTGCATCAATGAACACAAGCCAGGGCTTCCAGAGGTCCTTAGCTGAATCCCCCTACTTGTGGTTTCTTTCCTCTATTTCTCATCAAAATACCCATGGTAAGTGTCAGAAAACTTAAATAACAAATAGATAAACTGTGGCCCTTATCTCAAATAAAGACAACTGTTAAGCTATAATTCTACACATAACCACTTAAAGAAAGCATTGGATGAGCCAAGTCACTTGACTTGCAGGTTTGTTCTCTAGAAGAGGTAACTCTTCTGTAAGTGAGTTCCTTTCATCAGAAAGCATCATTAGTGTCTGAACAAAACGGATACTGTCAGTTACTAACTGATAACGTGAATTGCATGAATGAATGGTTGAAAAATTCAAACCAAAAATTTTAACCTGAGTTAAAGAATCAGGATTTAAAACTAAGGCCTTCCACTGGCTAACTAAAAGAATGGCTTGTGAAATTTACTTAAAATATATAAA
This sequence comes from Catagonus wagneri, assembly GCA_004024745.2. Taxonomy (NCBI): domain Eukaryota; kingdom Metazoa; phylum Chordata; class Mammalia; order Artiodactyla; family Tayassuidae; genus Catagonus; species Catagonus wagneri. Next base: position 2,744,569 of record PVHT021183528.1, read on the forward strand.
CCTCAGTTTCAAATGAAACATGGATATCATGAAATCAATTTTATAGAGTTATTTTGATATTGCAATAAAATAATGCATTTTGATTGCTTCCCACTGGTACACAATATTTTACTACATCTAATTCCCCATGATCAGCAAAATAGTTGCAAGCTAGCATTAGCAAGGTGAAAAGAATCAATTTATGGACCCCAATGAAAATACCTACAATATTTTTTATCTGTGACCACACATGTGGAAGTTTCTGGGCCAGGGACAGAAACTGTGCCACAGCAGTGACCCAGGCCACTGCAATGACAACACCAGATCTTTAACCTGCTGCTTCACAAGAGAACTCCTATAATATTTTTTTGAAAATAGAGAAAAGAATGCAGAAAAATCTCAGCCCTTAAACAGAACTTCTATAGGAAATGCAGATACTTTTTTTAAAAAGAATTTTTGTTTACTCACATGCAGATAATAGAAATATCTATCATGATTTTTTTAAAAGGTTGAAATTTGCTGCAAAACAACTGGAATAACAATGAGGCAAATAAATAAAAGAACTGAAGCTGCATAAAATTTGATTTATGAAACAGCACATTTTCAGAATTTGGAAGGCATTAGCAAAGTGATGAAAATTAGAATATGACACATTGAAAGCATTTAAGACAAAGTGTTAGATATACATAGTGAACAACAGAAGTGCTTTAAAGAGCTATCAAACAAACAAAACAGAATTTTAACTCCGGGAATAAGTGACACGTCTACAGAGGCTAAGGAATTGAGACTAGAATTGGAAAGGGCTAATTATCTTGGATAAAGTAATTATGAGAATACAATACTGAGATATTGTCTAGATAAAATTCAATTCAAACTAGCAAACACTTATTAAGCACTAACTACATGAAAAATATTGTCAATCTTACATCTGCCCAAGACAGCAGAAATGAAGACAGTTTAAAATGAGTCAGTTTTGTGCTCCACTCATCTATACAACTAAGGGTGTTTTGTTTTTTTGTTTATGTTTTTTTCCAACTCATAAACAGTTTTGTTGCAAAAGGTCCTCACATATACTTGTAGCAATTCTAAGACCTTTTTGGTCACCCCACAAGTCACTTCCTTATGGAAGTAAGTATCATGGAAAGAAACTTCACTTACCCCTGCATGTTAGCAACTTTTCTATCCCAAAGAACACCATATCTGCTAAAGTCACACTTTCAAATTCATCCAAATAAAAGGTAGAATTAAGTAAAAATGCTATATATTATTAAAAGATTCTTTATAAAATAGTTATGAATTTAAAACAAAAAATTTGAGTAAAATTGACTACAACACCACCAGGACCATGTCCTGTTATGAATGACTTTGCCCCCACAGAAGAGCCTTATTTAAAACCCTGCATGTAAAGTACTTATATACTTATAAGTACCTATATACTCATATACTTATAAGTCATAATACTTATTTTGAAGAGTAAATTAGAAATCAGAATCAGTGCGAAAAAACAAAACTATAACCTCTTTATGTGTACTTTGCAGCCATTCAAGGGACAAGTTTTAATAATAATTGTAGTATTTTGTTTAATCACGAGATGCTTAAAAATATGACATCTCAAAATAATTCTAAAGCAAAAAAGGAAACTATGTATTTCCTATATTAAAAGTCAAAATACAAAACAGACAAGGGAAAAAATTAAATTGTAGATTGATCATTGAATTGCCCTGGTAGTGCAATTCAACCTATACCTGATAGGGTATAGGACTGACTGTAAGACTGGGGGAACAAAAAAAGGATACGTGATCATAATTTAGTTTGCAAGAAGCTTTTCCTTTTTTTTTTCCTTTTTGTCATTTTAGGTCCGCACCCGCGGCATGTAGAGGTTCCCAGGCTACGGGTCTAATCAGAAGGAGCTACAGCTACCGGCCTGTGTCACAGCTACAACAACAAGGGATCCAAGCTGCATCTGCAGTCTACACCACAGCTCACGACAACGCCATATCCTTAACCCACTGAGCGAGACCAGGGATCGAACCTCCAACCTCATGGTTCCTAGATGCATTCATTTCTGCTGAGCCACAACAGGAACTACGCAAGAAGCTTTTCTTAATGAGAGAACAGGAATTCATTTTCAAGTAGATTACATAAACACCATTTTCTAGAGTTACATGCCTATAAAAGGTGAGGCAAAAGAAGGAATAAACCATATTCTTCTTCTCTTACTATGGCAGATTGTCTCCAGATGTAAAAACTTCTGAGATTGGCCAAATGACTGGGTTACAAATCTTTTTTTAAGTGTGGTAGTTTCTCAGTCTTTGTTTTAGCAATATGGAAGAAACAATATTGTTGGCAAATCAATACTCATGATAATTTAATAATAAATGAAATTAATTTCATGAGAAAAATGATAGGTTAATATAGTAATAGATTACTATGTGACATATGACATATAACTCGAATTAAAAAAAGGGAAATTGTTAAAAGATAACATTTTTAATGTTAATGAGCTTTTCTCAGTTTTTCTTTTTTCCTGTCTTTTTAGGGCTGCACCCATTGTATATGGAAGTTCCCAGGCTGGGAGTCAAATTGGAGCTGCAGCTGCCGGCCTATGCCATAGCCAGAGCAACACCAGATCCGAGATGTATCTGCAACCCACACCAGAGCTCACAGCAATGCCAGATCCTTAACTTGCAGATCAAACCTGCATCCTCGTGGACACTAGCTGGGTTTGTTACTGCTGAGTCATGACAGGAACTCCCTCAGTTCTTACATCTATAAAAGTAAGTAGAACTGATGAATGTTGCCTCATTTGCTTCATTATAATTTTTTAAAACATAAATTCATGACTCAAATTTAAAAAGAACACCTATCAAAGATTTTTCTAACTCAATTAATGAGGAATTCAGTGTCACTGTTCATGTGAGAATTTAACTTAAAGATTTATATTTCTTATCAGATATTTTTTTTTCATTGTCATGAATGGGAATTGCTTAGATTGTATTTAGTCTTCTCTAATTTTTACTGTTGACCCCTAAAAAGTGTAAAACAGCCTAGTTAATAGAAAGTTCTGCAAATCTGTCCATCACTATAGAGTCAGATGATCTGTGGATTTCCACTGAAACTATACTGGTAATCTCTTTGCCCAATTACAAATCCTGAGAAATTTTTCATAATGCGTACTAACAATAAGTAATATAGCATCAACGTAATGAACTATTTGGGAAAATAGTAACATAGTCTCATTTATTTTATTAAAGCATGCATTTCAAATAACACCATTTTTATGTTTAATACATATTTTTAAAAATAATTTAATATGCCTATGTTGTTTGAATCATTATTTATTTATAACCACAATGCTAATCCAGAAAAATATTTATGACTCCTAGAGCCATATGGTCATAAGAAAAATTTTTTTCAAAATGTATGGCAGAGATATGTAATAAACAGTTAAAAGACATTCAGGCATTAAAATATATTTAAATAAAGTGCTATGGGAAAGTGAAATTGAAATACAAGTTCACGTATAAAAAGAAAACCATGTTAAATTCAAATTATTAAAAAATACTTTTCCATGATTTTTAAACATAGATGATAAAGGATATAAAAGAAAATGGCTATTGTAATGCAATGACTGCATTTAAAGATGATGTAACAGTTTGATTTTTAAAGTTTAATGTTAACAGTATGCTATGTTCCAATAAACTATAACAGGTCATAGGGTTATAGTTTACAGATCCTTGTTTCAAGCCAACATATTTTGGGCTATTTTTTGAGACAGCAATAGATCAATGAAACACCCTTCCACATGAGCAAAAAACAGCTTCTCCAGAAGCTCTTTTCCAAAAATAAAAACACTTTTATCCAGAACAACAACAAGGTCTACTAATAAGAGGCTAGGGTTTAGTTATTCACCCTTTATGGTAAAAGAAAGCAAGTGAGAAAGTGGCTGCGATTAGGTATCAACTAAAACAACCTTAACTGTGTAACACAATGTCCCAGATAGAGTTTTGCCCTCACTACACTGAGAGATTCTGAGGGAAGAGAGAGTTACTCCATCACTCCTTTCCTCTGCCAAACAGCATGTGGCCCTTAGAAGTCCTAAATTTTTTCTTGTTAGTAGTGCAAATAAAATGTCTAATAATTAGTGATGTTGACCATTTTTTCATGTGATGTGCTTATTGGCCATCAGTATATCTTCTTTGGAGAAATGTCTATTCAGGTCTTTTGCCCATTTTTCAATTGGGTTATTGATTTTTTTTGCTGTTGAATTGTATAAATTGTATATTTTAGAGATTAAGACTTGTCAGTTGTATCATTTGAGAACTATTTTCTCACATTCCATAGGTTGTCTCTCTCTTTTTTTTTTATTGTTTCCTTTGCTATGTAAACGCTTGTCAGTTTGATTAGTTCACATTGGTTTATTTTTGCTTTTATTTCTGTTCCTTTGGGAGACTGACTCAAGAAAACGTTTGTATGGTTGATGTCAGAGAAGTTTTGCTTATGTTCTTTTCCAGGAGTGTTATGGTATCTTGTCTTATGTTTAAGTCTTTAAGCCATTTTGAGGTACCACCTCACACTGGTCAGAATGTCCAGCATTAACAAGTCAACAAATAACAAATGCTGGAGAGGGTGGGGAGAAAAGGTACCCTTCTACACTGTTGGTGCGAAGGTATATTGGTACAACAACTAGGAAAACAGTATGGAGGTACCTCAGAAAACAAAATATAGAACTACCCCATGACCAAGCAATCTTAATATTGGGCATATATCTGGTCAAAACTTTCATTGAAAAAGATACATGTAAACAGGATAGAAAGCCCAGAATTAAACCCATGCACCTATAGTCAACTAATCTATGACAAAGGAGGCAAGAATATACAAGGGAGAAAAGACAGCCTGTTCAATAAGCAGTGCTGGGAAAACTGGACAGCCACATGTAAAAAAATGAAACTAGAACACTCCCTAACACTATGCACAAAAATAAACTCAAAATGGATTAAAGATCTAGATATAAGACCAGATACTATAAAACTCTCAGAGGAAAACATAGGCCACTCTCTGACATAAATGACAGCAACATCTTCTCAGAGTAATGACAATAAAAGGAAAAATAAACAAATGGGACTTAATTAAACTTAAAGGTTTCTGCACAGCAAGGGAAACCCTAAATAATGTGAAAAGACAACCCACAGAATGGGAGAAAATATCTGCAAATGAATCAACTGACAAAGGATTAATTTCCAAAATTTACAAACACCTCCTACAGCTCAATACCAAAAAGCAAATAACTCCATCAAAAAATGGGCAGAAGATCTAAACAGACAATTCTCTAAAGAAGACATACAGATGGCCAAAAAAACACATGAAAAGATGTTCAGCATCACTCATTATTAGAGAAATACAAATCAAAACTGCTATGAGGTACCATCTTACACTGGCCAGAATGGCCATCATCAAAAAGAATACAAACAGTAAGTGCTGGAGAGGGTGTGGAGAAAAAGGAACCCTCTTACACTGTTGGTGGGATGTGAATTGGTGCAACTGCTGTGGAAAACAGTATGGAGATTCCTTAAAAAACTAAAAATGGAATTACCATTTGATCCAGCAATCCCACTCCTGGGCATCTATTCAGAGAAAACTATGACTCAAAAAGACACGTGTACTCCAATGTTCGTTGCAGTCCTCTATACAATAGCCAAGTCATGAAAACAACCTAAATGCCCATCGATAGAGGAGTGGATAGGAAGATTTGGTCCATATACACAATGGAATATTACTCAGCCATTAAAAGAAATGAATTAACAGCATATAGCAACATGGATGGACCTAGAAATTATCATGTGAAGTTAAGTCAGTCAGACAATGAGACACCAACATCAAATGCTACCATTTACATGTGGAATCTAAAAAAAGGACACAATGAACTTCTTTGCAGAACAGATACTGACTCACAGACTTTGGAAAACTTATGGTTTCCAAATGAGACAAGTTGGTGGGGGGGATGCACAGAGGGTTTGGGATGGAAATGCTATAAAATTTGGCTGTGAAGATTTTTGTATACCTATAATTGTAATAAAATTCATTAATTAAAAAAATAAAAAGATACATTCACCCTATGTACATTGCAGCACTATTCACAATAGCCAAGACATGGAAACAAACTAAATGTCCATTGACAGATGAAGTGGTATATATACACACAATGGAATACTACTCGGCCATAAAAAAGAACAAAATAATGCCCTGTGCAGCAACATGGATAGAACTAGAAACTCATACTAAGTGAAGTAAGTCAGAAAAAGAAAAACAAATACGATATGATATCACTTTATTTGGAATCGAATATACAGCACAAATAAGCCCTTCCACAGGGAAAAAAAAAAACCCTCATGGACATGGAGAAAAGACTTGTTGCCAAGGGGGAGGGGGAGGGAGTAGGATGGACTGGGAGTTTGGGGTTAATAGATGCAAACTACTGCATTTGGAGTGGATAAGCAATGAGACCCTGCTGTATAGCTCAGGGAACTATATCTAGCCATTTGTGATGGAATATGATGTAGGATAATGTGAGAAAAAGAACATATATATATATATATATATATATATATATATATATATATACATACATATATATACATGTATGAGTCACTTTGCTGTACAGCAGAAATTCACAGAACACTGTAAATCAACTATAATGGAAAAAATAATCACAAAACTAAAAAAAAATTCATTGAACATCCAGAAAGCAGATTTGAGCAGGAAGAAGAGTCAGCAAACTTGAATATATAACACTTGAAACTACCCAGTCAGAAACAGAGAGAAAAAGTGAAAGGAACTGAAAAGATCCCAAAAGATTTTGGGACATAATCAAACTTACCAACATATGTATGCATAATAGGAGTTTTAGGAGGAGAAAAGAGAGAGAAAGGGACAGAAAAAGGCTTTGAAGAGATAATGGCTAAACACTTGCCAAATTTACTGAAAGACAGTAATTTACACATCCAAGAAATTTCATGAACTCCGAAGCAGGATAAAGTAAAAGAAACATGTTATAGCCAAATTTTCAAAACCTAAGAACAAAAAGACAATCTTGCAGGCAACAAGAGCGACTTATTATATACAAAGAATCCTCAATAAGATTAATAGCAAATTTCTCATCAGAAACCAAGGAAGCCAGAAGGCAGTAGATGACATATTCAGTCCTGAAACGGAAAACAAAAACAAAACCCTAAATGTATAATCCTAGTCAAACAAATAACCTTTCAAGAATGAAGGCAAAATTAAAACATTTGCAGGTAAATAAAAGCTAACTAGCCCTGCTTTCCAAGAATTTCTAAAGTGAGTCTGTCATGCTGAAATAAAAAGATAAATATAAAAACCAAAAAAAAAGTATCAACCTAACTGAATTCCTAATTCAAAACTAATCTGTTAAAAATAGCTATAAGATATTGTTTTTTAATGATATTCAAAATTATATTCAAAAGTATATATCACGTCTCTATTACCTGTGAAGGGACTCATTTAAAAATTTCTTATACTAATAAAACCCCACTTGAGAAAAAAAATGACATTCTTTTATTCTAAAATAGAAAGTAACCATTATTTAATTTACTCATTGCAGTTGTAAATATGACACTGTCAGTTTACATTATTAACCAAAGAACCCTTCACTAATTAATAACCCTAGAAATAAGTAATGTTAATGAAAGCCAAATTCATATTTGCTATTAAATATCAAATGCCCTTGAAATAATATTTAAGTCCTCTCCAAAGCTGACTAGCCAGCACTTCAATGCCCTAGAAGACCACAAATTCAGTCACTCTATACTGTGAGAAGCTTATACTTATTTAGAAATGAATTAGCCCTCAAATTCTAAGCACTTATTTGTAAGTAAACAGTAAAAATATATTCATATGCCTGAGGTGAACAAGCACCAAATAATTTAGACAAATGGAATTTGATTTGAAGCACAAGAAAAATACACAAAAATAATTTTACTTAAAATTAAATTTGTCAGAGTTAACTTCTGTAACTCTTCCTCATATGCCATACTGACTTAAGTAATTTTATATCACAGAATAAAAAAGTAAAAGCATAGCTCTACACATCATACCTCCTCTGCAATGGTCCCTTTTCCGCCACCACTCCAATACCATTTTATGGCACTTCCTATGTTGCAAGGGGCTGTTTACGTCTCTAATTCTGTCACCACTTAGACACATTTAATTTGGGTCAAGAATGAGGGATCCACATTTCTCTCTCTCTCTTTTTCCTTTTGTCTGTGTCTGTGGCATGCATATGTTCCTGGGCCAGAGATGGAACCCACATAATAGCAGTGACCCTAGCCGCAGCAGTGACGCCAGATTCTTAACCAGCTATGCCACCAGAGAATGCCCACATTTCTCTTTTTATGAATTCATTTCATATTTATACACAACACTGTATTATGTGATATTTTCAAATATATAAGACTGAAATTATTTGAGACTATCGATAGAACTACCTAGGTCCTATCATTAATATTTTATGCTTTTCTCTTTTTCAAAAGTCTACCATGTGTCTATCCTTCCCTTAATTCATGAGTGTACTTACTGGTAAATACCTCACTTACAGTTTTTTCCTTTAGAGGTAACATTTGCATAAAATGAAAAGCACAAATCATAAATGTACATCTGCTACATGTATACATTAAAATTTTTATACACCTGTGTAATCAAGAAGCCCATCAAGCTATACAACTTTATAACACCAGAAAATTCCTTCCTACCCTTCCCAGTAAAACCTTACCTGACTTGTAATGAAACAACCATTGTTTTTATGCTTCACCATTGATTTTTCTTTTGTTATATCCTTGATATAAAGGATATAATAACCTCATATGTATGTATAACTTGTCTTGCTCAGTAGATAAATGGACAGAAAGGTAGACACACAGACAAACAGTTGCATGTGTCAGCAGTGACTTCCTTTCTATTGCCTAGCAGTAGTATTTTATTGTATGTATGAAATAATACAGTTTGCTAATTTTTTTACTATTAGTGGTCAACTGGACTATTTCCAGTTTCTGCCTGTTATAAATAAGGCTGCTGTGGATATTGTTTTCTAAGTTTTTTAGAACTATTTATTTGCATTTCTTTTGGTAAACACCTATGAATAAAATTGTTGAACTAAAGGCAAGTATGTGCTGGAAGGTGTGCAGAGGTATCTCATTGTTTTACTGTACATTTTATACAATACATGCTCAAATAAAAAAGTCAAAAACTAAAAATAGAAAAATAAAATTATATGTGATAGTGATAACCACTGTTAACATTTTGATATGTTTTCCAGAATTCCTTCTCTAAATATATATGAACACCGATACTTGGATTAAATTTTTTAATTGGAAATCCAAAATAAGAACCAATTAAATGCAGGGATACAGTAGAGAGCAAAAGAGGATTTACATGGAGCTTACAATGAAGAGTAAAAATAATTAACTCATGCATATGGGTGTCAATCCCTGTCCACAGGAGCTGACATTATAGTGGGAGAAAATGGAGATTAAAGATGTTAAATAGATAAATTTTATAGTAACTTATAAGGCGATTAAGTGCTCTAGGGAAAAAAAAAGAATAAAGATAAGTCGTTCTAATGGGAGATGGAATGGTGGTTGGGTTGCTTTTAAGTTGAGAAGGTCATGGACGTACCGGAATAATTTTCTAGCAAAACCTGAAGGCAGTACATTATAGGATATGTTTATCAAGCAGTAGTTTGGTTTATTAATCTATCTGCCTGGATCTTTGTTATCTCCTTGGTGTTTATGTGGGAAACAGGTGTGTTTCTAGGTGACAACATTTATCGACTTTTTTTTTTGCTATTAAACTGCATCTGGAGAGCAGTGCAATAACTTTTAAATTCTCTAATATTTACAGATGGACAAAACAAAAATAAATGTATAGTTGTGGATAATATACTATAAAATGGTATAATTATAATAAAAGTTCAAATTTTTTCTTATATTTTAAGGTACAAAATTTATACAACAAATATTGTTCTCCCTGTTCCATTGAAAACTTTTGTTTTCTGTGAAGCTCTTTGAAGGAAATCTCAGTGGAAGTCTATTTTTCATTTAAGATGTGTTTACAGTAGCATTCTAAGGAAGGAATATGTTATGCATTCCCCTTTTAAAGTTGAACAATAGTGAGGACTACTAGCATATCCATCATGCTCCACTGCATACATTAAACCACTTAGTAAGCTCAAGGAGTACTTAAGAAATACATATTATTAAAAACAGTCTACTATTTGTCCAGCATCTTAGAAACTCCATAACACTGGTGTATTTATTACCTTCTACATGTGTGGTTTTGGTCACTAAAGGTAATTATAAACAAAACTTGAAAAGGCATTCACATTTTTGCATAAATGTTTACTCCTTTGGAGTTCTGCTAATGAAAACTGGTATTAAAAATCTGGTTTGATTGAAACTATTCTGACTTGTGCATTTCTACGAAATTCTATAGTTACCTTTATAATACATTGAACAATCTGAAATAAAATGCCGCATAATTTCTATACACTTGAAAAGAGATGTTCTGATTGTGATTTTGCTTAAACCTACAAATTAAAATTAGTTTACATAAATGCAACAAACTGCTTGTTTGTCTCACACTACTATGCTTAAAGGGATGACAGTACCTCTGAAAATGTAGAATTTGCAAGGTTTCTTTGACAGTTAAAGACATGGAAAATAACTCATCTCTCCATTCCCAAAAGTTTGAAAGCTTCAAACAGCTGATATTAATTATATTCTTTCACCTTATTCAATTAAAAAATACAAAGTAGATTCAACTGACATCATTCTCTATTTGACAGAACACAAACATTGCCTGTGAAATAACCTTGTCCAAACATCACTTTATAGAAAATACAGAGACAGAAAAATCTATTGAATAACACCACGGGGTTGTAAACAACAGAATCCATACTGTGAAAATATACTGAACAAAAACTGAGTTTCTTCATCAAAACATTTGCAAGACAAAAAAAGAATGAGACCGGAGAAATAGATTAAAGGAAGATTCTGCATGCTTTGTATTGAGCAAGATGGAAATGGACAAATGATAAATTAAATCACATTTGTGAAACATTTGGAAACTAGCAGCATATTTGATAAAATTATTAATTTTGATAACTGTAAGATAAAAAATATTTTAATTTTTTGGAATTTAGAACTACATTTTGAAATATTTACAGGTGGAGTTGTATGAGGTCTGAGAAAAATAGATCTGGCTGGGCAATGAACAAGGCATGAGTTGGTAGTTGCTGAGGCTAGGTGATTTATTTATAGAGTATTGTTAAACAGTTAAAAATTGTTATAATAATTTTAATATTAAATAATTAATAGCTTTATATGAATAAACACCACCACATTGTCAAAATTTGATGAACTCACATAAGAACCGTGACTCTGTGCATACACCTTTTTAACAAACAAACAATGAAAGCCATTCAGGAGTAAGCAAATATTTAATATGTATTTATTGAACATTATTGGCCATCAGGAGATGATCAAAAAGAAACTGCATCTTATGCAAAAATTCTCAACAAAATTTTAGCCAACTGAATACAACAACATATCAAAAAGATCAAACACCATGACCAGGTGGGATTCATTCCAGGTGCACAAGGGTGGTTCAACATACACAAACCAATCAATGTCATACACCACATTAACAAAAGTCAAAAATCACATGATCATCTCAATAGATGCAGAAAAAGCATTTGACAAAGTCTAACATCGATTCATGATCAAAATTCTTACCAAAGTGGAACACAGGGAACATTACTTAACATAATAAAGGCCATATGCGACAAACCTACAGCAAATATAACACTCAATGGAGAAAAGCTGAAAGTCTTCCCACTAAAATCTGGAACAAGTCAAGGATGCCCACTCTCACCACTGTTATTTAACATAGTATTGGAAGTCCTAGCTACAGCGATCTGACAAACAAAAGAAATAAAGGCATCCAAATACGAAGAGAAGAGGTAAAACTGTCACTGTATGCAGATGACATGATACTATATAGAGAAAACCCCAAGGACTCAAGCCCAAAATTACTTGAACTGATCAACAAATTCAGCAAAGTAGCAGGATATAAGGTTAACCTTCAGAAATCAATCATATTTCTGTATACTAACAATGAAATACTAGAAAAAGAGTAACAAAATACGTTACCTTTTAAAATAGCACCCCAAATAGCACCTGGGAATAAACCTGACGAAGGAGGTGAAAGACTTATATGCATAGAACTACAAAACCTTAATCAAGGAGATCAAAGAAGATACAAAGAAATGGACCAGAAAAATCAATACTGTAAAAATGGCCATACTACCCAAAGCAATCTACAAATTCAATGCAATCCCTATCAAATTCCCCATGACATTCTTTACAGAACTAGAACAAACAGTTGAAAAATAAATGGAACAACAAAAGACCCAGAATCGCCACAGCATTTCTAAAGAACAAAAACCAAGTAAGAGGCATAACTCTCCCAGACTTCAGGCAATATCACAGGGCCACAATAATCAAGACAGTGTCATATTGGTACCAAAACAGACACACAGACCAATGGAACAGAATAGAGAACCCAGAAATAAACCCAGACGCTTACAGTCAATTAATCTTTGACAAAGGAGGCAAGAACATAAAATGGGAAAAAGACAGTCTGTTCAGTAGGTATTGCTGGCAAACCTGGACAGCTGCATGCTAATCAATGAAACTAGAACACACTCTCACACCATGCACAAAAATAAACTCTAAATGGCTTAAAGACCTAAATATAGGACAAGACATCATTAAACTCCTGGAAGAAAACATTGGCAAAACATTCTCAGACATCAACCTTACAAATGTTTTCTCAGGTCAGTCTCCCAAAGCAACAGAAATTAGAGCAAAGATAAACCAAAGGGACTTAATCAAGCTGACAAGCTTTTGCACAGCAAAGGAAACCAAAAGAAAACAAAAAGACAACTTACAGAATGGGAGAAAGTGTCAAATGATGTAACTGACAAGGGCTTAATCTCTAAAATATACAAACAACTTATACAGTTCAACAGCAAAAAAGCCAACAACCTCACTGAAAAATGGGCAAAGGAACTGAATAGACATTTCTCCAAAGAAGATATGCAGATGGCCAACAAATACATGAAAAAATGTTCAACATCATTGATGATTAGAGAAATGCAAATCAAAACTACCATGAGATACCACCTCACACCAGTCAGAATGGCCATCATTAATAAGTCCACAAACAACAAAGGCTGGAGGGGGTGTGGAGAAAAGGGAACCCTCCTGCACTGTTGGTGAGAATGTAAGCTGGTACAACCACTATGGAAAACAGTATGGAGGTACCTTAGAAAGCTATACATAGAACTACCATATGACACAGCAATCCCACTCTCAGGCATATATCCAGACAAAAATTTCCTTAAAAAAGACACTTGCACACGCAAGTTCACTGCAGCACTATTCACAATAGCCAAGACATGGAAACAAGCCAAATGTCCATCAACAGATGATTGGATTAGGAAGATGTGGTATATATACACAATGGAATACTATTCAGCCATAAAAAAGAATAAAATAATGTCATTTGCAGCAACATGGATGGAATTAGAGACTCTCATACTGCGTGAAGCAAGTCAGAAGGAGAAAGACTGATACCATATGATATCACTTATATCTAGAATCTAATATACTACACAAATGAAACTTTCTACAGAAAAGAAAATCACGAACTTGGAGAACAGGCTTGTGGTTGCCAAAGGGGTGGGGAGGGAGTCTGGGGTTAACAGTTGTAGCCTATTGGCTCTGGGATGGAAAAGCAAGGAGATCCTGCTGTATAGCACCAGGAACTATGTCTAATCACATGTGACAAATCCATATATATATGTGTAACCGGGTCCCCACGCGTGCAGATGGAATATTGACAGAGATCTGTAACCTGGCTATAATGGGAAAAAAAAAAAAAGAAACTACATCTTAGAAACCACTATTATATAATTAACTTTCTAACAAATCATTTTGAATATAATTTTCTATTGGTTAGAAGCAGTTGTTTACAACAATATTGTTAAGTATTATAGAATGCAAATAATTATTATTTTTTGAGTGTACCCTAAGTATGTGGAAGTTTCTAGGCCAGGAATTAGACCTGAGCCACAGCAGTGACAATGCCAAATCTTTAACCACTAGGCCACCAGGAAACTCCAGAATACGAATAATTTTTATTCATTACTTATGTGATTGATATGCCATTGTTTATTTCTTTAAGTAATTAGAATACAAAAAAATGTTCAGTGCTATGGTTACAATATAGTTAAATTATATTAAAATAACTGGATTAGTTATCTGTTGATCTGCAACAATATAACCATAAATGTCATGGTTTAAAACAACACATATTTGTTATTTCTGGGTCCTTGTTTAGTTGTTTGCCTGCAAGGTTGAAATCAAATGTGTCAGCCCAGACTGCAATATCAAGTGACACTTGACTAGGGGAGAAGTTGTTACCTTATTCATGTGTTTATTTGCAGTATTTAGTTACATGCAAGACTGTCAGACTGAGTGCTACCGACACTCCAGAGCAGAGCATTATCCAAAAATGTAGGTGAGGATCATGAAGGTTATCCTAGAATATGACTACCATATTAACCAAATCAGTAATATTTATAATATATGATGGCACTTCTATAAAATCAGAGTTTAGAACTTTTTTCCCTTATCAGATGAAGTTACCTAAACTGTTTCATATAAAACTGATTTTTAAATAGTCATTTTCATATATCACATTTTGTGTATTCTTTAGTTTCTTTTCTCTTTGATTTTATATGATAAAAATAGAAATGATTTCTACATAACTGGCGTGTTTCCCAGCATATTCAATTCTTAAAAGAAAATAAATTTTGTTTAGATCTTTTGTCCACCTATAGTCATGACTATGAATTCTCAGTTATATCCAGAGGACACTACTCAGTATTAATCCTAGATCTTTAAGGATGATCTTTAATATCCTTATTCACTATACCTAAAAGAAATAGTTGTAAATCTCTATGGAAAACACATAGAATTTTAAAAACTGTAATTTCCCACTCTTTGGTGATATTTTCACAAGGAAGAAAAGTTAAAGAATAGCCATGAAATAGAGTCAAATTTTCTTTGAGGAACTGAAATAATACACCCAGTATTTCTTTTTAAGAGGTGAAAAATGTTACTCTATTGCACATTTATGTAAAGCCTCAAGTCATTTTCCCATGAATGAAATTTGGAATAAAATGGGCCTATCCTGAAAAGTCAAACAATGGGGTATAGATATAAAAATACAACAGGACCAGAGTTCCCTTCATGGCTCAGTGGTTAACAAATCCGACTAAGAACCATGAGGTTGCGAGTTCGATCCCTGGCCTTGCTCAGTGGGTTAAGGATCCGGCGTTGCCGTGAGCTGTGGTGTAGGTCACAGACGCGGCTCGGATCCTGCATTGCTGTGGCTGTGGCGAAGGCCGGCAGCTACAGCTCCTGTTAGACCCCTAGCCTGGGAACCTCCATATGCCGCGGGTGCAGCTCTAGATAAAAAAAAAAAAAAAAAAATACAACAGGGACCTTTGAATTTTTAACACAACAAATCAACAAAATCAATGAATCCAGTCTAGCTAATTTATCAAAATATATGTAGTATGGAAAATTAGTTCCCTATACTGTCGTTTAAAGACTGGGAGAAGAAAGTTTTAAACTAAGCTCCCAAGAATCACTCCCCAGCAACAAGAACCACGTTGTCTTCTTCACAACTGAGGAAGTTTCAGAAGCTGAAAGATGGGAAGTTAATTGCTGAAAAAGAAGTCATTGCTATAGCTTCTGGCTCCAGAACTTCACCACCTCATTCAGAAACCTGCCCTATAATCTGTCTTTTCCCCCATCTGGACTCAGTTCTACATAAAAGTCTCTCATAGATGCACCTAATTTGCAGACCAGGACTATAACTACAGAAGGGTACTGAGGAAATGTTATTTTTTTCAGTTTTTTGACCAACAGGATCTCCATTCTAGGATGGAATATTGAATAAGCCAATTTATATATCAATGCATATCAATATCTATGTCTCGCTCTGTAATTCCATAATAAAATAAACACTAGTTATATCTTGCATTTTAATGTCACATAACCTCACTATCTTAAGTGGCAAAACCCTGAAATAATTAATTTATGGAGTTAGTCTTGCTGTAAACTTTTAGAGATTCATTCAAAATAACAATAATTAATTTTTTCTATTGTTTTTTTTGAATCTCTATTTTATTGATTTCCTGAATAGACATTTCTCAAAAGAAGACACACAGATGGCCAACAGGTACATGAAAAAATGCTCAACATCACTAATTATTAGAGAAATACAAATCAAA
This sequence comes from Catagonus wagneri, assembly GCA_004024745.2. Classification (NCBI taxonomy): domain Eukaryota; kingdom Metazoa; phylum Chordata; class Mammalia; order Artiodactyla; family Tayassuidae; genus Catagonus; species Catagonus wagneri. Next base: position 2,760,989 of record PVHT021183528.1, read on the forward strand.
ACTACAATGAAGTACCACTTCACACTGGTCAGAATAGCCCTCATTAGTCGTGGCTCAGTGGTTAATGAATCCAACTAGGAACCATGAGGTTGCAGGTTCACTCCCTGGTCTTGCTCAGCAGGTTAAGGATCTGCTGTTGCCGTGAGCTGTGGTGTAGGTTGCAACATGGCTCAGATCTGGCATTGCTGTGGCTGTGGCGTAGGCCGGTGGCTACAACCCTGATTAGACCCCTAGCCTGGGAACCTCCATATGCCACAGGTGCACCCTAGAAACAGACAGCAAGACAAAAACAAACAAAGTAAGAATACAACTAAATGGTGAAGAGGGTGTGGAGAAAAGGGTACTCTCCTACACTGTTGGTGGGAATGTATATTGGTACCAGTACTATAGAAAAAAGTATGGAAGTACTTTAGAAAACTAAATATAGAACTACCATATGACCCAACAATCCAATTCCTGGGCATATATCCAGATAAAACTTTCACTGAAAAAGACTGCATGCACCCCTATGTGCATTGTGACACTATTCACAATAGTCAAGACACGGAAACAGCCTAAATGTCTAATGACAGATGAATGGGTTAAGATGTGGTAAATGTAGACAATGGAATACTACTCAGCCATAAAAAAGAACAAAATAATGCCATTTGCAACAACATGGATGGAACTAGAGACTCTTATACTAAGTGAAGCAAGTGAAATATCAAATACCATATGATATCACTTATATCTGGAATCTAATACATGGAACAACTGAACCTTTCCACAGAAAACTCATGGACATGAAGAAAAGACTTGTGGTTGCCAAGGGGGATGGGGAGGCAGTGGGATGGTCTTGGAGGTTGGGGTTAATAGATGCAAGCTATTGCATTTGGAGTGGATAAGCAATGAAATCCTGCTGTATGGCACAGGGAACGATATCTAATCACTTGTAATGGAACATGATGGAGGATAATTGTGAGAAAAACAAGGTGTATATATATATATATACACATATATACATATATGTGTGTGTGTATATATATATATATATATTATATATATGACTGGATCACCTTGCTGTATAGCAGAAATTGATAGAACATTATAATAAAAATTTATAAAAATAAGTTACATCTTTATCATTTTATCATTTTTATTATTTTATTTTTTATTTTAATTATTTATTATTTTTTTAATTTTTTATTTTTTACATTATACCCAGCTGTACAGCGTGGTGACAGGGTTACACATCACAAGTGGTTAGACATAGTTCCCAGTGCTATACAGTAGGATCTCCTTGCTTTTCTAGCCCAGAGGCAACAATCTATAGCTATTAACCCCAGACCCCCCTACCATCCCATTCACTCCCCCACCCTTTGGGCAACTACAAGTCTGTTCTCCAAGTCCTTGATTTTCTTTTCTGCATTATTATTTTAAAGTGACTTTACCTATAAAAGTTGTAATAGTCACTATAAAATCTATGTATGGGATAGCAAGGCATGAAAACATTTGCCTAATCTACTTGTAACCTAGTAGATCTAAGTTATTAAACCATTAAAACAGCAATCTCTGTCCTAAAATTTATTCCCTCTCTTATGTGAGGAAATGTGTCTTAACTGGAATCCTGTTGTACACGTTGGATTTTTTTTTTCAAATAGGATTTCAGAATTTGAATTTTAGGTCCATGGGAGCAAACTAATTTGAAAAATAAAGACTATAATAAATAAAAGGATAACAAACTGTGCTACTTTGAAAAATCTTTATAAATGAAGCAAATACTAGGCTAATATAATTATAATTATAGTGAGTATAAAATTTACAATCCAAATCTGAGGAGAAAAGATGTAACTTTCTTAATTTCTCTAAGACCAAACTCCCCTTTGATCATGAGGTCCTATTTCTGCCAATTAAAAGAAACCTGAGTTTTCGACTTTAGGTAAACTCAGTAAATTGAAGTTTATAATTTAGTGAATTTTCATTAAATATTCAGTTAAAAGTTTCTTGCCCTTCCCCTCTCCTTAGCCAAGCATGAAGGCAGAGACACTATTTTCCATCACAGTCCTGTGAACCAAGACATTGTTTCTTATATTCTCATTGGCCTCAGCTCTGGGGTAGCTCATTTCAGCTTGTTAGTATCAACTCATCCGTGGTGAGGAAAGAACAAATAAGAGAGCCTTTGTTCAAAGTGAAGGGGCAAGTAATTCTTAGAGTCAGCTAATCATTAACAGGAATTTGCCAGATCTTCTGATATTTCAAGAGAGCAGAAAAATTTTCTGCAATATTATTATATTCAAAAGTTGATTCATTATTCTTTTAAAATAAGGATGCATACAGAACATGTAAAACCAACATGGAGATTGCTATTAATGCACAGGATACCTTTTCATAATATTTGATATTTTATTGCGTTTCCAGATATTTGCATATTATTTCTAAAGTTAATAAAGTGCTGTATTTTTTTAACACTGAAAATAAGAGTGTCTTTGTGATAATACTAATACTATAACTCTTCTTAAAAGCTGTGGAACATGTTCCTTGCATATCAACCATTGGTCTCACCAGCAGTCATCTCTTACAGTTACCTCTTAATTAAGATTAAACAGTTCAGATGTACTTCTCCCTTCTTCTCATCTATAGCTACCATTTCCTAGCAGAATCTGTAGTTTTTTTAATGAGGATTTTTGAAATATCATTTTCATTTTCATTCAATATTAATAAATTTAAATCCATGGGCATATCGCTATTCCTGCAAAAAATCATAACAAGGACAGCAAAAGGATAATTTATTTTAAACAAAGAGAAAAGAATAGTTGACAAAAACAAGAGATATCAGCATAATTTCTTGAAGATGGGAAGTAGTGGGAGGATCTAATGATTGACAGAGAAGAGCAAAGAAGAGTGAAGGGCAGCTTTTTACAGAGGATAGAATGAAGAAGAGTCAGCTGCCATATGCTTTAGAAACTTTGACTCAGAAATTGTTGCAAAAGGAGCCAAAGTAAATAGGTGTGATAGTGGACCTGAAAGCTGGAATGATAGTTGAAGATATTATAATAAACATTTAAATTTTTCAGTTCTCTGCAACTCTGTTCAGGTGGAAACCACCAATTTCCCACTTCCACAGGAGAAATTGAGGCTGAGATTAAGCAGCATGAGATGTTGAGATTCTTTACTGCAAATAATCGTAGTAAATGAAAGGCAATGAATGTTGAATAAATGAAATGCTGAATGTTGACACCATCTCTCTGGCCCTACCTCTGGCTCAGTTCCCAGCAATGTAGCAGTTAGGTCTGTGTTTCTTTAGTTAACAGATTATAGGATTCATTTACAAAAAACTGATGTGTCTTGAGGGAGGGAAAAAAAACCCTGCACATTGTGAAACCTGATGTTCCAGTGAAATCCTAGAATGTCACCATGAGTATTTGCGCTCTCTCTCTTTCTCTCTCTCTCTCTCACACACACACACACACACACACACACACACCACACATAAAGTCATTTTTTCAATCATCATTTTCAGAAACTCAATTTAAAGTGAAAGTCAAGTAATACTAGATATTAAAAGAAAACATTCAATACAGAAGACAGCCTAAAGAAAATGAGAAGAGACCAACAGCAATGGAAGAAGCAGACAAAAATCTCAAGACTATCTTCAGTGTCCTTAGGAGGATAAAATAATGGATACTATGAAAAAAGATGCATTCAGAGATTAGGAAACAGCCTTTGACAGTTAAATGTATAAAAGTCAGAAAATAGAAAGGTAGGAGAAAGTCAATAAAATTTCTTCCAAAGTAAAAAAAAAAAAAAAAAAATATTAGCATTGAAAAAAAAAAAAAAAAAAAAAAAATAGAGTCCCAATGAGGGACATGAACTACCAGTGATAGGGTTTCCAGAAAAGAGGAACAAAGAAAATAAATGGAGATATGTTACAGAAGTGAAAAATAGAATGTTTTTCAGAATTCGAACTGAAAGAACTGTGATTCAGGAAAATGAATTAAAATAGAACCAAACCAAGAACGGGCTGTGAAATTTTAGGCAACCACCAAAAGGATGAAATAAAATCCCATACATTTACAGCTTTAGCAATTATCAGCTAATCACAGATTGTTTCATCTATATCTTCAATCACTTCTTCCCATCCTGTATTATTTTATTTTTAGTTTTTAAACAACTTTAAGATAGCTTGTGTACCATAAAATTCACTTTCTGTGGGCATATGTTTGAATATGTTTTAGTGAACTTATAGAGCTGTGCAATTACAGTGCATTCCAGCTAAAGAGCATTTCCACTATACTCAAAAGATCCTTCATATCCCCGTGCAGTAAGTCTACTCCCACACTCAACTGTGGACAACCACTGATCTGCTTTCTATGCTTGCTTTCTCTGGATACATCATATAAAAGAGTACAAGCCTTATTTTTGCATTTGGTTTATTTCATTTAGCATAATTTTTAGGTATTCATGTTGTATTGTGTATCTTTTTGTCACTAAATAGTGTTCCACTTTATGGAAACATTTTTCTTATCCATTTACCAGTTGTGGACATTTGGATCTTAGGATAGTGCTCCTATGAACATCCGCAAATATGTCTTTGTAAGGAAACAAGTTTTCATTTCCCTCAGGTACATTCCTAGGAGTGGAACTTCTGAGTTATATGCTATATTTATGTTTAACTTAGTAAGAATCAGACATTTGTTTTTAAATGACTGTAACACTTTCTCTCAGCAATGTATGAGAATTTCAGTTTCTACACATTCTTGTCCACTCTTGGTATTGCTGGCTTTTTTATTATAACTATTTTATTGAAAGTATAATGATATCACACTGGAGTTTTAATTTGTATTTCCTTAATGTTGAGTATATTTAACATATGCGTATTAGACTTTCATGTAACATTTTTTGGTGAAATTTATTTTCAAATACTTGCCTATATTTAATGATTGTTTGTCTTCATATATTCTTAACATACAATTTGCAAAAAAAATTCTCCCAAGTGTTTTCTTAACACAATTTAAATTTTCAAATGGAATTTAAAAAGTGGCAAAATCCAATTTGCAATTTTTTTTTCTCTTAAGGGTTGTACTTCTTTGTCTCACCTAAGAATTTTTCGTAATCCAAAGTCATGGAAGCTTTCTCCTGTTTTCTTCAGGAAGCTTTATATTTTAGCTATTGCATTTAGTGGTCACCATTCAATTTAAATTTCTGACTGGATCACCATGCTGTATGGTAGAAAAATGACAGAACATTGTAAACCAGCTATAAAGGAAAAAAATAAAAATCATTAAAAAAAGTAAACTTCTGCTGGGATTTTGATAGGAGTTTCACTACAGGTATAGATAAATTGCAGGAGAATTGCTATTTTGACAACACTGCATCTTTGAATCATAGCATGAGGATGTTTTTAAAATTTATATCTTTAGTTTTTCTTAGCAATATTATGCAGTAATTAGTATATGAATCTTAAAATTAATATTTTTTGAATTGATTTTTATGTAGCTTATTCTTTATGATGTTATTATGAATGTAACTGCTTTCTTAATTTCATTGATAAATTATTTGTTGCTAGTATATAAAAATACAATTGATATTTGTATGCTGGTCTTGTGTCGAAAAACCTTGCTAAATTTGCTTAATAGTTGATTTTTTTTCTTTTTTTTAGGGTCACTCCTGCAGCTTAATGCAAGTTCACAGCGTAATGGAAGTTCCCAGGCCAGCTGTCGAACTGGAGATGTAGCTGCTGGCCTATACCACAGCCATAGCAATGCCATATCTACCCTGTATCTGCAACCTACACTGCAGCCAACAGCAATGAGTGAGGCCAGGTATCAAACCCTTATCCTCACAGATAAACTTCATTATCACTGAGCCACAATGGAAACTTTTTAATAGTTGATTTTGAAGGATACCTTGGGGTCTCCAAATCATGTCATCTTAAAATGAAGAAAATTTTACTTTTTTTCTAAGTTTGTTTTGCCTTATTGCACTGACTAGAAACTCCAGTACATTGTTAAACAGGTGAATAGAATTGACGGGAGTCTAAGTATTCAGTCTTTAACAAGTATAATGTTAGCTTTGGGTATTATTATGGGTATTCTCTTTCAGTTTAAGGAAATTCCCTTGTATTCCTAGTTTACTAAGAGTTTTTGTCATGAATGCGTGTGGAATTTTTTAAAGTGTTTTTTTCTGAATTAATTGAACTAATACTCTGTGCTGTTTATGAAGTGATAATTCTATCAGAATATATAATTTTTAATATAATTTTGCTAATAGCATATTTTGGTTCACCTACATATTCTAAGTTCTTAGAGAAGGAATAACGTCTCAGTGCTTTTCTGTCATCTCTAATTCTAATCAAAGTGCTATTCATAAAATGATGATCAACTATAAGAAAATTGTAGACCCAGGTGCTTGATGAACATAGATGCAAATTTCCTCAACAAAACGTTTGCAAACTGAATACATTAAAAGGATCTCATAAGCGTGATAAAATGGAATTTATTGCTGTGGTGCAAGAATGGTTCAATATAGGCAAATCAATAAATGTGATATACCACATTTACAGAATAAATCATAAAAATCATATGATCATTTCAGTAAATAGAGAAAAAGCATTTGACAAAATTCACCATTCTTTCATTATGAAAACCAGGTATATAGAGAGAATATACCTCAACATAATAAAGACAGTATATGACAAACCCATAGTTAACATCATACTCCATAGCAAAAAGGTGAAAAACTTTTCCTCTAAAATCAGGAACAAGATAAAAATGCCCACTCTTGCCACTCCTATTCAATATAAGACTAGAAATTAGGCAAGAAATTGGTTGGAGAATTTAGGCAAGGGAAAGAAATTTGAAAGCATACATGTCAGAAAGGAAGAAGTAAAATTTTCTCTATTTGCAGATGACCTAATATTATATATAGAAACCCCTAAATATTCCACCAAAAAAAAGTTAGAACTAATCAACAAATTCAGTAAAGTTGTTAAGATAAAAAAATCAATGCAGAAAGATTAGTTGCACTTCTGTGTACGAACAATGAACTATTAGGAAAAGAAACTCAGAAAAAAATCCCATTTATAATATCATTAAAAATAGTAAAATACTTGGGATAAACCTAACCAAGGAGGTGAAAGATCTGTATACTGAAAACTATACGATACTGATAACAAAAATTGCAGAAGACACCCCCAAATTAAAGATATTTGCATTCATGGATTCAAAGAATTATTTTAAAATATCTGTACTGTCCAAAGTGATTTACATATTTAATGTAATCCTTATAGAAACAGGGATTACTGTGGAATTACCATGGAATCAGTAGTTGAGATTTGAAAAAGAATTTAAAGATCATCTAGTTTAAGACCACAATTACCTTAAGACAATTAATGTACAAGTCTTTACAACTTTTTTTTTCCTTTTATGGACTCATGGCACAGCTTGCGGCAACACCTGATCCTTAACGCACTGAGCAAGGCCAGGGATTGAAAACGCATCCTCGTGGTAACTGCATCAGTTCCTTAACCCACTGAACCACAATGGGGAGTGCCACAACTTTTTTATCTTAAAACTACTCTGAGAACTCAGACCTTACTGATTAACATCCGTTAATGATTATACTCCCAACTATCTTAAATTGGTGGAGTGAGTTTTCCGTAAGATATCTCAATCTATTTAATTCAGAATATATAATTAGGCCCTAAAAAATCAATTAGCAAATAATATAATACTGGCTAACTTGGACGTAGACTTAAGTGGTATTTTTTTCACTTTTTTTTTATACATTTCAGCTTTGTTTGAATTTGATGCAAAGAACCTGGAATATTTTTGGATTTTGAAAAAGTGTTTTGTTTATATGGGAGGTGAAAAAAATGTGAAGTGCTTCATTTTACTTAGCTGCTTTATGTTTTGAAAAACTCCTTTATCATGATTCAAAGAAATTCTCATTGATTTCAACTCTTGGGGAATTGGGAAGTCTAGATCTGAGTTAAACCTATAAGGAAGCTGAGTGTAGCTTGATACTGACTCTTCACAGAACCAACTCAATGCTTTCTTTCCCCCAGGTATTTAAGCCTGAACGTGTAGATCCAGCTTGGGTAAGTAACACATATACAAAATATTATCATATTTCTTTCATTAATTTTTGTACGTTGGAAAAATGTTTTAAGAAATTATATTTGTTTCATTATTTGTCTATTTCATTATATGTGTATTTATGTATATACATTAGTGGATATCAGAGATAGATGTCCAATTCCTAATGGTTTTGTCAGTAAGCACCCACAAATTTATTAATAAAAATGTCATCCAAAGAATATCTAGAATAACACAATGGTAAGTTATCATCACTGTCCCCTATATTTTCATATCTGCACATGAGTCTAATCTACTGGCCTCAGAATTGATTTGGAGCCTAGGAATGTAGCACAATTGAAGGAAAAATTACATTGGAACTTGAATTAATTTGATGCTCTCTAGAATTGTTTCTATTGCATAAAAAATATTTGAGATACTGGTTATATTTAAACATAATTATTACTAATTTTTTTAAATGCAGGGAATCAAAATGATAAAATAGCTCATTCATTGCAAAGGTCTATACAAGCTTGCAAACAGCAGGAACGCTTAAAGCAGGGGTTTCTCTCAGATAATAACAGATATGTATCTGACCACATCTTGCTTATTTGCACCAAAAAATTGGGGGAGGGGAGGACATAACTCTAATTTGAAAGGGAAAATCATATATACATTTAAATCAGCCTAAAGTTTCTATATATTCCTTAGTAAGGAATTACTGTTTAGAATTATTTAGATAATTATTGAACTTCTTTATCCTCACATGGCAAGTGAAATGATTAGGGCTTTCCGAAAGGATAACAGATATACTCAAGTTTTCAATTCCTGCCATCGATTTTAGACTGGTCTCTCTTTCAAACGTTTTGATAGTTTTAGACTGGCATGAACAATTTAAAATATTTAACACAATGCCGTTCATGAAATGTAATTATGAGGTAGTAAACTGGCTGGTGAATGAGTCAATAATCCTATTTTATGTGAATTCTTACATTTGAAGTCATTTTTTCCCTCAGATGGGCCACATATGCAAAAGAGACATTATAGCATAAAAGTAGTTATAATTGTACTATGTTTCTTAAAGTCTTTCTCAGAAAGATAGTAATAAAATCCCACAGGTCATAAATACTAATAGTTTTTTGTTTTTTGTTTTTATGATTTTGGCTGACATCCCAGAAAAGAGTGAAATTTTAAACTAAAAGTGATTTCCTAAAGGAATGAAAATATAATTTCTATTCTGTATGTAATTTAATTTATGCTAAATAGGAGTCATTTAATAGATGCCATAGAGTAGGTTAACTTGTCATGAAAAGAAAAAAATGTGTGCAATCCCCATGGATTTTTTTTTTAAATGGAGCTTCTCAAATCATGCAACTATAGAAATTTTAAATTTTAAAGCATTTGTAAAACTAACGCCCATGTTCTGCAGAAATACAGTATTAGGAAGACGCACACCCCAACTCCATGGCGACCGAAACTACAGAGCTTGAGACCCTTCTGGACCTTTCATCTCTTCATCTGGCTGTTCATTTGTATCCTTTATAATCTCTTTTATAATAGATTAGTAAACAAAAGAAAGTGTTTCCCTGAGTTCTGTGAGCTGTTATAGCAAATCATCAAACGTGAAGAGAGGAGTATGGGAACTTTCAATTTGTAACTGGTTGGTCAGAAATACAGCTGACGCCCCAAGACTTGTAACTTGCATCTGAAGTGGGGTCCATCTTGTCAGAATGAGCCCTTAACCTGTGGGATCTGTTTTAACTCCAGGTAGTTACGGTCAGAATTAAACTGGAGGAAACAACTTGGCGTCTGGGGAGCTGGACCATTGGTTGTTAGTCTGATGAAAACCACAGAAGTGTTTTTCTGTGTCAGAAGTGTTCTGTATGTAGAGAAACAGTTTTCTTTTAATGTGTAAAAGTATGAGTTTTCAGCCAGTGGGCTTTTGGGCTAATGGCCCTTAGTCTGCTTTGAAGAGACAAATAAGCTAGAGCCAATACACAGTGACCATCTTTGGTTCATCTATAGAACAGGTTGAGAACTGTGAGGGCAGGTACCATTTCTGCTGTTGCTCACTCTTTTCTGCCTTTTGGTGGTATATGGTGGATTCACAATGATTTACTGAATGGGGAAATTATATAAGACCACTTTTTAATGAATATTTAAATATCCCAGATTATGTTATGATCTGATTTTGTTTGTGAATATTTTGGTTTATTTGAAACATATTATTTTCTTCAGGGACAAGATTCTACAAGACCTGAATGTTTGAGTGCCCCCACAATTACACTGAAAACCTAATGCCAAACACTTAATGATAGCATTAGTAAGTACGGCCAGTGGGAGGCCATTATGTCATATAAAGTCCTTATGGATGGAATTAGTACCCACGTAATAGAGGCTCCAGAGAGCTTGCTCCGCCCTTCTACCTTATGAAGATAAAACAGAAATATGCAATTGAGTGTCCTTACCTGACCATACTGGCACCTGGATCTTAGACTTCCAGCCTCCAGATGGTAAGAAATAAACTTGTTTTTAAGTGCCTCTGGGGACAGAATGGCCTTTTCTCCTTACAGAACAAGTGGGACTCCCTGATCTACAGCTTACTCAGTATTAGGTAAGGCCTTATTATTTAGGACAAAAGATCTTCAATACATGAATTAGGGGGGACACAAACTCAGACCACAGAATTCTGCCCCTGACCACCCAAATTCATGTCCTTCTTACATCATCTACTCAAAAATCTAAGTCAAATTCTCACTTAAATATCTATATTGGAGTTCTCATTGTGGTTCAGTGGGTTAAGGACCTGATGTAGTCTCCATAAGGATGCAGATTTGACCCCTGGCCTTGCACTCCAGTGCATTAAGGATCTGGCATTGCCACAAGCTGCAGCATAGGGTTCAGATACAGCTCGGACCTGGTGTTGCTGTGGCTATGTCCTAGGCCTCAGCTGCAGCCCTTGTCCATGAATTTCCATATGCTACAGGTGCAGCCATAAAGAAAAAAAAATCATCTAAGTTAGATGTGGATGAGACTCTAGCTGTGAAACTATGAAATTGGTTTGCGCTCTCTCCCAAACAAGCCTTTTCATTTCTTTCAATATACATAGTGAGAATTTTTCAAAATTTAAGTTCTACTTTCTTTATAATTACTAATTCTGTCTTTAAATCATTTCTTCCTCCTACCCTCTAATTCATATACTGAAGATCTATTATCCGAAGTAACATGGGCTTACCTAATACTGAGTAAGCAGTAGATCAGGCACTCCCCCTTGTTCCGTAAGGAGACAAAGCCATTCTTTTAACAAGGGCACTAGCTTCAGGAAAAGCAATGCTGTCATCCCCACCAGTGCAGATGAAGAAATGTTGCTGTTAATGGCACGCCATTCTCTGTGTACAGCACTATAAGAAGGAAGCTAACCTTGGCAGTTAGCCTTGTACAGGACCTTCTTCTTTTGAGGTGTGCCAACTTAATTTTCTTAAGGATACACTATGTACTAATATATATATATATATATATATATATATATATATATATATATATTTATTTATTTATTTTAGTTACTTGTATAACTCATCCTTTCTCCTAGACAATGAGCTACTTCAAATCAGGGCATGTGTCTTAGTCATTTCTGCATACCTGACATTCTAGTTACCTGAATGAATACATGAATAAATGAATAAATGATATCTGCCAGATGAGACTTCAATCTTATCAATTTCTCTAGGGCAAGATGTGTGTGGCATTATTTAGTGACCCTTGACCACAGAATAAGTAACACAGGCTCATAGGCTAATATCTTATATATATCGATGGTAAGAGAAAATTTCTAGCCTAAAAACATTGTGGTGTAGTATAAGACTGGCAAAAACTCCACAGTCATCAATCACATTTGAATTACTCTTGCTGGAATTCCTTCACTTATTCCGCTAATCTTCAATGTCATAGCTACTATGAAATCATAGGAGTTCCTTCTAAAGCAGTAAATTTTTTCACATCTGTCATCATATAAAGGTTACTAAACTTGAATGAGACTTGAACTTCGGTTCAGATTATTAGTAGTTTATTTCATGCTAAGAAAATGGCTTCATCAGTAAAAAAAAAAAAAAAAGAGTGGCTCAAATGCATTATACATAAATTTACAGTTCAATGATTACATAATTCTAAATCTCTTTCATTAATGCAAAATCTGCTTACCTAACTATGTTTCTTAGAGACCGAAACTTAGAAATATTCTTATCTATAGTGCATGTACAATAATATTATGAGGTATTTAAAACTTTCCTTACAACAAAATTCTAAAAACATGGGCATGTCTCTTGGAAATGCACCAATAAATGATAAATTTTGTGCCTGACCCAAAAAAAAGAGAAAGAGATAAAAAAGTAGTACTTTTACTGCTTAATAAAATTATCTATAGTTTAAAAAAGAAAACAGTAAATTAAATCATATTAGTTCATGGGAATTGAAGAGAAAGCTAACAGATTTTATTGGTGAGACATTGCTGTGTTTTACTACTAGCTAAATTTTATTTCATCTCTCAAAAGACAATGGAAAAATTTATACAATAAGATAATGAGCTTCTACATTCTTTATGCAATTTTACATTTCTGACAAAGTGATAGCTACATTAAAAATTACAGCAAATAAAAATGTGGGCTGCATGGCTCAAAAAACACTTTTTCCATTAAAGTATTTATTTTTTATTTCAAATTTAAACATTTTGGCATTCAGATATCATTTTTGAAACTATATGCTATGACTGATAGACACATATTTCTGTGTCATCATGATGATAAGAATAGGCATTGCAGCAAAGTGAGTGCATAAATTTGAATTGGAAAATGAAAGAATTTTTGATATACATGTCACTGAGTTTTACAAAATCATTCCATTTAAAATGAATACTTTAAGATTAACAGGAAGAATCCCACCTCAAGTGTAAATGCATACAGGTAGAACCCTGTCTAAAACATATAAACTTTTCCCAAATAACTTGATTTTCATCATTTTACACTGTCTCTTGAGATCCAAAATAGTTTGACTCAGTAGCATGCTTCTTCCATTTGTGTAATATCAACCTAGATAATGTTGTAATTCCCAGATTCTAGTTTCCAGTTAAGAAGTTATCTCTGAAACTTGTTTGCTATTTCTATGTTTTGATGCAATGGGAAAACTATATCCACTAAAAGGACTTCTATGAGGTTAAAGTTTTTGAACGTTTATTTACTGCTCTATAACCAGCACCAAGAACAGAGTCTTGCACGTAAAAATTATTTAATAAATATTTGGGAAATACATTATCTGAATTAATTCTTTTCAAATGCAACAAAGATTCTAGACTGTTTCCATCTCTATAACACTAGCCCAAATTAGCCTGAGCTAATAAGGCATAGGAAGGTGAAAATATATATTATTGGGAAGTCTGTAAAGATGGAGCTACTTTCCAGTACAGTTGGATCCAATTGAAACAAGGTTAATAGGGCTTACTTTCACTCCCTGTGATTCTTCTTCCCTGGATACGTTAGTTTTTGTGGTGCCCCAGGATATACACTGTCCAGTTCTAGAAGATACAGTTCATATGGACTGTGAACTATTAGTTGTAAAGAACACAACTTACAAAATCATGCAAGGTTGTCTAGGATTCTAGTCTCATTCTTTCCTTCATTTAGCCAAGAAAATGACTGTTAATATTGGTGTTAAATAGTATTAGTCAATATCAATATAAAACATTTTATGTGTGTGCGTATGTGTGCACACACGTGTGTTAGCATGCCTACATGTGTGGTTTATCTCATGATAGGATTCTGAGTATTCCTTGACAATACCCTGTGCTGTCCCCCAAGGAATGGAATAACTGAAGTTATTTTTCCACTCCTGTGGACAGTGGATAGAGTGCACTTCCAAAATAAGGGAAATGGGGAAGTGATAGGCAACCACAGATAACTGTTGAACAAGGAGGGAAATTTTGTCTCCTTTTACAAGATATCTGCTTCTGACTTTTAGGGATTGAAAACAACCAGCAAAAGCTCTCCAGTGAAAATCTTTAGGACTCAACTGCCAAATAATAGAGTAGGTAATACAACATATCCCAGGATGCTAGAAACATCATACTAAATACAAAGTCATACAACTGACTGTCTATATAGAATTGATGATTAGCATTGCAGTGTACATACGCATGTATACATATGTTCATTGAGCACTATTCTAGTTATCAAAAAGGTATAGTGATTATAAGCATCATTGTCATTGAAATGACAAGTAATTGGTATGGCCATAAGACAAGTTATGGATCTGAAGAAGACTAATATAACATTTCTCAGTCCTGTTTTCTTACTGTTTCCTGTGATTATTCTATTTCTATTGCTTTTGATTCTTCTCTAACACCAAACACATTCTTAGTTCTACTTCAATTCAATTATATTCTAAATTTCTGTTATTGACACTCAAAGCTTACCCTAAATCCTTTCCTCACACATGTTCTTCTTTATCCTATTAACATGTTAATTTAACAACATCAGATAAGCTGAGAACCCCCAAATATGGAGTTCCCATTGTGGCTCAGCGGGCTAAGAACCCGATATAGCATCGGTGCAGATGAAGATTTGATCCCTGGCCTCACTCAGTGGGATAAGGAACCAGCGTTACTGTGGCTGTGGCATAGGCTGACAGCTGCTGCTCTGATTTGACCCCTATCCTGGGAACTTCCATATGCTGCAGGTGCAGACATAAAAGGAAAAAAAAAACCAAATTTATACAAATTGAGCCCAAAATACTATTTGACTCTACCTCTAATCTGTTGCTAGGGTTCTTTTCATACCATTAGCTATATTCCAGATCCTCCGCATTTCTTGCCTTGAACATTGAAATGTTTTTTAGGTAATTATTGTTTTGTTCCCTTCCTTCAAACTGACATTTTTCCTGTCTCTCTTTTCACAGATCAGGTCATGCTCTTCCTTGCTCACTGCTTCGCTAATGTCTGGAGAGTTTATACTCAATTCTTAAATGTGAAATTTAAGGATTTTTGCAGTTTAGGTTCAATCTGCCTATTTAATTTCTCTTCCCACCCACCATGTGTTCTCTACTTTGCACACTAGATTATTATTCATTCCTTGAGTATACCATGCCCTCCCCCGCCACACACACACACACACACATACACACACACACCTAACAGCCTCTTGGATGAGACTTGAGATGACCCAGTACTAACATGTGGCACAACTTGTGTCCAGAAGAAGCACTCTGGAGATGCAAGCTACACTTGGATTTTTCTCAAAGTAGCTATCAAGTCTTCTTATTTCCCTTTAAGGTGGAATAACCTTAGTTCTGTGAGACTACGTGACAGAGGTGAAAAGAAAACTAATGCACCCCTCTGAGTAGTTGGGAGTAGAGATTGGGGAATGGGATAAGATGGTTGCAAACAGGCCGATCTTCCTAATTTTTCTCTTCAAAAGTCCTGCATTACCCAATTTCACTGAATCTGAAAAGCTATCGGTGGAAAGAGCCTTTAGTCATTTACCTTCCACATTCCACTAATGAAGCCAACATCTTGCAAAAAATATATATGTTATTGATTTTAAGATAATTCTTGGAGTTCCCATCGTGGCACAGCGGTTAATGAATCCGACTAGGAACCATGAGGTTGAGGGTTCGATCCCTGGCATCACTCAGTGGGTTAACGATCTGACATTGCCGTGAGCTGTGGTGTAGGTTATAGACGCAGCTCAGATCTGGCATTGCTGTGTTAGACTCCTAGCCTGGGAACCTCCACATGCCGCGGGTGTGGCCCTGAAATGACAAAAGACAAAAAAATAATAATAATAATTCTTGATCTCAGAGATGTCAGCAAAAAACCCACCTATTCTTCTTTGGGACATGGAAGTTAAGGGTGAGGCTCACAGTCTACTTTTTGGAATTCAGTTCCATAACTTTCATTTAATCTTGACTTATACCCTGGATAGAACTAAAGTCACCATCAGTCACCTTTATTATATTAGTCACCTTTTCTGGCCACCTATTTGCTTCAGTCAAAATTTTAATTATAACTATGCAACATGTGCCATTGTATGCAACAGTTCCTTCTTCATCTTTTAAGACTCAGATAATATATAATTTTTATAAAAATATTTCTCTGTTTCCTATCTATTAAACTTCTTCTCACTGTCAGGAAGAATGAATCACTCATTTTTCTTTTATTTTCACTGGTTTTGTTAATACTGATTATGACATTTTTTTGACAAGGAGAGTCAAGGACTCTCAATGGGAAAAGAATAGTCTCTTCAACAAGTGGTATTAGTAAAACTGGATAGCTACACATAACCAAATGAAATTAGAGATCTATCTTATATCACTCACAAAAATTAACTAGAAATGAATAAAAACTTAAACACAACATCTATACCATAAATCTCATAGAACTGAATATAGGAAGAAGCTCCTTGAGATTTGTTGTGGCAATGATTTTTGGGCATATGATCAATAAAACCAAAAATCAAAAAGTGGTATTATATCATATGAAAATCTTTGCTTTTCTACATCAAAAAAGAAACAATCAAAAAAATTAAAAGACAACCTATGGAGTGGGAGAATACATTTTCAAATCCCTTATCTGATAAGGGGTTAATATCCAAAATATATAAAGAATTCATAAAGCTCCATACCAAAAAAAAAAAAAAATCCAATTCAAAAAGTGGACAAAGGAGTTCCCGTCGTGGCGCAGTGGATAACGAATCCGACTAGGAACCATGAGGTTGAGGGTTCGATCCCTGCCCTCGCTCAGTGGGTTAAAGATCCGGCATTGCCGTGAGCTGTGGTGTAGGTTGCAGACGCAGCTTGGATCCTGCGTTGCTGTGGCTGCAGCGCAGGCCAGTGGCTACAGCTCCGATTAGACCCCTAGCCTGGGAACCTCCACATGCCGCGGGTGCGGCCATAAAATGACAAAAGGCAAAAAAAAAAAAAAAAGTGGACAAAGGAACTAATTAAATATTTTTACCAAGAAGGCACAGAAATGGCCAACAGGTACACGAAAAGATGTTCAACGTTATTATCAAAAGAATGAAAATCAAAACCACAGCATCATCTCATATCTGTTGGAATGGATGTCATCAAGATAAGTTTTAGCAAGGATGTGTAGTAAAGTGAACTTTTGTACACTGATGGTAAAATGTGAATTATTATAGACACTGTAGGAAATTATTATAGCCACTGTAGGTTCCTCAAAAAATTATATAAATTCCTATAAATTATTATAGCCACTGTAGGTTCCTCAAAAAATTAAGAGTAGAACTATTATATAATCCAGCAATTCCACTTCTGGGAATACATACACAACAAATGAAAACAGTGTAATGAAGATATGTCTGCATCCCCATGTTTATCCAAAATATCCAAGATATGGAAAAAACCTAAGTGCCTGTGAACAGATGAATGAATAAAAAGACATGGTATATATATGTGTATATATGTATATACATATATGTAATTACATAAAATATATGTATATGATGATATTTTATATATATAATTCAGTAATGAGAAAGAAAGAAATCCCTCAATTTGCAACAATGTGCAATGACTTTGAGAATATTATGCTGAAAGAGATAAGTCAAAGAAAAGTAAATACTATAAGATATCACTTACATGTAGAATCTAAAAAACCAACCCTGTAGAAAGAGACTAGAATGATGGTTACCAGGGGCTGGTGGCTGGGGGAATTGGGGAGAAGTTTAAGGGTACAAACTTGCAACTAATAGATAAATAAGTCTTGAGGTCTATGGCAGAGCATAATGATTATAGTAAAAAAATACTGAATTATAAACTTCAAGGTTCCTAAGAGACTGGATCTTAATTGTTCTTACCACTAAAAAGAAACAATAATTATATGGCATGATAGAAGTGTTAACTACTGCTGTGGTGGTAATCATTTTCTGATATATATGTGTATCAAATCAACACATTGTACACCTTAAGCTTATACAGTGTAAACTTTAGATAATGTTATATGTCAATTATGTCTCAATTAAAACAAATACCCATTATGAAACACCTTACTAAGTGTGGTTGTGTTCATGTCTGCAGGTCTGTTTTTATGTTTTTAGTGTCTAGACTACTGCCTGGAACATACCTCTGTATTTGCTGAAAGAATGAATGCATCAAGAATTGTGAAACAGGAAGCCATTTTCCTATTTCAGACTTGATCTAACAAAGATTTAGTACTTTTGTGTGATTCCTATACATCTAGTATCTAGTCTTTAAATGTTCAGATTGGTTTTATTAATTCATCTGGAAGTAACAGGGCTTTGTGAGAAAAGACATTTAAATTAAATCCTCAAAGGCTGATTTTCATTCTAAAAATGTATCAGTTTACACCAGTGACTATAACTGCCAAGTGGACAAAACAAAAAAAAAAATCACATAATATTGTTAGATGATTCCTTCACTTTTAACGATCTCTATCCAGGAAATAAAATTATGATCAGAAGAGTTGTTTGTCAAGGATAGGCATCATGAAGAATTATAACCAAGGTTGTAATAACAGGTCATCATACTAGAAGTTTGAGAATGTCTTTGGTTAAATTTGCTGGGAGGATAAGAATCTTTGTGAGCTGGCAAGGTGTTTTATTCCTTGAGTCTTCTGTTTGAAATAATAACACCTCTAACTAATTAAATCTTTCTTATGTGGACTAGTAGTCCACTGCTTTGTCAAAATAACAATTACCCTAATTTATTTGGCCAGCAGTTCTGTTGGTTACAGTGTTTTCAGAAACCCCTGGATTCAAGAGAAATGACAGAACATTCTCATTAAGAATCAGTTTCAAGATTATCTCTTAGGGAGTTCCAGTTGTGGCAAAGCAGTAATGAACCTGACTAGTATCCATGAAGACTCAGGTTCGATCCCTGGCCTCACTCAGTGGGTTAAGAATCCAGCATTGCTGTGAGCTGTGGTGTAGGTCACAGACACAGATCAGATCTGGTATTTCTGTAGCTGTGGCCTAGGTTGGCATCTACAACTCTGATCCAACCCCTAACCTGGGAACTTCCATATGCAGTGAGTATGGCCCTAAAAAGACAAAAAAAAAAAAAAAATCTCTTGCAATGTGATAATGCTGCAAATCTTGAGTACATTTCTTCATGTGTTGATTTTTTATAGTTTTCAGTTTTAAAGGGAAATCTTTACCTTGATATTTTTGACCCCAGTTGGAAGGGTACCTAAGAACTGCAATGCATGATAAAATTATGCTCTTTAAAGAGGAAAGAAAGTGATTTACATTGTTAAAAGAGGGTTGCAATATAATTAAATATTATGGGGTAAAATGACAAAGTACATATTGAATATATACTTCTATTTAAGTAATAGAATATATTTCTTCACTAAGAAATGTATTGGATCATAGAATAATTTCTCTTGGGAATTTCTACGGGGAAAAAATGACTATATTTGTAGTATTGATTTTCTTTCCACCTAAGCAAGTGACTCATTGAATTCTATATTAAGAAAGGGTAATACAAGAAAAGCTGTGATAAATCTAAAATTTGACCGCATCTATTCTAAGAGTAAAATGATTCATTAGAATATAAGGTAAACTGTGATAAAAATTCTTGGCCTAACGTACATTCCAGTTTTTACCTGACAACCAACCAGATAGCCATTTCTCTTACCAGGTAGCTAGTTTTGTATTTGTTTTCTTATGAATATATTCATTCCGATTTCAAAAAAATATGCCTCAAGCATAAATTTTACCAATAGACTATCTAAGATGTTTGAGTTTGAATAATTCTGTTTTTGTTGGCTTGTTTTGATATTTTAATACATAAGCCAAATTAAGCTGTAATATTCTTGCCATAAACAGCTACAGTGTAACAGCTGACCTCTTCTCTCCTAGAAAAAA
This sequence comes from Catagonus wagneri, assembly GCA_004024745.2. Lineage (NCBI taxonomy): Eukaryota > Metazoa > Chordata > Mammalia > Artiodactyla > Tayassuidae > Catagonus > Catagonus wagneri. The sequence goes on from PVHT021183528.1 coordinate 2,780,937, forward strand.
AGGAGACAATTTTTATTTTTTACTTTTAAAATGTATATGTGTTGCTCTATATTTTCGATACGTATTACTTGTAAACACTATCCTAAAAATAAAATAAGATTGCTGCTGAGGTTTTAGATAAAGGAGTTATTTTATGTATGTTCTAGTTACTAAGCGTCTGCTTCCAGCTAGAAAACTCCTGTGGTCACAGCTAGACCTAATCCATTGGGTTATGTACTCCATACGGAAGGTAAAATATCTATGGATATCCTCTGCATGAGTTCTCTCTACTGTTCTCATAAGAGATTTTTTTTTCTTAAATGACACTAAGTAAATAGAAATTTTTTAAAAGGCAAGTTTCTGCCATTTTGCTTTAAATGAAATTTCAGGGGAAAATCATTGAAAAAGCAGTAGACTGCATATGAATAAACTGCCATAACCTTAACATCTCTCCCCCTCTCATCCAGCCTGCAATGTTTTCATTTTAAAATATCAGTGTTCTCACTCCACAGTGAAAAAAGTAATTTCTTCCACAAATATTGTTGTTTTCAAAAAATATATTATTTTTATAGATAAAAGGGATAAAAGATGAAAGACTCAGTAATCTTAACGGTGACAATGTGTATATACTGATGGGATTCAGAACAAGTCTCCCCAGAATGTGTCACCTTGGCCCGCATACTCTCTTGAGCTGAAGATAATTAAGGCCTAAAAGACCTAGGCAGAGCTTTTATTTTCCTTTTAATTGCCTAATTTGGATGGAGGATTCCTTCCAGGAAAAGAACTATCACCAAAGATAAAAAGAATACAAAGATTATGGGCTATATATGGTAAACCGGATGGGGATGGAGGTGGGGCTGGGGGTAGAGCAGTGGAGCTGGAGGTGAGGATGGGGGTGGGGCAGAGGTAGGGGTGAGGCAGAGGTAGGGGTGGGGTGTGGGTGAGGGAACTTGGCAGGACCTGTTGTTTGAAATTTCTCTCTGCCTTCCATTCTCTGCAGAGCATGGCAGTCATTTATTTTCCAAACACATCTTCTTTCCATCTTCTTGTAAATGGTCCGACTCCCCTCACTAGATCCCTGTCCACTTCTTAGCTCTGAATGGTATATAAACCTCAACTGCCTGACTACCTAGGTGTTCGTAGTCTATGGGGCCCCCACATGTATTTAATTAAATCTGTTTTTCTCCTGTTAATCTGCCTAATGCCAATTTAATTATCAGACCACCAAGAGGAACATAGAAGGGTTGAAAATAAAACTTTCCTCCCTTATAACATATATACATTTCTCTCATATAGGTCCCAATATTGAGTTTTTTTTTTAATTGTGATTCAAACATTTTTAAAGCTTTTTTGTCCCTTTCTGTTGCTAGAATCACTGCTTGTAAAGAAAATGGCCATTACCCACTACATTTTATTATGATTATATGGGATTTTTTTTTCTTTATAAAGTTCACATCTTCTTAAAGGTCAACAACTGACCTAATAAAATACACCACTGACATTCTTGCTCAGTTCAAAAGAAACACATCCATTCCCTAAATGTGACACCATGTTAAAACATTTAGCTTTTAATGTATTTAAACATCTGCTTCTGCTCTATAAATAAAACTATTTAGTTGTCAGATTTATAGAATAGAAAAATAATTGGAAGGCTACTTTCATCTTTATGAGATCACAGTTAATTTACTTCATTTATGTATGTTTATTCTCCTACTTTAAAAACATTTTTTTATCCATACTTTTGTTATATGATCTAGAAAACTCTCAATTATAGACTTTTAAAATATACAAGAAAATGTTGATTAAAAAGATTTGGGACTTCTCAAATTTCTCCTATGTTAGACAGCTGTTGCTAAAATTAAAACAAAGCATAGACCTCAAAATCTAAAACTGTTATCCGAAAGTGTTCAGTCAACATGTAAAGATTTAAAATTAAAGGAAGTAAAGGTTAAGCAGGGCATTTGGAAACCATTAATAAGAAAGCTATTTGAATTCAATTTTTAAAACATAAATATACATTTGGGTAAAGATCTTATGTTTGTTGACACATAAAATTATCTCTCAAGTTTGTTAATCATAAGCCTGAGTAGGTTTAGATTTAACATCAAAAAGATCACCATTATTACACTGATCCTAAAGCATATACACTTGCTTCCTAATATTTGTGTCAGTATGTGGAGTATTTCAATATAAGATAAATGTCAGGCTCTAATTTCATGCTCTATGTCTCCCTGAGAATCAATGCTATTGATAGACAGTGGCATCTTATTCAAACACTTGAATTTTCTGTTTTACATTGTTTGATTGTTTGGGATAGCAATGTAGGATAATGGCAAGCTAAAATAAGGAAGCTTTATGTCTACTTGAATATGACCTTTAATTTCATTAAAATAGTTTAACTGTAGGTTTTGAAAATTGCTTAATTTTTAAAGGCATTTTCTAAACACACCATGTGTGCACCTTACAGAAAGCAGTCAAAAATGTTTGAATGAATGAATAAAAATTCTACCTATCATTTTCTAACACTAGTGTATATATGATGTTGGGGATCTCCAGGGCCATCCCCAAATTCAGGGATTCACTCAGAGGGCTCATAAGACTAGGCATAGAGTAGTCCTCATGGCTATGCTTTATCACAGTGAAAGCATTCAAAGCTAAATCAGCAAAGGAAAAAGGCCACATGGTAAAATCCAGAGGAAAGCAAGCAGGCAGGAGCTTACAATTGTCTTTTCCCAGTGAGGTTACACAAGATGAACTTAATTCCTCCCACAGTCAGTTGCGACAACACACGTGAAGTGTTGTCTATAGTGGAAGCTCTTTCAAGCCAAGCAGTCCAGAGATTTTATTCTGGTTGGTCACACCATTGACCATAAGCACTGAAATATGACACTTTGAAAGGAAGGCAGATGCTCAGCATAAACCTTAATGTACAGAGTAAGCATAATGAGCCACTCTGATCATTTAGTGAAACTTTATACCACTGTGAGAAACTGTTTCCCAGCCAAGTTTCCAGACTACAGCCCTGGGCGAAACTGACAAAGGCCTTTCAAAGGGTAACAGTCTCAGGCCTGCTATGCTGTCTTCTGCACTTGGAAGAATAAGAAACAGCAGATGTCAGCATCTACATTAAGCATTTTATAAGGACTACTGACTGACACAATAATGAGAAGCAACACTGGTTCTGAGATACCCTCAGAAGGAGATCCTGGGGTGGCCTTCGAGAACACTGATAGCCTCCTTTCAGGTGTATAATGATCTGTTTGTAAACCATGCCATTTAGTGAGATCATTTTTTTGGGGGGGGTCTTTTTTAGGGCCGCACCTGTGGCATATGGAGGTTCCCAGGCTAGGGGTCCAATCTGGGCTGTAGCCAATGGTCTATGCCACAGCGACAACAATGCCAGATTCGAGCTGTGTCTGTGGTCTACACCACAGCCCACGGCAACACCAGATCTTCAACCTACTGAGCAAGGCCTCATGGATACTAGTCAGATTCGTTTCTGTTGAGCCATGAAGGGAATTCCCTAGTAAGGTCACTGTTACTCACATTACCACTGGTAGCACGAGATGCAATACAGATGGAGAGCAAAGTACTGGGAGATAAAGTAGCTATGGTAACTAGTCTCTATGGTGACAAAAGTGACTATAACTACTGTATCTTTCCCTGATAGCCCTAAAGAAAATACAGAGGAAGGAGGTGACATTAAACGCTGTAAATATCCAACACAAAATCAGAAAACTCTGAAAGTAGCTTTAAGGAAGTACCCATATCCTATTGCAATAGGGCACATACAATTGAAGATTATATCCACATCTTAATTTTAAAGTTGCAGCAGTAAGTAAATGCTTAACTACAGGATTTTAAGCTAAGGTTGGGGAAATAGAAGGAAAGGAGCAGGGCCATATGATACATGGTTGACTAAAAACATGACAGGACGTATGAACGAGGCTGAAATTTTTGCACTCTCAAATCCCTCTGCGTCTCTCCAGTTAGTAGAAGGAGCTGCTATCCACACCCATTCTTTTCTTTTCTTTATTTTTTGCAGCATGTGGATATTCCCAGGCCAGGGATCGAATCTGAGACACAGCATTGACAACACCAAATCCTTGATCACTAGGTCACCAGGGAACTCTTAACACACACTCTTGAGCACACCAGCATTCTTCATATAATGCTTTGAATAACTGTACCTGTGTAATTTGCCACATATGGCGATCTACACTCTGTTTCTTTCTTTTAGTGGACAGGCAAGACTAATTATGTTATCTCAGTCCATCCTGTTTGCAGTCCTGAATACTCTGTCTTTAATCAAACTCAAATTTCAGAATAAGATTTTTCTATAACCAAAAAGAGGACGTATTTGAGAATTTTTTTTTTTTTGGCAGAGGGATGGATATACATACAAAATCTCTGTTGACTGCATCTCTTGAGGTACAGTTATATATGTTAGTTTCATAGGATTCATGTAGGAGGTAGCTTTTTCCTCCTGGGCACTCTGAAAATGCCTTCTCTCAGTGACTTATTTCTTGAAAATGTTGTCTATTAGGCTATCATCTTGGTACTCTGTTCTCTATCTCTCTGAGATGTGTTTGTGCCCCTGGCTGACTTCTTGTGTGTTCTGATGGAGTTGTATTATATCTCAATTCCTTTCGACAGAAAGATTAAATTCCACCTAGGATCCAGATTCTACAGAATCCTCCCATGGTACAGAATTATGAACAGTGTTAGTCTCTGTGTCACACCACTTAAACATCCTTCAAATTGCAGCAACCTGTGATTTAACCCTTCAATCACTGACTTGTTTTTCCTTACATTGGATAACTCTTTCCTTTTTAGAATTCACAACTCCCTGAAGGTATCAAGGGTACAACAGACTATCTACTTATCTTTTCCCTTCATGGGCTGAATTTAGCTTATTCTAGGTACCATGGGACTATCTTCCCTTTAGACTAGCACTTATAAAAGTTTAACCTGTATCAAAATCACCTAGGGGGCTTATTAAAGCACAGATTTCTGGACCCACTCTCAGAGATTCTGATTCAATAAGTGCGTGTTTGGGGCCTAAGATCTTGGGCTTCTGACAAGTTCTCTGATGATGTTGGTGTTTCTGGTCATGGTCCTCAGAGAATGACTGCTCTAGAATGGTGCTTCACTTTGGTTTGAAAAGATGATCCGGATCCATTCTGCCAGGTAAAAGTGAAGTTTCAAAATTAAAAGAGGGCCCTGCCACCTTGATCCAGAGTTGCAGTTCAAACTGTGTTCAGTCTTATTCAAATCTGAAAATTGGTTATAGAGGCTATCATGCTGGCAGTGCTCTCATGAGGGACAGCAGTCATGAAGATGAAATGTTTTTGATATACTGAAGAATTTTGATTTTCTTGTAATCATCTGGGACTTTTTTCTTGGTGAGAGTTTCAAGGTGCATAAAGTGCTTTTTCAATTCAATAGAAGCTTGTAAAAAGCATATTTGAGGTTAGATATAATAGAGATTGTGACATAAACTGCTTGAAGGTCAACAATGTAATGCTTAGAGCAAGACAGAGAAGAACATTTGCTTTTTGTTGATGTACTTGTTTTGAGTGGGGAAAAAATTATAGCTTTAAATAATATATGAGACCAGAGAATATACATATATATTCACGATATTAAACCATGAGTATTTGGAAATGGTAGAATAAAAAGGAGCTCTCTCTCTCTCTTCCTCTGTCTCCTAAGAGGTTAAAAGAAGTGGGACAGTCCAGAAAATATAAATGGAATCAGGAGTTCCTATCATAGCTCAGCAGTAACAAACCCAGCTAATATCCACGAGGATGCCGATTCGATCCCCGGGCTTGCTCAGTGGGTTAAGGATCTGGCCATTGCCGTGAGCTGCAGTGTAGGTGGCAGACACAGCTTGGATCAGGCATCGCAGTGGCTGTGGTGTAGGCCAACAGCTACAGCTCCAATTCGACCCCTACCCTGGGAACTTTCATATGCTGTGGGTGCAGACCTAAAATAACCTTATATATATAATGGAATCAGACATTGCTGATATTAGGTTTAAAAAAAACTATCTGGACCATCCTTCTGTAAATTTATACCTTTCATTCCATGGAATCGACTACAAGTGCAAGAAAAGAAGATATTCTGAGACAGTAATGGAATTCTAGAATCATGGGCTAGAAGAGTGGTTCTCAAACTGCTGTGGACTAAAATACACTGGAACAGTTAGGAAAAGAAAATTTCCATGCACAGTTTGCACCTCAGATCAATCAGACCTGAAACTCCACAGATGGGTCCCAGACATGTAATTCTTTTTATTAATCTCCCCAGGTGATTCTATTTTGCAGCCAAGTTTAACAACAACTGGAGGAGAACTTTAGAACAACTCTCTAAATCTGTAAAAATTAGTCTGTGCCAAAGTGAGGGACAACACTTGTATGGTCTGTTTTTTTTTTTTTTCACAAAATTTGCTTTCAATCAGTGGGGATATTCATAATAAAATAAAGAACAAGAGGCAAAGATATTTATATAGCAACTCATTCTTAAGTAAGAAAGTAAAAGATAAATCTAAAATGATTAGTTCTGGGACTTCTACTCAAATATCACTTCCCTCACTTTTTTTTAACTACTTGTTCAAATCAGCTTTTAATTCCTCAATAAAATGGTCTAGTTCTCTTAGCCCAGACTTGGTATCTTTATTTTGGATGTAAATAACTTTTCAAATGACTGAAAGCTGAAATTAGCTAATCAGTTTCAAATATGAGGTTCCTACATAACCCTCTAAAGGCAATTTCTAGAATCATATTTTTCTACATTTTTTTGCAATGAAACATCACTGTTCAATAACTGAAAATGTGTGTAATATTTTCAGCAAATCTTATATGTATAATCAATTTTTTCAACTACGTATAAATGTTACTTTATTCTTCAGATAATGATGAGAAAGTTACAAACAAGTTGATAAATGCTTCTATAATTGAAGCTGACTCCCCCCGATTTTTTTTTTTGTTACTGCATACCAGGGAACGGGTCATTTCTTTTGTATATTATGTAATAAATATTTTATTGAATATTTATTCTGTGCAAGGCACAGTGCCAAGATTTATATAATATTAAAACATAAGCCGGACACTCTTTTTGTTCAGTTAGAGAAATGTATAGGGAAATGTTTTTTAATTGCAAAACTGTAGAACTGTAAGAAATTGTTTTCTACCTGTCTCTGAGCAGTCAGTCACAAGTGATATCACAAACTGTTTTTGCCATTCATTTGTTGTAAATGATACTGGGTTTCAGAATATACATATATAAATTTTTTAAATTATAGTTGACAATATTTGGTCAATTTCGGCTGTACAGCAACATGACCCAGTCATTCATATTATATATACATATACATATATATGTATATGCATACATATTATATGCATATATATGGATGCATATTATATATATACATATATATATACACACACATTCTTTTTATTGTCTATACAGAATGTATATTTAAAAGTAATTATAGTTTGAATATTCTCTTGTACAAAAAGATTGATATTTATCTACCTCAGACCAAATCTTCTTTAAATAACTGGTAGCATCCTCCTGGCTCAAAGATCCTGAGTAAATAATTCACTTTTATAAATCTTTATAAAAGTCACAATATAAAATGCCATTAAATATATGAACGGTAAGTTGAACAGGAATGGGGTAACAGGGAATGGTGGGGAATGTGGCAACTAAATCTACATGCTGCTATGTGAAACTAAATATCCTATGAGTCTTCTGAGTTTTATAAGCAAGTAATAATATGGACATTCCACAGGAAATTTGCTGACTTGTAAAACACTTTGCACCCTAAACAATGGTCACTAAAAGGCCACATTTAGTAAGTCCCAGTTAGCAATGTTTTTGGCAAAAATGAGAAGTCTAGCAAGTTATTATAGGCTCCTGAGATGACTTTAGTTTAATAACTAATCTGTATGCAGCTAGCATTTGCCTAGTCTTTGAAACATACTAGGCACTAGGTACTAAGTGTTCATTAAATGATTGATTGATTCACCAAATGTTTATTTTCTTCTCATGGAGGGAAATTAAACTCCACTATGTAAATGTTATGTACCAGAGTACCAGCATGCTGGCAGTTAATGACTGCTTCCCTTGAAGAAGGAGACACCAACACTGACCTTCCACTATCCTTCCATTTTGTCCTTCCTCCACTTGAGGAGGAGGGAGAGACATTTTCAAAGAAAACGCTATCAACTTCCATAGTAGCCTCAAAACCTATAATAAGCAGTGAGTCCATTGGTCCAAACTGTCAGGATTTGAGAAAATCACCATATAAACTAAGAATACAATAAAAATGGTTTGAACATAACAAAATGTTATCTTAAGTAAAGGGCCAACTTTAAACTTTATGTTAAAATGTTGGAGTCATTTCTGTAAAAATTAGAGCAACAGAAATCATGCCCACTAATCACATTTAATATTGTTCTAGAAATATTAGCCTGTCAGTAACACAATAAAAATAAATCAAAGTAATATCAGAAAAATGATACAAATTTGTAAAATGTACTTAAGATACAATTATATACCTGGAAGTCCCATGAAAATGAAATACAAAACTCTCCAAATTAATAAGATTTCATTATACCAGCAATAATTAGTTGAGACATGTAACAGAAAACTATTTCATTTATAAAATAATAAGTACCACATGATATACTTCACAGGAAATATGCAGTAACTATATGAAGAAAAATAGTAAATTTTAGTGAGAAGCCTAAGTGATCTCAAAAAAAATTGCATTCCACTTTCATGAAAGGAAAATCATAAACTCAATACTGAATCAATATCAAAAGTCACAATTCTTCTCAAATGAATTCATATACTTAATATCATCCCAGGCAAAACTGCAAGGAGTTGGGAGAGGTGCTTAATAAAACAATTCAAAAATTGGAGGGAAAATATGCAAAATACCTTATTAAATTTTGAAAGGAAGACTTGAAGAGTCTTTCCCTCTCAGACATTAACATTTGATGAGTACATTTTTATGACAAATTTGCCCCAGGCTTTGGCAGAATGAACACTATGGACACAGCCCCTAGTCCCATGGAGTTTACAATCTAAAATGACTATAAGGGGGTAGGAAAATAAAAAGTTACAATGCAGTGGATGCAGGTAATAGGACAGGCTGAATACAGTGTGGCCTGAGAGCACATAGGAAGAACTACATTAGGGAAAACAATACTGGATTTGATGCAGAAACAAACTAATGGAACAGAAAGCCCAGAATCAATAAGAATGAACAATATAACTCAAGATAAATTGGCACTTTACATTCCAGTGTAGAAAACAGTATGGAGATTCTTCAAAAAATTAAAACTAGAATTACTGTTTGAAATAACAATCCTAGTACTGGGTATGTATCAGAAGGAAATGAAGTGAGTTTCTAAGAGAAATATGTGCCCCCATGTTCATTGCAGCATTATTCACAGTAGCCAAGGTATGGAAAAAGTTAAGTATCCAAAGTATAGATGGATAAAGAATATATTATCTAATCATCTATCTATTTACCTATCTACTTATATCTTCTATCTATACCTTTAGAATTTTTTCTCAATACATCTCTAAGAAAAAAATAAATCATAAAATAGATGAGTATGCTAAATCATGAGAGCAGTATCATCGATTAAGAAGCAGGATGATTTAAGAGATGGAAATGGAAGAGTGGCACTAGCAATGCTGTTTATAACCATAAATAATATGTAATTTGTGTTTTCTAAGTGTTTGATGTTCACCTTCAAAGAACATTGGCATAGAGTTTGAATTTAATATTCAATGGGTCTCTTTTAGTAAGATTATAACCTTTCTAGCATGCCTTACCACTAATTTCAAAAGAATATTAATCAGCTAATATTTTTTGTGCCATAGAAGCCACTGAAAATTATTAACTATATAGACAATCATCTATGTAAATAAGTTGATTTTTATAAACTATTTGTTTCTATTTCTACTTATTAATATGAACTATCTTAAACAGCTCATACAATTTTGGGATCTTACACTTAGAGAAGCATTAGCTTTTGTTATTCTCTTGTATTACTCAAAATATACATAAATTGTATATTTATATTATGTAATATCTCAGATACTAACAATGCATTAAATAGTATTTATGACTTTCAGGTACAGGGGCCTGACTATATCAAATGAAGTAAGGAATATTCTTCTAGATTTTAAATTGAAGGTGTGATACATGGTTACAGAAAATAAAGAACAAGGTATCCTTTTTTTCTTTTACTTCCTAATGTATTACACAACACTACATAAACTGTATCACGTGTGTTATGTGTGTGTGTGTGTGATCGCAAATAATATTAGCAGCTTTTCCAGGAAGTAGGAAATTGTCTGGGCCTCAATTTAGGCATCCAGCTTTAAAGAATCTGTCATGTTCAGTGACTGGTCATGTGGTAAGAAAATAGGTAAAAATATTGCCAGATGTTGTTTGGGCCATCAGGTTATTTTGCTTAAATTTCTCTAGAGTTTGGATAAATTATTCCGCACATAATTTCTGAAACTATTAATCATAAACAAGAGGCCAGATTTGATATTTCCAATTTTAATCTCAACTGCAGCCTCTGCTCTTGCTAGATGATACTTTGATTATACTTACTCTAAAGCCAAGTTGGCCTGTTCTAACAAGATCATTTTGCCTGCTATACATTTTCTTTTGAGTATCTTTCAACATTTGTTTTTCAATGTAGAAATTTAGTTTTACATTTGTGGCCATGCTTTGTATGAGATATACGCAATGTTTATCTAAACTCTGAAAAAGAAAAAACACAAACACGCTTTTAAATATGGTCAGTCCTCTTTTTAAACTACTGGTTTAACAAACAACTACCTTTTAATGTATACACATTTAGAGTATAAAGTCATGTTCTGCAAACTCATGAATAAAATATCCCTTCTCTGAATTTCTTACTAGTTCTAGCATCACAATATGCATTTCTAGACATTCCTAAGTTAGTCTTTTCCATGGTTTTCTTTTTTACTTTAAATCTCAATTTATAGGCCCTGATGAGCATTACCTTTCATTTAATTTTACTTATTAAGGAATACAAAACATTTACTTATAGAGTTTCTCAAATTTTGCACTTTCTGATGATATATTCATGATGTGGCTCTGCATATTCATCCATCTCTGTATTTCCAGGGATTTAGCAACTGGATTCAGAGGCTTTTCATATTAGACTTGTATTCATTCCATTTGGCAAGACTATAAACTGTTATGTTTCCATCATTGGACACATAATTTCTGGTTTCTCCCTTTTCGTAATGTTACCAGTCTTTACTGTTCATTGTCCAGATCCCATTAATTCTCCGGGGGCTTGCAAAGTTTGATATTCTAATTCAGGTTGCATGCTAATTTCTATATAGTATAGAGGAAGTGCTTAATATAAAGGATGTACTTGATAAATTAGGGGAAGAATTTACTGAGGTTATTACAATAGGGAGGGTGTTCATGAATGAGAAACAATTTAAAGAAAAAAAAGGCGGGCGTGGAGTTCTACAGAGACAAGCAAACAAGGAAATCATTGTAGAAAGGTGTGGTAGGACTTATCTAGGAATATGCCAGAACATGATGGTGCTTTGCAAATAGACATTTCTCCAGAACGTAAAGAGTTGGGGGACTTCTCAACCATCCCTGATTTCTCTGAGTACAGAGATCACTGTCCTTAATGTAGCAATACCAATGTGGCAACTGATTAAATCCAAATTCAGGAGGTCAGGGAAAACTCTTCAGAGGACATGATATGTGAAATTTTAAGGCTTGGCAGTAACTAAGTAGATGAAGCAAATGGAGTGGGCGATTACTTTTAAGATTCTGGAGGCTAGAGATCATGGAGAGTTGGAAAAATTACAGTTTGATATAGCAAGTGGTGGAGCTCAGAAGGATGAGGTACATGATCCTGGGGAGGTAAGCAGGAATGGTAAAGTTAGGGCGGTTGGGGGCATTTAAAAGAAGATGACATTTATTTGGAAGGCGATAAGTTTCTTTTCAAAATAGAAGGAAAATTAAATGACTAGATATTTAATATTCCCAACTCCTAAGCAGAGCAGCCAAATTTTCTCTGTTCACAAGACCAGCTGAATTTTTCCAGGGAAAGTCCAATATTTAATTAGACTTTCAAACATTAGCAATTTGGATTTCATATTCTGAGTTGTCAGGTGAGATGGTTTGGTCACATATGACTGAGCTCTCCTCTTCTTATGAGATAATACTGATTAAAAATGATCCTGTGCAGCAAATGGCATTACTTTGTTCTTTTTTATGGCTAAGTAGTACTCAATTGCATATATGTTCCACATCTTAATCCACCTGTCAGTGGACACTTAGGTTGTTTTCCTTTTCTTGGCCATTGTGAACAATGCTGCAATGAACACAGGGGTTCATGTATGTTTTTGCATTGTAGCTTTGTTGGGAGTGGGACTGCTGGTTCATATGGTAGTTCTATATTTAGTTTTCTGAGGTACCTCCATACTGTTTTCCATAGTTGTACCTATTTACATTCCCACTAACAGTGTAGGAAGGTTCACTTTTCTCCAAATCTTCTCCAGCATTTGTTATTTGAATTCTTATTAATGATAGCCATTCTGACAGGTGTGAGGTAGGACCTCATTGTAGATTTGATTTGCATTTCTCTAATAATTAGTGATTTGAGCATTTTCTCATATACCCATTGATCACCCATATGTATTCTTTGGAGAAATGTCTATTTTGGGTATTCTGCCCATTTTTTATTTAGGTTGTTTGTTTTGCTTTTTTCTGCTAAGTTGTATACGTTGTTTGTATATTTTGGAGATTAAGCCTTTGTGGGTTATATCATTTGCAACTATTTTCTCCCATTCTATAGGTTGTCTTTTTGGTTTTTTTTTATGGTTTCCTTTGCTGTACAAAAGCATGTATGTTTGACTAGGTCCCACTGGGTTGATTTTTGTTTTTATTTCTGTTGCCTTCAGACACTGACCTAAGAAAGCATTTGTAGAGTTCCTGTCATGACTCAGCAGAAACAAGTCCAACTAGTATCCATGGGGTCGTGGGTTCAATCACTGGACTGGATCAGTGGGTTAAGGATCCAGTGTTGCCATAAGCTGAAGCGTAGGCCACAGACAGCTCAGATCCCGCATTGCTATGGCTGTGGCGTAGACCAGAGGCTTTAGCTCTGATTTGACCCCTAGCCTGGGAACTTCCATATGCCATGGGTGCAGCCCTAAGAAGACAATTAAATAAATAAGTAAATAAATAAATAAATAAAATAAAGCATTTGTATGGTTGATGTCAGAGAATGTTTTTCTTATGTTCTCATCTAGGAGTTTTATGGTGTCTTATGTTTAAGTCTTGAAGCCATTTAGAGTTTATTTTTGAGCATGGTGTGAGGGCGTGTTCTAGTTTCATTGACTTACATGCAGCTCTCCAGTTTTCCCGGCATAACTTGCTGAAGAGATTATTTTTTTTTCACTTTATATTCTTGCCCCTTTGTTGAAGATTAATTGACCGTAAGTGTCTGTGTTTATTTCTGGGCTATTCTGTTCTATTGGTCCATACGTCTGTTTTTGTGCCTTTACTGCACTGTCTTGATTACTGTAGTTTTGTAATATTGCCTGAAGTCTGGGAGAGTTAGGCATCCTGCATTTTTTTTTTCCCCTTAGGATTGCTTTGCCAATTCTGGGTCATTTATGGTTCCATATAAATTTTTGGATTGTTCTAGTTCTGTGATAAATGTCATAGGTAAATTCAATATGGTTTGCATTGAGTCTGTAGATTGCTTTGTGTAGTACGGCCATTTTAACAATATTTATTCTTCCAATCCAGAATCACAGGATATCTTTCCATTTCTTTGAATCCTCTTTAATTTCCTTGATTAATGTTTTATAGTTTTCAGTATATAAGTATTTCACATCCTTGGTCAGCTTTATTCCTAGGTATTTAATTTTTGGGGGTGCAATTTTAAAAGGTATTTTTTTCCTTTTCTAATATTTCATTGTTAGTATACAGAAATGCAACTGTTATTTTGTATCCTGTTATTTTGATGAATTCTATCATATGATATCACTTATATGTGAAATCTAAAATATGGCAGAGATGAACCTACCTATAGAACAGAAACAGTCTCACAGACATGGAGGGCAGACTTGTGCTTGACAAGTGGGAGAGGGAGGTAGTGAGATGGACTGGGAGTTTAGATGAATAGACATAAACTATTACATTTAGAATGGATAAGCAATGAGGTCCCACTGTATAGCACAGGGAACTATATCCAATCACTTATTATAGAACGTGATGGAAGATAATGTGAAGAGTGTGTATATGTGTGACTGAGTCACTTTGCAGTATAGCAGAAATTGACAGAGAATTATAAATATACTATAAAATTTTTTTTAAATTAAAAAAATGATCCTATGCACATTTCAGTTATGCATCTTCCTAAGTTTTTACAGAACTATGCTATGACATATTCAGGTACCTCGATGTCAGCAAATTCACTATGACTGAGGATATAAAGTCCTGCTACAGGCAGGTGAGGACATTCTCCTGGTCCACCCAGGCTGGAGATTAGATTTTCCCACTTTCATTAGGGTCTGGGGTAAAAATTGGAGTGAACACTGATGCAACCATTTGGGTGGTATATGATAGTGTGATGGTGGAGATTTCTTAAACCCATATTTGGAGGCATGTTGGTTACTGCCAACCAGCACACTCAGATGGTTGTGGCAATGAATGACATACCAGCAATGCTCAGGCTCTTGTTCTTTTCAGGACCTCAAAGGGTCAGCTCCCCACATCTATTCTATATGGTATTCCCTTGATGGTGACATTGACCTACTGGTCTATATTTCTGGAACTAGTTGTCTGGTGACTCTTAAGTCTTGCAGGTTACAATTAACAAAGTGAGCTGAAAACTTACTTTCTAAAAACAAACAAATGTGGTCTGTCAGACTTGTGATTGGCTGAAATGCACTGGACCTTGATGGTGGTGAGACCATCTGGTGTTGCGATCAGTGATAGTGGATCAATCTGGGTTGTCCCAAATATGAAACTCAGATTAGATGCTGTGGAGCTTCTCGAAGCTGCATAAACTGGTAATCTGGGGAGGATCCCACATTGCCTTTCACCTTCTAAAGCTAGGGTTCTTGATGTGCAGGAATCTAGTCCTGCTGTATAATACATTCCATATTCACCATGGAGGAAGGAAAAAAAGGAAGGAAGGAAAGAAGGAAGGGGGAAAGGAAGGAAGGAAGGATCAGTCATTCAGGTGGCAAGATGAGGAATGAATTAAATGCCTAAAATTAGAGACTTAGACCAGAGAGAAGATTCTTGTACATTCATATGAGGGATAATGATGGGGAACATAAAAGATACATACGTTTCATGACTGATTTAAATTTAATTTTGAATTTTTTGAATTTGAATGTCTTAGCTATTCACATGAGGAAATTCACTAAGTAATTGAGCATATAGATTTGAACCTAAGAAGAGAAATCTAGACTGGATATACAGATTTGGTTATCATCAGCATATGGAAGGCTCTGTCTTCCCTCATTTTATTTCTCTCTCTTACACACACACTCACACTCACATCCCCAACCTTCTCTAGCACTTCTCTCCTACTCACCTAATCAAGACTCATTGGGGAATTCCCCCTGTGGTACAGCAGGTTAAGGGTCCAGCATTGCTGAAACTGTGGCACAGGGTTCGATCCCTGGCCTGGGGATTCCATGTGCTACAAGCATAGCAAAAAAAAAAAAAAAAAAAAAACCTCCTACAGTTTATTTCTCACTTGGAGTCTACATCCAAAAGATGTCATAAAAACCAGTATAACTTGTCTGTTTGTCATAAGTACTTATTTAATACATTGATGATAATACAAAATAGTATAACCAGATACTATGTCATGTTAACATGCTCTTAAAACAATGAAAAAAAAATCTGTATGATTTTATCTTTATTTTTGCTTTTCCTAGATATCTTCTAGGTACTGAGATTTTTGGTATGTTTACTTATGGGACAGAGAATTTGATTTTAGTCTTATGTGCTTATAAATTCATTTTATCTCTTTCTCATAGTTAAACTGCATAAACCCTAAAATAAGTATTCCAATTATTAAAGCATATATAGATTCAGTTTTAAATGGTACTCTAGGACACTCAAAGGAAATTCCTAGATTAAATAAACCAGACTTTTTTTTTAGAGGCACACTGGAAGATAGTAACAAAAGGATGGAAAACGGTGGGAAAAGGCAAAGGAAAAAATAAAACTAAAAGCACTAAGACATTTTTGTTCCTGCTTATCAATACAACAGCTAGTATCACTAAGGAAGACATGGGTTTGTTGGCAAAAAGAGAAGAGGCTGTGGATATGAACTTCCTCAAAGAAAGAAGAGATGAGTTCCCACTGTGGCACAGTGGGGTTAAGGGTCCAGCAGTGTCATTGCTACATGCGGGTCGCTGCTGAAGGGCAGGTTTTATCCCTGGCCCAGGAACGTCTGCGTATTCTGGTCATAGCCAAAAAAAAAAAAAAAAAAAAAAAAAAAAAAGAAAATTATAAGTTCCAATAGATGTATAGCTGAAGAGTAGGTTAGTGGAATTTAAGGAGGATAAAAGTTAAATGAAGGAGAGAATTAGAATATAGGGTCTTACATATTGAGGAGAGAACATCAAAAGAAAACATACCTTCATGAAACTACCACTGGGCTCAAGAAATAGAACCTACCAGAGCCCTAGAGTCCCCCAAGTTCCTCTCCTCAGTTGCAATGTCCTCATTTGCCCCTAGAATTGTTATTCTGAATGTTATAATTTCCTTGCTTTTCTTTGTAGTTTTAATGTCATTGTATACATCCTAGAAAATATGGTTTAGTTTTATCTTTTTTTAATCAATATTTTTTATACATTGAACGTAGCATGTTTATTTTTACTGTCTTGCTTCCTTAACATTACATTTTTGAGATTCATCCAGGTTATTTGAATATAACTATGGTTTGTTCCTTTCCACTGCTACTGATCTGCAGTTGAAGACATTGGGTTGTTTGTTGGATTGACTTTTGATAAAATGTTCTGTATGTTTCTTTATGTGTAGGCTTAAAAATACTTAAAAATTGCAGTAATTCCAAAACATCAAGGGAGGCAGAAAGTACTGTATCCTTTTGATTCAGATGAGAACTAAATGACAGATAATCTAAGCGATGTTATTAACACCTTCCAAGTTACCCAAAGCATTAAATTTAACAGTTCCAAATCAATATTTCTCTAATCTCATCACTACTGGGGTTTGAAGGAGCATAATAACTAGCTCTTCTTCCTTGTTCTTAAATGCTGAAGCAAGTGAGAAGCAGAATGGGAGCTCTAAATTTATTTTTATTACTGATAAAGCTGATATGGAATACTTGGCTTTTAGATATATGGAAACAAGAAGCTTTTTAATATTGAATCTGAGAATCAGGAAGAACTACTCAGCCTGACAACAGCAGTGTCAGTAGACCACAGGCCCCCTCATGGGTGGACTAGTCCTTGAAAACATGTGGTGTGGGGAACAGAACTGAAGGTCTGACTTTTGAGAAAGACAGATTGCAAAGGAAGGGGAAAAATGGACAGAGCTAGGCTTCCTTTCTTTGTTGAATTCTTCGGCCACCTCAGCAACAGAATCCATTCTCCTCACCTCCCCTACCCAACCCCACTCCCACACCTATCTCCTATGAACCCCTAGGCAGGGTGAGGAGAAAAGTTCAGAAAGCCTAGAAATGTTCCATCAATTGAAGTCCCTCACACAGAAATATAGAACAAGGGGAAAGGAAACGTCTCCTCAAACCTCTCTTGGAATAGTAGAGCCCCTTTAAAGACTGGGAAACAAATCTAAGGAGTAGATAATGAGATAATTCATATTTGCTTTTTTTCTAGTTGTCTTTGTTACCTCAGAGGATCCATATTTTTATTCCCTCTACAAGAGATTTCTTGGTCTCTCTCAGGTGAATAAACAACAGACACTTAGCCGACTTAGCCCAGTAACTCTTCAGACATCCTTGGACAAGCCTCAACACTACAGTGCACACACCTTCACCTTGAGCTCAGTGCTCTGACAGCAGAATTTATGGAGCAAACTCACCCTCCCGGCTCTGTTTTGGCTCATGCTTTTCATTCAATGTGACATGTCCTCTCTGAAGTTAAAGCTTTCTAAATCCTACTTGTCCACTCCTATGAATCATAAGTACAGCTTCCTCTAAGATTTCTTTTAATCACACAACTGAAGTTCTTAGGGAAAAAAAAAAAAAAAAAAACTCAGGGTCTACTTCAAACGTGTTTCTGACATTTAACCCTTCCCTCTGATAATATGACCAAAAGCTATTCTGTTTCATTTGAAAATAATTTCCTTCTTTCTGAAGAAATCCATTTGCTTTTTGGGTAGTTTTAGAAAGTATGCTTCTTATTTTGAATTAAAGTACATGCTGTGATGCTGTGATCTGAACTTTTGTGTCACCTCAGAAGTTTTTTTTTAATATTTTTTAAAAATTAAAGAATAGCTGATCTACAAGTCTATGCCCATTTCTGCTATACAGCGAAGTGTACCAGTTATACATATATACACACTCTTCTCACATTTTCTTCCATCATGTTCAAGTGATTGGATATAGTTCCCTGTGCTATGCTGTACAGCAGGACCTCATTGCTTATCCATTTTAAATGTAATAGCTTGCATCTGCTAACCCCAAACTCCCAATCCATTCCACTCCCGCCCCCCGGCAACCACAAATCTGTTCTCTTTGTCTGTGAGACTGCTTCTGTTTCTATATAGGTTCATTTGTGCCATATTACAGATTTCACATATAAATGATATCATATGGCATTTGTCTTTCTTTTTCTGAAAAGTCATGTTGAAAACCTAGTTGGTGACGTGATGGTATTAGGAGGTGAGGCCTTTGGGAGCTGGGTAGGTCGTGAAGATGGAGCCTTTATAAATAAGACTGATGTTCTTATTTAAAAAACCCATAGAGCTCCCTTCCATCATGAGAGAATATTATGAGAAGTCTGTGACCTAGAAGAGGGTCCTTAGTTAATCATTCTGGTCCGCTGATCCTCCAGAACTGTGAGGAATAAATTTCTGTTGTTTATAAACTACATAGCCTGTTCTATTTTGTTATAGCAGCCCAGATGGACTAAGGCAGTATAACTTCCTTTAATTTACATGTATTGGTTCTAATTGTCTTTATAGTTAAAGAGAACAACTTTATTGCAGCTTCCAAATGAACTTTCCTCAGATGTTTAAACATAGTTACCATGGCTCCTTTTATGAATTACATATTCTCAATTATTTTCATTTTGCCTAATTTAGTTTTTTTTTAGTAATGTTATTGGGGGTTTTACTTTGTTGTTTTTTTTTAATTTCTATAATAATTACAATTTCTTTTATCCAAATATCTTACTCTTTATAACTTTTATTTTATTTTTTTTGCCTTTTTTGTCATTTTAGGGCTGCACCCATGGCATGTGGAGGTTTCCAGGCTAGGGGTCCAATCAGAGCTACAGCCACTGGCCTACACCACGGCCACAGCAACACGGGATCTGAGACACGTCTGCAACCTACATCACAGCTCACGGCAATGCCAGATCCTTAACCCACTGAGTGAGGCCAGGGATCGAACCTGCAACCTCACGGTTCCTAGTCAGATTCATTTCTACTGAGCCATGACAGGAATTCCTTACTCTTTATAACTGAATGTGATTCCTAGGACTAAGTTGTAAGCACTGGTTGTGAGTTGACAAGTGCAAGGTAATTCTCTAAACTCCTATTACATTTCTCCTGTAACTGTAGTATTGCTAAGTAAGGTCTGAATTATCTCTCCTTTCTATTACATAAACTTATTATAAAATCCATGTCCTTTTAACTTTATATCACCGAAAACATCAGGATATTTACTAAAAATTGGTGCTCAATAAATATCAGAAAACAAAATGTGGTAGATTGTGTAACTTCCCCCAAAGATGCCCACAGACTGATCCTCTTGGAACCTATAACATGTTACCTTAATTGCAAAAGGGACTTTTTAGATGTGATTAAATTAAACATCTTGAAATGAGATTATTCTGGATTATCTGGGTAGGCTCAAAGTAATGACAAAAGAGAGAAGGCAGTATGAAAATGGATGCACAGGTGAGAGTTCCTCAGGGCCACGAGCCAAAAAACACAGGCTGGCTCTAGAAACTAGAAAAACCAATGAAATTGTTTCTCCCCTGAGGAAACAGTCTTGGACCCATTTTGGACTTCTGATCTCCAGAACTATAAATTGAATAAATCTGTATTGTTTTAAGCCCTTAAATTTGTAGTAATTTGTTACAATAACAAGAGGAATATAATACAGAATGGAATGATAAATAATTGACTTAAATTTACTAAGCTGAATATTTTTCCAAAGTAATTTGCTTTGGCCACACCCACGGCATATAGAATTTCGCAGGCCAGGGATAGAATCCAAGCTGCACCTGCAAACTCTGTCACAGCTGTGGCAATGCCGGATTCTTTATCATACTGCACCAGGGATCAAACCTGCACCTCAGTAGTGACCTGAGCTATTGTAGAGACAATGCCAGATGCTTGCACCACAGCGGGAACTCCCAAAATAATATTTTTAGGAAGCAAATATTCCTTCTGTGGATCAATAAAATACACATTAAGATGACTTCTAGAATACACTCATGTTATTTGTGTATGTAATTTTGTTTATGTAACATTTAACTTAAAACCAAGTTTGCCTTTTTTTTTTTTTTTTTGGCTTTTTAGGGTCATACCCACAGCATATGGAAGCTCCCAGGATAAGGATCAAATCAGAGCTGCAGCTCTGGGCTATACCACAGCCTCAGCAACATTGAATCCAAGCCGCATCTTTGACCTACACCATAGCTCAAAGCAACACCAGATCCTTAACCCACTGAGCAAGGCCAGGGATCCAACCCGCAACCTCATGGATACTAGTCAGATTCGTTTCCTCTGTGCCACAAAGGGAACTCCCCAAAACAAGATTTTAAAATAGCAAAGATTAAATGTCCCCTTAGGTGACATTTTGCTTTTCTTTTTTGAGAAGACCATTTTACTGCAAATGTTTTTTGCAGTAAGAAACATAATGGATATTGCTGAAACTCTAGGGTTCATCATTCCAATCTGCTAATTAAAAAATAACAGCAACCAAACTGAAACTAAAGTCAGTAAAGTTTTTTCTTTAAAATGACAACAATAACAGATTATTGTAATTCCAGCAAACTTTTCACTACTTATTTTCTCTGAAGAGACAGAGTGGTGTGCAATATTCTCAAAACTTACCAAGTTGCTCCCAGTGTAATTATTTCTCATTTGTAGTCTGAGTGCTTCATTCAGGGAACCATTTGTCAAATCTGACAAAAGGGTATGACATCTAACAGCTTTCCACAAGGAGCTGAAAGGAAGGGGGAAACTTCATTCACCAACAGTATTTAATGGAGCCAAAGTCTATAAAATGCCTTTAATTTGCTCATATCATACTTGAATTACAATGGAAAATTAAGATTTTATTTTATAATTTATAGTTTGCTTTTTTGCCATATGTTATTCACCTAGTTACTTACTCTATGAAAGAACAGTCACAAAAGATTTTTAGAGTAATATAGGAATCAATTTCAAAGTACGTAATATGTAAACAGTGAAAGGAAAGAATTTACCAATGATTGCTAATGCATAATGGTTATGCTTTAACTTAGCAACCAGTTCTAGACTTTCATAGCGTATTAAGCAGAAAGAGAAAACAGAAGAAATTATCTGAATAATCCACAATTTGTCAAAGTTTCAACAGCCTAAATATAATATACAAAATTGTATTGGCGATTCATATGTCAAAACATATTCTCAAATTCTTAAAAAATCTCTGGGGCCTGAATTATACTTTGTGACTTAAAGGATCAAGTTTACATGAGAAACATCTGCACCAAATTTTACAGTGGAGTCATTTTAAAGGTTGGACATATACAATGGACCAACTATGTGATCACATCCAAGTAATAAGTGAGGCAAATTTTAGACAAGTAAAAAGCACTGTTTAATTTAATTTGATATGTTCAGATACCTAAAATTACTGAAAGTTTCAGAGTCAAAGAGATGTGGGCTTAACCGTTTTCTAACTGTGTGAGTTTGAATAAATTATAGCCTTACAGCTATCATTTAATCATTTATAATGCACAGAGTAACAACAACGATTTCATGTTTTACGATGTCTATATAAAACAGAGATCATAAGAACAGGCCTTTTGTCTGTGTTGCTCATCTTTCCACCTGCAGTGCCTAGCACAGTATGAATATTAATCCTCATTTTAATATTATTGAATAAATGACTAGCATATAGATCACTCAATAAATGTAGATATTAATATTCATATATAAATTCACTTCTATACCTCATTAAGTTTTGGTCTGCATTCAGAAATACCAGATGTCAGGGAAAGGCACTTAAATTACTATGATATTTGCTCCTATTTTCTATATTGCTTCACATGTTATTATAAGAATGTGTATGGGAGTCCCCGTCGTGGCTCAGTGGTTGACAAATCCGACTAGGAACCATGAGGTTGCGGGTTCGATCCCTGGCCTCGCACAGTGGGTTAAGGATCTGGCGTTGCCGTGAGCTGTGGTGTAGGCTGCAGACGCAGCTCGGATCCTGCGTTGCTGTGGCTGTGGTGTAGGCTGGCGGCTATAGCTCCGATTAGACCCCTAGCCTGGGAACCTCCATGTGCTGCGGGTGAGGCCCTAGAAAAGGCAAAAAAAGACAAAAAGAAAGAATATGTATGGCTAGTATGCATTAAAATAACACTAGGTGCTGCAATCTGTTAGCCCTGAAATTTCAGAGGTTTAACATAGTGAAAATTTAATTTGTTCTCTTGTAAAGTCTAATCAGAGTATGTGTTCATGGGTAGTGGGAGGGAGCTTGGGGGGATTCTGTGGGGAATCTGGGTGGTGGTAGAAAGAAGAAAGTTGCCCTTCATAGTCATCAAGGACCCAGGTTCCACCCCCCCTCATTAGTCAGCCCTTTCATACATCTCACAGTCTTCTCTCCATTTGCCTAGTTACTGAAGAAGTGATATTTACAAATTCCATCATTTTCCATGTTCATACATTAGTTTATAGTGACACCAAACTCCAAGAGAAGATAGGAAAAACAAAATCCCACTGTGCCAAAAGGAAGAGGAGCCAGGTTTGGTGAACAACTAACAATTCTCTATCGCAGTCTGCCCTTGGGGTCAGCAATTATCTATTCATCTCTCTTCCCACACATACTAACACAAAACTCACTTTTTCCCAAAATAAAACAACCCCAAACCCTATCCAACCACTGTAGCAAGCAAAAGTCCTGAATCTCTGGAAGACATCCCCCTCTTGCTACCAGGCTATGGGATTTGGATATACTTAAGGTTTAATGAATTATTAACTGAAAGATACATTGTCTTTCTCCTAACACTTGATATGGAATGGGGGAAGAGGAATATGAAAATTGCAATGAAAATCTGCTCTTGGTAAGGAGATGAAGCGGAAAACCAGAACAGTCACTGGTCCCTATCAATTCCGATATTTTGCTGGGCAGGCATTTGGTGGAGCCCCTTTGCTGGACTAACACATGTTCCTTGACTGTAGTCCAAGTGCATCTCCAAGAGGATCTTTTTAGCCCATTTTCTTCCATGGACATATCAGAAGTCACTACTGGGGAATGTGCCTTCCTGAGAGTAACCCAGGTTTCCCATTTAGACAATTTTGAATAGTTGAGGTTTAGATTGAATTCCAAACATTCCAAGATGTTTTATCTGGTCTGAATGTTTGTGTTACCTGAAATTCATATGTTGAAGTCTTAATGCCCAATGTGAGGGTATGAGGAGGTAGAGCCTTTGGAAAATGCTTGAGTAAATGAGGGTGAATCCCTAATGATGAGATCAGTGCTCTTGCAAAAGGGATCCCAAAGAACTCCCTAGCATCCCCTGCCATTTGGGGATACAATAAAAAGTCTGCAACCTGGAAGGTGACCTCAACCTGATCTCAGACTCTCAGCCTCCAGAGTTGTGAGAAATACATTTGTGGTGTTTATAAACTACCTAGTCTCCAGTGTTTTGTTGGAGTAGTCCAAATGGATTAAGACAGAAAACTGGTACTGAGAAGTGGGAGTGCCGCTGTAACAAATACCTGCCCCAATGTGTCTGGAAAGTGAGATCCTCCACCCATGTGGGTCTTAATGGTTTTGAACATACTTGGGATTTGTTTCCTTCTTTCCTGTTTTTCCTCGTTGGAATGGCACTGTATTTTTTTTTTTTGCCTTTTTGCCTTTTATCTAGAACCGCACCCGCGGCATATGGAGGTTCCCAGGCTAGGGGTCTAACAGGAGCTGTAGCCGCCGGCCTTCGCCACAGCCACAGCAACGCGGGATCCGAGCCGCGTCTGCGACCTACACCATAGCTCACGGCAATGCCAGATCCTTAACCCACTGAGCAAGGCCAGGGATCGAACCCGCAACCTCATGGTTCTTAGTCGGATTCGTTAACCACTGAGCCACGAAGGGAACTCCGGCACTGTATTTTGGAAGCACATAATATGTTGGATTTTACAGATTTACGGTTGGAGAGAAATTTGCTTCAGGATGAGTCATCTACCCATGTGTGATTTAGATGATATTCAGATGAAACTTTGGATTAAGACCTTCAGGTTGGTCATGGAAAGAGTTAAGACTCTAGAGATTGTTGAGATGGAATGAATGTATTCTGCATGTGAAAGGACATAAATTTGGGAGGCCAGGGGCAGAATGCTATGGTCTGTTTAAGTCTCCCTTAACTTCCTATGTTGAAATCCAAATGCCCAATATGATGATACTAGGAGGTAGCGCCTTTGGGAAATGCTTACTTGATAAGCACAGAGTCCTCATGAATGAGATTAGTTCTCTTTTAAAAAAGATAACATATATCTCCCTAGTCTTTTGCATCATGTTATAATACAGAGAATTCTGTGACTCAGAAGAGGGCCCCTCACCCAGACAAATGCTTGCACCCTGATCTTGGATTGCCAGCCTCTAGAACTGTGAGAAATAACTACAAAATTTATAAGCTACCCTGTCTGTGGTATTTGTTACAACAGCCTGAATGGGCTAAAACAGTGTGTGTGTGTGTTTGTGTTTGTGTATGCACTTGTGCAAATACTGCAATTCTCTCAACAATTTAGTTTAGCTTGTGTTCTGTTGCATTTCCATGTGCCAATAACCACATCCACTTTTTCCTTGGCATAGTTGTTTTTGCTTTATTTCTCTAATTCCTTACTTGGACATCTCTCTCAACTTAATGGGTGAATTTGAGGTCATCTGAAACAGTACTTGAGGGGAATATAATATCTCTAAGCTGATCTTTGATTTATTGCAGAATGTCTTTGTTCGGTTGAAAAGTCTTACTGTGACTTTTGGCACAAACTCTTTCTTACATTTTTTATATTTCTTACATTCTTACTACTTAGGTTCCCTATGACAGTTGGCTTTTCCAAGCCTCTAAGACTCATGTCCTCTCAACTCTTATTAATATCTTTGTTCTCTGAAAACCAGGCAATTTTTACCTAAACTTATCCCTTTCATAAATTATATTGCTAAAAGTAGAAACCAAAGTCACACATAACACTCCTTAACGATCTCCAACTATTCTCCCTAGAGGTACTGGTTCAATATGCTAGGTTCAGCTAACTAAATATTTGGCACTGCCTAATATAGGTCTACCACTTTATACTGCACAGCAGTTTCTCTATGGTTTGAATTTTTAAAATTCTATTTGTCAAAATAATACAAAACAACCCCAAAATCAGAGTGACTTAACACACCAGAAGTTTACTTCTTGATCAGTAAGTCTAATCAGTGGGAAAGGGTGTGATCAGTTCTGCACTCGGGAACTTTGATTCCTTTTCTCCATGAGGATGCCCTCCTCTGTATGTTTGGAGTTTGCTGTAGCCAGCAAAACAGGCATGAGAAGAGAGAGCAAGGAGGATCCTGAAGGAGGTAATTGTGAGTCAACCTGGAAATGCACTACTTGCCCCCACATCCCAATGCTGAAACAACACCTAGATCCATTGAACTGCAAAGTAAGCTGTGGAATTTGTCTAGATGTGCGTGCAAAAGAAAATAAAAACTGGAGTGGTGGACAATTAGCAATTCTTCACCTCCACAGTATGTATGTAACATCCATTTCTTTTATTACTTTAGCTATCTTAAGCCTGACAAGTTGGGATGCTGTGATCAGTTGTAACCATAGGGCTCTCAGTTTAATCAATTTTTTTCTGAATCTGCAGAATGAAAATACAATCATTATCTGAGTAAAGAAAAACAGTTAAGTGATAAAATTTCAATTCTAAATCTCAATCAGCAAATAGTATAGATAAAAGTTATAATATTCTTACATTGCTTTAAAATTCACTCAAATAATTTGTTACTGTTATTCCAGTAATTGAATGCATACCTGTCGGGAGCCATGCAGGATGAGCCCCACTTCCCTGCTGAGGCTGGACCTCGGCACATACCAATCTATAAAAGTAAAGGAAAAGAAAAATATCCACTTCTGTACCATCGGCATGATCTGTTTCAAATTGATATAGGCACTTGTATAAGAAACACTGAGTACTGCTGGTTAATTTTGACAAGGAATAACACCTTGGCATCAGTGGCACTAACATTTCCCAGTGTAAAGTAGAAAGTATTCCACGCAAAATAATTTATTCTGCAATGTCACAATGTGGTTATCTAGTTCCAATTCATGCTGAAACCTTTTTTAATATCATTTCTACTAAAATACAATCTACAGAGTCTTAGATATTTTC
This sequence comes from Catagonus wagneri, assembly GCA_004024745.2. Taxonomy (NCBI): domain Eukaryota; kingdom Metazoa; phylum Chordata; class Mammalia; order Artiodactyla; family Tayassuidae; genus Catagonus; species Catagonus wagneri. The sequence continues at coordinate 2,807,791 of PVHT021183528.1, forward strand.
TTCTATGAATGACAAGTACTCTGGTAAAATCAAATCTTAAAATGTCTTAAGCCCCAATGCGTATGTTCCACAACGTGGGGTTCAAACCACTGATTTCATATACTAGTTCATGTATCTGAAAGGATAAGCCTATTCTTGAAAGAAAGATTTAGGACATCTTTGCTGATACTGATGACCACTTTTGGACACAGTTCAGGCAGTGTTTGAAATGAAGGAAAAAGAAACAAGATTTCATGTTTTCACAACAAAATGTCAAATCTCCAGTAACTCTGACAAAAATTTGGATTTCTTATATTCAATGACAAAAATCGTTTCTGGCTATTACTTATTAAGGAGAAGGGGTACTAAACTTTTTCTCCTACAGCAAACCACTATAAAAGTTAAAAAAAAAAAGTAAAAAAAAAACAGTTTTCATATACTGGACAAAAGTCAATGCACAGCTATGATCCATGAAGAAAGGAAAACACGTAAGAGAAACACTATAAATACCAACTTTCTACTGAGATGAAATATCTTATTCTGATAGGGAGAGAGAATCTAAAGAGCCTGAAGTTTTGATGAGGGAAGAGACAGATCAGAGTTTAGGGAGGCCAAGGAAGCTGAAATTTTCAGGGCTAAGTATCAGGGATAGGGGAATTATATTGATAAAAAGCTTCAGAAATCCATAAGATATATCTTTTGAGTCTTCCATTAAATACAAATCTGCACAAAAATGGCATAAAACTCCACAAGGCCAAGAAAATAACAATTATCAGGGAGCTGTAAATGAAATAACTGTCTCAGCTTACAGCCTAGGAGCTATTCAGATTTTCATCTGTCAAAAGAGAGATACGCTGAATACTTGGGGCAATCAGCAAAATGCCAAGAATATCATGCTTTAGGAGAAGCCATGAATTAGCCCTAAAGGCTATTTTGACACATCTAAACAAGCTAATCTATCAGTAACGACCTGCAAAACAAAGTTCAACACTCTTTTTGTTGTGACCCAGAGTCAGCCAATAAAAATATAAATAGACATGATATAGTTTATAGCCAGGAAACTTTGTTAAAATTTAGGGATTATTCATGTTACTTCATTTGCTAGAAGTGTTTCTTATGATAATTCTCATTTCATTTTTTATTGATAATTCGCTCTTATAAAATTTAGTATTTTGGAGTTCCCATTGTGGTTCAGTGGTTAACAAACCCAACTAGTATCCATGAGGAAAGGGGTTTGATCCCTGGCCTTATTCAGTGGGTTAAGAATCTGGCATTGCTGTGAGCTGTGGTGGAGGTTACAGCCACGGATTGGATCTCGTGTTGCTATGGCATAGGCCAGCAGCTACAGCTCAGATTGGACCCCTAGCCTGGGAATCTCCATATGCTGTGTGCGCAAATGGAGATAAAAAAAATTATTTTATTATGTTCTAATAAATCAAATTAAATCAGTTTTAATATTTAGGTATATGCCACAAGAAAATATAAAATAAAATAAGTTTTTATCTGGATACACTTCTCAGAAAAGAATTGTGTGAATATACGTTTTTACAAGATCTTTTTTTCTTATTGATAGGGTGACATAAGGCTCTGGGGTAGGAATGAGTTTCATATTTCATAATCACAAATTTAAGTATGCTTAGAAAATACATATTAACTTCCTCTGAGAAAAAGACTACATTTTTTAAGTCACGTAAAAATAATTCTAACAAGACAATGTAAAATTCTCCCCACTATTAATTCTTAAAAATATTGACTTCTAAATTCTGAATGTTTTGAAACTAATTTCACTTGGTTAATAAGAATAAGTTTTAATGAAGATGATTTTCCACTACTGAAAATGACTACCGTAGGTAGAAGAACATATTTAATTAAGGTATCTATAGAGTCTTGCCACTACTTTATCATCTGAGGAAATGGACATAACTTAGCTAATAATCAAACCAGTCCTGCTATTTATAATAATGTACTAGATATCAGCGGACTTATCTGAGAGATTAGTTTCTTAGTATTAGCAATTTCTAGCACTGTTAAGAAGGGTTGTTTAGAAAGTAAGCTATAATTCCCATATGTAGTCTTCTATCAGTGTAATTATTCATAAATGCCATTCGGGCAGTTGGCTTATGTCCAAGCATTAACGTTATGAAGTTACCTTTTGTTTATAAGTAGAAATTTAAGAATAATTGCTCCCAAATAATTATTGCTCCTGATAAATGCATAAAAAACTCACTGATGTATTTGCAAAGATTAATGATTAAATTCAGGTTTACTTCTCAACTCATGATTTTTTAAAATATGCTACAGAAAAGGAAAAGGATCATTTGAAAAATTATTACTAGAATTCCATGTAAAGTTTTCACTTATCAGAAGAGCACAGAGTAGTGGAACACTGATGTAATTTGCACAGAGCAGCTGCAATTCGTAGACACATACCCTTTCCTAGATACCAGGAGAGATGCAAGAATCAACTCTTGCTCTACAGTTGGATTTCATATTAATTCAAGTATCACTTATCACTTTCCAGATGAAATCAGGTGATTTTATGCAGTGTGCAATAGTAAAGGAATTGGTATATAATTTTCTTGAATGGACTATTTTCAAAAGCTTTATTAACACATTTTTTCTTTAAAACATTTTAAAGTATTATAGGTCAAAATCTATTTCAAAAAGTAACCACCAAAAATTTCTAGATGAAAAGGTTTTTAAGCCTTAGTAATGGTCTGCTTTCCAAGAAACAAGACAGCAAGCAGGAGGAGAAAAACTTTAAAACCTTAAATTTTGTTGCACTAGGATTTAATTTTCACTATTTGTTACTGATAATAAAACAACATTTTCAGCTGTCCAGGTCTTTATAGGCCTTTCCACTTCTAGAGGAATGTTAAAAAAAAAAATCACCAAAAATAGTCTTGGGAAAGGCTAAACTTTTTTATTTTATGAGTTGTTTCCTCCTTTTTGTTTTGTACTCATTATTTATTGACAAGACCACGATAATGAGAGTGATTTTTAATGACCTTATTTAGAAAACTTTAGGATTATAAATTTTAATCCTATAAAAATTCTCTCAACCCTTCTAAAATACCTTAAGATTCATAATATCATAGAGACCTGGTATGCAATAAAGACAGACTATATGAACTAAAATAAAGTCAGGAAGATAACAAAAAATTAAAAAGCCAAGTCTATGGTAGCAATGGTAAAATTGTAGAGGAAGAGATATGTGAGGCATATAAACTTTAAATTAATGGATAATCCAAATTATGAAGATGGCACCATGGAGTTCACTTCATCCAACCTCTTACATAGTCACAGATTAGGAAAACGAGGACCAATTTAGATAGAGAAACATGCACAAAATGATTTAGCTACTTGAATGAGAAATAAAATAACAAAGTCAGAACAGGTGAGAGTTCTAGATCTGGCCTCCTTAGTAATCTCAACATCAAATTCAGTTTTATATTTACTTCAAAGTTTACTCACTTTAAAATATATTTTTTAGTTTAATCCATGGCTTTTAGATAGCACGGAGCATTATAGGGAAAAAAAAATGCAAGATTGATAAGGATCTTTGTTTTCCACTCAGCTATTAGCCAATTGAATGACTCTGACTTTAACACAACCTAGTAAGAGTCCATCCTTTCTCATAAATAAAGCTGATGGATTTAAAAGTCCATAAATTACATGAAAGTCTAAAGTTCAGTGCACATATTTAATAAAATTGTAGAAATAAAAGCCTATTGTGTACTTTCTTCATGGTATAACTTTCTAGAAGGCAGTTTATTTTTCTAATAATAAATGCCCTCGCAAGTGTTAGTAAGTCATATCTCTGCGATAATACATTTTAAATGTACTGTGATAAAAATGACCTACAATAGAAAAATCAGTATTTGCATCAAAATCTTTACATCTAAGTAAATACTGCCCTTTTTTTTGTTAAGAAAATAGGTTATTTGGAGTTTCCTTCTGGCTCAGTGGGTTAAGAATCTGGTGTCATCACCGCTGTGGCTCTGGTTACAGCTGTGGTCAGAGTTTGATCCCTGGCTGGGAAATTCTGCATGCCATGGGCATGGCCCAAAAAAGAAAGACCATTTTACAAAAACAAGCAAATTTCTTTCTGAAGCCTAAACAAAAGCAGAATAATCCTACATCTGATAAATGTTAAAATGACATGGGCAATGAAGGAATAAATCAAATTTTTATATATTTTTTATTGCTTGAGATAGAATGACAGATAATTTCAATTGCTACTTTGAAAGCATCTAACCTGCATGCATTTTCTCAATATTTGGAGTTCATAACTTTACCATTCCTTGAACTATTATGACTTCCATCGAAACAATCAAAGATTAGAACTGCTTAAATTAAGAAGGAGAAAAATCTAAAACATGGAAATTATTTCCTTTTTCCTATGGAGTTTGATTCAGTCACATAATACACCCACTTAGAAGAGGTAAAAACTGCCTGTGGATATTATGGAATTGCTTATTCAAAATTGCTAATGATAAAAACTGAGTTACGACATTCTTTACAACCAGAAAAAAACGCCTTTTTCCACATGCAATTTTATCCCTAATATCTTAATAATTTCCAGGAAAACAAACATAAAAGGTGAAAAGGATGAGGCAACAAATCATCACGTTGACAACATTGGCATCTTTTTATTTTATTATTTTTTTCTTAGAGAAGCTAAATGTCTGTTCTACATCTCCTCCAAAATCATATAAGAAATCAAAAAGTACCTTCTACTGTAAAAAATGGAAGCCATATGAGAGGCAGTAACTTATAATCAGAGTTCAGTGTTTGAAGCTCAGGCTTTGGTATCAGATGGGCCTGGGTTCAAAAACCAGTTCCTTCCTTTACTACTGTGTGACTTTAGGGAATTAATTTACCTATAAATATCTTCAGCTACAAAAGGAGAAAATTGTTGCTGGAAGATTAAATGAGATAATGTAGAGAGACTTGAGCAGCACATGCACTCAATAAGTGCCTTATATTATTATTAATAATAATATTGATATAGCTAACCATCCAGTAAGGAAAATCATCTTAAGGCTGAAAAGATAGGTGCAAATAAGGCTAAAATGTATGCTTTTGTGTAAATTGTATGCCTTTTTTCTCTGTCTACTCAGATACACCTTTCATAAGAAACCTAAAGTAAAACTGAAATGATAAAAATAACTGACGAATTTTGTCATTTTTACATACATGAACTATCTGGTGTTATTAGAATTTGTATGTGATGGGGAAAATGTCATGATAGGGAAATATAATCCCCTTTGATCAATATATCATCATTTGAATGTAACCGCAACATATCAAAAACATTTTTTTTTTTTCTTTTTAGGAACAGACCTGCAGCATATGGAAATTCCCAGGCTAGGGGTCGAATCAGAGCTGCCCCAGCTGGCCTTCACAACAGTCACAGCAATGCACGATCCAAGCTGCATCTGCGAGCTAAAGCACAGCTCACGGCTACGCAGGTTCCTTAACCCAACTGAGTGAGGCTAGGGATCAAATCCATTCTCATGGATACTAGTGGGTTCGTTACCACTGAGCCGCAGTGGGAACTCTTAAAAACTTTTTACATGTAACTTCAGAGGCACTGGACTATAGGCTGTGCTGCAAGTGGATGGGTGGTTTGAACCTAGGCAGCAAAGTTTAAAACTGTAGTCTTTCTGGAAGGATTGATGCTAAAGAGGAAAGGGCAGGCCTTGTTGTCTGCCAGCATTTAAAGTTCTACGACAAGGGAACCAGTAACTTGGGAATATGGGAGGCTGGTTATCTGAGGTGGTAGATGTAAAAAGGGAAGAGGAGGCCTAGGCACACGAGATTTCTGCACATGAGATTTCTAAGATCTTCCTGCTGCATAACAGCATACCCATCTCCTTACCCTGGGCTGTATTCAAGGTTCCCTGTAAGCCTGGTCATTCACATCCCGTCAGTGTTTGCTTTGTCTGCTTTACCTATGTATCAGCCAGCTGAGCTAATTTTATTCTCTGAACATGTATCTTTGCTTATGCCCTCTCTGGTACCAAGAATTTCCCAATGCTGTATGTGTAAGTCCTACCCGTGGTTGTAAACATAGACCAACCATCCTTTTTTCTATGATCTTTATCACTTCCTGCTATCTTTATCCTTATCCCAATAGTGACGCAGAAGTTATTTGTAAGGTGAAATTTATGCCTTTTTTTACTTCTATTGCATTTCACCTACTTTTCCTAAGGTTACACCTTTTTTTTGTTCTCTCCTTGATTTTTTTTTTTTTTTAATGTTCGCACATATGGCAGATGGAAGTTTCCAGGCCAGGGATGGTATCTGAGCTGCAGCTGTGACCTATGCCACCACTGCAGCAATTCCAGATACTTAACTCACTGCACTGGGCTGCGTATTAAATTGATGCCTCTGCAGTGACCTGAGCCATTCATTGCAGTTGGATTCTTAACTGACTGTGCCACCATGTGAACTTCTTGAAGTTCGTTTTTGATACAGATAAATTATTAAGTTGCTAGATAAGAGAAAGAAGAAGTGATTCTACCTGTGGAGATCAAAAAGCTCCATGAAGGAGTGGAGATACATCTTGAAGAATGAGAACAATCTAGACTAAGGGAAATGAGACAGAAGCTTGGTTCAGGTTAAAGAACAGAGTGAGCCAAGCCAACAGGAAAGGCAAAATGGTTAAAATAACATGGAGTATTGGCTGGAGAGCCCTGAGATATAACAATGAAATGAAAATTCAGGGCTACATATTGATTTTTAATAACAGCTATATATTTTATTCAACTTTGGTTGCCCAGTGGTCTAGTGTCCTTTATGTACTCTCTCAGCATCTATTTTCAGTAGTTCTTCTCATTTTTGGTTCAGCCATGATGCATCTGAGAATGAGTGATTTTCTAAAACAGAAATCTGATTAAACTATTCCTCTATCTAGAACTGCTTATTTTTGTTTAAAGTTTCATTGTATCAATTTAAATCCAAACTTCTAATCAGAACTCACATTAAAATATTAGTTTAGGCAACATTTTCCAGCTTAAGAATTTTCCAAACTATTTTTTTGAAAAGTACTTTGCTTTTGAACAGTCTCCTCCCTAATGGGTCTATGAGATAAATCATACTGATTGTTTAAAATCCAGTTCTTGCTTTTTTTCCTTATGAAGATTCTCCTGATACCGTCACCCCATTAATCCAAGGCACATTAAGTGTTCCCACTTCTCTGTCTTTAAAACCCTGCACATACATCTACTAGTTAACTGTTAACACATTTTAGTATCATTTGCTTGTTTTTCAATTTACACAATAAATTGATTTGTGTAGTGCTTATTTTTGATGTTTCAGCACTTAACACAGAACAAAGTCTCAATATAATAATATTTGCAGAATATTTAAAAATTGTCATAAAGTGAATATAAAAACTGAGCTTGAGGGAGATTTCCCTGGCAGGACAAAAGGCTGCCAGCCCAGTTATGGTAGAGTGCAGAGTCCGAGTATTACACTGATTAGCTATTCTTTTTACTACGATGGGAAGCTGGTCAATATTGTTAAATATCATAAATATGGGAAAATATGAAGTAAGGCAATTTTAAAATGTTAAGTGACTTGTTAAGAATCTATGAATTGGAGTTCCTGTCATGCACAGCAGTTAATGAATCCAACTAGGAACCATGAGGTTGCAGGTTCGATCCCTGGCCTCGATCAGTGGGTTAACGATCCAGCATTGCCCTGAGTTGTGGTATAG
>PVHT021183528.1:2820771-2835437 GCA_004024745.2 Catagonus wagneri
AAGATAAACTTAAATATAAACTTTATAGATTTCTACTGTAGCTTTAATAGGTCAAAAGATCTTATTCAATTAGCCTCACTACGCCCTTGTCATTCCGGAGAGGTCAGGGATCCATCTGCCGTGCAGTTGCAGGTTTAGAGGAGCCATGTTGCCGTAGAACCGTGTCTCAGCGGGGCTCATCCTGCATGGCTCCCGACACGTGAGAAAGTAGGAGAATCTTCCATTTGTGATCACATGGATGGAAATTTAGGGCATTATGCCAAATGAAGTAAGTCATAGAAAGACAAATATGATATCACTTACATGTGGAAACTTTAAAAAATTGAGCTCATGGAGACAGAGAATAATGGCATTATAAATAGATGGCATTACAAACTGGAATAAGCAAATTGCTTTGAGGGTCATCAGCCCTACAAAGTGCCCAGATTTGGTCAACTACCTTTATTAAGGTTAATTTAAATGACAATATTTAGTCTTTGGGTATTTGGGCATATACCCACAGGGTATATGCACAACTCTGTCTAGGTACCTGGAAGAAATCTACTCATTAATAAAGAATGAACACTGAATGGCTTTTACTTTTTTTTAATAGCTTACTTTTAGGTAGTGTTCTGCTACTAAAAATCAATTGAAATAGTCTAAAATATCTTTTTTCCTTAGGTATTTTAGAGGAAAAACTAAGTTTTTCACTTTCTGCATGGGGAAAACATAGTTCTAGCTGTGTGTCTCCTTTATTGTGACATAAAACACTTCACTTCTCATACTTCTGGTCAAAAATGCATGGAGCTTTTCCTCACACCAAGCAATTCTCTGCAACACCAACTGGCTGTCCTACAACTCAACTCCATTCTTACACTGTCTATCCAGATGTAGCATCAGGTCCAACAGGTGCAGGGTTCTGTCCTAAAAGACTGCCTCCCCCAACTTCCCACCCTTTCAGACTCTAATGCCAAGCCCAAGCTGTTACTTATGCTTTTGACAGACTTCTACAGGTTGTGGAGGCTCCTACAACTTCTTCCTTGGAATTCAGATACCAGTTGCAAGTCCAGGTTGTCTCTTGTACATTTGACCAGCTGGCTATAAACCAGAGGTTCCCACAGGCCCTTTCCTTGGGTTTGGTCAATTTTCTAGAGTAGCTCACAGAACTCTGAGAAACATTTAACTTACTAGATCACCAGTTTGTTGTACAAAGATGTAATATAGGAATACCCAGATAGAATGGATCCATAGGGCAAAGTCTGTGGGAAAGGCCCATGCCCTCTTCAGATAAGCCATCCTGCCAGCACATCCATGAATCCACCAACTTAGAAGCTCTCCAACCCCTGTCCTTTTGGGTTTTATGGAGGCTTCATTACATGGGCATGACTGAATAAACCATTAACCATTGACAACTGGATTCAATTGCTTAGCCGTTCCATTCTCCCCAATGGTGTGGAAGACTGAAAGTTCCAACCCTCCAATCACAAGTTGGTTCTCCTGGCAATCAATCAGCCCCCAACTCTTAAGTTACCCTAAGAGCTTTCGAAAAGTCACTCAGTAACATAATGAAAGATATCTTTATTGCTCTTATTGCAGGATTTTTAGCAGCTTTAAGCCAGGAACAATGAACAAAAACCAAATATATATATGGAAATATATACATTTGTTATCTGAATTACCAAACACATATTTCTTAAAAGTCACACTATCACAGCCTTCGAACACAGTCCCTTACAGTGAAACAATCACTTACGTCAAAAGACAGTGGTACATTACTAAACTTTCAATCATTAATAACTATCCAGTCCATTGTCATATTGGGTTTGCAGGCTTCTATTCAGGTTCCAAAATCAGCAGTGGTCCCAGTAATATACAACTTCACCTTTCAGGCATCTAGTATACTCATACCAGGAGAAAATATCATCTCTCTTTGATCCTCTTTCAAGGTATTAAAGTAATCCTAGATTTCCCTCATTACATATGTTAAAAAATTCAATCAAGTAAATTTGAAGATCTAATTGGCTTTATTCAATGGTTCAACAAATTGGGCAGTACTCTATATACGCAGCAACTAGAAGAGCACTTGAAGTTGTTTACAGAACTGAATGTTTTTATATAGAGAAGGTGGGGCAAGGGAGCTATTAACAAAAGGGGAAAAAAAGATAATTTGGGGGCCAGGACATCTTTTTGTGGTGAACAGAAGAAAAGAGTCTTGTGTAGATTGTCTCTTCTTCTTCTGGGGAATGGACAGGGCCCACAGTGAGAGAGTACATCATTGACGCTGACCAGAAAATTCCAAATTGGTTAAGATTACATTTCTGGTGAAGATGGGAACTGCAATTAGGCTAGGTATTAAATCTAGGTTTGCTATTGTGTGTTAGAACAAAATGCCATTACAGGCATGTGGTTTTCCTCTTTAACACGTAATATAACCCATTTATTTATTCCCTTACCTTCAGCTACTATTTTTTCCTTCTCTTCATTTATACCCAAACTTTTCCACCTTTGGGAAGGATATTCAATTCAGTCACTGTGCTCATCTAGATCACAGGCAGCCATACTAGCCTAGCAGGCCTCTTCCCCTCAGTCCACTCATGTTCTCATAGGGTAAGTTTGCATAAGTGCAACTAAGGGGCTATTTTTACCACCAGAAAATATAGATGAATTCACTGTTAATTCTACTTTGGCAGATGAGGGTGAAGGCACATCCTTCCCCATCAGGCCCTTAGGAATTGTGAAACAGAGACTAAAATCACATTACAGTTTCTTATTTAGGAATCAACTCCACTTCCAGTCTTTGTATTTGCATCTCTAGTTCTGTGACTTTGGGGAGAAAAAAGTTGAGGTGATGTGGGGAGGAAAGTATACCGACACCACCCAATCCCCCTTCTCCAGATCCACCCAGAACTTATGCAATGGGGACACATTTTTAGCCTCACTCACATTTTTGTTAAGTGTGAGTACAACCTCATGAGGGCATGAAAACCAGCACTTTCAGCTTTTATGTCCCCCTGTTTCAGACAGGCAATGTTTATATACCCATTCCAGTTCTCTATCAAATCATCAAACTAGTCTGAGGATGGTAACTCTTTGCCTGTTGTTGGACTTATTTGCTATAAAGAAAGTTTCTTGATCTCGTCCAAGAGGGGGGGGTTTCCCCCTCCACCTCTCTTGAGGGATGGTTGCATAGTGAGCTGTGGGTCCTATATCAATCCAAACACACACTTCTACTCTGTAACATTTAAAACCAAGAACATAGTCCCCCAAATTATTGCAGGTATATTACATACAGCATGATGTTCAAATGAAATACAGTCTTCATGAAAGGTCCGAAAACTGGTTTTTGAATTGAGTATAACCAAGGTAGCAATTGATAACGTTACCACAATCTGTTCACTGAGTCAATAGAGAATATTTGAAAACATACCACTGCTATTTCCCTAGACTTTTAAGAGGATTTTCTAAGTGTGAACTAGAAGGATATTAGACAAGGTGCTATTTGCTCTCACTAAAATGGTGTTTAATTGGCCAAATATACCTCTATTGGGATTTTGGAATACCTGCTACCAGAAAAATGGTACATTACTGGTTTTTATAGCTCATTTTAATACAATAAGCTATTTTATATCTTCTAAAATTGATGATAGGGATAAAACAATAAGTAAGTATCCTATTCTATGGGCATTTAAACTTGAGAGAACATAATATTGATATAATACAGTAAAAAAATGCAGCTAATTGTCTGATTTAATCAACTAAGACATAAAATGGATTTCCATCAAAACTATTAAAATGAGGCTTTTACCATTATGCTTATACTCTATTTAGAACAACGGACTACTGAAAGAAATAAAGGAGATAGTTTTAGAAATATCAGGGAAAAGTCAACATCAAATAGACTTTTTGTGTGCGCTTTTTCAAGACTCGTGCAATTATATCTGATTGCTCTTTGACTACAATTAGGATTGAGTGAAAGGAAAATCACAATGGAGTCAGTATGCTAAGAGAGTGCTCTAAAGTGGAGCCAGGAGGTGGTGAAGACAGTGGGACTTTAAAGCCCAGATGGAAGAGAAACCTTTGACTGCGGTCTTAATGCAGGCATCTAGAACAACCGCACAATATTCCAGAATCACAAGAGCCTTATGGGACACTTTCGCTAAATAACTCGTGACAGCCTGTCCCTGAGGAAGTAATCATTCCTTTTTGCATCAGAGTTAATCATGATTCTTGCAACACAATTTTAACAACCTTGTTGGTTTGCCTTTGTAAGTCCCTGGCTCTTTCTCTTCCCTAGGACACTGTTTTAGCTTGTCTTCTGAATTGGAATTCTTAGGACCTCATACAAAACTCTTTGTTCTTTGTAGTCTCAATAGTAATTATCACTCAACAATTGTAATCACTGTCATCATCAGGATAATAGAAAAGGAAAAAAAATTAAACATTTGGCTCATTTACAAGGCTTCATAATTGGGTACTACAATATGATACACCCTTATTCTGAGTGGACAGCCTACATTCTCTTTTTCTCTTAGTCCTAGAAGACTGTTATGAGTTTCAGATGAAAGGTATGGAGGAAAGAAAAAGCATCATATAATTTTCATTCTTATGGTTCTTCCATGATTCCTACACTTCCAGGATTCCTCTCAAATTGTAGCAGATACTTTAACCACACCCATTCTTCCCCTGCTTCTTTCTTGCTCTGCCATGATCTCAGGGAAGGGGGTTCTTCTTTAGCCTTAGATAATAAGCCTTGATTAATCACTCATCATGGTTGTCTCACTCCCACTGTTAAATGATTGGTTTAGTTATGTCCATAATTCTGGCCAAGAGAATCTTCTATTTATGAAGGTAGATCTGTTCGAGGGCTTCCTGTACGTTTTCTTTGCACTTAAAAGGGATTCAGTATAAGATGATTCCTTTCTAACTCTGGACATTGTGATGAGATGATGTTTGGAATTATGGAAGCCATCTTCGAAGGGGCAAGTTCAAGAGGAAAAGTCAGTTCATTCAGGCAGGTAGGATGAAATGTGAGGAAACACCTGGTTTCTTGATAAAATCACTGTATCAATGGATGCTTCAACTGAGCTTCTCCCAGATTCCTTGATACAAAAAATAATAAATCCCTTGTATCTAAGCTGCTTTTAATGAGTTTCTATTGTTTGCAGTTGAAAGAATCTTAACTCATACGGAAGGATAATTTTTCTTATCATTGATAAACTATTCCCAATGTCTATATCTCTCATCTTTCTAGTTCTGAAATTAATTATATATTAGCCTGGTTTTACATTAACTTTTTTCACTAATTATGTACTTTATATTTGGGAAAACTTAACTTGATGCAGAATATAACTAAACTTTTATACAATAGAGAAATTCTTTCATGGATATAAACTTTACTATTCACTTATCACATGAGTCATTGCAGAATTATACTCCTTAATTTCAGAAGAAATATATATTTAAATAATTCCCATTTTGTCTATGGATCTATTTGTAGTAGCAACTTTAGAAATGACAATGTTAAAATTTGATAATCTACTCTCATCCTTAACACATTTGGTAAAACAAACCCCCCCCTCAAAAAAAACCCTTTTTATACCTAACAAAAATCCTTAAGTTTATCATAGACATATTTTTCTTATTAAAACTTCAGAGAAGGTGAATATCTGACCATCATATTATAAACAAATTTGCATACAGAAAATTATATTTGAATTACTTTTCTATTTAAGTTACTGAGTCATAAACTGGTACAAACTAAATTATTACTAAGATTCCCTGTGTACAACTGGTACTTTAAAAAACTGAGTTCCTAATATGTACAGAATATGTCAAAATTCCTGTGATTCAAAAGGTAGGGAATCACTCTCCAGCATACCCGTACATCCTGATTCAAGTTACATAGATGACACCACCTCTACTTTATTTAAATATCAACAGAAGATGGGGGAAATCCTTTTAATTTGAAAACTTTTTCTACAAAATTTCTGACACATGAACATGTAAAAGCTCATTATAATTTGCATTGCTTTGTATTTTATTTCTATACTAAAAATACATCACAAAATATACTCTTCAACTGAAAAACATCTCTAAGCAAAAATTCTAACATCACAGGCTACAAGTACTTTTTTTTTGATTATTACATATACTGTAAGGGAAGAATTATATTGGTCATTATAAAACAACCTCCCCCCAAATCACTGTAACAATTAGTTTCATTAAAGCTACTATGGGGAAATAAAATTTTGATTCAGACTTTTATGTCCACATACAAAATATTTTCCCTAGTCTTCTCTTAGAAATATATTTTTTAAACTCTTTTATAAAGTTTTAATTATCACTACTGATGTTAAAAATAAAGTTATGTCAACCTTTAAGGATTAACTGCGGTATTTAAAATAAGATGTTTAAAAAGTTGAACCATATTTTTAATTGCCAGCATTATGCTTTGTTCCTGGTAGACTCATCTTTGTTTCTTCTTTTTAAATCCCAATTATAAACCTTGGCCATATTGACTTCTATGGTAGTAAACTGATCTTGAAAAAAGTCAAAGTCTTCAAGAGAATCCAGGTTCTTTGTTGCAGTTAATAAATTCTTTTCCAGAGTTCCCTTCGTGGCTCAGTGGTTAACGAATTCAACTAAGAACCATGAGGTGGCAGGTTCGATCCCTGGCCTTGCTCAGTGGGTTAAGGATCCGGCGTTGCCATGAGCTGTGGTGTAGGTTACAGACGCGGCTCGGATCCCGCGTTGCTGTGGCTGTGGCGAAGGCCAGCGGCTAGAGCTCCTGTTAGACCCCTAGCCTGGGAACCTCCATATGCCGTGGGTGCGGCTTTAAACAAAAAGGCAAAAAGACAAAAAATAAAAAATAAAATAAAAAAATAAATTCTTTTCCAACATTACCCCCAACCACAGACACACTTTATCAGTAGGAGGAACTAAAGCTTTGCAATACAGGTCATCTGCCAGTAAGAAGCCGGTCTCTGGTGAATTGATGGACTCTTTTTTTATCTCTGCATCTATTTTAGAATTTCTAAAGTCTGCTTTATTTCAGGAATCTGACTTTTTATCCTCCTTTGCTTTTGAGCAAGTTTCAGTTCCATAAACTTATACTTTTTCTGGTGCTGTTCATCCAGCTTCTTTAGAACTGTAACTACAGTTTATTCCCAGGCTGTTTCATGAAGAAATCTACATCTTTTACCAAAACGAACCTCAGTAATCCCTAGGTGGAGCTGCCGCCCATTCCCTGTGGCAACCTCTCCCAAATTGTCCTTAGTGGCCACCATCTAGGGGAAGCGAGCACCCAACTAACTGCCTCTGGAACTGCCAGCCACTGGGGTACTATCTTAGAGATATTTTTAATTGAAAATTATGTTTTGAGGAAACCATAGGAAAAATTAAAAGACAACTTATGCAATGGGAGGAAATAGTAGCAAATGATACAACCAACAAGGGTTTAATTTCAAAAATATATAAAGAACTTACTAGCCACAGCAACCAGACAAACAAAAGAAATAAAAGGCATCCAAACTGGAGAAGAAGAGGTAAAATAGTCACCATATGCAGATGACAGGATACTATACATCTGGAATCTAATATACAGCACAAATGAACTTTTCCACAGAAAAGAAAATCATGGACATGGAGAAAAGACGTGTGGTTCGCAAGGGGGAAGGGGAGGGAGTGGGATGGATTGGGAATTTGGGGTTAACAGATGTAAACTATTGCCTTTGGAATGGATAAGCAATGGGTTCCTGCTGTATAGCACTGGGAACTATATCTAGTCACTTATGATGGAGCATGATAATGTGAGAAAAAATGATGTATACATGTATGTGTAACTGGGTCACCTTGCTGTACAGTAGAAAATTGACAGAACACTGTAAACCAGCTATAACAGAAAAAATAAAAAATATTATAAAATTAAAAAATTAAAAATTAAAAAAGGACTCAACCCAAGAACTACTTGAACTGATTAATGAATTCAGCAAAGTAGCAGGATACAAAATTAACATTCAGAAATCAGTCGCATTTCTGTATACTAATAAAGAAATATTAGAAAAGGAATACAAAAATACAGTACCTTTTAAAATTGCACCCCAAATAATTAAATACCTAGGAATAAACCTGACCAAGAAGGTGAAACTTATATTCTGAGAATTATAAAACATTAATCAAGGAAATTAAAGAGGATTCAAAGAAATGTAAAAATATTCCATGCTCATGCTTATGGGCCGGAAAAATTAATATTGTAAAAATGGCCATCTACCCAAAGCAATCTACAGATTCAATTCAATCCCTATCAAATTATCCATGACATTTTTTACAAAACTACAACAAACAATCCAAAAATGTATATGGAACCACAAAAAACCCAGAATTGCCAAAGCAATCCTGAGGAACAAAAACCAAGCAGGAGGCATAACTGTCCCAGACCTCAGGCAGTATTACAAATCCACAGTAATCAAGGCAATGTGGTACTGGTACCAAAACTAACTGGACATACAGACCAATGGAACACAATAGAGAATCCAGACACCTATGGTCAATTAATCTTCAACAAAGGAGGCAAGATAAAAAATGAGAAAAAGACAGTCTTTTCAGTAAGTAGTGTGTGGAAAACTGGACAGCTACATGTAAATCATTGAAATTGGAACCCATCCTCACACCATGCACAAAAATAAACTCAAAATGGCTTAAAGACTTAAACATAAGACAAGACAACATCAAACTCCTAGAAGAGAACATAGACAAAACATTCTCTGAAGTCAACCTTACAAATGTTTGCTCAGGTCAGTCTCCAAGGCAACAGAAATAAAAGCAAAGATAAACCAGTGGGACCTAATCAAGCTGACAAGTTTTGCACAGCAAAGGAAACCATAAATAAAATAAAGACAACATACAGAGTGGGAGAAAATAGTTTCAAACAATGCAACTGACAAAGGCTTAATCTCTAAAATATACAAACAGTTCATACAACTTAACAGCAAAAAAGCCAACAATCCAAAGGAAAAATGAGCAAAAGACCTGAATAGACATTACTCCACAGATGGCCAACAAGCACATGACAAAATGCTCAGAATCACTAATTATTAGAAAAATGCAAATCAAAACTACTACGAAGTACCATCTCATGCCAGCCAGAATGGTCATCATTAACAAGTGCACAAATAACAAATGCTGGAGAAGGTGTGGAGAAAAGCGTACCCTCCTACACTGCCGGTGGCAATGCAAATCGGTACAACCACTATGGAAGACAGTATGGAGGTACCTAAGAAAACTAAATATAGAACTACCATATGACCCAGCAATCCCACTCTTGGGCATATATCTGGTCAAAACTTTCTTGAAAAAGACATAGGCACCCCTATGTTTATTGCAGCATTATTCACAATAGCTAAGACATGGTAATAACCTAAATGTCCATCAACAGATGAATGGATTAAGAAGATATGGTACTATACACAACAGAATACTACTAAGCCATAAAATAACAAAATAATGCCATTTGCTGCAACATGGATGGTATTAGAAACTCTCATACTAAGTGAAGTAAATTAGAGAAAGATGAATACCACATGATATCAGTTATATCTGGAACCTAACATACTGCACAAATGAACCTTTCCACAGAAAAGAAAATCATGGACATGAAGAATAGACTTGTGGTTGCAAAGTGGGAAGGGTAGGGAGTGGGATGGACTGAGAATTTAAGGTTAATAGATGCAAACTATTGCCTTTGGAGTGGATAAGCAGTGGGATCCTGCTGTATAACACTGGGAACTATATCTAGTCACTTATGATGGAGCATGACAATGTGAGATAAAGAACATATATATGTATATGTGACTGGGTCAACTTGCTGTACAGCAGAAAACTGACAGAACACTGTAAACCACCTATGATGGAAAAAACAGAAATAACTTAAAAAAAAGTGAATAGAACCAAAATACATATAGATATAGATATATAGATATAAACAATTCATACAACTCAACAGAAAAAAAGCCATCAACCCAATGGAAAGATGGGAAGAAGACCTAAATAGACATTTCTCCAAAGAAGACATACTGATGGCCAGTGGACACATAAAGAAATGTTCAACATCACTAATTATTAGAGAAATACAAATCAAAACTACAATGAGGTGCTACCTCACACTGGTCAGAACGGCCATCATTAGTAAGTCTACAAATAACTAATGCTAGAGAGGGTATGGAGAAAAGGGAACTATCCTATACTGTCGGTGAGAATGTAAATTGGTACAGCCACTATGGAGAACAGTACGGAGGTTCCTCGGAACACTAAATATAGTTATACCATATGATCCATCAATCCCACTCCTGGGCATATAGCTGAACAAGACTTTCATTGAAAAAGATACATGCACCCCTTCGTTCATTGTACAACTATTCACAACAGCCAAGACATGGAAACAACCTAAATGTCCATCGACAGATGAATGGATTAAGAAGATGTGGTATATATACACAATGGAATACTACTCAGCCATAAAAAGAACAAAATAACACAATTTGCAACAACATGGATGGAACGAGAGACTCTCAAACTAAGTGAAATGCATGGGAAAGACAAATAACACATGATATCACTTATATCTGGAATCTAATATATTGCACAAATGAACCTATCTACAGAAAAGAAAAAAAATCATGGACATAGAGACCAGACTTGCGGTTGTCAAGGGAGAGAGAGAGGAAGAGGGAGTGGTATGGACTGGGAGTTTTCAATTAGTAGATGCAAACTATTGCATTTGGAGTGGATAAGCAATAAGATCCTGTTGTATAGCACTGGGAACTATATCTAATCACTTGTGATGGAACATGATGGAGGGTAATGTGAAAAAAAGAATGTATATATATGTATAACTGGGTTACTTTGCTGTACAACAGGAATTGACAGAACATTGTAAATCAACTATGACAAAAAAATGAAATA
The DNA here is from genome assembly GCA_004024745.2 of Catagonus wagneri. Lineage (NCBI taxonomy): Eukaryota > Metazoa > Chordata > Mammalia > Artiodactyla > Tayassuidae > Catagonus > Catagonus wagneri. The sequence goes on from PVHT021183528.1 coordinate 2,831,710, forward strand.
AAGTCTTGAGCCTGACCAAACTGCAGTGTGTTTTTAATTACAAAATAATTGCATAGTGGCCTAAAGGGTACCCATTGCATAACTGGAATTTGTATGTCTGGTATTATCCAAATGTACATTCTATAACTGAAGTCTTAACAAAACTTTTAGGCTAGCAAAAAAATGGTGAACTGGGTCTCCTTTCCACTTCATTTAATAACTAATATGATATAAAAAAGGTGTTGTCTGTGTCCTGAAAGTTTATTTTTTTATTTATTTTCATCTTTCTTTTTAGGGCCACACCCATGGCATATTGAGGTTCCCCAGGCTAGGGGTCAAATCAGAGCTGTAGCCACTGGCCTATGCCACAACCACAGCAACAGCAACACAGGATCCAAGCTGTGTCTGCGACCTACACCACAGCTCATGGCAATGCTGGATCCTTAACCCAACTGAGCAAGGCCAGGGATTGAACCCTTATCCTAAGGATATTAGTTGGGTTAGTTAACCACTGAGCCACGATGGGAACTGTCCTGAAAGTTCTTTTTTTTTTTTTATTTTGATCATATATTGTTCATCTTGTGGCTCTTTTCCCTTTCTGATTTCCCTCCCTGGATAGATCCCTAAGAGATCAGAATTTATCTTAAAGTGGAGAGAACCCCATCAAAATATCATAACCTGCACATTCCTGAGGAAACTTGCATAACTGAAAACTATCAAATAGATTAAATCATTTGATCTCCCAAGTAATTTGCTGTTGAGATAAAACATAAAACATTAAATTTCTGGTCAAAATAATATAGCTTCATTCAAAAGCACTGACTAATATTTAGGGAGAACACAAGAGCCTCCAAAATTCTTGAGTGGCATGATGACACATTTAAAACAAAGACCAAAATAGAATTCAGTTGTTAATACTGATGCACAGTTTTATAATTTTCCTCTATTCAAGAGAGACATTAACACTAATTCAAATGACATTTATACTTTTAAAGACAGAATAAATGTATTTCCATGCTAACTTCATGCCAACTTCATTGGCTTTAATTATGGTTATAACATCTTTTCTTTATCTAGAAAACAGGGATTTTCTGTATCTGGACACAACTGAATTTGAGTATAATTTCTGTATTAAAAATTATTAATAGTTTTGTCTATGCAAAATGGACTTTGGATATAATTATCCAGATACATGAAATCCTCATGACACTTTCTTTGTTATGTTCATGTTTCAGAGACACATTCTTGAGGCTTAGTCTGGGAACTTCAACACCATACTTCTCTGCGAATAGATATTTATTCAATAAGCAATGTTTGATCTTCTTCTCTGTAGCAAAGGATGCAATAGCCACTATTTTCGTGGAGAAAAAAATACCCTCAGCTCAGAATTACCTCTCAGTCAAAATTTTGCAGATAAATCACAAGAGAATGAAGTAAATTTTTTGGAACAGTAAATGCTAAAGTGCAGAAGAACTGCCTGGAGGAATCATAGATGACTTTAGTCAAGATGTAACATTTGATGTGACAGATATGAAGGAATTTGCCAGGTGGAGAGTCCAGCACCTTCTTTCTAGACTGAAGAAATAACATCTTGTAATGACAAATTGTAGATTCTCTATGGCAGGCTCCATGCCTCTGTATTTTTGTACAAGATGTACCTTTCTTTGGCTAATATGCCTGATATTTATCTCTTACTATTTCCAAGCTTACCTGTATCATTCTTCGGCTTCTACCCCACCTTCCACCTCTTTGGCTGCATCATAAAACTTGTTTGATAGCTTTATTATAGTTCTTATTACATGTAACCAGTGTTTGGGTATTTATTCTCACACTATAATACTTGTCTCTATTACTCATGCACTTAAGATAGAGCCTGAGTTATAGGAGAAACTCGGTCTCTGTGTGTAAATGGATGAATGAATATTAGACCCTAGAGAAAAAACGGGAAAATGGGATCCCCTGGATAGATACAGGGTAAACCTAGAACAGAAAATCTTTGTTTAAAGCACGTGTGAAAAATTCAGTACCCAATCATTTAAAATAAAAAAGAAAGTAGTACCAAAAGTGTCCCAAGCAATGCTATTTTTTTCTTAATTAGAAGGCACATTCGTTGCCTTAATGTAAAAGGGACAGGAGCTGAGGCAGTGGAATAATGAATGGCAGAGTGAGAACTGCTGAGTGGAAACTCATGTTTAGCTCAAGCAGGAAATATCAATTACCCATAATACTGTTCTTCACGATTAGATATTTCCCTCTGTTAATGCGTGATAATCAACTCATCCAAATAGTTAATGAGTTTATATGTTAACGAAGTATTTTATGAGTATATCAGTTTTATTTTATATAAATATTAAACAAAATCTTGGTGCCTTAAAAACAACAAACACTCAGTTTCCCACAGTTTTTGTGGGGTCAGGAAGTGGGACTGGCCTAGCTGAGTGATCCTGGCTCATCTCCCTCATGTTTGGGCTGGAAGAATCATTTCCAGGATGGCTCAACCTGTGTAGCATTGCCAAGCAGCTCAGTTTCTCATCACTTGCTCCACTCTCCACAGAGAACTTGACTGTCCTCACAACAGGGCGATTAATTCCCCCAAGGTGGGCTAGGGGAGAGAGGGAGAGATAGAGAAGGAGGGAGGAAAAGAGGGAGAAAGAGAGAGCGGCAAAGCAGGACTCTGCAGTTTCTTTTATGATCTGACCTAGTAAATCATACACCATCATTTCTACTTTAAATTATTGGAACCAAGTTATTAAATCCTGTTCACACTCAAAAATAGTTTTAATACTTTTGAATGGAGTGTCACAATTTTGTGAGCATATTTTCAATCACTACACAACGCAAAGCTTTGCCATTACAGAGATCATATTCTACTTCATAAGGTGAAAAATCAAGAAATGAACTGTATAAACAAGATAATTTCATACTGTTTTAAGTCTTGTGAAAGCAGTAAATAGGTGTCTGTGATATTGGGGATTTAGGAGATGTGAGTACTAAACAGACTGAAACCAAGTCCCGCTAAAACCAAGTTCCTCTGTCAAGTTCATGGTTAACTTCTCTATCCAGACATTATTTCCTTTCTTGTCCAACAGTTGATCTCCTCTGTATGGCTCTGCAATAAAACTTTCTCTGCTCCAAACTATGATGTTTCAGTTTGTTTGGCCTCACTATGTGTCTGGTACACAAACTTGGGTTCAGTAACAAGACTAGACAGGGCAGACTATTCTGTGAAGGTCAAGTATAAATAAGACATGAGGAGAGAGAGAAGCCACGTGAAAGACCTGTGAAAGAACTTTCCAGGGAGAGAAACTTTTCTGTCCAAGGAAACAGCATGGGCCTGTGGCAGAAGTGAGTTAGGAAGTTTGAGGAACAGAACAAAGCCATACTACTGAACAGGGTAAGTGACTCCAATTGGGGCAGAAGAGGTAGGAAAAGACAAAATATTACAGATATTTTTTTGCTGCTGAGGGTGGGAATCTTGATTTGATTATGCAATGAGAGACTATCGAAGAGCTTACATAGGAGGATAAAATGACTGATATTTTAAAAACCAAAATAAGAGGAAAAATCATATAAATATATAAAACTCCATTTAGAATAAAGTGCAAATATTGCTGTATAATTACGTGCATAGTACAGTGTACGTATCATCTCACTTGGGTTTTAACTTGAGGAAAAGAGGAAAGGTGGTCAAGGAAGATACAGTAATCGCAAATATACTGAATCATCAAAGAATATGGGATAGCTGTTCA
>PVHT021183528.1:2841736-2852386 GCA_004024745.2 Catagonus wagneri
ACATAATTTCTTATTAAGTGAATCACTTGTTTAAAAGAAGCATAAAAATTTCTGATACTGAATCCTTAACATTTTCACCATGGTTCTCTATAAGGAGAATGCTTTATAGTTCAGTAAATAACATCCTCACTAAAACTATAGCTTCATCAGCAAGAAGCTTAAGTTCAGTTCAAAAGAAGGATAAAATCTTAAACTATGACAGTGTAAATTTTTGGTAATGTTTTGGAAATCCCACTTAAGCATTTACTCTCTCAATGAAGTGTTCAGTTGCTGTGGATTGGAGGTGATAGTTCTGACTAGAGAATGGAATATAACTGCACTGTGTGGTTAAGTGACTTACCAGACAGCCAAGCTGGATATAACACTGTCATTTGTTTATGTAAGGTGAGATGCGTAAGAACAGTGTTTTAGTAGAAGGATGCCCTACCACTGCTCAGAAAGTTTCTAAGATAACATCTTTGTCTTAGTTTAAAATAAAAGGAAAGGAAAAAAAAAGAAAGAAAAGTAGTTCTTCAGGATACAGATAAACAGGCAGAAAATGATGGAGGCCTGGAAGTTCTATGTATTATAAAACCTGTAGCCCCATGTAAATAAATAAGGCAACTTTTGTATAAAATTTTTCAAAAAAGTAATTATCAGGGAAAGCAGCTAACAATGTAGTCACAACTTCCTTAAAAAAACAGACAAATATACTTTTATTTTTGACAGTCTGAATTATTAACCAAATCTAGATCTATAATTATTTTCCAAGAAGAATATGATTTTCTGGTAAGGGAAATGAAAAGATGCATAATTTGCTTTACAATGCAGATGGCTCTGTTTCATAGAGTAACATCCCTATTAGTTGCATGGATTTAGTTCGTTTTATTCTAATGCTTATTATAAGTTTATAACATTGTAATATGTATTAAAGGAGATGAATATATTTTAAAAACTACCTAAGTAGTTTTTAAAACCTACTTTCAGTTGTTTCTTTCAGTTGTAGCTAAAGACTCATGTAAGAGCAAGTTAAATAAAAGCTCTTTGTTTTTTCATACAGTGAAGTCCAGAGGAAAGTTTATTCCAGAGTAAGTTCATTCAGGGCACAATGTGTCCTAGCACTTTACATCTTTCTTTCTTGCACTTTCAGCCAGTCATACAGTGATGTCTCACTCTATTAATGCAATGTGGGATCCGAACCGCATCTGCAACCTACACCACAGTTCACGGCAACGCCAGATCCTTAACCCACTGAGCGAGACCAGAGATCGAACCCGCAACCTCATGGTTCCCAGTTGGATTCGTTTCCACTGAGCCACAACGGGAACTCCTCTCATTTGTCTCTTTTGTCTAGCAAGGAAAATCTTTCCAAGAAGTAAAATTATCTCATCTCATTGGTTATCAGTATGACACATACCTACGCTTAAACCAATCAATAGCTAGAGAATGTCATATGATTGGCTTAGAACATTCATCATTCACTCCAGGGCCTCTGAGGTAAGTTAGGGTTATAACCATATCTTCTGAGATCCAATTGCCTGTCAGAATACTAGCCAAATGAAATTAATGATTTCCAGTGAGAAAGAATAATGGCAGATGTGTTATCTGTTGGGTAGGCAACCAGAATGTCTGTCACAATGCATGAAAGCATTCATTATAAGACATGAGACAGAATGACATATTGAGGATTTCACACATGTTTTATTTTATGTGTTTCTGTGGTAGGGGGAAGAATTTACCCATGATTGCTGGCTTGAAGAGATAGAGGAAGAGACTGAATCCTAAGGAGGGAATAAATGGATTAACTATTATTCTAGGAGAGCAGCCAGGCCCTTGAAAAAAATAAAACAAGCTCTCTGTGATTGCTATTGTTGCTGCTGTTATTTTGCAGTAAGGAGATAGGTTTCTTGATGATACGAGGTCAAACTCTAATGTGAAGGGGCAGAATGCACTCTTTGTGTTTCCAGGAGTTGTTAGAAGTTGCCAAAACCCTAAAATGGATCCTGAAAGATTAAGGGAAAGGACAAGATTTCATTGAAGCTTGACCTCTGAGACTTTTAAGTTCTTTTCCAGGATATAAAACCCTTAAAGAGAAACGGTTCCAGTCTAACCTGCTTTACATTAAGTTGTTTATTTTCATAAAAATTCACTCAAAATCAGTTACTGCACAGTGCACATTGTTGAGATATGTGCTGGCATGTGTACTTATTAATAGCTCATTTTTTCTCTTAAAATTGTCCCAAATTGGGAAATAATTTTATAGTCATCTAATCAAAACAAGGAAGATATTCAGATGCCTGGTAACTAAAACCAAGACAACTATCTGCTATGCTGTCAGTCAAAAATTTAACTTAGGTCAAAAAATTCTGTACCCTAATAAAAGATTGAACAAGAGTCATGAGTGTCTTGTATTCTGTTCCACTAGAAGAAAGGAAGTTGAAAGCAAGCCATCACTGACTTTTTCCTTTGATAATGCCACTTACTATGTATTAGACAAGGATACAGATCATTGCTGGCTCTCATGGACCCCACATCCTTCCTTTCATCTCTTAGAAATAAGACGTCCTCAGGTAGCTTTCATATTCTAGTCTCTTGACAATCTCATCAAATTTTGGATCTATAACTCCAGTCTATAGTAATTTGTCTTATGTACTGAATAACATTTCTCTGTTGAGCTTCAATTTGGATAACCAAATGCTATGCAATCTAAATAACCAATTTACTGTGGGATCTCTCAACCCAGGTATCTTTTATTAAATCATTTATTCTGGTTGTTAGAAGAATTCAATTTCTTGCAATTGTACCACAGTGCCCCACATTTTGCGGCCACCATGTTTTAGAATATGCAAACAGTTGTCTTTTTCTTCTTTGAAAGATCATTCTGGTGGCAACTTAGAATTTAGATTATTGGGTATTTCCAATACGATAGAATCTGTCTTCTCTGAAACAGAAGGGTTATCTGCCAAAGAATAAATAATTTTAAGAGTTGGTTAAAAGGCTTAAAGAAAGTGGCATGTCTTTGGACAAAGTGGTGACAAAAGTGGGAGAGTGAACTAATCAAAAATAAGTAAAAGAATTTCAGAAGATAACCAGTACTATCATAAATTTAGTGACAATAAACCACCTATTTTGCAGATATATTTTTTCTAACAACACTATTCTTCTTGGAGTAGAATAGATCCAGACAGATCCTGAGATAGATTTTAAGTGAGTTGTTTTCAAGTAAATATGATGAAATCAGGAAGAAAGCGCTTTGAGAGAATTAGTAAAGAGAGTAATTAAAGTGATTCATAGTATTGGACTCTGGTGAAGGTAGTTTGCTCAAAGAGAAAAAAGACTAAACGTGAAAATGTGGAGGAATCAAGAGACATAGGTTCTTTGGAATAAGTTGATGGGGATGAGAAAATTGGACTGAGAGGAGACTGTTGTTAGTTATTGGAATATGGACATGAAAAAATAAAATAACATCTAAGAAAATCACTGAAGAGTGGGGATAAACTTTATTATTATTTGCTGTGTTGACAGAACTAAGATTTTTCTTAACCTTGGGATCTTAGTTGGATGGACTTTCAGATGTGCATTTTTCTGGGGGGAATCTATAACTATTACCAGGTTTTCGAAGAATTTGTAAGCCCCAAAATGTTAAAGCCAAATTAGATTTGAGATATATCCACACTTAATGAAAATGTTATTTCCACATTCTTTGTGGTTTCTCTATACATATGGGCTGTGATTATCTTACTTCCTGCCTGTGACTTACTACCTGCTCCAGCTTATCAGCCCTTAGATTTCAGAAAGTAATTTTGAGCAGGGTCCAGGACATATTTGCTTTGCTCTTTTCTCTTTGATAGTAAATTTTATTTTTCTAGGAAACTGTCATTAGCCTATAGAGAAAAATATCAAGTTCCTTTGATATACTAAATTTAATGGGACAGAAAATAAATTTATGCAATAATACTTGATCAGGAACTACTGAGATATATTTATTGAAAATGGATCTGAATTTTAAAACTTCTTATATTATCCTTTAATTATTTAAATTAATTGCTCAAAAAGTTAATTCTGAAGTTAGATGTTTACAAAAAGACAATACAGGAAGAAATAATTAATTAGAATTTTCCTAGAGATATATCCTCTTAGTTTGATTCAAGGAACATTTAAAGACCTTTCCTTTAGGTCTTAAAGATGACTTTATATTTTACTAGTCCACTGGATAATGGATGAATATGGAACCTAGAGGAACATAAAGTTACTTGAAAATACCCAGGAGATATATCTTATTGTATATCTTTGCAGAAGAAATTTAGGATGAATTTGCATTTCTTTGAAGCTGTTTTATAATGAGAGGGAAATGATTCTCATGAAAGGGAAAGTAGTGATCATTTGTAAGCTGGAAATGAAACGTTTAGAAATCTTACCTTTTGTCATGAAAATGTAATACTAAAATTGACAGTTGATAGATTTTACAAATACCTCGGTGTATGAAAATCCGTCAGGAAAATGACAAAATGATAAAAGAGACTGTTGCACAGGAATATTAGTGAAGATTGAAAGTTGTGCTAAAAAAGCTGTCCTACTGCTGAGAACATCATTAGAGCTATTAACCAACCAGTATGCAATGCCAAACCCACATACTTATAGTGATTGATTAGAAAGTAACTGAATTTACACTGTGTGTACTGGGCCAAAAGAATAGAAACAATATAAACTTGCTACAGGTACCAAGTTCTTTTTTTTTTAATGTATCAAGGAAACAAATATTTAATTCAATGAAAAAGTGAAGTATCTTTTGAAAAACAATGTTACTAAGATTTATAAGGAAGAGGAAATAAAGTAAGAAATAAATAGGAACAGGGACTGCTGATAGAGGAAGATACATGAGGACCTTATACATTATATTACCTATCTTTAGCTTTATTATAATACCTAAAACTAGTAGTCACCATTTGAAGCAGTGTATATACACTAATCATCAGCACAGCTCCAGAAGTATTACTGGTTTGCTCATTTCACAAATAACGAACCAGAGGCAAAGAACAGATAATTAAACTTGCCCAGTGGCAGACGGTCAGTAAATGGTAGAACGAGGATGTGACACCAATCTAATGGCAGGACAGATGTTTTTAACCACTCTACAATAATGTGTCTGATCAATGTCCATACAAAATAGAAACTTATTCTAAAAATATACTTTCCTAATCCAAGAATTTGAGGAAGGTAGCAGGTACAACATTCACATTTTATTACTGATAATTTTTGGATGGTGTTTTTTAATCATATCCTTTCAAAGGATATAGGAAAAAAGTGTATATAAGAAATACAAATTTTTATAAAATGTTAAATTTTTAAAGAAGTTAAAAAATGTTAAATTCTTTTTTTTTGTTTTGTTTTTGTCATTTTAGGGCCTCACCTGCGGCATATGGAGATTCCTAAGTTAGGGATCTAGTCGGCGCTGTAGCCCCCGGCCTACACCAAAGCCACAGCAACGCCAGATCTGAGCCGCATCTGCAACCTACACCACAGCTCACCACGGCAACACCAGATCCTTAAACCAGTAAGCGAGGCCAGGGATCAAACCCACAACCTCCTGGTTCCTATTTGGATTCATTTTTGCTGCGTCACAACGGGAACTCCAAAAAATGTTAAATTCTTCTAAAGGGTTATAAACATCAGAATAGAGCAAGCAGTATGATCTTTACAAAGAAGTAGGAGACTTTCAAAGTTATATTAACTAATCTAAGCCAAGATTCCAAATCAGACCTATTGAAGCTCCAACTTTGCCACTTAAAATCTGTAGGAGCTCCAATGAGAATATAGCTTCAATAATCTTATCTATTAAATAGGAACAACAAATTAATCTATTTAACAGGGTTATTTTGACAACTACATGAATTAATGTGTATTGAATGCTTAGTGATGTATCTTAAAAAGTAAGTAAAGAAACCACATTTAACAACAAACAAATAGGTGGTTATTTTATTTTTTCTATTTTAGGTAAATGCAGAAATGAAATAATTAGAGGTTCATTTTGAGGAAAAAAATGTTTTAAAATAATATACCACCTTCACTGTTTTTTGTTTGTTTGTTTGTTTGTTTGTTTTTGCTTTTTAGGGCCGCACCTGCGGCATACGGAAGTTCCCAGGCTAAGGACTGAATTGGAGTTTCAGCTGCTGCCCTATACCACAGCCACAGCAATGCCAGATCTGAGTTCCATCTGTGACCTACACCACAGCTCTCGGCAACACTAGATTCTTAAGCCACTGAGCAAGGCCAGGGTTCAAATCCGCATGCTCATTGATACTAGTCAGGATAGTTACCAATGAGCTGTGACAGCAACTCCCAACTTTCACTGAAATTTTTAATCATTTATCCCTTTTAACATTAAAATTGAGTCATTTAGGTACAATGAAATGTCAAAATGGAAAGAACTCTATTACAATATTACTTATATGAACAAAACACAGAAAAAAATCAGTTTCACATTATATTAGACTTTAGAATTTTCGTAGCAAAGAATAATTTTTGTACCAAAAAGGAAATTTTAATACTTAATTCTTAATTGAATGATTATCTCAGTTCACAGCATAGGTAAGTAAACCTCGCCAAATTATTCTACAAATTGTTCTACAATACATACTTTAATACACAGACTTGATTGTCAATTAATATTTCCCCAAGCTAGGGAGTTCCTGTTGGGGCTCAGAAGGTTCAGAACCTGAGTAGTATCCATGAGGATGCAGGTTCCATCCCTGGCCTTGTTCAATGGGTTAGGGATCTGGTATTTCTTGTGGCTGCAGCATAGGCCTGAGGCTGCAGCTCCAATTTAACCCCTAACTTGGGAATTACCATATGCTGCAGACCGGCTCTAAAAAGCAAAAACAAACAAACAAACAAAACCACACAAATTTCCCCAAGTTAAGCCTTCTCTTTATGCTTTATGCTTATTTTAAGAGTATTTCAATTTTTATATACTGACAATAAACTGATACTTTTACCTTACTATAAACACTTGTCTCTAGAGTTCCACTAAAATATTTAAATTTTATCAAATATTAGCTTGGAAAAACTCTGTATAAAAATGCCCTATATAGAAAATGTCTTCTAGCATATATTTAAATGTAATTGCTTCAGACTTTTACCTTTTAGTGACATGAGTGGAATACCAGATCAAATTTCATGAACAAACCAGTATATAAAACACCATGTTTATACTATAGTAATTTATTCTTAATAACAAAAACTGCTTAATCTCTATTGTGCCTAAAAATATTCATGGATTCTATTTTATATTTATATTTTTTCATACATGAAGTGGAAGAGCTTCAATTGAGTTTATGCCCAATTATCAGTTTATGTTTGGTACCAAAGTTTAGACTAAACCTTTGTGATTACAATTTGGAATTTTAGCAAGTAATATGAATCTACACATAACAGAATTCATAAGCATTATTTTACAACTCATGTTTCTTAAACATAATTTTGCCCTATAGAATTATTCAGTAGTCCCATAGATACAACTGTCAATGTCACTTGACCAAATAGAATATAGCAAAGGATCACAATGAGAAACGTGGCACAATTTTATTCAGTAGTTGATTTTTTTTTCCTGTTCCATAATCACAATACCAAAATGTATATGGATATTTTTTGTACCAAAAAATCTTCAAACATTGTCTAGTTGACTTCATGTGCTTATGGTATTTAGATTTAATACATTTGGAAAGTGTAGCTCACCAGTAACTTCTGTGTTCCTATTTCCTAGTTTTAGAGTAGAACAAAATAAATATTAAGACTATGTACAATTTTAGTAAAAAAAAATCCTGCTAAATTTTTCTTCAATTTAGAATTAAATGAAGTGAATAGCACATCAACCTTAATAAGGTAAAATCATCAACTCATGAATTAATGAATTACACAGTTGAAATGTATATTTTAAGATTTATCTTTTAACTCATTAATTTAATAGTGAAAATCGAATTTTGAGCAAGATGTCTAATTTTTATAATAAAAATTAGTAATTATTAGAGAGTAAGTAGAAAATTTTACAAGCAAAGTATATGTATAGGAATATGATGATAAATCATTTTCTCTCAAAATAAAAAAAAGAATGGGGATTGTCTAAGTAATCTGTAGTTCTATTTCTTAAGGTCTGTGTTCTTTTCAAAATATATATTCCATGTCGACATTCCTTATGTGAATGCATGCTGCTCTAGTGAATAACATGCCCTTGCCATGATAGGAAGACACTGATATGCATGTTCTTTTACATTGTTTTAATGGGCTTCAGTTATTTTAAATAGGTTACTTCTTTTTAAAATCAATTACAAAAAACAGCATTCAAGATGACAGGAAAGGGTCTTCTAGTAAGAAAAGAAATTGGTGAATCATTCTTACTGAGGGTTAAATTGACATGCTATAGGAAAGCCAGGAGGCTTGGGTTTCTCTTCCTTTTATAATAGGTCCCCCTCATTTCCTTTATTTTTGGCCTGCTTCAGTTTCTCATGGCAGGGTCACTGATGAATTCACTTTCAGCCTATATCCTGCCAAGTTCCAGAAAAGGAGGGGCAGTCCTTCTGGAGGAAGGCAGTATATGAACTGCAAACATCCTCCCTTCCAGACCTAAAGTGTATCTTTCCTCGGCTAGGACTCAGGGTACTCAGGAGGCCCAGTCCTCTGCCTTTCTTTCCAGTCTACAAATAACAAACTGTCTTAAGAAGTAAATCATATATCACAGAGAAACATAAATATCACTTCTAACCATACCACACAGAGAAGCACTGTTAGCACTTTGACATACATTTCTATTGCCTTATACACACATATACATACAAGTCGTATAAAACACACAAAAATACTGGTTTAGATTGAGTTCGTCTATAAGTAGACCCTGAGTAAAATTGGAGAGGAAATCGTTTTATTTGAGAGGTGAACCCAGGAGCACCCATAGAGGAAAAGGGAAATGTAGACAGGAACAAAGCCCACAGGTGGAATTAGTGGTTAAGCTAGAAAGGCTCAGTCCTACTGGGAACCTCAGGAAAACTGTAGTGAACATAACTTGGAGTCACACCCAGTGAGTGAGAAATCCTAAATATTTATTACAAACTCCCAATCAATGTTGGCTGTGGGCTAACCACAAGGGTGTGAACTTCCTGGCACCTGAGGCTTGTTGTGCATATTCCTGATCCACAAAAAGCCCAGGTGCTTAGAGAAATCAGTTGACAGTGTCTAGGGATTCTACACTTAAGAGCATACTCCAAATTTTTCTTATTTGGTTTATTTATTCTGTCAGTGAAGCCTTACCCTTTTTAATGTACTTTAACATGCTTATCAATATAAAGCATTGTAACAAGATATTACTATACTATTTATCTATTTCTTACTGTAGAACATATAAATTTTCTATGAATTTGCTATTTCAGTTAACAATACATCAATTTATTATTTCTTTAGAATAAAATCTTAAAGCTATAATTGTGGAGTAAGAGTTTGAACACTATAAACTCTAGTATTTCCTGATTATCCATCCTAAAAGATGTACCATTCTGTACTCCCATCTACAGAATAATTAAATGCTTGCTTTCATACGTCTTTTTTTATGGTTATGTTTTATCAACTTTTCTAAGTTTTGACCGCTTTTTTTCTCATAAATCTGTACTATTCATATGATGAAGAGTCAATTAACCATTTATTCCTTTACTACATTACCTCTGCAGCTGTTAAGTCTGTCTTCTGTACAAACCCTGAAGAAATTCTAGTACCTTCACTGATAAATCCCATAAAATTAAAAGAATTTAATGCCATAGCTCTGACACTCAAAGTCTTCATATATGATTTGAAAAGGTGCTGTCAATACTTTCTCTAAATGGACTTTTCCAAGGACAACATTAGTAACTGATTTTGCCAGTTGGCCTTTTTTGCTGAACCCAAAAATGTCTTCAAAAGTTTTAATTCAAGATGTCCATGCCTCCCCACGTTGCTGGAGCTAACTACAGGTAAAGTTTAGATGTTACTCTCAGGTAGATGATCACCAATATATATTTGTTGTTTCCAGCCATATGTATTTTAAATAAAAACATTTTTAAAAGTTTTATAAATTTAAAACTGGAAGCAGAATGTGTTTTCCTAATCACTGACAAAAATTTTGCTTTGAGATTTTATTCATGAGTATGATGCAGAAACATTTCTAATTTGTTAGTGTAATAATTAAGCAATTGTTTACTGAAATGTCTGTGAATAGCATCCAAACAGTAGTTATCCACTTAAAAATGTTTAAGCTTGGAAGTTCCCATTGTGGCTCAGCAGTAACGAGCCCAACTAGTGTCCATGAGGACGAGGGTTTGATCCCTGGCCTCGCTCAGTGGGTTAGGATCTGGCATCGCTGTGAGCTGTGGTGTAGGCTGGCAGCTAAAGCTCTGATTCAACCCCTAGCCAGGGAACTTCCATATTTCGCAGGTGTGGCCCTGAAAAGCAAAAAAAAAAAAACAAAAAAAATTTAAGTTTAAACTCTAACACAATCCTAAACTTTAAGAGCACTTGGATATTTTAAAGCGAATCCGTTTTCTTGGCATTTTTTTTTTTTTTTTGTCTTTTTGCCTTTATGTAGAGCCGCACCCGCGGCATATGGAGGTTCCCAGGCTAGGGGTCTAACAGGAGCTGTAGCCGCCGGCCTTC
>PVHT021183528.1:2853386-2892480 GCA_004024745.2 Catagonus wagneri
CAACCTCATCGTTCTTAGTCGGATTCGTTAACCACTGAGCCACAAAGGGAACTCCCTTCTTGGCATTTTTAAGTAGAAGATCTTAGAATTAAGGAGCAACATTGTAAAAGTCTGCTTAGCTGGGGATATATTTTAATAATCATGCTATGCACCCTGAGAAATAATTCATTAATTTGACTTGCAGAATTGAAAATATCCTGTGACAATGAGGAAGTTTTCTGTTGAAATAATTTATTAATATTCATTTAAAAAGCTATAAATTCTATTAAACTGATGTAACATTTGATACCCCTAAAGTTAAGCAGACTTGGTTAGGTGCCCCAAGAGATTAATAGGCTTTTCTCTATTTGTGGTTTTTATTTGCCTTTTGTAGCTGAGTTAGGTAATACTTTCAGCAGGTAGCTTAAAACCTCAATCTGAGTTAATTAATGCATAGTTTAAAACGTCGAAAATCCAACAAGGTAATGTACCCCTTCTTATATATGCATCCATTTCAATCAGTTATTCTCTGTGCAAAATAAGCTCTAAATTAAAAAGCCCGGGTACACTCCCATTTTATAACTTAAATAGGTGCCTTTCCTGTCTTTTTTTTTTTTCATTTTAGTCCTCCAGATTCAGTACCTAGAATCAGTATGTGAAGCTTTTGCCTGTAAGTTAAATTTTTAAATTGACTTGTCTTTCTCCTGAGTAGAAACTCTTTGAAGCCATTCCTACTCTTCAATGGCTGAATGACAGAATAAATACTGCCCATTTCAAAGTGGAAGTATTTGACTTTATCAGATAGATAACCATCACCACTAAGAAAATGTCTCCGTCTGCCTGGCAGTGATGTCTAAATAACCTACAGAGTCCTTTCCTGACCCCGCTTTTGGTTCTAACTAAAAAGGAAACTTTCTCAAATATTTCACTCCACCTGTCATTCTACCTTCCTTTAATAGGGATGGCCTATCACCCATCTGCTATATGCCAGAAATACCACATTCTTCCTCCTTATCTAGCATATCCATTGGATAAAAATCCTTTTCTTAAATTCTGTGTGTGATTATCTAAACTTGGTTGAAATAACAGACATAAATGTGACACAAGTGTCAACCTCTGTGTGGGAGATTTTTACTCTCTTAAATATACAGTGTTTTTATTCCTTATGAAAAGCAGCTCAGATAGTTGTGTTTTAAACAGAAAGATAATATGGGTAAAAAATGATCAATATTAGTTAATACAGTCTGGCCAGAATAATATTTTCATTTTGTTCTGTTTTATTTTAGCTATCACCAGTTTGTCTCGGGATATCACTCTCTCTCTCTCTCTCTGTCACACACACACAAACACACACACACACACCCTAACATTTGTAGTCATCAAGCTGGAGACCCAGGACAGCTAATGGTGTAGGCCCAGTCTGAGTCCAAAGGCCTTAGAACCACAAAAGCTGATGATGTAAGTTCTAGTCTGAAAGCTGACAGGCTCGAGACACCAGAAGGGTTAATGTTTCAGGTCTATTCTGAAGGCTGGAAAAGACCAACGTCTAGCTCAGGCAGCCAGATAGGAGGAGTTCTTTTACTGTTCTAGGGATGTTCAGCTTTCCTTTTTTTTTTTTCCTATTCAGGCAATCAACTGATTGGGAATTGGGTACAGGTCACCCACATTAAGGAGGGCAATCTTGTTTTACTTATTCTACTGATTCTAAGTTTGATCTCATCCAAGATACACCCAAAATAACGTTTGACCAAATATCTTGGCATCTCTGCTCCAATCAACCATATCTCATGTAACCTGAATGAAAAACCCAAAAGAAAATAAGGATTTTACTCTTGACATAAAAGCACTTGGAAGACAGGGTCCATGATAGCTTCAGTATAATGTTAAAGACAAGACCCAGTGGGCAGTGGGAGGAAAAAGGGAGGAGGCAGCACTAAGAAAACTCAGATCTGGGTTACAGAATGCAGCTGCTGAGATACAACTTGACTTCTCAGTGTGTCCATGATTTAAAACCACAGCCACAACCACAACAACCTGGGAGCAAAGTACAGTCACTTTCAGGTCCATCTGGCGTTATAAATATATACTGCCAGCCAGATCTGCTTTGAGAAAAATGACCTAGTATTTAAGGATATCCTGCCTTGGTACCATGAGTAGAGAAGCATCAACGTCATTATCGTATCTCTTTTATCCATCTTGCCCCCAATATACAATGGCGACAGTTTCTCCACATTAGTATTTAATGCTGAAATACGTACCATGGCAGGAAGCACAGGCATGAGCTGGGGAGAACCAGAGGCATAAGCCATCTTGGCGCACTGGCTCATTTCCCCAGGATTGAGAACAACCCACAAAACCACTCACTTAAGACAGATGCTCTGCAGAGGTGACTTTCCTTTTAAATCTACTGACTTTTTACTTAAAAAAAAATTTATTGAGGTATAATATTCATATAAAAAGTACACCTCTAGTAAATATGAAAATCAATTTTCAGCAACTGAGCACACCCCTGTAAGCACACCCAAGAAAATACAATGTTACCAGTCTCCAGAAATCCCCCTCATGCCTTTCATTCACTAACTGTCCCTTATCAAGGGTTATCATTATAAACTTCTAAATGGATAGGTTAGTTTTTCCTATTTTTTTGGTTAATTTAAATGGAAAATATACTAATCAATCTAAAACAGTTTTTGGAGTTCCCTTTGTGGCTCAATGGGGTTAAGAGCCCAACTAGTATCCATGAGGATGAGGGCTTTTTAAGAGCAGTAATAAAAAATCAAATACATTTTGAACTCACACTATGTCACAGTTCTTTCCAGAATATTACTCTTGCTTTTATGTAGCACCATCCTTTGTCTGGATTAAGGTCTCTATTAATCTATATTGTGTCTTATTTGCCTACTCCCTTATTCTTTACATGAGAACCTAGTATCTTAACTCTGATGTTTCTTTCGTCACTTGCCTGTCACAAGCCTGTGTGTTCCTCCTTTCCCAAATGCCCAACTGAATTGCCCATCCCACTAACAAGACTAAAAATGAGTTTTCTCCTGATTTGATTTTAAGTGTTACTGATAAATATCTTAGTTGTTCAGAACGAAGTTGAGACAACATTATTACTTCACCCCTTTCACCTAATCTAAGTGACATGAGCCTAAATGATATGTAGAGAACCTTGTTAGTCTCAAATAAAACATGAATCACTCCATCTACACCTGTTTAGGGTACATACCATGTATCTAGTAATTATTAATAATGATAATTAAGATCACTGTGAGTTGTTAATAATACACCAATGTGACAAAATAATAAATAATAATGTAGTGTGATATTTATCCAATCCATTCCTCCTCAGAAAGATTAGAGTTGAGAATAATACCAAATGTCTTGAAGGCATAAGTTATGTAAGGCAGGACCAAGGACAAAAGATAGAAGTAGTTTACAGTCCTCCATCAAGAGGTGATGTGCTGAAATGAAAAAATATTAGCATGGGCTGGAGACCTTCATGCCTGTCGAACATAAAAAGTAATATTTATTTAGCTAAGATAGTTCCAGAAACTATAGAAGAGACTGACAGAAGATATATAATTGCTCTCTGGGAACAAATAAACTACAAGAAAAGCTGACTTACACTTTTCTTCCTTTTAGAGCTGGGCCTTGAATGTCTCCAACCTGAGGTTCCAAAAGCTAAATGCATAAAAATGAGTATGTGTGTGAGACTGAACAACTGCATACTATTAAATGTTACAAATCTAATGTTTCTGCCTCCCTGTTGATTAAATAAAGACTTCCGTCTAAGCACTTCTATCATAAAAGAGGGTCTCTTTCATTCCAGCAGATTGTAGGGTAGGGAAAGAAAAGAGGAAGGGAGACTCTGAAAGTACAGATTTATAAACCTGTCAGATACCACTCAAAGCGTCATCTTTGAATAAGCCAAGGAGGACCTCATTTGGATTCATCATGGGACTCTTTCATAAGAGATTTTTTATCATCTAATCTCAAGGAACGATTACTTTCATCCAATTTTTATAGCTCTAATTGTGCATACTATATTGTACAACTACGTTGTAATTATCATTTGCATGATTTGAGTTTTTAGTTATTTTCATGTGTATTTTTCTTATATTCCAAATTAGATTTCCTCACATCTATTCTTATCATGTTGTCTTGCACACCTGGCATAGAGTAGAGAAGAACTGAGCATTTGGCATGCAACAGATCTTTACTGATTAACTGATCATTTAAATTCTATATAAAAACGTTTACTGGTTTTAATTTGATCCAGACAAATTCAACTGAAATTTTAAAAATACTATTTACAGAGATATTATAAAAATACTTCTGCTGTGAGGTCATAGCTACAGTATTCATTTTGTAACACCAATTTTCTGCTCCTTCAAAAAAATTCAAAAATAGTCTGCCTATTGGCTAACTCAATTAGATAAGAAATATGCAATTCACAAACATTAGTTTTACCTTAGTTTAGATCTTAATTAAAACTGGAAATTTTATTTTAGAAATAGGTAAAGAAATACCATTCTGAGTACTGAGATTTAATAAGTTTGGGGATGACAGATATATGTAGCTGTGCTCAAAAGACAGAACCTGATTCACCGTGCCACTGACTGAGTGAGGTACTGCCACTGCTATAATTAGGGGAGAATGTGTGGATCTTGATGTGCCAGTGAAATCCATTCTATTTTCCAGGAGGGTGAAACTATCCATTGCACAGTAAAAATGAGTTGGGATTGTAACTCTGGATCAATAATGAGAATTAAAATCATGCTATAATAATTATGTCCTTATATATTTTAACTCTATTTCTGCTGTTCACCAAAAGAATCCATTTAACTGTTTTATAATAATTAAATATGTTGGTTGATTATATCAGTAATAGAAATAATTTGTATAAGATCTAAATGCTGCAGCATCTACCAATAATAATGATGTGTTGTGGGGGAAAAAAATGTACTCAAATGTTTTGTTTGATTTTTTTCAAAATTAGTTAAGAGCTGCATTAGCAAATTAGTAAGATTTGCTTAAGTGTTATTGCACACTAACCTAAACAGGTCACTAATGATTTATTTCCTTAATATTTCATAGTTCTCTGAAAGATTACTCTTAGATTTAATTCTATTCACATTTTACTATTTTAAAAGTACTCAAAGAAAACAGAGACATTAAAGCTTATCTGTAGGAAGAACTGAACCTGAAAAAAAAGTGCATCATACAGAGTTCATTTCTTCTGTTGTTAAATATATGTCTTATTTGTACTAAATATATCAATAGGAGAGGCAAATAGCCAGGCTAG
Organism: Catagonus wagneri; assembly: GCA_004024745.2. Lineage (NCBI taxonomy): Eukaryota > Metazoa > Chordata > Mammalia > Artiodactyla > Tayassuidae > Catagonus > Catagonus wagneri. The sequence goes on from PVHT021183528.1 coordinate 2,858,674, forward strand.
CTCCTAGTGAGATGTCATTAATAAGGACACTGTACATCTCTTAAATTATTTCAACCTGCTTAAAAGCAACTGTTAGAATTTTTCCAGTGTACATTTTGACACATTACCAATATGCTACCATTTGGTTTAGGTCATTTAAAAAAGTTTTGAGGGCAGTCTATAATTAAGTCTACACATAAAATTAGCCAGAATATGCAAATCAGTATGCATATATACACACACAAAAATATTTTCTCCCATTCTACAGATTGTCTTTTCACTTTCATGAAGATGTCTTTTGAAGCATAAACTTTCTTAAATTGAAGTCCAATTTATCTAATTCTTCCTTTATCATTCATGCTTTTATAACCACATCAAAACCCCTGAAATGTTACCGCTTTGCTTTCTTCTAAGTGTCTTATATTTTTAGGTCTTACATTTAGGTCTATAAGCCATTTGGAGTTAATTTTTTTGTATCATTTGAGGGGGTCCAACTTTATTCTTTTGCACAGGTATAGCTACTGTCCCAGAAGGCATTTGTTGAAAAGTCTCTTTTTTCCCCATTAAATTTTCTTAACACTTCTGTCATAATTCAACAGCCCATAAAAATTAGAGCTTTGGAGGTGGTTCTCAATGATACCAATCTATATGTTTATCCTTATATTTATACCACAATGTTTTGATTACTGTAGCATCATAATAATTTGCGAAATTGGGAAGTGTGACTGTAATAGGTATTCCAAATCCCTTGCATTTCTATATCAATTTTAGGATCAGATCAACAATTTCTGCAAAAACTATCAGCCATGATTTTGATAGCTATAGTACTAGATTCAAAGATAAACTTGGGGAGTATTGCCATTTTAACAATATTAACTCATACAAGATATCTGCATGGGTATCTTTCCATTTAAATCTTTAATTTCTTTCAACAATGTTTTGTAATTCTCAGTGTACAGGCCTTCAACTTTTTTTGTTAAATTTATTCCCATGTATTCTTTTTAATGCTATAGAATGTTTAATGTTAATATAATATTTTTCTTAATTTTGGGGGTACTCATTGCGGGTAAAGAAATGCAGTTGATGTTTATATATTGATCTTGTATCTTGCAACCTTATGAAATCCATGTATTCTATTTTCTTTTTTGAATTCCTTATGATTTTCTATAAAGAAGATAACATCTATAAGTAAAGATAATTGTTTTTCTTTTCAAATATGTGTGATTTAGTTTTGTTTTATTTTTGTCTAATGCTCTGGCTAGAATCTCCAACAAAATGTTGAGCGGAAATGTACAAGAAAACATCTTTATCTTGTTCCTGATCTTAGCAGGAATCATTTATTTTTTAAGTATGATGTTAGCAATACACTTTCACAGGTACCATTTTTCAGGTTGAGGACATTCCCCTTTGATTTTCAGTTTGTTTAATGTTTTTGTTATGAAAGGGCATTGGCTTTCATCACACGTTTTTCTGTGTCCCAGTCCCCAAGACTGTCCTCCCTTTTGACAAAAACTGCATGTTTTGGGGATTTCCCAATCACCTTCAGATTTGATAATGCACTACAAGAACTCACAGAACTCACTGAAGGCAGTTATGCTCGTGGTTATGGTTTGTTGTTAGGAAAGGAAACATTAAAATCAGCCAAGGGAAGAAGCACATAGGGTAGAGTCCAGTGGAAATACCGAGCTTCATGGAAATACGGAGCTTCCATTGCTCTATCCCCACTGAATCTAGATGCATTACTCTGCTAGCATTGGTTTGTGACAATATATATGGGTATTGCTAGCCAGGAAAACTTGCCCAAGCCCCAGAGTTTTTATTGAGACTTTAATATGTAGCCATAATTGATCAATCCATTACAAATATTGCTGATGTAAGTCTCTAGATTAACTGTTACCATTGATCCAAAGACATAAATCACATTGTCTCCCTGGCATGGTCAGCCTTCACTCTACATCACACTGTTAAGACTAGCCAGTGTGACCAAAGCCCATAGGCAAAGAAAAGACACTAGAGACCTCTTGGAAGCTTTGAGCAAACTTTACATAAGGGACTAAACTGGTCAATAATGTAGTGGTTTGCCATGTGTACCAAATAATATGGTACTTTATCTCTGATCCAGTCTTCAGTGTTTGCTGCTATAGGAAAATACCAAAACGTGAACAGAATAAAATGTTTGACAAGTGAAGCAAAGCTTTAAGTTTCCAAAGTCAGTGCTTTATCAATTGGAATACTCATTTCATAATAGAGACTGCTTACATCTAATTGCTAAGGATGTTTTTCACTTTCATAAAGAAAAAGCTCTGTCCAGTAGATAAACAGGTCATCTATTAAACATAAAAAATTCATTTAACCTGAAATACAATTGGGTGTTATGATATAAATGATTAAATAATCTCAATATTTAACTAAATATTTGCTTCATGCATGTCTATGAACCTAGTAAACTACACAAAACTTCATACTATTGGCAAGCAACTTGGGCAGTAGAAGAAAAATAACATTGCTATCATCATTTTGCTGCTTAAATAAATGAATAGGACTTGGATCTAAAGGACAGAAAGACAACGTGCTCAATAAGTGGAGGACAAGCTTCATACGCAGCACCCTAACTCCAGATCAGTGTTTCTCAAATATTTCAGACTGAACTAAAGAGTTTTAATGTAATTGAGCAGGATCCCATGGGACCGTCTCAGGACAGACCCCTTCACCCCCCCATATCCTCTGCCTTAGATAACACTATCTGATCCACATTTCCTGAGTTGTTTTATAGATTGCTAAAACCCCCACCAAATGAAAGACATTAATTAGTTGATGACCAGGAGCACATAGCCCCCAGGCTTACTGGAGCCTAAGGATTGATAATATTAACCCCTGGGACACCACTGTTACCTCAACATCAACCAATCAAAGTTGATGACATAACCCTGCAGTGCCCCTCCCTCACCTTGCCTTTAAAAAGGCCTTGCTGAAACCTATTGTGGAGTTTGGGATTCTTGAACACTAGTTATCCCAGACACCTTGTATACTGCCTTACAATAAAAACTGTACATCCTCATCACAACTTGGTGTCAGAAGATTGGCTTTACTGCACTTGGGCAAGTGGACCCAAGTTTTGCTTCGGTAACATTAAGAAAATAGGACTTGTAAATATGCATGTAGATTTTTTGTGTTGATTCAAGTCATCTTTAGTATAGCATTTTTATTACCACGCTTTGCTATAACATCTTTATTATTTATTGTACACTATAATTTATAGTATATCAGTTGCATTAGTTGAATATTTATAATTATAAAACTACCCATTAATTTCTTACCATATAAAACTGATTAATGACATAAATTTTGTACAAATATGAGACATGAACAAATAAAATTTTACAAACTAAAATCAATTAAATTCTAGTGAACATATTTATGTACTACTTCTCCCTCCCTCATTTAATCCCTTACCTATTCTCTTCCAATTCTCTGAAATAATGTTAGATTAAATAACTCATTGAGGAAGAACTCATCCTAAACCACCAAAGTACCTAAGTAAGTCTTCAGACTCAGTTCCTATATCCAAAAATAAAAAACAGATTCCCAAAAGGAGAATAATCAAAATGTATAAAATATCAGTCAAAAAATAAAATGCAATAGACCTTTGGGGCTAAACAGTTAAAATCATCCGACTATATTTCTGTCCAGAAAATGTGCATCTGTTAAATAGATAAGGGGACTATTGTGAATTAGGTGTATGAGAGACAGGCAGCATGACCACCTATTAGCAATGACAATAGGTACAAGCGTCTGAATTTGAAGAAAAGGCCAGTCATAACCATGACACTTTTACATTCACTACTCAACACTTGGAAAATATAGTCAAGTTGCTCATCTAGACACTCAAAAATATTCAGATTACAGCTCCTAGGGTGAGGTTACTAAAAAACGCAGATGAAAATGACTGTTCATCATCAGTGGAAGCTTCACACTTCATTGAGATCCCAAGTGGGAACATGATCTCCGAATCACAGTATATTGTCAAACACCAAGTGATGGAATGCTACTTAATGACTCAGTAATCAACAATGCAGACAGTTCCAGCAGTGGGAGAGGGCATCTGGGGTGCACGTCAGTCAATTTATTAGACTCCAGTGCATTTTCTTCATTGAGAACAAAGTCAGGTTTAGCTCTTTATGAAACGTTTGAATGTGATACCAAAGAAGGAATGGAGGTGCTGCACTGATCTAAAATACAGACAAGTATTTGTTTCTAGTCTTTGCTTGAAGGCAGAGGATACTGGGAATTTGATAGTATTTCTAAGACCGCAAGTGCTAATTCTAAGTACTCAAAGGATGCCTTGATACATAATCAATAAGTACAGGATAGGGCATATCTCCTACACAGGAGTTGTGGAACAGCAGTGTGAGACCATGGAGAAAAGACTTCTTTATAGTCAAAGCTGAATCATGAAGTCTAAACACGTTTACTTGCCTGCTTTTTAAGGGCTCCAAAAAAAATGATTTCTCCCTACTCGTGCCAAAATGTACTATCTTAGTTATGATTATTAGCTTTAGTAAAGTTTGCTTTTTTTTCTATTTTTCTTGGGTAGGCACAGCCAAATGGTAGTAGGCTGGATTCAGTTAACATGGCTCACAGAGTTAACTATGTGCATCTCTACCCATATTCATGTTCATTGATGTTGCATTGGTGGTTGAAATTGATGATGAAGTATTCACATCAGAGAAGTCAACGAACACTACAAATTGAGGGTCCCCCCAACCTCACTCCTCAATGAGCAGGTTTTTGAATTTGCCAACACTCTATTGCCTCTTATACTGTTGACAAGTTTTATGACCCATAGCACAATATTTGACAAAGACAGGAGACAAAACAATGACCCAAATAGACATATTCCTTGTTCTCCTAGATCTTAGCAGTCTTATATAGTTGCCATGTCCTAAGCTTATTCCTTACCTCCACTTTCGTATGTCCTACTCATTCCTTAAGCCATTTCTATTTTATGACACTGGTGTCCTCCTTTGCTAAACTTTTATTGCAATTATCAAAGTAATAAATTTAGTAAATAAAAAGATCTAAATACTTTCCCATGTATGATCTTCTTGACTATATAGTTTAGGCTACTTCAAAGCAGGTAAGTTTTAAATTTTGTTACAAGGTTCACTTACTATGAGGCACACTGTGGGTGGCAGGAGTGGGCAGATAAGGGAACACTCAAATCTTTGGATTTGGGGAGGATGATTTTAACGTTTAAATAGAATGGTGTAGTTAAGGCATTTTTCCAAAGGCTCATCTCAAATATTTGTAGGGCTAGAGAAAGGAGTATAAATGGAGAATGTCAGTTTGACCACTTCTCTTCCCACCCTTGACCCTGTCCTACAACTGTGAGAGGCCCCATACCTAAGTACAGTGGGGTAATCCACCTCCTCATTTTGCCTGAGACTGAAGGGCTTTGTGGGATACAGGACTACAATGCTAAAAGTGGTGCAGTCTCAGGCAAACTATGGTTGGTCATCTTTTGTATTACAGAAAGAGGATTATGCAGTCACTTCCCAATAGCAATATAACATCTGCTGGTCAGAGATTTCAGCGTTTTGAAAACACAAAGCATTGCCTAGACAGGTGTGGTGAGTACATGCTGGCACATGGTGGGGTAACTTTCTTTTACCTCACAAACTCCTCTCCCCCAGAATTTTGAAATATTCTGGGCATGTAGCAGGAGAGAAAGACACAAATGTGTTTATAAAGAGGAAGATATTAAAAGCATGTTCAAGTTACACTTACCTCTTTTTCTTCAGTGCTGCAGGCTTTCCTTCCTGATCTCCCTTCATCCATTTTTTTGTCCCTTCCAATCTACTGACCATATTATATATAATGAGTGATAAAATCTAGTAAAGCTCTTCAGCACTCTTAAATAAAGGAGCAGGATCACTAAAATGACACCGTGTGAAACAAAAGGCACCCCTTCACACTGGACTCACATTATGCCACTCACCCTCTCACTTACAGTTAGAGTAGCATTATTTTGGTTCCTCCCTAAAATATTCATCTTCTTGCCTGCTTCAGGACCTTTGTATATGCCAGGCCCCATGTGCCATGGTCACTATGCTAATTTCTTTCCTGATAGTTCCCTTGTCCATTCCTCAGACTACGTTAGACCTCACTTTGATTTCCCTTTTTGTCACATTTTGTACCTTATGAGAGGTTATAAGTATCATCTAACTTCTCTCCTACACTTGTAAGCTAAGTGAGGCCAGCACAATGTTACTTGCTGTTTTATCTCCACATACAGATTATAAATAGGAATATCTGAGGAAAACAGAAAGGAAGGAAGGAAAGGGAATTAAACAAGCTTTCATGTAATGTGGGAAAATTTTATATACTAGGAGTTATAGTATTTCTACCCTAGTAAGAGTATTTTGTAAAGTCCCCACTCTCCTTAATGGCAGGAGTTATTGTCACAATTTATATCTCCGTGTTCAAGAGATAACATTAGCAGAATATATTTACATTAGAAGGATTTTGTCCCATGATGCCACAGATTTGTAAAATAGCACAAAGAAATTTTATAAAAGTCAGAAAACAGAAATAGGGATTTCGTACTATTTGTAAATTCTCTTCTCTCTTTCATTTCCCTCCTTCCCCTCAGTCTGATTCCCATCATAATATTTTTATAAAATGTGAAATATCAGAAGAAAAGAAACTACTAAGCCCATTCTCAGTAAAGAGTGAAAGATTAATAAAACTAAAACAGTTATTCAGTTCCCAGCAGCTGAAACATTTGAAAATGCAAATAGCCTCAAGTGGAAAAATTCAGTTTGTATTTCAATTCTGTGGATGCTATTTTCATAATAAAATCATTCCATATGGTCGAATAAATAAAACCACCAAAGTTTCGTGTTTCTAGAGCAATTATCAAGCAATATGTACTCTCTTCTGAGGCTTACCAGAGGCCTCATGACAAGAAATCACTTTACCCATGGAAGGTGACCATACACTCTTTGAGACGTAGCAACTGATCCGCAAATGCTGACAGGAGTTATGAGCTCTGGAAAATGGATTATTTAGAAGATTCAGACACAAAGTATGTTGTATATGAAAAGTCCGTACTCATTCAAATTCTAGGAAAAAGTACCTTTCATACTTATGGCAAAAGTTCTGTACCCAAGACAGACAACAGGAAGTAAAATGCCTCCGGAGTTGCCGCAGGCGAGGTCCAACTCACTGCTCAGCTGCCCAGGGGTGAATGAACCCGACGGCCTTTCTGCTCTGCGCATGTGCCGTGTCTCCCAAACGCATGCATAGAGCGTCACTGCAACGGTGGTAGAGACGTTGTGAAAGAACGCCCTTACATTCTCTAGGGTTCCCTTGTGGGAAGATGAACAATGCATAGAGGGCGCATGCGCAAACGTGGGAGAAAAACCGCCTCTTTCTCTTAAACTCGCCGCAGAGATTTCAGGTGTCGCCATGGGCCGCCGTCCTGCTCGTTGTTACCGTTACTGCAAAAATAAGCCTTATCCAAAGTCACGCTTCTGCCGAGGAGTCCCAGATGCCAAGATCCGTATCTTTGACCTGGGTCGGAAGAAGGCAAAAGTGGATGAATTCCCGCTGTGTGGCCACATGGTGTCTGATGAATATGAGCAGCTCTCTTCTGAAGCCCTGGAGGCCGCCCGAATTTGTGCCAACAAGTACATGGTGAAAAGTTGTGGCAAAGATGGCTATCACATCCGAGTCCGGCTCCATCCATTTCATGTTATCCGCATCAACAAAATGTTGTCCTGTGCTGGGGCCGACAGGCTCCAGACGGGTATGCGAGGAGCCTTTGGAAAGTCTCAGGGTACAGTGGCCAGAGTCCACATCGGTCAAGTCATCATGTCCATCCGCACCAAGCTTCAGAACAAGGAACATGTAATTGAAGCCTTACGCAGGGCCAAGTTCAAGTTCCCTGGACGCCAGAAGATTCACATCTCCAAGAAATGGGGCTTTACCAAGTTCAATGCTGATGAATTTGAAGACAAAGTGGCTAAGAAGCGCCTCATCCCAGATGGTTGTGGAGTCAAATACGTCCCCAATCGTGGCCCTCTGGAGAAGTGGCGAGCTCTGCACTCATGAGGTCTTGGACAGCACTGCCAGCCTGGCCAAGCTCCTCTGACTTTTGCTTATCAATAAATTTTATTTACTGGCCAAAAGTGAATATTTTTTAATTCTTAATATTTTAAGTAATTTAAAAATATACAATTTTTAGAATAATAATTACTAGAGAAATAATTTTTGAATTATTATCAGAAAGCATTTTAATGCAAATGATATTTTCAAGTGAGAGTGAATTTGTATGCCAGTTATAGAAAAAGCTGTTGCGGTTCTGGTCCACACTTTTGACTTAGTCCAGAGAAATATATCAAAAGTTTTGTTTGGAGAGAAATTAAGAATTATATACAGCTGCCATTACTTTGAATAAAAAGAGTAGCTAGAAAAAAATCTGAGATTTAGAGAAAAATTGTTTATAGAAAATAATTTATATAAAATTCTTTATATAAAATATTTTTATAGAAAATTAACAATAGGGATGAAAATAATGATAGGCATATAGTAATATTTCAACTACATTTTCTTTGAAACTGAAGTCTTTTTTTTAAACTTGTTGCTTATGTTTTCCTTACACATTTCTGCACATTGTTTTTAGAATTACTTATCACCTCCAACTATCAGCCATAGGACAACTGGGGACCAGTGCAAAAGATTTCCCCAGACAAGCCTTACATTATTTCACACTCAAAAAGCAACAGTCCAATATTTTCTTCATCACAAACAGGTCATAGGTTTACAACGAAGTTCATATTGCTTGATCTCAGTCCCAGTAAAATCAACAGAAAATAGAAAATGACACTAAATCAGCTATCTGTGCTCTAAAAGGGCCCTGGAGAGAGTTTTGCAGTCTGTGGGTCCTTGCCCTGAATTAGAGTTACATTGATCACGGAGGTGTTTTTTTGTTTTGTTTTAGAAATTACATAAGCTAAAATTGCTGGGTCTATACTACATTTTAAAATTCTGGTTCTTTATATGATATTTAGTATTCTATATCTCAACTGGGCAAATAGTACCCTCAGTTTTCTCTAACTGCTTACTCATTTTAAAAGGCAACATATTAAAGGAACAAAAGGAATGCTAAACAGCATTGAAACACATGCTTTTAAAATTATTTTCATTTACTTAAAAAAATTCCTGTGTCAATGTTAAAATTTTGCATTTGGTTTGAAACTTTTTTCAGGTTTTTACTACATTTCCTATTTGTGTGTTTTTAAGAAGCTATGTTGCTGTTTTAAGCTATAATTTTTCCCTATATATAAACAAGAATAACAGGAACTAAATAAAATGAATATATAGAAAGGGCTTTTCAGCTTAAGTAGCACTTTCCTTGACATGTTTTACTTGATGCTTTAAAACTCCTATAAGTTTTTTTTTAGGAAATAAAGTCCTATGCAGTTTGTAAATAAGAGCGTACTTGAGGCATATCTTCTGACTCCTGTCCAGTCCTATTTACTTTTTACCAGTCTTTCAAAAAAAACAAAAAACAAAACCTCAACTTTGAAAAAATCAAAATGCCAGGCAAAACACACAAAAACAATTCCTTGGACACATGTTAATACAACTATGATGCATCTTTTAAAATATTTTCCATCTTCATTAGTCATCCCTATCTTGGTCTCACAACTTCTCAAACATCTTAACCTTCAACTTGCAACTCTGTAGTCAATACAGGGAGGCAGCCAACCATAAATCCATGAATATCCTTGGCCTATCCTTGCTTATGTATGTAGATAGGTGGGTGAAAAGGAAATAAACACCTGGTAGGAGAGTGTCATCAAGTTTCACCATTTGACTTTTTCTACAGCTTTTTATTATAAACTATTATATATACATTTTATTTCCTTTAGTGTTGATAGAACATTTCACTTGTTTCTCTTAACAAAAAGCTTAGCAATGTTCTCCAAGCCATGGTTTAGTTTTTTTAGCCTTTTCCTATTTCCAGCTATTTTAGTTATTAAACAATTGATAAGAAAATGGGTGAACTAAAATATAAATTATATATTTCAAAGCTCTTCATTATTTCTAAATTTCAATTCAGAATGGAAATTTTAACTTGGGAACATAACGTTTTCAGAATTTCATGCACTACTTCAATAAAACAACTGTCTGCTTGTTTAAAATATGAGTACAGTTAACTAAATTCAAGCATTATTGTCCCATTAAACTCTATGATTTAGTTGATGGAGTCTTCAGGTTAAATGGGAAAAACTGACTGAATCTGTTAGAAAATGGAGCATGTACCATTATCAGTTTAGTTTTGAAAAGCACATTCTACAAAGTTCCCTGGCAGCACAGCAGGTTAAAGATCTGGTATTGTCACTGCTGTTGCTTTGGTTACTGCTGTGGTGCAGTTTTGATCTCTGCCTCGGGAACTTCCATGCGCCAAAAAAAAGCACATTCTGCAAATATCATTTTATAATCTATAACCCATCACTTCTCCCCCTCCCTCAAAATATGGATATTTAGCCTGGAATACTTTATATTTATAAAAATGTAAACCAGCTCTGGCATGAGTTAGTGTCAATAAAATTGACAGGCATTTTATTTCTACTCTAGCATCTTTGTACTGTAAATAATCATATACTTAATTATATTCAAGTAAGGCTTTATGGCTCTCAGAGTGTCAAAATGAATGAACTGAGAGATCATTTAGCCCCAGTCATCTGGTGCCTTTATTTTAATACATAGGCTTTTTTTTTTTTTTAAGTAATAACTTCACTGTTTTCCTAAGAAGGTCTACATATTATTTTTTAAGGTAAGTAATGTAAAAAGTAATGAGTAAATTCAAAAGTAGATTAAATTACACCATCAATAATAATTGAAACTGAGGTCATTGTAATGCTTAAGTGTGGATAACAAGGGAAGCTCTGGTATCAGGGTGACTGGATTTGAATCTTTCTTCACTCACATGGGTCAATCACTCAGTATAGCCATTTCTTCATTTTCAACTTTAGGGATTAGGACACTATGACTATAAGGCTGTTTTTAGGATTCAACATAATAATTCAGTGAGAAAATGAATAGGATTGTGCCTTGCACAAATCAAGTACACACACTTAATGCTCACTTATAACAGTTAATATTGACATTATTGTTACTATATTTGCTCCTGCTTCCCTGTTTCTCAGCTTCTAATTTTGTTGCTTGTAGTGGTGTTTTTCATTATTTATAATCTTAATATTCTGTTCTGCAAACATAATTCCTTCTAGTTGTGTATTTTGAGTTCTGGTTTTAATTGCTTTCAGTATTCTGATTTAAGTTTTCTATTTTATATTTAGCGTTATTTCCATTTTCATATATTTCTATTTGGTCATCTGTTTTGGATCTCCTTTCGAAAAAATGTAATTGTGCTTTACTGCTTATCCTGTGTATCTGTATCACTTATGTAGATTTGTTTTGTTTTGTTTCCTTTTTTCCTTCCAAACTGGACATTTTATCCATCTTACCCACCTTTATCATTCAATATTTATTGCTTATTTACTTCCCTTTGTTTTTTGCAAAATAATGATTATATGCCTGTCATGTCATTATTTTCATACTGTGTATGTGTGATATATACTGTTCTACCCAGACCTTCTATTTAATCTGAAAGATCGTAGGTGAAATTTCTCTAATCGCCCTTTCGCAAAGTTTTTGTTATTTTTGTTTGTTCATGTAGGCTTCTCTCCGGGTGCCATCATTTGAGGACTGGGTATTGCAGCCTATCTCATGATGAGAGGACAGGGATAGGAGAGAACTTGAGGGATTAACTATAGCTTTTGACAGATACTAGATTCTGATTCCTATTCTGAAATTCCATTAAACATTCTGCACCAAAGCCCACTCCTTTCTTTTGGGTGCACCTTCTACTCTTCTACTGTGGTGTATCTCTTATCTCTGCTAAGTACAGAACCCTGGAAAATGGCAGGCTCAGGTGCTGAGGATCTCTGGTGGTGTTTGGAACTCTACCTGTCAATGGATTTTCCTACAGTTTTACCTTACATAGCTACTTACATACTCAGTTTACTTCTCTCCATATTCGGCCATTAGTGAGATATTTTAAGGTTTCATGTCTCTTCCGGAATGCTTCTAAGAGTTTAAAGGGTTTTGGGAGAAATATTTCATAAATCATCAATGTATAATCCACTATCTCTCCCTATCCAACAAAATATAGAATTATACTGAGATCATTTAGCCAGAAATTTTTAATTGGAAAAAAAAACAGCTGTAGAAACACACATAGGAATACTGTCTTTACTTTATGTCTTCTAAATTTATGACATGCATATAATATAAGCCTTTCTTTGGTGGTTTTAGGTGTATTTCTTTTACTATATTATTCACTTCATTAGATATTAGAGAAAGAGATCCTTTGATCCTGTTTTACTTCAGTTTACTCACCCTGAAGTCCTCTTTAATAAAAAATTATCTACTTCTGAAAATTCTAACTTTAAAACAATTGATGTAAAAAAAATTGACTTCCACATGTTTGTACCAACTTCTAATGATCTTTATTGGTGTGAATTTAAATTAATTGTAGCTAAAATTACTGTGACTATAAAAATGAGAAACTTTTCATATAAATTCTAGAAATACCAGTTTTGTGTATATGTCCATACAGAATCTTAACAACTTTTATTGTGTTGTAAATAATCACCTAATCAATTCTACCTATTTAATTATATACATTAAATAGGCTTCTGAGAGTTATTGATTTGGCTCCAAATATTTAAATAATAGGACTATATTTACAGTAGAAACCACTGCATTTTCAGAATCATGTTAATCAACTCTTCAAGGGGTCTGTTCATTCAACTCCCTGTTGTTTCAAATTGATCAGTGATGAAGAGAAATATTAGAGATTATGAGAGAGTATGGCATCTTCTGGACAAATGCAGAGTTCTTAAAAGAACAATGATTCCTTCCCCTCTCTCGGTAGCTGGAGATACTGGGATTGTTATGAAATTATGATTTCTTTTGCCTAAGTGTTGTGAGTCATAGACCACCACCACCACCACCACCAAAAAAGATGCTGCTGATGGTGGAGACAGGAAAGGGATGGCATTAACTGAGAGAGAGAAAGGCGACAGCCCTCAACTCCAGTCTATGGCATAAAAAGGGTAAGTCTTAAATTTCTCGTGATGTGGGACCTTCTTGTTTTTTATTTGTTTGTTTTTGCCACACCTGCAGCATGTGGAAATTCCATGACTGGGGTCAAACCTGCACCGTGGCAGTGGACAATGTTGGACCCTTAACCCACTCAGCCACCAGGGAACTTCTATTCTGGTTCTTTATGTAATATTGCTGATTCTGTGCCCACATTTCCAAGAGCATTACTAATTGGGAGTGAACCATAGCAGCAAGAGGCTGTCTGGAGGATTTCGTATGCGGTGGTAGCTGAAAGCAGGAAAAGAGCCATGCTTTAGCCAGATTTCTCTCAAAGGAATTGAATAGGGGGAGAAACTCCAGTCTCCTCTAAAGAACCCCTAAGAATTAGGATTTGAACACAAGATATATAGAGAACCAGGACTATAGGCAGTCAGCACTATAAAGACCCTCAGCAATCCTGAAAATGAACCTGTTTCCTGTGACATGGAGTTATTTAACACAGAGAATACTGTCCCTGCTTACATTCTGTTGTCAATAATCTCTATCAAGGAATGAGGGAGGAACTGTTGGGGGAATAAGGGAAGGCAATTTTCTCTTCCCAGCTCCAAGGTTAGGTTAATGGAATAGACAGGAGGTTTGAATAAGATTGGTGACAATTTTAACATTTGAAAGTGATTGAAAAGTTACAGATGAGGCAGATATTATTAAGGAAATGGCTACTGAGAAAGCAGTAGTACTTCACTGGAGCACAGTTGGTAGTTTTTCCAAGAAAATAAAAATTTCAGGTTCACATCAGTGTTTTTCCTGTCAAACCAGTTATATAACCATTTCGATGAAAAAATTCCATAAGCCATGCCAATAATACCTGAATTACTAAAACTAAGAAGACATAACAACTTCTCTACCATTTAACTGTGGTCCCTCTATTTCTCTACCACATAGGTACATGTTAAGTATGAGCATACTTTAAATTCCCATCTCTGAAACCCATATTCATGTTGCTCTAATGAAATTATCCATAAAAAAAGTCTATTAATTTTATCTTTTGACTAGTCAGTAAGGATTTGATTTATATATACAATTGACTGCTTCTATTTACACCAGTACTCTGAGCTTACAAGCCATTTTTGGATTAATAATAAAAATGCCAGTTATATAGTTTTATATATTTTCAAGGTATAAAATAATTGACAATCATCAAAATATAACAGTATATAAGATCAGACCTAATTTATCTAAAAAGCCAAATTGAGGTTTTGGAAATTTGATTATTTTTTTGTTGTTTTTTTCTTTGGTTTTACAGCCACACCAGCTGCATATGGAAGTTCCCAAGGTAGGGGTCAAATCAGAGCTGCAGCTGCAGGCCTATGCCACAGCCAGAGCACATCTGAAACCTATTCCACAGCTCAAGGCAATGCCAGATCCTTAACACACTGAGTAAAGCCAGGAATTGAACCTATATCCTCATGGACACTATGTTGTGTTCTTAACCCAATGAGTCACAATGAGAACCCTGGAAATTAGATTCTTAACTACAGTTAATGACATATTTGTAGCAAATTACACCATTAGTTGTTGACTGAATTAGTGAATTTAAAATGCATAGATGCTCTAACTTCAGAAAATAAGTTGAAATTACACAATAAATTTGAAGAGGTTTTTGCCCTAAGACCAGGTAATACCACTTTTAGGTATCTATTCTAGAAAAATCTGATCATGAATAAGGAGACAAGAAAAAGTTTTCATTTCATCGCTCATAATAGCAAAAAAAAGGAAAGAAAAAAGATAAATACAAAACAAATTCCTAAATCCATGAATATATATATTGGGGTATTTCTCAATGGGAGACACTATAAAGAGTGAAAGTGAAAGTAAATGAACTACAGACACAACCAGTAAGTCTCACCAATAAAATGCTGAGTGAAAAAAAGAAAATAAGACTCTAAGCAATGTAATTTCATTTTTTAAAATCTAAAATAAACAAGGAAAACTTGAGGAAAGATTACATATAAAGAAAAAAACATGATAAACGTAGTTTTTTAAACGGATGCTAAAGCACAAAAATTTAGGCTTGTGGTTGTTTGGGGCATAGCATGGCAAGGGAGGAAAATAAATAGTCTTTAGAGGGTCCTCACATTAGTTTTAATGATGTTAGTAATGTTCTAATTTATATGTTGGAGTGTGAGCTCAAGGATATTTATTTCATCACTACAATTCAGAATGTACAAACCTGTGGCAGACAACTTTAAGGTGACCCTCTTGACTCCTACCTCCAGATCTTTCATACCCATGTAAAATCTCCTCCCCTTGAGTGTGGACAGGACTTGTGAATTGCATCCAGCTAAGAAAGTATAACAATTGATGGAATGCCAATTCCAGGACTATGATATAACATATAAGACTATATTTTCCTACCAAATCTGTTCTAGATTTTGTTCTCCTTGCTAGTTTTGAAGAAGCAAGCTGCCATGAGTCCTGGAGCTACCATTAAATAAATTGTGCCAACAAACTGAGTGAATTTCTAAGCAGATCCTTCCTCAGTCCAGCCTCCAGGTGAAAATTCATTCCCAGCCAACAACTTTATTACAGTGTTGCAGAGGAATCAGGTAAACTGTGCCTACTCCTGACTCACAGAAATTGATAATAAATGTGTAATGCAGTGAATTTTTTTGGCCATATCTGAGGTTCCCATGCTAGGGATCGAATCTGCACAACAGCAGCTACTCGAGCCATAACAATGACACATCAGATCCTTAACCCACTGAGCCACCAGGGTACTCCTAAATGTATGTGATTTTAAAAGACAAAATTTGTGGTGATCTGTTATGTATAACAGATAACTAATAGTAGCTTGCATTGTATATATTCTAAATTGCAATGTAGTAGAATTTATCAGTCTTTTCTTTAGTTGCTAGCATTTTGTGTGTGTGTGTGTGTGTGTGTGTGTGTGTGTGTTAAAAATTATCTGTATTTTGGAGTTCCCTTCGTGGCTCAGTGGTTAACGAATCCGATTAAGAACCATGAGGTTACGGGTTCGATCCCTGGCCTTGCTCAGTGGGTTAAGGATCCGGCGTTGCCGTGAGCTGTGGTGCAGGTTGCAGACGCGGCTCGGGTCCCACGTTGCTGTGGCTGTGGCGAAGGCCGGCAGCTACAGCTCCTGTTAGACCCCTAGTCTGGGAACCTCCATATGCCGCAGGTGCGGCTCTAGATAAAAAGGCAAAAAGACAAAAAAAAACAAAAACAAATTATCTGTATTTTGCGATTGAAAGATAGTACCCTGATTTATTTACAAAGATTAAATTTTACTACTCACATTTAATTTTAATCTATGGAAATTTCTTGTTTTGTATAGTTTACCAAGAGATCCCTTTTCCCTCCTATATGTTTAGCTAATTATGAAAACTTCATAATAAATATTTTTTAAAGTCATTGCAGCTCATTATCTTCATTATGTCAGAGCTATTCTTTGAACTTCCCCTCTCAGATAAATTTAATAAATAGCTTGTCAAATTACTTAACTACCGTAAAATTCCTTATATGAATTTTATTGAATATATATTAACTCTTTTGAGTAATATGAGAATTGCCATCTCTATGAAAATGAGTCTTCCTCTCTAAAAAGTGTACCTCTACATTTATTAGGTATCCCTTAATGTTTTTCAATATATTTTTATAACTTTCTCATTATTACACATTTTTTGATAAATTTGCTTATAAGTGCCTTATATTTTTCTTTATATTGAAAAGATTATCTTATTTATTATAATTCAGGTGTATTCCTTTATTAATAATCTTTCTGTTGATTTTCTTGCACCTTTCACATAGATTAACATATTATCTGCTAATATTACTTTCCAATTCTTATATTTTAATACTTTTTTTATTCTTACTGTTACTAAAGTTTTCAACATGATTCGAATAGAAATAGTAGGAGTAAACACTTAATTTAAAGGATCGCCTGTAACTTTAAGAATGATATTCCCTGTGTTTGGATGACGGATATCCTTTATGGAGTAAACAAAAGTTTCACCTATTTTCGGTTTGGGCAGAAGTTATCTTCCTTTACTTGTTTTCATCTCCCTCTCTTTCAGATTTGCAAATTTAATATATTGAATGTTTTTGTTCATCTGTTGAAATGACATTAAATTTTTCCATAGTAATATCTAAATGGCATGGAATACATTCATATTTTGACATCATAAACCACCCTTGCATTCCTAGAATAAATCTAATTTGGTTGTGTAATTTTTTAAATACTCTGCTTAAATAAGTGACATTTTATTATTATTATATGCTGGTTTATTATTATTGTATGCTTGCTTTGGGAATACCCTTCATGGCTCAGCAGTTAATGAACCCAACTAATTTCCATGAGGATTCAGGTTCAGTCCCTGGCCTCACTCAGTGGGTTAAGGATCCAGCATTTCCATGAGCTGTGGTGTATGTCACAGACACAGCTTGGATCTTGTGTTGCTGTGTCTGTGGTGTAAGCAGGTGGCTATAGCTCTGATTCGACCCCTAGCCTGGGAACTTCCACATACTGCGAGTGCAGCCCTAAAAAGAAAAAAAAAAAGATATTCTTGCTTCATATATTGAGTCCATATGTGGTGTTCCCTCTTTTTTATTTATTTATTTATTTAATGGCTGTACCTGTGGTACATGCAAGTTCCTGGGCCAGGGACTGAATCTGAGCCACAGCTGTGGCAACACTAGGTCCTTTAAATCCACCACGCTCAGCCACAAGACAGAACCCATGCCTCCACAGTGACCCAAGCCACTGCAGTCAGATTCTCAACCCACTGTGCCTCAGTGGGGACTCACTTCTTTTGTATATTAGAAGAGACTTACAATACTAGAAGAATTTTCCCTAGAAGATATGTTAGAACTTTTTAAGCATTTTTGTGAATGTGTGTGTGTTGGATAAGATTTTAACTATTAATTTAACTTATTTAGTGATTAGAAAGTATTCTGACTTTTTATATTTTGTGGTGATATATATATGTATATACACATATAACTTTAAAAAAAAATTTGGTTTCTCTATTTTAGAGCACTGAAGAAACCAAGCAGCAACATGACCCAGGCAATGAGGGCACTGAGTCTCTGGTCGAGCTGGAAAGTAATTAAGCAGAAAGGAATTGCAGAAGCAAATGACTGGAAGGAAAAAAATATCTAAGGAAATATGACTGAAGTTTTTCCATTTATAATAACCGAAAAGAAAGAGGTACCCCACACTATATAAAAATCCCAAGTAAAAGTTATAAGCTGAGGCGGGTTTCTGAGCTTGGATCATAATACAGGAGGGTCAGGATTCTGCACAGTCTCTCCAGGCTGACCCTCAACTACTCTCACTATCCTGGAGCAAAGATAAAATCAGAGGCCTGCCATTAGCCCCTGCAGAATTTAGATGCCACAGATATACCAAGAAAACCATCTGTGGACCAACCTCCACTAAACCTTCATGGAACGCAATGTGCAAGAAAGAATCACGGAAGAGAAGGCTGTCTCCTTGTATCCAATACTGGGGCTCTCCTCCCACCACCAGCTCAAGCCCCTGAAGTTTTCAGGTCCAAATTATATTAGATATGGATGCTAGTGGGTCCCTAGGTAGCAGGTCATCACAGTCCCAGTGCCTTATCTATGATTTATTTCTTTTTGTCTATCTTTCTCTTTCCCTATCTATCATGTATCTATCATCTATATCTACCTACCTTTTTTTTTTTTAACTTTTTGTTTGTTATATAATCCTGGTTGCTTTAACCCATTCTACATCTATGATTGTAGAGATTCTGCTTTTTTCAGATCTGGAAATCGCTCATCTGTTACTTCTGCAGATATTATTGTTCTTCCAATTTCACTGTTTTTTTTTCTGGAACTCAGATTAAATACATGTTAGAACTCATTGTATCCTCCATGTCTCTTGACATTTATTTTCTTCCATGTCTCCATCTCTTTGTTTCCTTCAATGGACTCTGAATAATTTATGGATATCCTATTTTCCTATTAATATTGTTCCTTTAGCTGATTTTAGTCTGTTGTTTTAACCCATCCACAGAGATTTTAATTTCTGAAATTGCATTTTTTCTTAAAATAGCAACTTTTTCATTACCCTTTTTCTTTATTACACACTTACTTGATATTTGTTTTTTCATGCTTTTTATACATTTTTCTTTGCATTTTATAACTAATAATTTCAGTGTCTGAATCATGGAAGATCTAAATTTGTTGCTTTTGCTTTCATTCCTATTTCACAGTGACTCATTTTTCTTTTCTTTCAACATTTAGTTTTATTGTTAGATTATATTTTGCTTAAGTTATTCTCTGTCATACCAAGGCCTATGTGGGTGGATATTTTTGCCTGTTCCCCAGGATCCTGGAACCAATTTCTTTTGTTGTGAGGATCAAAAATATGGAGTTCTCAGGCTGAGCTCTCTGACTTTGCTACACACTTAGGATCTGTAAGGACTGCATATTGAGTGTGTCTGGAAAATATACCTTTCTCCCTTTGATTTGTTGTTGTTGTTGTTTTGTTTTTGTCTTTTTATGGCTGCACCTGCAGCATATGGAGGTTCCCAGGCTACGGGTCGAATTGGAGCCGTAGCTGCTGACCTATCCGAGTCACATATGTGACCTACACCACAGCTCATGGAAACGCCGGATCCTTCCCACTGTGTGAGGCCAGGGATTGAACTTGCATCCTCACTGATGCTAGTCAGATTCGTTTACGTTGAGCCACGATGGAAACCCCATCCCACCACAGTTTTGAATGTGCTAAACATTCATAGTTTTCTGCTTCAATTTCAACTTGCTATTGTTTGTTTGCTTCTATTTTTATGTCTTTTGATATTTCTTTATTTTCTAGTGAAACTGGAAATGTAATTAAGGTAAGATTACAGCCAGAATCTAGTTTTATGTTAGTGGAAAGATTGCTTAAAGTACATAGTCTTCCTTAGTAAGCGGAACTTTTGGAGATATTTTATAATATGGTGTATGTACCTTGAAAAATACCACGGTAATGTTGCCATACTTTATGTATGCATATTTCACAAACATTATCAAGCTTTTAATTGCATTTCCTACTTCCAAAAGTTCAATATAAAATACTGTGCAATGTGATGGCTTTTTACTGTGTTACCTTACGTAAGATGAAAACATGCTTCTCAGAATTCCCACTTTTGCAGGGGCTTGATCACAATGGAACTTTGAACGAGATTTGGAAGGCAGAAGGGAAGCAATGGCAATTATATGAACAAAAGTGGTGCAAAGCCCCAGCACCACTGTAGTACACAAATGTTGTGGTTGATTTCCTGACTCACCTCACTGAGGGATGGCAACAACCTAACCTTCAGTTCCTATAGCTCCTGTAGAATTTCTCCCTTTACTTTCTTTGAGACCCAGGCCAGGCATGTGGGCACAGACTTGTGCTTAGTAACACTGTTGGAGTTTGATGCACTGACAGAATTATTAGAGTCCAAACTGTCCTTGTGAGATTTTGTTTGTCCTCATGGGTTTCGTTTGCCTGTGGGATCAAGTTTATCCGTATTTCTCTTCACTTTGCATTCAAATTTTCCCCCCATTTGCCTGTCTTTCTGACTTTTAATGATTTCAGGCATAATGCAAGGAGAGAGGCAACAGCATCTAACAGAATTTTTCACTGTCCCTGGTCAGTGACTTATCAGATTACCCACTATCCCATTCGGGATTATTTTCTCAGAGTTCCCATTATTCTGTAAAGTTTAATTCATATAACATATTTATTATTCCACACTACTCTTAGTGTTCCCACTTTGCTAAGTAAACTCTAGCTGATATAGGGATAATAATTAAAATTGGAAAGATACTGAAAATTAGTTTGCTGATGCTATTTAAAAAGTAAAATGTGAAGTTCCCATCGTGGCTCAGCGGGAATGAATCTGACTAGGAACCATGAGGTTGCGGGTTCAATCCCTGGCCTTGCTCAATGAGTTAAGGATCTGGCATTGCCGTGAGCTGTGGTGCAATTCGCAGATGTGACTCCGATCTGGCGTTGCTGTGGCTGTGGTGTAGACCAGCAGCTGTGGTGCAGACCGGCAGCTGTAGCTCCAATTCTACCCCTAGTCTGGGAACCTCCATATGCTGCGAATGCGGCCTTAAAAAGCAAAAAAAAAAAAAAAAAAAAAAATTAAATTAAAAAATAAAATGTTTTAGAATACATGGACTTTTGTTTGGATCCTTCTTGTGCCCTCCCTTTCACCTTGAGCAACTTATTGAAATTTTCAAAGGCTTAGTTGTCTAAACGTCAAAACAATCCCAACTGTACAATGAAGATTATTATGACAGTTATGAGAATATGCACTTAACACAGTTTCTGGGACATAGTACACCCTGAATGAATATTCCTTATCATTATCATTTATTATTAAATGATTAGAAAGTTAAAGGAGTTCGCTGTGTATTAGCTATGCTTAATATTCTGGCCATGAAATGAAATCTAAAATGTGTATTTCTAATTACAGAATCTCAAAATATTTTGATGTTATATTTAAAATTCCTATTTAAAGTATACACTTTACCTATTTTTTTCTTTGAAAGCTCAGTAGTGATAAAGCATTTGAATCAAGGTGTGAAACTGGTGAATAGCATTCGTACTTAGTATTCCCTGGTAGGTTAATTCTGATTTTCTACTGAAGATACATTAAATTTCTGTGAAATAACTATTGCTGCTTGTGCAATTTGGCCATATTTTACCTTTTACTTCCTGTTAATATATTGTTTAAAGCATTTATATATAATTTTAATTATAAAAGTAATTATTTATATAGAATATTAAAAAGTATTTTATAGCAGTATTAAAGATAGAAATTACTATTTCCAACCTATAAGTTATAGAGGTGTATTGGTATATATTATTGTAGATTTAATGAACCATGAAGTTATGATTAAGTTAAAGAAAGCATTTTATTTATCATCATACATTTTAAGATGTGTATTAAAATGTGATAAATGAATGCATAAATTAAAGCCATAAAAAAGCATAGACTCCACTCTTACGATCATAAATAATGCTAGCCTGGGCACTGTCCTTCATTTTTGACTTTCCCACACCAATGTAACCAACTAACATATAATTACAATAAATCTTCATGCTAGATTCTGATTTTCTGTGTACACACACACATTTGAAATTCTCAGCAAGTCAGTACTCTAACAAATTCTGTAGTTTCATATTCCATCCAATCTAATCACATACCAATCAACTAAGAGAGAAAAAAATGAAGAATCACTTTTCTGGGACAAAAACTTTTACATATGAATCCTTTGTCCAAAAATTTGTAATATTTAACAAATCGAGCATGATATTTTGTACTTTAAGAATAAGAATTACAATACTAATATTACCATATAACAAGGAATTAAAAATTTATTTATAGAAGACCTGGGTAATCTTACTCCTAACTGATTACAGTAATGTCCCTGAGGAGTCACAACAAAACATAGTCTGAATAATGTAATGAGGCTCATCATTACCGACAAAAAGCTAATGCATTGTTAATGCAAATATGAAGTAGCTTTGTGAAAGGTAAATGGTATTCTGCATTAAGATGAATATGCTAGTAGATCAAATATTTTTCATTTATTAGATAAATCTGCATATTTTGAATACCTATAGTGCGATGTGGCAGACCAAGAGATCTGGAAATATAATAACTGGAATGGTGTTCCAATTCCATCAGAGAGTAGAAAACTTTCATAGATTAGAGAATATGGAGACAGGTAATACATGGTAAGCAGTCACTGGAATTGATACAATTTTAAGAAAATTCTAGGCATCTTTATAGGTTAGTAGAGAAAGGCTACAGAAATTCCAATACCAATGAGATTTAGTAATCCCAGTGCAAGAAAGTCTTATCAACAGATACTAAGATATAAGTCCTGAGAACTGTAGTAAACTATAGGATTTCAGCTACTGATACAATTATTATCAAGACTAAGAAAAGACCCTCATGTCCAGAAAAAGAGCATTAAACTGGTTATCAACATTGAGATTGATCAACTCACAACTGGTATAAATGATCAAAATGGGGTTCATAATTTGGGGGTGTGGTGCTGCCTTTAAACTTGGGTAAAAAGACATTCTTGCTTTAGTCCATGTGCTTTAGAGGATACCACACATTGCACAGATTTCCTGGCATACAAGTGCAAGAATCTCTCTAGAGAAAATGTCTAGGAATAGAACTGCAGAAAATAGATTGTCTCAACTTTACCATATAATACTACATCCTTTTCCAAAATGATTTCAATGCATACTTCCATTAGCAACATATCAGAGTTCCCATTACCAATCATTTCTTGACTTTTTAAACAATCAAATAATATTTAAACTTTTAGACAATCATATAATATCTAACTGTAAGTTTAACATTCATTTTTATAAAGGAGATTTTTAAGCCTTCCTTTTTTTTTTTTTTTTTTTTTTTTGCTTTTTAGGACCCCACCTGCAGCATATGGAATTTCCTAGACTAAGGGTCAAATTGGAGCTCCTGATGCCAGCTCATGGCACAGCCTCAGCCACACAGGATCCAAGCCACATCTACAGCCTACACCACAGCTCACGGCAATGCCAGATCCTTAACCCACTGAGCAAGGCCAGGGATTGAAACTTCATCGTCATGGATACTAGTTGGGTTCATTACCACTAAGCCACAATGGGAAATCCTTAAGCCTTTATAAATTATTTTGGCCACCCCTTTTCTTTCTTCTGTGAAATGGTATGTATGTAACTCCTTTGTCAGTGTTCTACAAGGCCGTTTATATTTGCTTTTGGATTTACAGGTTTTCTGAATACAAGATCTTTAACCATTTTATGTGTTGCTTTTATCTCCTAATTATTTGTAGCTTATCTGTTCAATTCTTTATGGTAATTCTGATGAGCTAAAATAAAGTTTAGTAGAATGAAACAATGCTGTTTGCAGCAACATGGATGGACCTAGAGATTGTCATACTAAATGAAGAAAATCAGACAAATATCATGTGATATCATTTATATGTGGAATCTAAAACAACACAAAATAACTTATTTATAAAACAGAAACAAACTGACAGGTTTCAGTTTCAGGGGTTGGTGGGAGAAGGAGGGAAGGAGGGGATAAATTAGGAGGATGTTGTTAACATATATTCACTACTCTATATGAAATATATAATTAACTCAAGGACCTACTCTATAGCACATGGAAATCTACTCAACATTCTATAATAACTTATATTGGAAAAAAGAATGGATACACGTAAGTGTGTAATTGATTCACTTCACTGTACACTCAAAATTAATACATTTTAAGTAAACTATACTCCAATAAAATGAAAAAAAAAAGCTGCAGTATATTGAAAATAAAGTTTAGTGCATTTGGATTTAACAATAATTTCCTCTACTGTTTTCACTTTCTCTTCAAGAAGTATTTTTCTATTTCTCGGATATAAACATATTATATATTTTTCTTCTAATGTTTTCATAAGTTTTCCTTCATTTTTAAAATATGTAATCTGGAGTTAACGTTTGTGTGTGATATGGGAAGAATCTAATTTTGTTTTTTAAATTTTGAGTTACCAATTATTTTACACAATTTGTTGAATAGTACATTATTTTCCATAAATTGTGAATCCGGTTCTTCTTCTTTTTTCTGGTCCCTCAGACTATCTTTCTAATCATGACTTTCTAATAAATCTTGGTATTATAGAACTATTCTCTTTGTAAGCGGATAGGGTAAGGGGTCTCAAAAGAAAGAGAATCAAGAATGGCTTTCTTGGCTGAAGATAAGCTATTTTTGGCCTAAGCCATTTTGTGATCTAAGCCTGGCCACAAAGCTTGCCCTTGAATAGATCTTGGTAATTAACAATCTTAAGGGAACAAAAAAATGCAGAAAAAATATGACTATTATCAGGCAGGAGAGGTAAAATAATCAAAGACAACAAAATCTCATTGTCCAGACTCCCACTTCTATTTTGGTGGTAGAGACTAGCTTAAAGCAGAGTTGTTTTGCAAAATTTAAATTCCCCCTCAGGTACTAAAACAACAGATCTACTGAAATCTAAAGGATGATGATGTTGACCTTTTCTGACCCTCATTAAGTCAATCAATACTTTGGATTCTCAACCACCCAAGCCCCTTCATGAATATGCACATACCCTTAGCTTAAAACTCTCCCAGTTTTGCTTTATGAGTAGACACTGTTTTGGTAAACTTCCTCAGTGTTCTTCTTACTTGCTGCAAGTTGTAAATTCTCCTGATCCTTGGCTTGGTTGTCTTCTGGCTGGACACCCAAGAAGAGGCAAACCAAGCTTTTTCCAGTAACACCTTCACATTTTTATGTTTCTTCAATTCTCTTGCACTTCTGTATTAAACTGAGAATGGGTTTTGAAAGGAAAACGCAGGATTTTGATCTGAACACATCTGGCCAAATATGTATAATGCTGTATCTCTTCTTCCATAAATATGCTATATCTCTATTTACTTTGATTCTCTTATAGTCACTAAATAAATTTTATAATTTTCTATTGAGAAAATTTATCAGATTTATTCCAAGAAAAACATGTTTTTATTGCTATTATAAACTATATTTTGGTTTACATTTCCTAATCTTTTATCAGCAGTATGGAAAAAAACAACTGAATTTTACGTATTGATCTTTTAACTAATAACCTTATTAAACACTTCTGTTTATCCTAATGATATGTTTATATTTTGTTTTGTTTATATTTTGTTTTTGGTTTGTTTATATTTTGTATCTTGTACACAGGCAGTCATATCTTCTGCAAATTATGGTAGCTTTGTAAACAATCTAATCTTTATATATTTTTCTATTCTTAGTCTGCTTACTAGAGTCTTTGATACGATGTTAAGTACAAGTGGAGACAGGAGGAATTTTAGCTCAGATTCTTCAGAAATTTGAGCATGAGATGACACTATTTTGTGAGGTAAAAGCCAACAACTGTAAGGCTGTCAAATAAAAGGAACCGATGCAAGGTAAGATGCAAAACAACAAAATGCGAAACATCTGTGTGTTACAATGAGCCGCAAAGAGACCTAGCATATTGCCCATTAGGTGTGTTAGCTTGGCATCTGTGGCTTTTCCAGAGAATGAGGAACTACCTGCCAGAATCTTTTCTGGAAGAGAGAGAGAGAGAGAGTAGGAGCATGCATCTAGTATGTTCTTTTTCCTCACTTTTCAGTGGTGAGGCCCATTAATGACTGAACTTCTGATATATATTATCTGGTGGCTGCTCTGGAAGTCAGATACCATCTCCTATGCTATGTGGTATTTTGTCTAAAGCTGAAAACAGTGCCAGTGGGTGGAGGGGGTTACTAACCAAGAGGGAAGAGGGTCAAGGAAATTTGAGAAGTCCCACAAGACTTGTAACCTAATAGAGCAAGCATCTTTGCACTGCTCTTAATTTTATAGACTGATTTTAACATTTACCTTTGGCTTTGCATTTGCTGTATGATTCACTAGATACATCATATTAGATTAAGCAAGTTCCTGTCTATTCCAAGGTAGAATTTTTATCAAGAATAAATGTTACAGAAGATATAGAGATGTCAAATAAGCATATGAAAATTTACTCCACATCATCTGTCATCACAGAAATGTAAATTACAGCAACAGTAAGATACCACTAAACACCTCTTAGAACGTCCAAAGTCCAGAACACTGACACCAAATGCTGGCAAGGAAACGGAGCAACAGGAATTCTCATTCACTGCTGGTGGGAATGCAAAATGGTATAGACACTTTGGAATACAATTTGCTGGCTTCTTACAAAACTAAACAAACTCTCAGCATAAGATCAAACAGTCATGCTCCTTGCTATTTACCCAAAGGAGTTAAAAACTTATGTCCACACAAAAATGTGTGTGGATATTTTTAACAATTTTATTCATAACTGTCAAAACTTGGAGGCAGACAAGTCCTTCAGTAGGTGAATGAATAAACAAACCGTAGTACACCATAATATTACTCAAGCCCCAAAAGAAATAGCTATCAAGCCATGAAAAGATATGGAGGAAACTGAAAGGCATATTATTAAGTGAAAAAAGCCAAGCTTATAATGAAATATCTATGTAAGTATATGATTCCAAATACATGATATTATGGAAAGTCAAAACTATAAGATGGTAAAAAAAGATCATGGTTTACCTGGGTTGGAGTTATTGGAAGGGGGGTGGAGAGAATAGGTGGAGCACAGAGAATTTTTAGGGCAGTGAAAATATTCTTTACAATGTTGGAATAATGGATACATGTCATTACACATTTGTCTAAACCCAGGAATGTACAATACCAAGGTGGAATGGTAATGCAAACTATAAACTTCGGTTATTACAATGTGTCAGGGCAGGTTCATCAATTGTAACAAATGTTCTATTCTATTGGGGGATATCGATAATGAACAAGGCTATGAGCTTGGGGTCGGGAGGCATATAGGAAATTTCTGTACTTTCTGTTCAATTTTGCTGTGAGCCTAAATCTTCTCTAAAAAAAATTATCTTTAAAAAAATGAATGCTGAAAAAAATTGAAACTTGCATTTTATCACATTTCAATTACATTAATATATATATTATTTGGGGCACTTATTTTTCCTTTTCTGTGAAATGATTGCTAATGTCTTTTTCTAAAGAGTTGTCATGTGTCTACTAAGAAAGTTCTAAATGACCAGATATTTATCTACAATCAAACTATCAAGATGAATTTGGTATTTACTTTCACTTATATAAATGCTTGATACAGTACAAAAGTGGCATTATAGATCACTGAGTAAATGATGGACTGTTCAATACATAGTGCTAGAACAATTGATAACCTATAGTTTTATAATGAAATTTACTTTTGTTAATTTTGACATTCACAGAGGATTAAAAAGCCTATATAGAGTTTAAAGACTAATTACAAAGGGAAAACATTACCTGTGTCTTAGAAATAGCCTGTTTATCATTCACAGATCCATTTCCTCTCTCCCATTTAAAGGGACTCACTCTAATTTTTATAATAATTCCTTAGCTTTTCTTTTAAGTTTGCTGTCAATGTTTGTACCTATAATCATTGTCTTGCTTACTATTTTATGTAATCAAAATCTCAATGACTACACCATTTACTTGCCTCTATAAAATCCCAAGTTCCTGGAGTTCCCATTGCGGTGCAGTAGAAATTAATCCGACTGTAACCATGAGGTTGCAAGTTCAATCCTTGGCCTCACTCAGTGGGTTAAGGATCTGGCATTGCTGTGAGCTGTGGTGTAGATCGCAGACACTGCTCAGATTACCTGTTGCTGTGGGTGTGATGTAGGCCAGTGGCTACAGCTCCGATTAGACCCCTAGCCTGGGAATCTCCATATGCCACAAGTGCAGCCCTAAAAAGGTAAATAAATAAATAAACAAAATCCCATGTCCCCTTCCCTAATTTTTTTTTTTTTGAATTGTCTCTCTTTAAAGAACACTCTCCCTATTGCAATGGCCTGAATAAAAAGCACCTCTTTAATGCAGTTTATCTTCCACATGACATATACACATTTTCACACACAGCTTGAAAGATGAAAGGGGAGAGGAAATGTTTTGAAGAAGAGAAAAGTAGATTTAAATATACAAATGATGGCTTTGTATGGTTAATTGTGTTATCAGTGTTGAGATAATTTTCAAAATAGGTAAAATTATGATTTCTATAAAGATATAAATGTTAATGCATGCTAGATATATTAGTTAAGTGTTAATGAGAAAAAATGATGTATTCAAGAACAGGTAAGATTCCCTTACTGTGTAATTCTTTGTGAATTTGGAATTCTGGGCATTTTGAGGAGGCTTTTTTTTTTAATGATGACATGTTCTCCTTTTGCATTTCAGGGCTTCTTTCAAGAGTGCCCTTGTTATTTATTTATGTATTCATTTATTTACTGTCTTTTTTAGGGCCACACCCGCGGCTAGGGGTCAAATCCGGGCTGTAGCTGCTGGCCTACATCACAGCCACAGCAACGCCAGATGGGAGCCACATCTGAGACCTACAACCAACACCACAGTTCACTGGCAACACAGGATCCTTAACCCACTGAGCAAGACGAGGAATCAAACCTGTGTCCTCATGGATACTAGTCAAATTTGTTTCCACTGAGCCACAATGGGAACTCCATGCTCCTGTTTATCATTATTTGAAAGCCTTTTTTATAGATGAAGACATTTTAACTTCAGGAAAAAGCTTTTAAGAAATTATAAATCACTTTTGAATTTTACTATAAATTCATCATTAACTGAGAATATCATTTTATTAATATCTTTTTCAAATTTATTTTCAGGACCCAAGAACAAAAGCTTCCACCCCCTAATACCCATCTGTCTGAGTTCATTTCCTCATATTTTAGCTATTTTTGTTTGTTTTTTATTGTTTTAATTCAAAATCCATTCTTTTTTCCTATGGGGAAATTGATCTCATGTGCTCAGAGTTCATGAGTTTCTGTGGACAGCCAGATAATGTGTTTTGCTCTCCCCATTTCTTATTTCTACCACTTTGCAGTTGTGAAAGTTCCTTAAGGGTGGGTTTCTTGTGTAAAACTGGAGACAAAGCTAAAATGAGAAAAATCTCTTTATACAATGATCATGAAATAATAAAAACTAAATAATTATCAGCTATTACATCACAATCTCTTGATCGTCCCTTACTCTTATTCTTGGGCCCTTCTATATCTTTGAAAACAAAAGTAGAGAACTAGTATTACTGGAGAAAACAATAATAATACATTAACAGCTGACAGTTATTAAGAATTCACTCCCCACAATTCAACATATCATTATTTTTATGGCTCTAAACAGAAAATTTTTTCTGTAAGTAAAAAAAATTTAATTTATAATTTAATCTTCCTTCTAATAGCAAATTGAGAAATAATTCACATACAAGTCACACGTTCAAAGTACAATTCAGTTGTTTTAGTACACTCAGTTATGCCACTGTTATCACAAACAACTGTGCATTTTCACGGCTCCCAAGAGACACTCATTAGCAGTGACTCATTAGCAGTCAGTCCATTTTATGCCCAACGCCCAGTTCTAGGCAACCACTAATCTTTCTCTCACTATATATATATATATATTCACCTATTTTAGATACTCTATATAAATGAAACCATACAACATGTGACCTTTTGTGTCTGGATTCTCTCACCTGGCATAATGTTTTTAAGGTGGTATAGCATTGATCAGTACCTCTTTTTTTTTTTTTTTTAGTTGCTGAATACCATTTGATTGCAAGGATTTACCACATGTTGTTAATTCATTTATTAACATAGTGGACATTTGAGTTTTTTCAATTTCTAGCTGTTTTAAATCTGCTATAAAAATATTTGCATTCAAGTTCTTGTTTTTTATTTCTCTTCAGTATATACCTAAGAGCAGAATTATTGGGTCATATAATAACTCTATGTATAAACTTTTAATTTTATTAAAAAATTTTGACACGCAAACAACTGTATATAACTAATATACACAAGTGAAAATTTGGAGATATGTGTACACCCATAAAACTATCCTCACAGTGTAGTCCATGTAACTGTTCATCACCCCCAAATGTTTTCTCTCACACTTTTATTTACTGTTATTATCTTTTTATAATATGAGCACTTAATATAAGATCTAGCCTTTAGGAATTTTTAAAGTGTATAACACATATCTTATGTTTAGTGAGAAGAAGAAGATAGAATAAGGTTGCAGATAGAAAACTTCGATAATTTTTGATTTTAAGATTAGAACTTCTCCTGGATTATCCAATATGCTTACATCGTTCATAGATGAGGAAGAGGGAGGCAGGAGAGCCAGAACCAGAGAGATGGCTCTTCAACCAGAAAGATTCAACTGGCCGTCGCTAAAGATTCAACTGGTCATTTGAAGAAATGAAGGAAAATGTAAAGATCAAGATAACAAATCACCTTCAGCGATCCCAGAAAGGAATCCAGCTGCCAACACCTTGATTTTGACCCACTGAGACCCAATTTGGATTTCGGACTGCCAGAACCATGAGATAATGAGTTGAGTTGTTTAAAGCCACTTAATGTGTTCTAGCTTAATATAGCAGCGATATGAAATGAGTCCAGAGATGGCTTGGGGTACAGGAGGAACCAGGCAGAAAGAGGAGTGAAGAGTGCAGGGAGTGAGTTTCGCTACGGCATGATAGTGGCTTAGACATCATGGAGATGAGAGAAAAAGATGCAAATCAAAATTTTCTTTAGGAAACCTGGTGCTATTGGCTTAGATGGAAAATACTGGATCAGGGGAAATACCAAATTTCTTTTTGGGGCCTGTTATGTTTGGGCTCACTGATATCCCTGGAAACAATAAGAATTTTTCAATAATAAATCTTTAGGAAAACTCTGAAATTCTCATAAAATTACTAGGCTTTTAAAAACTCCAAATATTTAGCACCGTATAGACAAGTGGTTGGAAACTTTGCTATAAAGGGTTATATAGTAAATATTGTGAGCTTTGTGGGCCAGATGGTCTTTGCTACAACTGCTCAACATGATCATGCAGTAGGAAAACAGCCAGAGAGAATATGAAAACAAATAGGAGTGGTCGTGTCAACGAAAACTTGATTTGCACAACTGGGCTGCAAGCCAGTCTTGTCCCTTGGTATATAGTTTTCCAACTTCTGACAGAGACTATCAGAGAATTTATCTGAAATAGTTTTTGTGCTTTTTAGGGCCGCACCTGAAACATATAGAAGTTCCCAGGCTAGGGGTCAAATTGGAGCTGCAGCTGCCGGCCTATGACACTTCCACAGCAACATGGATTCAAGCCCCATCTGCGACCTCGACCATATCTCATGGCAATGCTGTATCCCTGACACACTGAGCAAGGCCAGGGATCAAACCCACATCCTCATGGATACCAGTCTAATTCGTTTCCATTCTGCCACAACAGAAATTCCTAATTTCTTTTTCTTAAAAAAAAAGGTGTGCATCACTTCATAGAGATGGATGGCACTAATATCACAAAAGGAGGGGGGAATCTTCATTATGAAAGACACTGCAAGCTAAACCAATAAATTATAGATATATTTTCTTCATTGTTAGCAGTAGTGCTAGTTAACATTTGTGGCGCACTTACTGTACTAAGAATTTTTCAGGTACTATGTTATTTAAAAACCCAAGTTACATATTACCATTATCCGTCAATTAAAAATTGATGCAACTAAGAATTATGGATTAAGTAAATAAGAAAGATTTGGGAAAAAATATCTTTTCTTTGTTAAAGAATCATTTATCAATTATTAAATCACCATCTTTATAGCCAGTGCTGTGAATTCAATCCAAATCTGCCACATCTAGGCCTATTATTTCACCATTGCACTGCAGTTTGTGTTAGTATTATGAGGTCACTTGGAATTATATGAATGTTTACAAATATGCAAAATATATAAATTTTGGGGATTTTTGTTTTTTTCACAGTGCTTTCCAGCAAATTTTATTTTATTTTTTTGATAATTTATTTTTTATTTTTTTGCATTATAGCTGGTTTACAGATTTCTGTCAGATTTTCCAACTGCACCACGTGGTGACCTGGTTACATGTACATATATGGATTCGTCACATGTGATTAGATATACTTCCCTGCGCAATACAGTTGGATCTCCTTGCTTTTCCATCATTAAAGTACTAGTTATCCCCATTTGCTCCCACCCCTCCCCCACCCCTCCCCCGCCCCCCTGGCAACCACAAGTCTGTTCCCCAAGTTCGTGCATTTCTTTTCTGTTGAGATGTTCATTTGTGCAGTGTTTTAGACTCCAGTTATAAGAGATTTCATATGACATCTATCCTTCTCCTTCTGTCTTGCTTCACTCAGTATGAGGGTTTCTAATTCCATCCATGTTGCTGCAAATGACATTATTTTATCCTTTTTATGGCTGAATAGTATTCCATCGTATATATATACCACATCTTCCTAATCTAGTAATCTGTCGATGGACATTTGGGTTGTTTCCATGTCTTGGCTATTGTGAATAGTGCTGCAGTGAACATGCGTGTGCAAGTGTCTTTCTCAAGGAAATTTTTGTCTGGATATATGCCTGAGAGTGGGATTGCTGGGTCATATGGTAATTCTACGTAGAGTTTTCTAAGTTACCTCCACACTGTCTTCCACAGTGGTTGCACCAGCTTACATTCCCACCAACAGTGCAGGAGGGTTCCCTTTTCTCCACACCCCTCCAGCATTTGTTGTTTGTGGACTTGTTAATGATGGCCATTCTGACTGGTGTGAGGTGGTATCTCATGGTAGTTTTGATTTGCATTTCTCTAATTATCAGAGATGTTGAGCATTTTTTCATGTGCTTGCTGGCCATCTTTTTATCTTCTTTGGAGAAATGTCTATTCAGGTCCATTGCCCATTTTTCAATGGGGTTGTCGGCTTTTTTGCGGTTGAGCTGCATCAGTTGTTTATATATTTTAAAGATTAAGCCCTTGTCAGTTGTGTCATTTGAAAAAATTTTCTCCCATTCTGTAAGTTGTCTTTTGGTTTTCTTTTTGGTTTCCTTTGCTGTGCAAAAGCTTGTCAGCTTGATTAGGTCCCATTGGTTGATCTTTGCTCTGATTTCTGTTGCTTTGGGAGACTGACCTGAGAGAACATTAGTAAGGTTGATGTCCGAGAG
>PVHT021183528.1:2898413-2972415 GCA_004024745.2 Catagonus wagneri
AGTTTTCTAGCTTTTCTTGGCTCCTCCTTATGATTTCTAGCTCCTTTCTAAAGGACTCTGCATTGCTGTTTGCATCTTCTCTTAATTTCTGGATATTCAGCCTTAATTCTTCAAGTATTTTCATTACCTCCCTTCTGAACTCCATTTCTGACAGACTACAGAGGTCTGTTTCATTGTTGGCTGCTTTAAATGACTTGTCCTGTTCTTTTAACTGGGAATGGTTTTTGGGCTTCTTCATCTTGTTTGTGGTTTTCTTTTTCTGTGAGTTTGGGGAGGCCACGCTATAGACTTGGAAGGCTACTTCTAGGGAGGAGCTCCCCTTTGTATTTTTTGCTGGGGTTACTATTTATTTTTGGTGTAGGAGTTTGACTATTTGATGTCTATTTCTTTGGTATGAGCAGGCTGTTATCTCAGTGGTACTCTGAGTGTTCTCTGCGAGAGTGTAGGAATGGCTAAGGTTGACAGTTGGTGCCTAGTCTCTACGTTCTCAATTGCAGGAAGGTGGAGCTGGCTACTCCTAGTTGCCGGGCACTGGGAAGTGGTCGCGAGCTCTAGGCAGATCTACCAGGTGTCTTGAGCATTTGGCAATAGCAGCAGCAGGAAGTATGATTTCCCCCTGGAGAGAGAGCCATGGAAAACTAGTGTTTGATTGCAAAGTCCTCTTTGAGGTGATTGGAACCACAAGAGGTACCTGTCAGAGGCTGGCTCAGCAGGCTGGCATTTGTTCCGCCCTTCTGCTGATGCTTTCTCGTCAGTTGGGGTGGTTTCCTGGCTTCAGCGGCTGGCGCTGGCCCTGCTCCTCTGTGAAAGCTAGCTCCGTGTGGTCGCGTACTGCTCCGCCCGCCAGAGCTACCAACTCTGTGGGCTGACGCAGTCACCTAGGTCCATGGACCGGCACATGGCCCCTCCACCCCCACCGATGCTGGCTGGTGCAGGTGCCTGGGTCCACAACCTGGCACAGTGCTGCACCCACGGGCTTCAAGGCATGGGCTCCGCCCCCGCTGCTGCAGCTGCAGCCTCCACTGGCTCCTCCCCACTTCCGCTCTCTTTGGTGGGGCACTGATGCCCCGCCCTGCACGCTAGTTCAAGTTGCTTCCTATGGCGGTCAGTCCTTCCTCCTCTCCTCCTCCCTAACAATGGAAGCTTGCCTCCCCTGTGGGACCAGGCTTCCTTGGTTCCCTCAGTCCTGGTTTTGCTCTCCACAAATCATAGAATATCACTGTTCCTTGTCCTATTCCCGCAACCGCCGTGGCCACCGACCTTTGCCCTCTCGCAGAGACTAACCTTAGGAACCTGTGTCTTAGCTCCCAGGCACCGCCCAGTGCCTCAGGCTGTGGTGTCTGCGCCAGTATTCAGGTCCTCTGTGTGAGTCTCTAACTCCAATTTTCCTATCTCAATCCAGCTGCTGTGTTTTTCTCAGGCTTTGATGTCCCTCTGGTTCTGTTGGTTGTTGATCCGTTGATCGTTGTTTAGGTTTCTTCCCAGGAAACTTTTCTTTTTCACAGCTCCCTCCCTGGGGTGCTGGCAGCCATCCTGATTGCTTTTCTCTCTCTCACCTTTTTTTTTTTCTTCTGTTGTTCTACCCAGTTATTTCAGTTTCTTGCAGTTTTTGGAGGTTTAAATTAATCAGCATTCAGATGATGATTTGTCCAAGTTGTTTTATATTTAGATGTGTTTTTTTGATGTATTTGTGGGAGAGGGTGAGCGCGACCTCTTACTCCTCCGCCATCTTGCCGACCTCTCAAAATATATAAATTTTGGTATGCTCATAGTAGGTCCTAATAAAAATTTAATGAGATGTGTTTTTACTTTTTTATTTTCATTTATTTATTTATTTTTTGCTTTTTAGTTCTGTACCTGCTACATATGGAGGTTCCAAGGCTAGGGGTCAAATCAGAGCTACAGCTGCTGGTCTACACCACAGCCACAGCAACTCAGGATCCAAGCCACATCTGCAACCTACACCACAGCTCTCAGCAATGCCAGCTACTTAACCAATGAGCAAGGCCAGGGATCAAACCCACAACCTCACGGTTCCTAGTTGGATTCATTTCCACTGCACCACAATGGGAACTCCGAGATGTGTTTTTAATATCACTAATCCTGGACTTGTGAAAACCTCTCTTTTGAATTGTGTGTGTGTGTGTGTGTGTGTGTGTGTGTGTATTTAAAGCTGCACCTGTGGCATATGGAAGTTCCTAGGCTAGGTGTCAAATCAGAGCAACAGCTGCTGGCCTACACCCCAGCCACAGCAATGTCAAAGCCAAGCCAAGCCACGTCTAAGACCTGCACCACAGCTCATGGCAACCCTGGATCCTTAACCCACTGGGCGGGGCCAGGGAATGAATCCACATACTTATGGATACTAGTCAGGTTCCTTACCACTGAGGAACTCCCAATCAAGTATATCTTTAAATGACCTAATTAGGATATGTATAGTTACTTCCATTCTGTGTAAAAGAAAGTATATTAAAATCCTATACGCTAATTAACTTTCAGAAAAATAGGAACATATCTCAGCCTGTATGAGCACTTTTTACCCTCAAAATCACTTCTTCATCCATTTTAAGAGCTATTCTCCTTTAAAATAGTTCCCTGCTTACCTTTAGTTTTAAAAAGGCTGATTTTAGATAATATAAATTCTTCTCTGTCCAAATAAATTTACTTTTAAGCAAAATATATCACTGGAACGGATTCTTCTATACTTGTCTCCTAGAAAATAATTGAAAGAATAATGCAATGTAGGCATAGCAAGTTTTCAGGTGAACAGGACTGTGATTTCTAATATTAATGAAGTAGCAACAAGAAAGATTGCTGATTGTTGAGTGGCTAAAGCCGTTTACAGAGATCTTCTGGTGTACAGATTTTACCTACACTATTCAACACAAAATACATTTCTCTATGTATTTTAAATTCAGAAAAAATATCTGTGAGAGAGAAAATCTAAAGTTCAGTATATTGCAGTTAGTGATGTCAAAGCCTCTATGGAGTTTTTCTATTTGCAAAATCCTAAACTTAAAGGTTTAACATCTTAGTTATTTTATCAAACATGAAAAACCTGCATCTGTCTCATTTGACAGAAAAATTCCATTGTGTTTGATAAATATAAATAATTACCAGGAATCACCATGCACAAAGTTTTTTTTTTCCCTCTGTTAACACCAAAGATTTTACCTCTGTGAGTTTTTGAGATTACTAGCATAGTAAAGAGTTTTTGATAGAATAAAAGAAAACTTTTTTCCATTAAGACAATATTACTATTTTTAGGAATTAATTTCCTTTGAAGGAAGTGTAACTGCTGTCTATAATGTATTTTAGCTAAAAACTTTAATTTTTTCCCTCCACAATAGTTGTGCAAGTATTACATCAAAACAAGGGACTAAAAGTAGACAAAAAGTCGAAAGTGAAAATAGGTGAGAGTCCTTCATTTGGCAGTTAATCTGAGGGTAAAAAAGGGAACAGAAAAACAGCCTATACTCCTGCAACACTAAGACTGGAGGTATGATGAAAATGGTTGACAGTGAAAAGTGAGTTTGAGGGATAAGTTAGATTTTAGTTCTCAAAAAAAAAATCTCGATAAGGGCTCAGGTGAAAGGAACTAAGTGAGAAATATCAATCAGACAAAGAGTATTTGCCTGTAGATAGCTAATATGGAACGAGCAATACCGCTAGATAAGCAGAGAAAGGAAAAACATTGTCTTGCTCACAGTAATGGCTCAGCAGCTTTCTAGCACACTAAAACTAGCTGTAATCACACATTTTTGTTTGCTACTCTCTATCACCCTGATGGCCAATTTATCCACAGTTGCATATTTACAGGCCTGTTTACAAAATTGAAATTCTTCACCAGAGCTGATGCTACACTGCCTCGGAGCACTATAGGATTTAATTGAACCAGCATGAAAGAACTGATGAATGGCTTTGCTTGCAATGAAGAAAGAGGTGCAGAGCAGAATTTCAATGGAAGCTTTTAGCCAGTGCTTAGTAGCTGGGATACAAAATTGCCAACTACTGAAGTGTTAACTTCTCGCTTTCTTTCTGATATTACATGTGCCTAATTATTATTTTCTTTGCCACATCCTCTTGTTTTTCTTTCCATTATGTGTCCTGTGTCATCCACTCTCAGCTCAAATCTATGTGGCAGGGTCAAATCAGATATGATTGCAAACCTCAGTCTTTTCACTTTACTATCCCTCATTAAAATATCCCTAGGGAATACATTTTCAGATTTCTGCCACTCATGGAGTTATTGAGATGGAACGTTGTAAATCATCTGTAACCAAATTACGTGTACTTTATATATACTTTGTCTTTGAACTGCACTATCAGTACATAGCACATTTGTGCCTGGATGCATTCTTTTCTTACCCCCTATTTCTTTCAGCTGTTTAAGTCCTTTATTCTCTTCCTTAGGTGGCTTTCTGTATTAAGTATTTAGTGTTCCACTGGAGTTTTCCCTCTCTACCCAGACCTCATGGTCACAACCCCTTTTCCTATCCAGATACTCTTGCTTTTGCTTTGCTTTTCCGTGGTGATATTTATCAAAAATCTCATTGAAAGACACAACTAGCATAGTAGAGGAAAATCAATAATTTCCCAAATATTTGTTCCTAGTTTTGAGGTTTCAAAGTTTGGTCATCTTCTTGTTCTATATGCTTTTTCTCTTACTGAGTGGAATTGCTTTCATTTAATTGCTCTTGTTCCTATGTAATAAAAGCTAACCAAGAGTTATGTTCATTTTCTTTCTGTTTCTTTAATAGTCTAATACTCACTTGCTTTAACCTTGCATTCTCAGATTTTACTGAATGTCAAAAAGCGGTTAATGGAAAAGATATTCCCCACTTCCTTTGGTGAGATACATAACTAATCTGTATTTATTTGTTTTCTCCACCATCTTACTACAAGTGGAAATAATCTATCATTTGTATTTTCTTTCTTATTCCACTGGATATCATTTTTCCAATCCATCTTTGTACTTTGATCTTTTTTTCTCTTTCCCATTCTCCACACTTCAGTGATAAAATTAAATTTTGCTTTGATTTACTGTTTCCTGGCTTTGTTTTAGTATTTTGTTTCACTCCATTCCATCTTGCTTAACCTCTATTTTGAATATCACTTTAAATTTGTCCTACATAAGCCCTGATCTTTCTCTCTACATATTTGTCTCTACATCTACCTCTATTTCTTCTCTTATCTGAATGTCTCTTTGTCAGTTATGAAATGCTTCAGTGCCTTGATCTTTATACTTCTTTCCCACTAGTTAAATTTTCTGGTTTCTCTGCTTTTTCATTTACCTGCCTAACTCAGACTCCACAAACTACTGCCTTAATTTTATCCAGCAGTTTTTATGCCTTTTTTGTTCACATGCTACTTTTAAGTTTAGCACCCAAATGTTCAGTCAAGACATAATTACTACTGAAAATGTCCTCTAGTCATTTACATGGCTCAGTGGAACCATATGGCCATTCGTCTTCCACATTAATAAAGACATCCATCTAATAATCTGGTCACCTCTAGGAGTAGATATAAGAATGATAAAAATTACATATAATGCAAAATGTCCTTTCTCTTGGTTTGGAGATTATCAAAATTACTTTTGAAGATTATTTTATCTAATGCTCAGAAACTCACTTGGTACATAAACTTGGGGATTTGTTCTTACATTAGCTGATTTCTTTGTTGCACACTTCCAGGAACTTCCTCTATTTCTCTGTCTTCTTTCTAGGAATTAACCAGAAGGATGCAAAGCATCAGCTTAAGCAAAGTTGACATCCTTCAAACCTTCACTTGAGCAAGGATAAGTGTGCTTTTTCTTCTCTTGCCTTTTTTAAGAAATTTTTACATCCTGAAGAGAGAAGAAGTAAAGTCTACTTTTAACCAAGTAAGGAAATAGTAAAGGTCATGTAGGTAAAATATGAGAAAAATAGATAAGGATTCCAGGATGGAAAAAAATTTGAGGAAA
Organism: Catagonus wagneri; assembly: GCA_004024745.2. NCBI lineage: Eukaryota > Metazoa > Chordata > Mammalia > Artiodactyla > Tayassuidae > Catagonus > Catagonus wagneri. The sequence continues at coordinate 2,904,376 of PVHT021183528.1, forward strand.
GAGTAATGCTGGGTGATTGAATATGGAAGGAACAACACTTTTTTTTTATTACTTCTGCTCAATCTTGCCTGTTTTTCTCAGAATTTATTTCTATTTCTTGCTTTACTTTTAAGTAAAATTAATAATCAGTAGAGTTTTCTCCTGAATAATTAGTAGCCATTACGAACACTACATTTTATATGTAAAATATCCAGCCAGGAAAAGAGGCTAGTCAGTACATATTACATAATAGGTTCTCCTGGCATAGAGTTCCTAAAACCCTTGTAAATAAGAGCAGTTTGAGCATCTTTTGTTCTGATGAGACAGCCCTGGGTCAGCTCCTTCATGGCTCTTGGATGAGGGCCGGTCGCTAGGAGAACCAAGCCATGATTGAAATATCTGATGTGTCAGTCCATCACCCATCCTCCAAAAAGGGGAGTGGGGCTGGAAATGAAGTTAATTGATCATGCCTACATGAGGGAGCCTCCAAGAAGGATTTAGAGGTCTTCCAGATTAGTGAACACAATCATACGGGAGGGTGATACACTCCCAATTCTACTAGGGCAGAAATTCCTGTCATTTGGACCCTCCAGTACTTCACTCTGTCTCTTCATCTGATCGTTCATCTGTATCCTTTATCATATCCTTGAATAAACTTGTAAACATAAGGGTTTCCCTGAGTTTTGTGAGCTGCTCTAGCAAATTAATCAAATCTGAGGAGGAGAGTCAGAGGAACCTCTGACATATAGCCAGTTTGTTCCTGGGATAACCTGGTGATAACCTGGGCTTGCAACTGGAATCTAAAGAGTGTGTGTGGGGAGTGGGGGTGGGGTGGGGGAACCATCTTAGTGTTATGAGACTAAGCCTTTAACCTGTGGGAACTGATGTTTCTACAGGTAGATAGTACCAGAATTAAACTGTAGCACATCCAACTGGTCTCCAAGAATTTCTTGTTGGTATGGGAGAAATTTTCCACACATTTCATGACTAAAAGCATCAGAAGGGAAGTGTTCTTAGTGAATGTAAAGGAAACACACAGGACTAAAAAGGACAGCAGGGAAGAACTAGGTTTTTCCCTATGTAGGAAGGAGAAAACCTAAGAGGTTTTGCTTTACAACACCACAATAACAGAAGTAATAAAATGGGCTAGCCTTAAAATGGGCTAAATTCCAAGTGTTTGTGAGTGTGGGTGTGAGAGAGAGAAAGAGAGAGACAGAGACAGAGCGAGAGAGAGAGAGAGAGTGAAGGGATGAGAAAGGGATGGCAAAGATGGACCAAAGAAAGCTTTTTGAATGAAAGATGAAACTCCCGTGGAAACTTTGGGAATAAAACGAAAATACAAATGACAAGTTCAAAGAGGTTTATGGGTGGGTACCTAAAATGAAGGATGCGAAGCAGATTTCCTTAGACAGAGTAAGTTCAGCAAGAAAACAGCAAGTAGACCCAAGAAAGATCCCCTAAGGTATAGTGAGAGAGATAAGTCACCTTTAACTGAAATGAACACGGACAAGAAGAAACTATTACAAGTACTGTGCCGGTTGGGACATGTGTCATTAACTAATTCAACTCAATAAACAATCTATGAGTGCCTGTTAGGAACTGTGCTGAGCAAAGATGCAAGCATAAATGAAGCATGTTTCCTATGCTTCAGAAGTTTATAGCTCACTAAGTTATATACAAAGATAGTGAATCCATGACATAACTTGACAAACTCTATATTTCAAATAAAGTGCAGAGAATAGTTTTCTGTTGCTATTGCTATTGTTTCCTGCTGAGATAAAGATGAAAATCTTAAAGCATGAAGATAAATGTGAGTTACATCCTAAAAGATGGGTTTAATTTTGATGTTGCAGATGAAATGAAGAGCATTCCAAGTTAAAGTATATATGGTTAGGACCTAAGTGGATAAAGTAGAGTGCTTACCTGTAAAAAAGTTAGTGAAGGGGGTTTTACTGTAATTACACAGACATGATAGGAGGAGATGTTTGGCACTGGGCTGTTATGCATTACATATTTTATTCGGTTGGCCATAAAATACTATGAAAAACTTTGAGGGTGTGACTGTGATCATAGTTTTGCCTTAAGAAATTATTAGCTATAGAGAGGATGATAAACTATATGTGGAAGGAGATTAATGATAAGATGATGCAGAAGGTCTAAATAAAGGATACTAAGAACAATGTGACTTTAAAAATGAGAAGAACCAGATTTTCCATTGTGGCTCAGTGGTAACAAATCCAACTGTTATACATACGGACCCAAGTTCAATCCTTGCTCAGTGGATTAAGTATCCAGCATTGCCATGAGCTGTGGAGTGGGTCACAGATGTGGCTTAGATACCCAGTTTCTGTGCTGTAGGCCATCAGCTGTAGCTCCAGTTCAGTACCTAGGCCCTAGCCTGGGAACTTCCATATGCCCTGGGTGTGGACATAAAAAGCAAAAATAAATAAGTAAATAAATAAAGAAAGAAATAGCTGATTTTTAGAAAATACAGAATTGACTGAGAATTGAATGTATGTATAGGGAGTAAGAGAAAGCGAAACTAATTCAACATGTCCAAGTTTGAATGGTTGAAAGATGTAGCCCTCGCTCTTAGACATTGTTACTTCACCTTAGCATTTTATTTATATGTATATAAATATGGCTATGTGATTCCTAGTAATAATTTCAAAGTCCTGTGGGAGAATATCCCACATAGTACTTTAATATAATTTATGTGTATTTTACATAGACTTTACTCAAGATAGTGAGTACAAGGAATTTTCTTGAAAGGAGACATACACATTTTAAACTTTAATAGAGTTTTACTTAGGAAATCACAGATGTGTTGGGACTCCGTTCAAATTATGAAATGATATGAGACATAAAACAATTTTCTCTTAAAGATCAGAAGAAAATCTGAAAAATCTTTGAGCATTTCTCAACCCAACTCTAAATGCCAAGTGATGTGGCAAACTGAAATACCTCACTGAAGACTTCATATATTTTTGCTTGGAATGTATCTGATTGAGAAGAAACATTTGCAATAGCTTTGGGGTTGAATTTTCCTCTCTTTTTTATTTCATGTCTTTTATGCGGGCCTCCGCATGAAGCCAAATACTTTCTTGTGGTTAAACAATGTAACACTCTTTGGAAAATATGTACCTCATCAAGACTCAGCCATGGGGGCAATGCTTGGATAGAATAACTCCCTGCAGATAGGTATTGATTACAGAAAACCAATGAACAACAAGGCAAGCAGCAAAAATGGCCCTCATACAGCTGTGTCAGAGACATGGCTGGAGTAAAAAACTCAGAACAAGGAGTTCCCCTCGTGAATCAGCAGTAATGAACCCAACCAGGATCCATGAGAACTCAAGTTCAATCCTTGGTCTCATTCAGTGGGTTTAGGATCCAGCACTGCCAAGAGCTGTTCATGTAGCTTGCAGACGTGGCTCAGAGCCAGCGTTGCTGTGGCTCTGGCGTAGGCTGGTAACTAAAGCTCTGATTCGACCACTACACAGTTATGGCACCAAAAAAAAAAAAAAAAAGACAACAGCAGCAATAACCCAGAACACTAGCTGTTTTAAAACAGTGGACTCTGAGCGCAGGCAGAAGACACTGAAGTGCTGTCGTTGGCCCTGTAAGAACACAGAAGTTGAAAGCCAGGCTAGGTGTTGGCATGTGGATCAAGATATGAAAACGGGAGTTCCCACAATGGTGCGACAGGATCGGCAGGATCTGGGGAGTATGGAACTCAGGTTCAAACCCTGCAGCATATGGAGGTTCCCAGGCTAAGGGTCCAATCAGAGCTGCAGCTGCAGTTAAAGTGGGTTAAAGAACCAGTGTTGAGGGCTGGAGAAAAATGGCACATCAAACACATCTACATGTAAAATGACTAGCACAGAACAGCAACTGAATGCTGGCAGAAGAACTTAAACCTCCCAAAAAGGGCAAGAAACTCTTGACATAACTGGGTAGAACAAAAGAAAAGAAAAAAAGAAAAGGAGAGAGAAAAGGAATCAGGATGGCCCTAGCATTCCAGAGAGGGAGCTATGAAGGAGAAAATGAACCCACCACCCTGGGAAGTCACCTAACCGACAAAAAGATCAGTTGAGCTGAAAGGACCTCAAAGGCCCCCAAAAAAGCACAGCAGCGGAACTGAGAATGGTAAAGCAGAGTGACAGCCTTGCAGATCATATGAACCGCAGGCCCAGACACCACAGCCTGAGACACTGGTGGGGGGTGGGGTGCTGGATGCTGAGACTTAAGACTCCAAGGGTCAGTCCCCGGGAGAGGGCAGGGGTTGCTGGTGTGGAGACAGCCTAAGGGGAAAAGGGGCTGTGTGCCACGGGCAGGGGAGTGGTATACCACAGGCTTGGAAGTGGAATGCCATGGTAGATGGAACATGGGAGAAGGTCCAACACCTAGGAGAGGCAAGGCACCACTGTTGGGGAGGGCTAGAGTAGGAGGGGCAGACCACCATAGGAAACTCCCTGCACCCTAGCATGCCTGTGGGCTAGCAGAGGGAGGGGCAGTTTTGGCACGGACTGCCCAGTGTGAGAAGCCGCTTGCTAGTCTACGGCAGACCAGGAGTCTCTGGCTCAGGCAGCCTGAGAGATGAAGCTGCTTGCCAGTGTGTGGCAGACTGGGCATCTCTAGTGCAGACATCCCACAGTGTGAAGCCGCTAGCCAGTCTTTAGGAGAAGATGGCTCTGGCACTGGCAGCACGCAAGCGAGAAGCCTCCTGCTTGTGTACAGGGGATTATGTGCTTCTTGTGCAGGCTACCAGTGGCCAGGTACCTCTTGTGTGGGCTAAGGGCATCAGAGGCTAAGTGCCACACAGTACCCACTAAGCACCATATGCTGCTGCTCTCACTCCCCTGGGAGCACACCCGCCCTGCTGCTGCCACTGTCCCATCCCAGGAACCTACAACCAAGAGCAGCTTGTGCAGCACATCCGGTGGGGGCTAAGCAAGACAAGGTGCTTTTTGCATGGTCTACAGGAGGTAGGGGCAAACCACTGCAGTTATCTCTGGCTCCAGAAATGGGAGTGGCCTGCCACCACTAGGGGTCTGTGAATACACACCACTTTCAGCCCCAAGGTCACCTAGAGTAGGGCACTGTGACCAAACACCATCTGTTGGTGCTCTCGCAACCCTGGAAACATACCAGCCCTGCTCCTGCCACTACTGAATGCTCCAGGCAGTACCCATATGCCTGACATCTGTCGCTTCCCAGGATCCTGCAACTAGGAATGGCCTGTGAAGCACCTATGTGGGAGAAGTGAGATGGGTTGCTTCATGCATGGTCTACAGGTGGGGGGGGGAGGAAAAACCACCACAGTTATCACTGACTCTAGAGATGATCATGGACAGCTACCACCAGTGGTCCCTGAACAGGCACCACCTGCAGTTCCAATCACCTCAGAGGAGGGCACTGCAATCAAACAAGCTGTTGTTGCTCTTACTCCCCTGAGAACTCACGTACCCTGCTGCTGCTACTGCCAAATGCTCTGGTCACCTTGTTGATCTGCCTGGAGCTCATTACCATTTCCCAGGGCCCTGCAACTAGGAGTAGCCAATGCCACCTTCTTGCAGGTCATTGCTGCTGTTAAGAGCCCAGCAACCAGGCACCGACTACTGGTCCTACCCACTGCTTCCTTCTCCCTGAAAACACACTGCGCATCCTAGGGATAACGGCCTGCTCACACCAAAGAAAGACATGGTAAATATTCAAATTCCACACCAAAAGTAAATAGCAACACCTCCCCCAAAAAACCCAAAGGGATACTCTTACTTAGAAGTAGCCCCAAACTCACAGTAAAAAAAAAAGCATGAGGAAGATGAAGCTCAGAAACCATTCCCAGTTAAAGGAATGGGAGAATTCATCTAAAGCAGTCAAAAATGAAACAGACCTCTGTAGTCTGACAGATACTGAGTTCAAAAGAGAAGACTGTGAAAATACTGAAGGCATTAAGGCTAAATATCAAGGAATTAAGACGTAAAACAGCAAAGCAGATTCCCTTAGAAAGGAACTAGAAAATATAAGGAGGAGCCGAGAAAAGCTAGAAAACTCATTTGCAGAGATGCAAACTGAGCTAAAGGCAATAAAGATTGAATAATGCTGAGGAATGAATCAGCAACGTGGAAGATAGAATAACGGAAATCATCCAATCAGGACAGCAGACAGAAAACCAAAAGAAAAAAACAGGAAAGCAATATGAGACCTATGAGATAATATAAAGCAGGCCAATCTATGCATAACAGCAATTCCAGAAGGAGAAGAAAAAGAAAAGGGGATTGAAAATATATTGGAAGAAATTATGTCTGATAACTTTCCAAATCTGAAGGAATCTGACATTAAGATACAGGAAGCACGGAGGGCCCCAAACAAGCTGAACACAAACAGGCTCACACCAAGCCATATAATAAAAATGGCAAGGATAAAAGACAAAGAGAGGATCCTAGAGGCAGCAAGAGAAAAGCAAAGTATTAATTATACAGGAACAACCATAAGTTTCTCAGCTGATTTCTCTACAGAAACACTACAGGCCAAAAGGGAGTGGCAAGTGCTGAAACGAAAAAATCTGCAACCTAGAATACTCTACCCAGCAAGAATATCATTGAAAATAGAAGGGGAAATAAAGAATTTCTCCAACAAACAAAAGCTAAAAGAGTATAGCAATACTAAACCCTTTCTAAGAGAAATACTGAAAGGGATTCTCAAAATTAAAAAAAAAAAAGCAAGAAGAAATAGAATGGAGGAAACCACAATTTGAAAGCAATCACTGAAATAAGCCAGCATACAGATCTAAACATGAAGATGTTCAAAAAAAATGTTTTAAAAAGACATCAAAATCATACAATATGGGAAAGGATGATAAGAAATCACAGTTTTTTAATTTTTTTGATTTTTTTAAAATTATATGTTTGAGCCTATATGGCTATCAGTCTATAGCAAGCAGATATAAGAAGGTGTTAACATACTTAAAAAACAGGGCAACCACAAATCAAAACCAAATATCACATTCATAAAAACTGAAAAGAAAAGCACTCAAGCATAAAATAAATGGAAACCATTAAACCAATAAAAGAAAGGGAGAAAAGAGAAACATAGAATCAACTGGAAAACAAGGTCTAAAATGGCAATAAATACATATCTATCAATAATCACCTTAAATGTCAATGGACTGAATGCTTCAATCAAAAGACACACAGTAGCAGATTGGATAAAAAAGCAAAAACCTACAATCTGCTACCTACAAGAGACTCACCTTAGGCAAAGGACACAAACAGATTGAAAATGAGGGGATGGGAAAAGATATTTCATGCCAATGGACAAGACAGAAAAGCAAGAGTTGCAATACTCATATCACACAAAATGGACTTTAAGATGAAGGCCATAAAGAAAGACAAAGAAGTGCACTGTTTAATGATTAAAGGATCCATTCAAGAACAGGACATTGCTATCATCAATATATATGCCCCTAATACAGGAGAGCATAATTACCTATAAAAAATACTAACAGACATAAAAGGAAAATTGATAGGAATACAATAATAGTAGGAGACTTTAACACCTCACTCACATCAATGGACAGATCCTCTAGACAGAAAATCAATAAGGCAACAGAGATCCTAAATGACACAATAGAAAAGTTAAACTTAATCAATATTTTCAGGACATTACATCCAAAAAAATCAGAATGTACATTGTTTTCAAGTGCACAAGGAACATTCCTGAAGACACGTCGCATACTGGGGCACAAAGCTAACCTCAACAAATTTAAGTGTATAGAAATTATTTCAAGTATCTTCTCTGGTCACAATGAAACTAGAAATCAGCCACAGGAAAAGAAATGAGAAAAAGCACACGACATGGAGACTAAACAACATACTACTAAAAAACCAATGGGTCAGTGAGGAAATCAAGAAGGAAATTAAAAAATACCTTGAGACAAATGATAACGAAGACACAGCCACTCCAAATCTATACAATGCTGCAAAAGCTGTGCTCGGAGGGAAATTCATAGCAATACAGCCTTCCTCAAAAAAAGAAGAAAAATCTCAAATCAAACTTAACTGAACACCTAAATGAATTAGAAAAAGAACAACAACAACAAAAAAAAAACTAAAGTCCACAGAAGGAAGGAAATCATAAAGATCAGTGAGGAAATCAATAAAACAGGAATTTAAAAAAAATAGAAAAAAATCATTAAAATCAATGCTGGCTCTTTGAAAAGGTAAACAAATTTGACAAATCTCTGGCCAGACTCACCAATAAGAGGAGAGGAAAAACCCAAATAACCAACATAAGAAATGAAAAAGGAGAAGGCGACAACAGAGAAGTCACAATGGATATTACAGAAATACAAAAAACCATGATAGAATACTACGAACAACTGTATGCCAATGAATTTGACAATCTAGAATAAATGGACAACTTTCTAGAGACTTACAGCCTGCCAAAACTGAATCAAGAAGAAATAGATCAACTGAACAGACCGATCACTAGAAACGAAATTGAGTATGCCATAAAAACACACCTACAAATAAAAGTCCATGACCAAATGGCTTCACAGGCAAGTTCTACCAAACATACAAAGAGGAACTTATACCCACCCTCCAAAAGGTTTAAGAATAAGGAACACTCCCAAAGATATTCTATGATGCAAACATCATGCTAATTTCAAAATCAGACAAAAATACCATAAAAAAAGAAAACTATAGGCCAATATCTTTGATGAATATAGATGCAAAAATTCTCAAGAAAATTTTAGCCAACCAAATGCAACAACATAAAAATATCATACACCACAACCAGGTGGGATTCATCCCAGGTGCACAAGGATGGTTCAACATATGCAAATCATTCAATGTCATACACCACATTAGCAAAAGAAAAGTCAAAAACCACAAGACCATCTCAAATAGAAGCAGAAAAAGCATTTGACAAAGTCCGACATCCATTCATGATCAAAACTCTCACCAAAGTGGGTACAGAGGGAACATACCTTAACATAATAAAGGTCATTTATGACAAACCCACAGCAAATGTAATACTCAGTACAGAAAAGCTGAAAGCCTTCCCACTAAAATCTGGAAAAAGACACGGGTACCCACTCTCATCACTGTTATTCAACCTAGTTCTGGAAGTCGTAGCCACAGTAATCAGACAAACAAAAGAAATAGAAGGCATCCAAATAGAAACAGAAGAGGTGAAACTGTCATTGTATGCAGATGACATGATACTATATATAGAAAACCCCAAGGACTCAACCCAAAAACTACTCAAACTGATCAAAGAATTCAGCAAAGTAGCAGGATATAAGATTAACATTCCAAAATCAACTGCATTTCTATATACTAACAATGAAATATTAGAAAAGGAATATAAAAATACAGTGCCTTTTAAAATTGCACCCCAAAAAAATCAAATACCATGGAATAAACCTGACCAAGGAGGTGAAAGACTTATATGCTGAGAACTATAAAACATTATCAAGGAGATCAAAGAAGATACAAAGAACTGGAAAGCTATCCCATGCTCATGGGCCGGAAAAATTAATATTGTAAAAATGGACATACTACCCAACGCAATCTACTGATTCAGTGCAATCCCTATCGAATTACCCATGTCATTTTTCACAAAACTAGAAAAAACAATCCAAAAATTTATATGGAACCACAAAAAAACCAGAATTGCCAAAGCAATTCTAAGGAACAAAAGTCAAGCAGGAGACATAACTCTCGCAGACTTCAGGCAATATTACAAAGCCACAGTAATCAAGACAGTGTGATACTGGTACCAAAACAGACATATAGACCAATGGAACAGAATAGAGAACCCAGAAATAAACCCAGACACCTATGGTCATTTAATCTTTAACAAAGGAGCCAAGAACATAAAATGGGAAAAAGACAGTCTTTTCAGCCAATGTTGCTGGGAAAACTGGACAGCTACATGTAAATCAATGAAACTAGAACACACCCTCACACCATGCACAAAAGTAAACTCAAACTGGCTTAAAGAGTTAAATGTAAGACAAGACACCATCAAACTCTTAGAAGGGAACATAGGCAAAACATTCTCTGACATCAGCCTTACAAATGTTTTCTCAGGTCAGTCTCCCAGAGCAACAGAAATAAAAGCAAAAATAAACCAGTGAGACCTAATCAAGCTGACAAGCTTTTGCACAGCAAAGGAAACCAAAAGAAAACAAAAAGATGACTTATGGAATGGGAGAAACTAGTGTCAAATGATGCAACTGACAAGGGCTTAATCTCTAAAATACATAAGCAACTTATATAACTCAACAGCAAAAAAGCCAACAACCCAATTAAAAAACGAGCAAAAGACCTGAACAGACATTTCTCCAAAGAAGATATAGAGATGGCCAAAAAGCACATGAAAAAGCGCTCAGCATCACTGATTATTAGAGAAATTCAAATCAAAACTACCATGAGGTACCACCTCACACCAGCCAGAATGGCCATCATTAAGAAGTCCACAAATAACAAATGCTGGAGAGGGTATGGAGAAAAGGGAACCCTCCTGCACTGTTGGTGGGAATATAAGCTAGTACAACCACCATGGAAAACAGTATGGAGGTACCTTAGAACACATTGCATAGAACTACCATATGCCTCAGCAATCGCACTCTTGGGCATATATCCAGACAAAATTCCCTTGAAAAAGACACACACACACGTATGTTCGTTGCAGCACTATTCACAATAGCCAAGACATGGAAACAACCCAAATGTCCACTAACAGATGATTGGATTAGGAAGATGTGGTATATATACACGATGGAATACTACTCAGCCATAAAAAAAATAACGTCATTTGCAACATGGATGGAACTAAGACTCTCATACTAAGTGAAGTCAGAAAGAGAAAGACAGATACCATATGATATCAGTTATATCTGGAATCTAACATACTGCACAGATGAACTTTTCCACAGAAAAGAAAATCATGGACTTAGAGAACAAACTTGTGGTTGCCAAGGTGGGGGGGTGGGGAGTGGGATGGACTAGGAGTCTGGGGTTAATAGATGCAGACTATTGCCTTTGGAATGGACAAGCAATGAGATCCTGCTGTATAGCACTGGGAACTATGCCTAATCATTTCTGATGAACCTACACATGTATGTGTAACCAGGTCACCACACTGTACAGTTGAAAATTGACAGAACACTGTAAACCAGCTATAATGAAAAAATAAAATAAAATCATTATACCAAAAAAAAACAAATCTGGTATTGCTGCAGCTGAGGCTTAGGTCATAGACTACAGCTGGGATCTGATCCCTGGCCCCTGGAACTCTGTGCCTCCAGGCAGTCAAAAAAAAATAATAAAAAATAGGAAAAGGACTAAGACAAAATCCCTCTTACGTACGTGGAAAACTCTAAAAATAAGGAGGATGCTACTTATGAGTGAGCCTGCGCTACCCTGGCTTGTGCTTTGAAGTCCTGGAGGTGTCTGAGGGATGCACAAGGGCACGGGTGAAACTCAACCAAACCCTCTCCTTTTTCAATCAGAGAAACTCCAGTTAATGTCTTTTATGTCTTCAGTTTTTCTAAAGGTTTTGTTTGAAGAAAGGCTTCTAAGGCTAGCTTTTTTAGTTTTGTTTTCTTGGAGAGCCCTGGTTTGGACAGCATAATGCTGAGAAAACTAATCAAAGAGTTAAAATATAAAGAGGTAATAGTTTATATCCTCTACCTTTTACATAACTAAGACAATTATTTGGAGAGACAAATGAAAGTGACAAGTCATTCCCAATATCCTTACACTCTCTTCTACTTTTTAAATGTTTACAATTTTGTATGAAACAAGACAACAATTATTAACTTGCACAGTTTTTTTTTCCTGAAAGTAGAAAATGATATTCAGAATTATGAAAGTAACTTAAGGTATTCAGTATTTGTTTCTTGGAACAGAAGTAAGTAGTAGAATCTTGTAAGTTTTCACTTTGTGAACACTCTTCAGCTCTTCTTTGTCAACTCTTGCATTAGTGGTAGACACACACAAGTGCACACATACACACACACAGGCACAGACACTTGTGTGCAGAGAAGGAGAGGGAAGAAGGGAGGGGAAGACAGAGAGACGGAATAGGTGGGGTGTAAAGCCATAGTCTTGTGGAAAAAAATAAATTTTTCATTTGCCTGCTTTGTTTTCTCTCTTCCAAAAGAATATTTCTGCAAACATAGAGTAAGTATTAATGAAAGATAAAGCCAGAAAAAGATTTGGTCCCGTGAACAGTGACCAATAATTTAAGACAGAATTATAAATATAAAACATAAAACTTGTAGACAACATAAAATGTCACAATATCCTCGCCATTATCCACTTTGTTCATTAGGCAAAGCTACTTTCCTAGTCTGATCCTAAATGAAGGGGAAAGAATGGAAACCTAGAAGGAGTCATTAGGATGGTGAAAACTTGTTCTCAGTGTATGAGCAAGGGAGTTTGTTTTTGTTCGTTTGTTTTGCTTTTTAGGGCTGCACCTACGGTATATGGAAATTCCCAGGCTAGGGGTCCAATTGGAGCTGTAGCTGCCAGACTATGCCATAGCCATAGCAAGCTGTGGGATCTGAGCAACATCTGTGCCCTACACCACAGTTCATGGCAACACAGTATCCTTAACCCACTGAGCTAGGCCAGGGATCAAACTGGCATCCTCATGGATATCAGTCTGGCTTGTCACTGCTGAGCCATGATGGGAACTCTGGAAAAGGGGTTTTGGAAGGAGGACACAAGCACCCTTAGAAGGAAACACCAAGTAAGTGAGATCCCTGTTGTAATCACTGCAACCCCACCATTCCCGTGCCTCAAGACTGAAGCTTTCTGGGTCTGGTAACACTATTGCTATTAAAATGCAAATAGAGAAGATTACAGGCCTTTTCCCAAAAAAATATTTGTTGAATACATATTCAAACATGGGTCAGAAAGGGGACAAAAAGAACATCTATTATGCACCAACTCTATGCCAGATACTTCTCAACTCAATCATCTCAGCTAATCTTCACAGGACAGCAGTCCTGCGAACCATGGCTACTGTCTCCATTTCAGTTTCAGATATTCAGTCTCAGACAAATCTGTTACCCACTGCCACATGGTTCAGAAGAAGCAGACTCTGGATTTGAGCCCAGAACTTGTTGAACAAAAGGTTCATGTTTTACGTGGATTCCCAGGGTGTATCAAAAATAAAGTTCAACTGAAAACAAGAATTCTAACTATAAACGAGTTAATCACTGTCGGTGACTGGTTGTTACATTTAGTCTCTAATCATGCTATATATATTTTCATCTCTCCACGTCACATACAATATCACTTTGAACTGAAGAACTGGAAATGGGGTATAGTCCCTAGATTGAACCATCAAACAAAATTTTGTAAAACTCTCAGGACAGAGAAAAATTAAAATGACATATTGTTCATGTTGTTGCTTTATTCTTAAATTAAGCTTATGCATCATTGGTGGGTAAAAAGTAGAAAAAAAATGTTTTAGGCTTCTAGCAGGACATGATCATCTAAAGCTTAGTGGCACCCTCCTCTGGTGCAAAATTGAGCTGACATACTTTCATTAAATATAATAAATCTTTAAATTAAAAAAAGTCTTATGAAGCCCCCAATTGCTTTCCTGGGTGTTTTCATCCTGAGAACAGCAGGTGAATATGAACAAGTTCAAATCTATTTTTATTTTCCAGTAAATCCCAAATGCCTTAACTTTGCAAGTTAATAGCAGCCAAAAAAACATGCTGATCTTGACAGGAAGGAGAGCCCTGAGAGAGACCAAGCTGAGTCAAAGAACACAGCTCTGAGTTTTTGTGAGAAAATTCAAATAGCAATCAAAGTAAATATGAAATCTTTAAGGCTTATCTCTTCCTAATTCCAAAATCTGAAAGAATATGTACTAAATGAATTAACCTGAGTTTCCTTTTAACCTAGATCAGAATGCATTTCATATTAACACAAGTTGAAGTGATATAACAACAAAACATCAGGGACACACAGTACCATGAAGAAATAAATAAAATACGGTCATCCAAATCAATATGTACATTTCAAAATCAAAGCAGGCAAGACTAACTATGAAACTGTGGAAACAATGGAAAGCCATTTCCTTTTATGACGTTGACAATCTAATTTCTAGATTCATGCCACTTTGTTGGGAATGGCTTGTTTAAATTGTATGACTCTGAGAAAAACTTTTCTCCCAGAACGAAGATTTATTTTATACTCCTTCTGTTTTATGTTCCTAAAAGTAACTGTCATTGTGAATGAACACCTTTTCCTCAGTTTGATGTTTGCTTGTTCAATTATTTGGATGCAAGAAAATTTCTTGTAATTACAATATAAATAATAGATTTTTTAAATGAATCAGATTTGCCATTAGGGTATTGAATGAATGACTGATATTGCCGATTTTTGCCTCCTTTGTAGCTTGGAGTACTGAAATTCTTTGCTGCACTAGGAATAACTTCTATATTAAAAATAACACATTACTCATACGACAGGGGAAATTATATTTTACATATTTTTGAATGCTTAGCAGGGAACAATTCAAAGGAAATTCCCTTACCTTTTGACAAAGATGACATAATGATAATAAAAATGAATTTTCTCTTTGGAAGAGCCATATGGGCTCTTAGAAATGGATGCGTCTTTAATAAAATCTACCAAGTTAGAGAAAGTAAAATTACAAATGTCCACAAAAATAATGATAAAGCAAATTCTACAGCAAAGAGCAGATACAGCATAAAAATATTTCAAGTGAGACAATGGAATCTCTTCTTTGACCTCCATCTAGGGCATATTTTCAAGGTTGTAAAGAAAGATGGGGAACAATTCAGTTTGATGCTGATGTTTCAGAAGTTGAAGTCCTAGTTCTATTGATAGATGACTTGGGGCCCTACTTACTTTTCAGACAGATGACTGGGGAATGAGCTGTGACCTCAGAAGCCAGGGAGGTAAAAGAGCTCCTATGCTGCTCCAAACAGAAGTTTCATTTATATTATTATCATGTTTGTCAAAAATAAATAAACCTCCTTCTGTATAGGTCCTTGATATATACTCAAAAAACATGCTAAACACATACTGTTCCTGCCAGCTGTAAGTACTACATTAATGCTTATAAAGGAATTATTCACATCACAACAAAGGGAAACTATTTCAATGCAACAAGCTACATATAAAGCAAAACTAACCAATAGTAATCACTCATTCAATAGCCCAATGGGGAATTAGGTTTACTCTGAAATGATTATTTAGGCCCCACCTTCAAGAGAATTTCTTGGAGAAGCTGCAAAGGAAATTTATTGCACCCGAATAACTGCACATGCAGTGAGTCCATGAGAGTATATAAAGATCAAAAAAGGTTTAATATTTGAGTTCTGGATTTATGCTTTTTAGGTCTTTGACAGTTGATATTTGCAAATGGTTGTAGACATTCAGTTATAGAACTCAAGATTCAGTTCAACGATCAGTTAACCAACTAACTGAATGTCAGAAATGTGCCTGGAATGCTGAAGGGCCCTGTGACACAATATTGCACAAGAAAGCAGGGGAAGAGAGATGCTAAAGCTAGACAGTAGTGGGTTGAGAGATGAGATTCTCAGGATGATGATGGTGGTAATGGCAGTGGTCACAGTAGCAGCAGTAAGGAAAGAAAAAGATGACAAAATTGTATTACATTCTGTGTCATATAACAACTCTTTGAAGTAACTTACATTTATTAATTTAGTTAAGCCTCAAAGACATACTTTATTTACACAGGAGGAAATTAAGGCCTAGAAAGTTTAAGCAATTTTACCAAAGGTATACAGCTAGTAAAGAAGACCAGGAATTTGATCCAGGCAGTCTGAATCCAGAGTCATTGTTCTCAATTGCTATGGCAGTAGAGAAAGAAATCCATGGACCAGTAATGTACAGACTGTACACTATGCTAAGCACTTTATGCGCAGTATCTCAGTCACTACTGAAAAGACTCCAATGTGGAGGTAAAATTAATATTCCCATTTTACAGACAAGGAAACTAAATCTTAGGAAGGTTGGATAAGTAAGTATAGAAGTCATATTCAGGTGTAATTTCTTATCCACTCCTCTGTGTCTTCAAACTCTTTACTCCACCTTGTCTTTGGCATATGAACAAGCTCAAGTATTTCTCATATTTAAATACCCCTCTGCCACCTCAGCACACTTTCTCATAATATTTATTTTCTTTAGTATAAAGCTTACTATTCATCTTTCCTAAATTTTGGTTTCCTTCTCTCTAACCATGAGTTGCTGCACAGGTACGAATTATGATACTCTGAAGGGAGATTACATCTCTTAGCACCATTATATATCAATCACCCTTGGGAACTGCAAAAACCATTACAGATATGTAATAGCTATATTATCAAATATTCAAATGTTATCCAACATAAATTACGCAATGGATATGATGAGTGAGTAGATAACATATTTCTGAGAATACTACCTTAAGGTATTACCTAGTGTAGTATTTTCAATTGGGTGATAATAAAATCTTAGAGAATTCTCACCCTTCCTTGTAATTTTGAAATTAAACATAATAAGTAGGGGAAACTGTCTATAAGTTTTCAGATGTAATTTACTTTGTTCTTGGAAAGCCAACGATCGGTGGTAAAAAATGAGAGATAAGTTGATTCACATGGAATTTGTATGTGTTTTAATAGACGAATTTTTTAGCCATTGGAAAAAAAATCCCCTGAAAAGTTGATCAAAGCCCTAAATATAGTATTATCATCTAAATAATTTGCTTTGACATTAAATTATTACTTGACTTTTTAGATAACCTACAAAGAAGGTTGTATCTCTACACCGATAACAAGAGAAAAGATTCAGTATATTTGTCAAACAAATATGCATGATGTTGTGATAGTTGCCAGATGAGCAGTTTTATAACATCATTGATTTTAGGTCAATGAAGGTGATATTCTTTATGAGGACTTTTGTTCAAATACTCAAGCTTAGAAATTATAGTCCTGAGCATGAGACATATATATTCTCCTAGAGGTTTTATTTATTTATAATTATGGGAGGGGAGAGTCTACAAATACATGATTCAAGAGCTGAAATCCCAGACTTGTTAAGCAACTGTCCATTTTTGGTTCATTCCATTATTAATTTGCAAGTCAAGCATAACAATTTCATTACAAGGAACAAGGTGAATGCTGTGGAATATTTAACTTTTGTTTTTCAGATGAGCAGGGTCAAATAGTAAGAGTCACATTGACAATGTCACTGAGTGGTGAGCTAGACAGATGACCTTTTCAATCAAAGTATATTAAAATTCTATGAGAGCCAACTGTTTGCAATGGAAATGGCATAAGTTTTACCTTAGATATTTGCCAGCTGTATAATTGCAGCTAGAAAACTATCCAACTCCAGTTTTCTTTCATGAAATGGTGTAGCAATAACTGTCAGGATTCTTATAAGATTTATAAATTTTGGTAAAAATTTAGTATAGGGTTTTGAGTATTAAATGTACTATTTTATTACATTAACTGCTTTATTGTTTTCTTTTTTTCTTTTTACAGCCTCACTTGTGGCATATGGAAGTTCCCAGGCTATGGGTCAAATCAGAGCTGCACCTGCCAGCCTATGCCACAGTCACAGCCATGTGGGACCTGAGCCACATCTGCAACCTACTACGTGGCTTGCAGCAAGGCAGGATCCTTAACCCACTGAGCGAGGCCAGGGATTGAACCTGTATCCTCATGGATACTGGTCGGGTTCTTAACCCACTGAGCCACAACAGGAACTCCTATCTTTGTGCTTCAATCTAGCAGTTTAATAATTTTAACATCACAATTTTTCATTTACACATACATATTTATGGTAATCTCACACTATGGCATATCTTTAGAATCTCTTTTTTTTGGGGGGGGAGGGGTGGGCTGCATCTACAGCATGTGCAAGTTCCTGGGCTACCAACAAAAGCCAAAGTGACCTGAACCACTGCTGTGACAACACTGGATCCTCAACTTGCTGCACCACAGGTAACTCCTAGAATCCATTTCTAACCACTCTTTAAGATCTTAGGTTGACTTTTTAAAAACAATCTCTTAATTGAAACTTTTACTTCAACAAAATAGTAAAATTAATAGAGTTCTCACGAACACATCAATCAGCTTCCCCAGTGTAGTATCTTACATAGTCATAGTGCACTGCCATAACCAGAATGTTGATGGTGGTACAATTTAACTCAGGTACAAACATCTGAATTGACTTTTAACATGTGTCAGTTTCTGTGTTACTCTGCATTAATATGAGGGTGCCAGATGCGTGATCGACTGTTTAAGTCTGGTTATCAGCTGGATTAAAATATTTAAAGCAATTATAATCAAGATGCAGCATGCATTATGCCTAGGATTTGAATGAATCATCTAACCAGACCAAATTATTTTTCTACCGTGAACCAAAAATTGTATGCATTTGAACAATATTTTGGTGTTCATTCCAACATATAATGCTTAGTATCAAATCTCAACACTCTATTTACCAGCTGTGTAAACTGAGGTAGGTATCTTAATTTCCCTTTGCCTTAGTTTCCTTATCTCTAAATAGGAAATCATGACAGTGTGCTGTCATATTGCTGTGCTGATAAAATGAGTTAATGTATGAGTGCCGGTAATTAACCTACTGTCTTTCAGCTCCATGCCTTCTCTTCTATTCTCTGCCCTGTGATGCTGAGACAAGAACTCTGCAGAGTACATTTCTTGAACTTTCATGCCAAAAGAAGGCCATACATACACACATGCCTCTTAGGTTCTACAAATGGAAGGCCCACAAACGGTGCTAGAAAGTGGAACGATGGCAGTACTTCTAAGGAAGACACTCCCTTCTTGTTTTCAAGTCCACATCAGTATCATGTCATTGGCCAGCTTAGAGCAGTCTTATCTTTCATTGTACCCCTTTGTTAATCAAGATGCAGCCTTGCTCATGCCTCCTCTCCCAGAGTGTGACACAGTCTCACAATGAGAATCTGATGGGTAATATCTCTTTCTTCCATGTCTCAGCATCAGCTACCTAGTTTTCCCTAAAGGACCAAGAACCATCCCTGCAGGTCCCACTGAGTTCCAATTCTGGTCATGTCACTTCTTTTGTGTTCCAGTGGTGGCAGATGATTCATGTGGTACCCTATATGAATTCAGCACCCTTTTTGCTCTTTCAACCTCCAAACACCTCTGTAACCAGTTCTGTGCATGGAAACTCCTACTTGTGAACTTCCTAATAACCTTTGCTTTCCTAACTGGACCTTAACTACTATAGTATGTGGTACAAAGAGTCTTCCAGAGGTAGTATTGATTGCTTATGTATTTGACTTTGAAACAAAGATTGCTTTTGTCTGAACTCTTTGCCACTGGTAAATAGGATTCTGGTAATCTCTGCTATGCAGTGTCATTGCAGAAATTAAAAAGTCACTACAAGTAGTTTGGGATAGAGTATCTAGTAGCATCAAGTCTTTGGGAAAGCAAGTGTTAACTCTTATGGTAGGAATTCTGATGGTAAGGACTGAGCTGTGATGGCTGCCTCTAACCACACTAGAGAGTTTTTAAAAACAAAATGAGAAAGTGAGGAGATTCTCTTTCACTGTCATGTCAGAGAACCAGAAGGACTTTATGACCATTTTAAATATCTCTAATTTTTGTAGCTACAGTAAATATATAGCTAAAAGTCAGGCCTATATTTTAAAGTATAGTTTGCATAGTTAAGTGTCAGGTCTCTATTATGAATATTTGGGTATTGTTTAGAAGTAATGGAATTCTGAGTTTTGGAAGAGTAATCTATAGTTGTATTAGGATAAAATTGACAATCTTGACTTCTAAGCATTCCTGACCCTCTGTTTCCCACAGAAGCAGCCCAGCCCATTCTCACTTGAATGTGGATACCAATCTTCCTTTGTTTAAAGATCCTTATAATAACCTAATCTATAAGTAGTTACCCTTTATGGGGAAGATTAATTTCCTCAAGAAATATCCCCATTATTCATCATGCCTTCAGATGCATAACTAGTGTTAGATCCCAGCATCTTCCAGAAAAGACAAGTGTAAGTCTAATTTGGAAGGAAATATACTTCAGAAGAATTATACAACTTTACAAATTTTTATGTGCAGAATCCTAAAGAATACATGCAGAAATGTTAGGTCAAACAGAAATGAACCTAGCATTGATTCATCCAATGTATAGATTTCAGAACATGTAAACAGAGACCTTGAATTTAATGCATTACTTCAAGCAGTTTGACTGAAGCCCAGGGTCAAAGGGGTCTATATTAATGTTAAGATGCTGAAATCTTCTCTAGTGTAATATAGAGGAAATAATCCAAAAGGCTTAAAAATGAGAAGGCAGAAGCAAATCCTATCACATGCATTTTGTATGTTCCTTCGGTCTTACATTCCCTGAATGAAACCACAAAATTTCGCTTCAGTAAAGCAGTGCAAAAGGAGAGTGTCAGCATCCCTGAAAAGCTTTGGAGTGGTTGTTCTCTGCAGAAAGAGGATGATCGTGAGTGCTCCTACCAATGAAATAAACTCTGATTTCAGCTGGAATTATTGGCCCCAAGTGATGCAATACACAAAATGTCTAGTAGAATATTTGTCATAAAGCAAATGATCTATAAATGTTAACATTAATCTTACAGTCTTTGTTCCCTGATTGAAGATGATCACTTTATATTATGCTTGTATGAAACTACTGTGGTCCAGTAGTATTATCAATAATAAAGATATTACATTGGATAAATAATGTGCTTTATGCAAATTAAATTATACATCTATATATTCTTAGGATTCTCGGTAGAAAAAAGAGAAATACCTTTGCCAAACTTAGGTAACAGAACTGAGTATTCAATCAGATATTTTCCATTTTTGGTCAAAGCAATGGATATTTAATAAACAATTGGCAGTCACAAAATGCATGAAAACAGACTAAAACACACGAAACACAAAAAAATAGAACAGTATTTCAGTCTATCCTTGACATCTGTCGGTTTCTCGTACCCAATGTTCAGATGCTATTAACTCTGCCTTAAAAATATGTTCAGAATATATCCAGAATCCAACCACCTCTCATCACCTCCATTCTATTCTGATTCAAGAGTCCTCTATCTCTGTCTCTCTCTCTCTCCCCCCTCAGTGATTGCAATAAGTATCTAACTGGAATCCTTGCTTCTTCTCTTGTCTCTGAATATTTATTTTCAATAGCAATGACCCTCTAAAACATGTAGATCATTACCTGTTTCTGCTCAAAATCCTCTAGCACATCCCCCTTTTCTCTATCTTGAGGTAAAAGCTGAAGTCCTTAAAATGGTCTGCAAGGCCCCATGTCATTATCTGTATGGCCTCTGTGAGTTCATGCTGTATTCCTCATTGTCACTTTGTCATTTCACTATGACTCAAGGGCCACTTTGAAGTTCCTTATCCACACCTAAGAGTTTTGAATTGACTGTTTTCTCTGTCTGAAAGGCTTTTCCTGCAATAATTGTTCCTCACCTTGAAGTATTTGGTCTCTTTTCCTTGAAGTTTATATCAACCACTCTATTTACAATTACAAAAGTACACCCTTGCCCACAGCGCTCCTCACAGCACTAGTACCCTAGATCCTGCTTTATCCCCCCCCTCCCCCACACACACAGTACATCCTTAGGTCTGCCAGAGCAAAATTTGTCCTGGGCAAAGTTAAACAGCTAGAAAGACTTCATTGTAATAGGGAAGACAGACTAAAATTCAGTCTAAAGTAGTCAATTAGCTCAAACACAGGGCTGGAGAGTTTGGGGATTTTTTTTTTTTTTTTTTTTTTTGGCTGAACCCATGGCATGTGGTATTTCTAGGACCAGGGATTGAACCTGTGCCACAGCAGTGACCCAGGCCACTGCAATGACACACCTGATCCTGAACCTGCTGCACGACAAGGAAACTCCCAAGCCTGGAGAGTTTTTAAGGGCTAGTGGAAAAGACTGTTTGCCAATTGTGCTTACACTAAGGAAAAGTAAATTTTCTTGTATCTTCATGAGAGGAGGTAGTTTTACAACCTGGAGCAAGGTGTCCACCTAATTTAGACTCCTAACCTCTCAGAGATAGGAGAGTTTTCTTCCTTGATGATTACCCTTCAAAGGATGGCTCCCACATCCTTGAGAAGGACAGTCCTTGGTTACAAAACTGGCTAGAGGTTTTTAAAAGATTTACATCTCAAAAAGGAAAAGAAAGAATTTACAATGAGAAGTATTCTAAAGTATATGCTCTAAGAAAAGGGAGCAGAGGGACCTCTGTGGTTAGGCCATCTGGATTCTGTAAAGGCCTGAGTGACAAGAAAGCCTAGGACCTAGAGTAAAAAAGAAGCCTGCTGAGAGAAACACGAAGGCTGTCTTGGTCAGGTTGATATTGTCTATTTTTCCAGCTAGAATGTACATTCTGTAAGAGTTCAAGTTTTGTTTATCTCTATTTGAAAACAATGACAACAAAAAACCTTGGAAAAATTACTTCTGCCAGAGGGAATAAGGTAATGTTATAATCTGTTCATTTTAATGTGGTACAACACTTAAGGTAAATAAAGTTAGGTTAATATATAATGTTAATATTGAAGACTAGATGTGTGAAGACTAATAAACAGTAATAGGCATATTTTTCTTAGAATTCTTTTCAACCTGTTTGTTCATCTGTTTCTTTGACTTGCATTTATTTCCCATCATACTTGGACCTCAAAATGAATTTAAAAGATGTGTAATTTTTTTGTTTATTATTTATTCTTTTTCTCTTTATAGTCACTGATCATCTCAGCAGATATAGTGATAGCAATGTTTTTCTATATCCTAGAAGACTATTAGTGTAACTGATATAAAAAAATCTAAACATTGCCATCTTATCCTATAGTTGGGCCCTACTTATGGGCTGTGAAGAATGCTGCGATAAGAGAAAGGTAGTAGTTACATGAAGTCGATATATAAACTTAAACTTGTATTTAGAAAAGGCCAGATATAAATACTAGGAAAATTGCACATTCCCTAATATTCTTTCATTAGCAAGTGAGCAAAATATATCTAAATCAAATAAGCTATACTCAATTCAAACGAAACAACTATTATCAAGAAATAAGGTAACATATGGCTCAACTATTTCCAATTTTCGTTTGCAATTGTGGTATTTAGATTCACAGATTTTCTTTTGTCATGTCGGTATTATTGTGTTGTAATATGTAATAAATAGGATGAATGTACTTAATAATTTATTAAAGTGTCTATGTTTCAACTATTTTATTGATGAATTACAAAGGTTTATTGTAAGTATTTATATTTTGACAAGTGCCAACTGTCCTATGATAATTTGAGCATAGAATATGTGGATATCATTCATATTAACAATACTTTACATTTAATATGATATTATAGAGATTAAGTACTGGTAGGTAAAACACGTGAGTACACTTTTGAAATATGACACTGTTAAACCTGAACAAAGCTTCTTATTAAAAGTTCTTGGTATTTTATAAGAAAGAAAAATGAGGCCTGCCAAAGTCAAATAGTTTGCTCAAGGTCACACAACTGGTTAAATGGGAAAGGGGTTTAGAGTAAAGGTTTTCCCAATATGGTACTGAGTTAGTTGTTGCAGAGATCTCTTAGTAAGCCTGTAATATATACTCATGTGACTCAAGAAAGCTTATGCCAGTCCTGACTTCCCATTTTGTGCCCCTTATCACTTTTAAAGTCTTTTTTTTTTTTTTTTTTGGCTACACTTGGCAGCATATGGAAGTTCCCAGGCTAGGGGTCAAACCAGAGCTACACCTGCCGGCCAACCCCACAGCTACAGCTTCACCAGATCCAAGCTGCACCTGCAATCTACATTGCAGGTCACAGCAATGCCAGATCCTTAACCCACTGAGCAAGGTCTAGAATCAAACCCACATCCTCACATATACTATGGGTCGGGTTCTTAACCCACTGAGCCACAACGAGAACCCCCTATAGCCTCTCTTCCTTTCCGTAAAGGAAGAGCATACTTTGCTGGGAGAAATTCATATTACCACTGTCATCTAATATTATCTTCATGAAATAAAGCTACCCCCACTAATCAAATCCTCAGATGCTTATATTCAGAGTAGGTACATTCCAGTTATACATGCAAATGGTTGACCTTACAGATTCTATTTTAATTGGTTTTCTATCTTTCTTTGTTTATGGCCACACATGTGGCATGTGGAAGTTCCTGAGCCAGAGACAGGACTCCCGCCACAGCAGCGACATTATAACACCGGATTCGTAACCCACTGTGCCACCAGGGAACTCTGATTTTAATTCTTAATTGATGAGCTCTAAATACTCAAAAGGGCTTTTAAATGAGAACTATGCTTACTTCTCCTTGAGAAAAGGATTACAACATAATCTGACATACTATGAAATATGCATTAGTAAAGTTGCCTCTTTGCTACTAAAAGCAAAAAGAAGCTGAGGCTTGAATTCTGCAGTTTAGCTACAGAAGTGAATTTCTTATACACTTTGAAATGCTTAATTTTAACTTTTCTTCATTCTCTGAAACCCTTTAGTGAAAACTCTTTCTGAGTTATTAAGAAAATACTATTGAAATCACAAAATTGATCTGAAATTTATCAGTCCAGGAAACCTTTGTCTGATGGTTTTTGATTGTGCAAACTACTTGAACCCACTTTTTAAAAGGACAAACATATGGAATATTGAGAAATCTATATATTTTTTCTAGAAAAAATATTTTAGAAGGAATTTTTATTCCTTGTATTTTGAGAAACAAAGTGATATCTAATAGGTGATAAGAAGTCATATGGAAACAAATAAAACCATTGGAAGTGAATGAATTTTTTATTAGATATATAAATCTTCTGCTCTTTTATTAAGTCCTGCAAAGATTTATTAAATTTTGCTTGATTTGAGAAATACTGTTGAATTGTAATAAAAAAGATGGATGGATTTTAATCCAGTTTTCATAACGATCCAATGGGTTGATTGCAGCATTTTGATGTAAGGAATGTAAAGATATTATAAAAGAAGATTTATTTTTAAATTACTATTTTTGAAAGTTTAATAGTTTCTTCAGAACATTCAATTGTCATTAGCAACTGGGTTTTCTCCCTAAAGTGTTTCAATCAATGATCAATTTTTAATTCAGATGAATTATAACAGACACATTTATAAAAATATTCATCAAAAAACTTTGAAAAATTAAATCACTTGGAAACATTGCATTCCCAATGGATACACAATCATAAATGAGTAAATAAAAATATTGCTGGGTTTACTGTAATTATATTTTTGAGGCTGTTCTTCATTATACTACATAATATCCTCCTTATTTGATCTCAGAGAAAAATATTTTCTCCATTTTCAAGCCAAAATTAACTGTGCTTTTCATAAGACTTATTTTTTTTTGTATCAACACTGTATAGTGTGTGTATGTGTGTATTCCTAAAAAACTTACAGAGTCACATTTATAACTCAGTTCTAGAAACAGCAGAAGGTTACAATATACATCAGTCGGGGACAGGGCACCACTCTGCTCACACTGTTATTCACTGACTACTGAAATCATTCATGTTTCAGATTCCATTTAGAAGAACATCCTCTCCTTCCTACTGGCTCACTAATTCAGTGATATGGACTGAACTGTTAACTATCATTTTCTTTCATCCATCTCCTTTCATTCATTCAAAAAATATAAGCTGTGATCCTATTAAGCCCCTTTGTAGGTCTTGCAGCTATGGAAATAAACAAAGTAGAATATTCCTTCCCTTCATAAATATTACATTTTAGAGAGAGAAGACAATAAACAAGCAAACAAATACATATGTCAAATATTATTAAGTGCAATGACATTTACTAAAGAGATTAAAGGATTATGGAAGGTTGTGTATTCAAAAGTCTTCTCTGGTCACATGACTTGAGTGGATATGCATAAGAAGTGAAGGCTTAAATGATGTAGATATCTGGGGGAGTATGCTTGGCTTACCCAAGGAAAGCAAGGTCAGTGTTGCTAGAAGACAGTGAAGTAGGGACAGTAATAGAAGAAAAACAATCAGATTACATATGTTTTTATAGATTGTTATGGGGACTTTGGCTTTTCCTTCAAGTAGTTTAGTGAATTGTTGGAAGGCGAACAGTAGTGTTACATTTGATTCCTATTTCTAAGGATCATTCTCAGTGCTATTTGGAGACTAGATTTCAGGAGCCCAAGGGTGAAGAATGGAGACCAGTTAGGATACTACTGGAATTATTCAGCCTTCTAGAAATGAAGGTAGTAAGATATGGCTGAATCCTGAGTTCATTTTGAAACTTCGTTGCTTGATTAATGGGACGAAAAAGAAAGACGTCTCTAGAAAGAAAACCGCCTCAAGGATCACATCAGTCTTGGAGTCTGAAAACTGGAAAAATGGAGTTGCCATGTATTGATATGGGAGAGACTGGAAAGGGCAGGTTGAAAAGAATACTGAGAGTTTTGCTTTGGACTTCTTGTTAAATTTGAAGTGTTTACTAGACTGACACGTGATTTTAAACAAGCATTTGGGTAAAAAATCTGAAGTACAAGCAAAAAGCCCCAACTGGAAATGTAAATCTGTGATCACTAGAGTAGAGATGATTTTTAAAGACATGAGACCACATGAAATCACTCAGGTAGTCAGTATAAAGAGATAAGACATGAAAACCCCATCAAAGTTTAGAGCTGATGAATAAAGGGAACAAGCTTTTTTTTTTTTTTTTTTTTTTCCGATGTTTGCATCTGTGGCATATAGAAGTTCCTGGGCCAGGGGTGAAATTGGAGCTGCAGCTGAGGCTATGCCACAGCCATAACCATGGCAACACCAGATCCAAGTCACGTTGTGTCTTAAACCTGCTGAGCCACAAAAGAAACTCCTAGGACTTTTTTGTTTTTGTTTTTTTTTAAAGCTGTAGTCATGACTGGAAGAGAACCAAGAGCAAAGGGCGTCTTAGTTTGGGTTCCCTTGAAAGGATAAGGTAAAGCTAGTTTATTTGGGAGATGATCATGAAGCCAGAGTACAGAAGTGGCAAGAACCAGGGAAAGACATACATAAAGAGCCATTATTAGTCTGGTTACCACTGTGGGAAACTAGAGCTGCTAAGAATTAACTGATGATGGCTAGAGCATTTACTCAGCAGCTTGCATTGTCTGCTGATGGAGGACTGCTCCCTGGGACAGTGACTCTCCTATCTTACCAGGCTGCATATGTGTATGGCTTCCCTGACTTCATGGAAGGTCCAGAGAATAAAAGTGTAAAAAAAAAAAAAATGCGGACTTTGCTCAAGGAGGAATAGTTCCAGAATAAGTCTAAACGTGCCTGTAACTATCTACTACTACCATGGGTGAAATCAGAAATGACTAAGGGAATTGAACACAGCAATAATAAATGGCCAAAAGAAATTTCCAAAGCACCTGAGCCAAAGAAGCCAACATTAGTGTTTTATTGCCACAGCCACAGTTATGGTTTTATGATTGGTTATATGACCCAACTTGAACCAGAGTCTTTCTCTAATTTTGTTTTGATTTAACTTGTAGGGCAACCTCCTTTACTTTCTGGTTGTGGATCTGTGAGGGTGTCAACTCTTGGCCAGCTAAAGCCATTCCCCTAACATACAAGAAAAACTATTAGAGTATAAAAAATATCGATTAAAAAGAAACAACTATGAGTGTCAAGATAGTCCTTAAAGTGTTTCTGTCCCATTATCTGTTAGTTGAGGATTTCAGAACTGCTCTGATTCTGATGCTTCAAAATGCTGGTTTTCCTTAGTTTCTGACCTACTCTAGTTTAATAACTCTCATTTATGATTAACTTAGCCTGAGCTGTTTTTCTGTGGTCAATAATTAAGAGAGTCCTGACTCTTACAAAGACTTTTGGGATGCATTACACATTACACATCTTTTCAGGGGACGGGGATTTCGGGTTTGGGGGTTTGGGATGGAAATGCTGTAAAATTGGTTTGTATGGATCGTTGTACAACTATAAATGTAATAAAAGTCATTGGAATTAAATAAAATTAAAAAAAAAGGTTTTTTCTACTTTTGTTTTTATCCTTATCCTAATTTCCTTGGTTTCTCATTCTTATTTAGTACTAATATTAAATGGAATAAGCCACTGTATTTGCAAAATAATTTAGCTTATTTTTTAAAATATACCGTTTCTTTTGTTGATAACTTTACACTAAAATAAAGCAGTGCAAAATAAAACTCACGTGTTATATTAGCTATGGAACTATAATCTATGAAAAATAATTTTCTCATTTATAGGTAATGTTTTATTATAGATATTACATACATTTGTCATTATTTATATAAGGCAGGTCACTTGGATGCCCACAAATGAGTTAATTTAGTGTTTGGGTGGTTTAAAAAAAAACTCAAAAAACTCAGAATGCAATTCCACAGATTAGATCTGAAAACTGCATAATATTGAAGATTTTATATTGTAGAAACAAGTATGTCACAGGAGACCTGATCCTGCAATCAGGAGGAAAAAAGTTTTCCAATGAATAATTTGTGTAGTTAGATAAGCAAATTATTTCAAGGTAATGACCATTTTTTTCCTTGGTTAGCCAAACCAGAGTTACATGATATACAGATTTAATACTAAAGTTAATTTTACTTACTATTTATTTTTCTTGGGGGTACTTATTTACTCTAGGTGAATCATGATGAATTTAAATAATAGACCATCTACTGAATGATACTGATATAAGGGCCCTGGCGCACAGCTTGTAAGAACGGTTTCTGGCATCAGACTGCCTGGATTGGCAGTCTGGCTCTCTCATTTACTAGCTGTTTTCTTAGAGCAAGCTCCTTACCCTCAGCTCTATTCACTTTATTGGAATGTGTTTGTATTTAATGAGTTAATATATATAACACAGTGTCTTTCATATAATAAGTGGACAATACTTGTTCACCATTATGTGCTAATGATGATTAATGATAATGCTAATCAAGAACATTTAATTATTCTCTATCACACTGGGCTCTGGAACTTTCATTAACTACACTTTTGGTAAGATTCACTACCTTACTTTGGTAATGATTGACTAGTTTACTTTCCTAAACTCTATCCTTTTCTCTCTCTTGATTTACTCCCTTATTACATGCTGCGTATCTTCCAGTTAACTTATTCAGAAAGGAGATATATGTGATAAATCTTTTCTGAAAGTTGGCATCTCTAAAATGAGTTTAATCTGTTCTCTCACTAGAGTGGTTGTTTGCTGGTTGTAAATCCCTCTATCTGTATGTTTTTCTGATGTATTTGAATCCCCATATCAGGGTTCTGATCTGTTCCATGAGTTTGTTCACTCAGTTTCCAATATATCTCCCTTGTTACCTTTTCTGATGAGAATAAAGTTGGCCAATGTCTTCATTTCACATGTCACTGTTTAGAAACTAGGTCAGGCAAAGAAAACCATGGAGATGTATTCAGGGAAATTCCAGCTCCTACACAATTGACACATGGCACAGAATAGGATTTAAATGAAGTTGAGGGCCCATACCTTTGCCATAGTCTGTATACATCACAGACTTTGAACCTGGGAGTTTCTAATGAATGCTTTAACATATTTTCCCCTACTTCTAGCAGTTTTGAAATGCACCTGAGAAAGTTGTGTCTTGACTCAGTCAGCATTCTGAGGGGTTGGGGAGGGGAAGCATCAAAGTAGGTTACTTCTGCGTAATTTGCAGACTGTAGACTACACCCGTTCTTAGTGTAGATGACATAACCCTCTCTGTTCCTGATTAGGATGTTCCTTTATATAAAAAAACACTTTTTAAAAAAAATCTGGACTCTTCTAGATGTGAATGTAATGAAATGCTGCTATAGACTGGGGTTTATATACTTGAAAAGTGCCCCAGCCCCCCTGCTCAGGGAGGAAATATTTCCATTGCCATTTTGTATGCTGTATATCAGATCATTTCTACAACATTGTTCTCAACCAGGGCAGATTTCACATTTAAGATCTAGTCTCCCGGCAACTTCTAAGTATATAATACTGTATTCACGATTATACTATGCCGTGCATTAACTATCTAGAACTTTTTCATCTTCTAGTTGCAAGTTTGTACCCTTTAACATCTCCTCAACTCTCCCCAACCCCATGCCCTGGTAAGCACCATTCTACTCTGCTTTTACAAGTTCAGCTTTTTTAGACTTCCTTAACATGATGAAGGCCATATATCACAAGCCCCAGCTAACATCATACTCAATGATGAAAAGATGAAAGCTTTTTCTCTAAGATCAGGATGAGTGCCCACTCTCACAACTCTTATTTAATGCTGGAAGGCCTAGTGAAAGCAATTAGGCAAGAGAAAGAAAAGGCATTCAAGACATACTGCTGAAACTTGGCCTCTGCCCACAGGTGCCCATAGAAATAGGGGTGATTCAGCTGCCTGCCCCAGGTGTAGGTCATGTCCCTTGGTGCGAGGCCTACTTCATATTTGCCTAGTTAGTCCTCTTTGAGGGAGAACTGATCAGGTGTCATGAATGAGCTTGGAGGTATGTTAATGAGGAAATGCTTTCTAGGTCACACATTTTATAATTTCTATCCAATTGTCACACAAGCATTGTACATGTGCTTTTAGCAGTAGCCCTAAATCAAGCAGTGATACATCATGAGCAGTTATTCTGTGATAATTCCACTATGTAATTTTCTTTTCCTTCTGAACATCAGAGCAAAAGTATGGCTAATACAATAGCTTTCACAGATACAGACTTCAGTGAACAGAACTAGAATTTCCTATCTATTGACACATAGTCTTTTTCTCTAAGATTACCCTAATCTCCACTGAACAGTCAAAGTCTAAGTTGTTTTAACAATAAATCTGCTCCATTGACTACATAGGTTCCTCTACATTGACTCTGGTGTAATTCCTCAGGTGTCTCAGGCTAAATTCCTGAAAGACTTCAAAGCCAGGAAAGCCTTGCCAAAGGCCTGCCATTAGATTCTGCCTTGGTGGGTTTCTCTTTTCTAGAAGTCCCCAAAATACCAAGATTCCTGCATATGCCAGGAATGTCTTTCCTATTCACCTGACAATCCTGCCCAGAACCCAAGAGTCTCTAATTTCTGGAGGGAACAGGCAGAGAGGAAAGAAAAACATTTCAGTTTTATCCACAGTGGTGTAATTTACCCAATTGCTCTAAATTACAAGCAGCTTGAATGGGAAAGGCTTCCCTGCCTGGAAAACAGATCAAAACCAGTAACATTTCATACAAAATAAACCATAAACATTATAACCATATTCACCAGTTCACTAACGCTTTTTGTTATCTGCTTTATGAAACCATCAGGTTGTCTATTATGATTTTATAATTTTTTTTTAACTCAGTTTGGTAGTATTGTCTGAAATTTATCACAGACCTGTACTTGTAAACCTTCTTGGATAGGAAGCACTTTTGTAAAAAAGTACAATGACAAAGAATTAAAAGGCATGGTTAAACATCTCATTAAAATTAAAATGTAATCAATAAAGACAGCTGGTTACAGTAACCAGAATTATGACTGATAACCTTATATACCAGGATATACCCAATTTTAGAAATTTCATATAATTTCTAGAATGTCTTTATTAACAAAATTTACCCACAGTATAATCTAAGTAGGTTTATTGTGCTTGTGATAATATTCTCCACGGGTTTTTTTCTTTTTGGATTTTTTTTTTTTTTTGGCTTTTTAGGGCCACAACCATGGCATATGGAGGTTCCCAGACTAGGGGTCGATCAGAGCTACAACTGCGGGCCTACACCACAGCCATAGCAATATCAGATCGAAGCCACATCTGCGAGCTACACCACAGCTCATGGCAACGCCAGATCCTTAATCCACCGAGTGAGGCCAGGGAACGTACCCACAACCACATGGTTCCTAGTTGGATTCGTTTCTGCTGTGCCATGAGGGTAACTCCTCCATATATTTTAACATACTAAATAATTCTAGTTAATTTAGCATTTCTTTGAGATGCCTCAGGGGTCCCATGGAGAATCCCAAATTTAGCTGCAGATCAAAAGAACTTTTAAAATCTGCCAAATATTTATTTATTTAACCAAGAGGACAAAATATTTCAAAAGAAAATCCAGATCACTTAAAGGAAAAGAACTTCACACAATATGTTATCAAAAGAAGCATTTCAAGAAAACTTTGGATGGAGAAATCAAATCCAGTCTTGTCTCAGCCCCTTCCCAACAAAATCCATTACCCAACTAAATTTCCTTTTTCTTTTCCACATACCTTCTGCAACTTTCTGTATCAATATTAATTTGTCCCTTTTTTCCTTTTCCATTCAGAAGCTGCCATTTCTAGGACAAAAACCACTCTTTTTCCTTAAGAAAATGCAATGCCATTCCTCATACCTTCTGCTTAAAATACACATCCTACTTGCCTTTAGCAACCATGGACTGTCTTCTACACCAGCACTCTGTAGATGGGTAAACATAATTTATAAAAACATGTGCTTTCTTACAGAGAATATCTCAGGGTGGCACCAAATGTATTTATCAAGAGTCCTAAATACTTTTAGTTTCTCTGTTTAGCAACTGATGTCTCAGTTTCTTACTTTATTTGGGAATGACCCAGCTGTTCAACAAACTTCTACCATTTAACTTAATTGACCACAACTCTAAAATTTATCAAATATTGGGAGAGATCATCAAGACATTCTTAAAACATAATTATTCCTAAAGAGTTCACTCAAAAACGCTTATTTCATTTACATTTACTTTAAGAGTTTCATCATATCAAAGCATTTTTTTCTGACAAATTTGCCACAGGTATAAGGTCTTATTAGGTCTCTAATAAACGTAGGCACAACAGAAGTTTTATATTTAACACTGATGACTCTAAAACATGCTTATATTGACCAAGCTGTGTGGCTTATGTCAGCTTCAACCACAAGATATTGATTTGATATTCAATATTCATGGATCACATGAACTTGAAATTAATTCTGGTCAGTACCTTCTGTATTTTTGAGAATTTATATAAGCATTTAATTTTTAAAGCCAATTAAGTAGATACCATCCAAAAGTAAAGACAAAGATAATGCACACAAACAAACCAAAGACACAACCAAAGATCTCATAATTTCACTTTCTAGGCTTAGTTATAAATCAGATATCACAATATAAAGCTCACTAGTTTAAAAATAACAGCTGGAACAAGTTGTTTTATGATGGGCTTGTAACTATAGGTCAACCAGCTTGTTAAAATCTTTCCTAGGAGATTATCAGATGGAACCAGAGAGGCGCTTCTCATATTGAGTTGAATTAAACACTCGTGCACAAAACTGAATGCAAAACCAGAATTCTTGCCAGCCAAATGGAAGCCACAAACCAGAAAAAAATATATAGCCCAAGGTTCAGATTTGCTTCCAAGCCCTGCTAAGCTTTAGTCCAAGCAGTACCTTACAAATGGGATCTCCCAAAAGGAAATTCCTCAAAAGGGAACCGAAGGTTCCCCAGACGGACCAGATCGAGGGGGCCTTGGAATGCACGCCAGGGCACTTACCCAGATGTCTGCGGATGGGTCACAAAGTCTCAGAGGCTGCTTTTCTCCTTCCCCAAAATGATTTTTCAGAGTAGGAATTTCGGCCATTATGGACAGAAAGAGAGAGCTTCTCAAGGAAAAGATGGCCTTGGCAGCTGCTAGGGCAGACTTTCTCTCATCTCCCCCTCCAGCCTCAGAGTTCCAACTGCCGAGATGGCAAGCCGAATATGATCCAGGCACGGCCCTACTCTTAGGGAACCACTGGCTGAAACTGCCCACCTTGGCCAGGCACGATAATGGCCGCTAGCATAAGTTGTTTCACAACAGGAGGCCCTGATAAGGAACAAGTGGTTGCTCTGAAGACTATCTGGGAAGATCTGGGAGGGGCCGAGAGGAGGGTGGAGAGAACCAACCTCCCAGGATCCTTGGCGCCTGAATCCTTCCGGACTGAGAGGTGCTCAGTGCCACCAGGAGGCACCCTGGGCCAGACTGAGTACCGGCCCAGCAAGATGATTAGCCAGAGACAACCTGGAAACTAATCCCATTCCTATAAAACCGGAGACTGCGTCACATAGCAGAGTAGTTTTCCTGGGTTCCCTTACCCTGTTGCTCTCCACCCGAGTGACCCTTCCCAGTAAAGTCTTTTGCTTTGTCAGCACACGTCTCCTCTGACAGTTTATTTCTGAGTGTTAGACAAGAACCTATTCTCGGCCCTGGAAAGCGTCCCCCTTCCTGCAACACTAAGGTCGGGATCCCCGGTGATGTTGCCCCTGTAGGCATCCTGCATCTCTCCAGACTCCTGAAGAAGTTGGTGTGGAGAGAAACCCTGAAGCATCTGATCAAACCTAGGAGCTTCTCGAGGTCAGCTGCGCCTGAGTCAATCCCAAACGAGCCCTCAAAATTAGTTGTCGAAACTCAGCCCCTGTCTGCTGGTGCCAAATAGAAACGTGGAGACAGAGTTTGAGACAAAGGAGAAAAAAAATAACTTTATTGCTTTGCCAGGCTAAGGAGGCAAGAGCAGGCTAATGCCCTAAAGAATGTGACCTCCTTTGGGAGAGAATAGGAAGTCATTTATAGTTTGGGAGTAGAAAATAAGACTGCAGATAAGCATCAAGGTAAATGCAACCTTTCATTCTTCTTCAAATTTGGTGTTTACTGGTCCCAGGACAGGTTCTGGTGGTCCTCCTTCTTTCTGGAATGAAGAATGCTTCATAAAATCTTTCATTTGTTGGGGACTTAGTTTTGCAGAACACTAATATATTGTTGTATATATTCCTTGAGGAGGAACCAGGACCCTGTCCCAAGGCTGCTCTATTGTTTCTTGACTTCTCTTCCCTTGTCTTTGCATCCCCTTCCTTCCCTGATTATCAACGGTTTAAAACTGCCCTTTGGAACTCAGGGAAGGTCATGAGGCTGAAGGTTATTCCCCCAAAACAAAAAAAGGAGGGCACAGAAACTCTTGTGCCCAGAGGCCCCACAGGGGGCTACTTGGTTTCAGACAGAAAGGAAGAAGTAGGGAGTTGCTGTTGTGGCACAGAGGAAACGAATCTGACTAGTATCCAGGAGGTATCAGGTTCGATCCCTGGCCTCTATCAGTGGGTTAGGAATCCAGTATTGCTGTGAGTTGTAGTGTAGTTTACAGATGTGTGGCTCGGATCGGGGGTTGCTATAGCTGTGGCATAGATAGGCTGGCAGTTGTAGCTCCAATTCTACCCCTAGCCTAGCAACTTCCATATGCTGCAGGTGTGGCCCTAAACAACAACAACAACAACAAAAAAAAAAAAAAAAACAGAAGTAAAATCACCATTATTTGCAGATGATATGACTTTTTTTCTTTCGTGGGAGTGGGGGGTCTGCACCTGTAGCATGCAGAAGTTCTTAGGCCAAGGACTGAACCCACACCACAGCAGTGACCTGGACCACAGCAGTAACAATGCTGGTTCCTTACACTATGCCACTGGGGAACTCCCAATATTATCTTATATATAGAAAATCCTAAAGACTCAATCAGGAAAACGTAGGAACAAATCAGTGAATTCAATGAGGTTGCAGGATATAAAATCAACATACGGAAACCAGTTGTGTTTCTATACACTAACAATGAAATATCTGAAAAAGAAATAAAATGATCTCATTTACAATAGCATCAAAAATAATAAATTGGAGTTCCTTTCGTGGCTCAGCAGTTAACGAACCCGACTAAGATCTATGAGGATGCGGGTTCAATCCCTGGCCTCTCTCAGTGGGTTAAGGATCCAGCACTGCCATGAGCTGTGGTATAGGTCACAGATGTGGCTTGGATCCTGAGCTGCTGTGGCTGTGGCCGGCAGCTGTAGCTCCGATTCAAACCCTAGCCTGAGAACATCCATATGCCTCAGGTGTGGCCCTAGAAAAAAGCCAAAAAAAAAATTAATTAGGACTAGATTTAACCAAAGAAATGAAAAGTTTGTACATTAAAAACAATAAAACTCTAAAGAAGACAAAAACTGAAGAAGACAAAAACAAATTGTAGATATCCGATGTTCATAGATCAGAAGAAATGATGGTGTTAAAATGTTCATACTACCCAAAGCTATCTATAGATTCAATGTAATCCCTATCAAAATCTAATGGCATTTTTCACAGAATTAAAAAAAAAAAATCCCTGGGAGTTCCCAGAGTGGTTCAGTGGTTAACAAATCTGACTGGCATCCATGAGGACACAGGTTTGATCCCTGGCCTTGCTCAGTGGTTTAAGGATCTGGGATGGCCTTGAGCTGTGGTGTAGGTCACAGATGCAGCTCAGATCCTGGGTTGCTGTGGCTGTGGTGTAGGCCAGCAGGTACAGCTTTGATTCAACCCTTAGCCTGGGAACCTGCATATGCCACAGGTGCAGCCTAAAACGCAAAAAAAAAAAAAAAAATCCTAATTGTATATGGAGACATATTTTGAGAGTCCTTTGGCGGAGGTGTTTAAATAAAAACTAGAATCTAACGAGGAGTCTTTAAAAACGTTTGATCATAAGGGTTGTGAGGTGAAAATGAGATTGTTCTGTTATAAAGGTAGGATAAAAAGAACAAGCAGATTGAAGGGGAATGGAACTTAGTTCAGGCCAATATAGTAGACTCAAAACGAGAAAGTCGACAGTAAAATTAAAAATCAAGTTACCTATGGAAGAGTAGTGTAAAGAAAGATTTCCTAAGACTTAGACATAATTGGATACACAGAATGTGGCCTAAGAACCAAACAAAGAATTTACAAGATTTTCAACCTAGATGACAAGAAAATGGTGAGAAGAAACTAGAGAAAAGTCAGGCATAAAAAAAATACATAAATGAGAAATTACACTTTCACAATTAAGTAATCATTTCACTTTGGAATATGATTCATTGAAGATGTTAATACTTGACTATATAAGCTTTCAGTCAGTTTTTTAGAAATGTAAACCTCAAAACCTTTAGAAATGTAAACTTCAAAACTAGTAAACATTCCTGATTCTGTTTAAATTAAATTATGTTGATAAATTTCATATATGTCATGGTACAACTGGCATAAAATAAGCATAAAAATATAAGGAAAGGAACTGAAAATAAATTCAGGTACTAAATTAATTAAGCAAGTTTGGAATGTTTGTCACTAACCCTTAAAAGTCACTTATATTATTGTAGGAAGATGACATGCAACAAGACATTATAAAGACAGAAAGGAGTTCTCCTGTAGTGCAGCTGGTTATGGTTCCAGCATTGTCAATGCAGTGGCTCAGGTTGGTGTTGCGGCACAGGTTCTATCTCTGGCCAGGGAATTTCCATACACAGAGGGTACAGCCCAACAATGACAACAAGAGAAAGAGAAAGTGAACTTCATAAGTCAATATTAGTACAATTAGGTGTAAGAATAAAGACAATGTGAAATACATCTCGTACCGTGTCATAATATATATTGAATAAATAAATGATTTTATGGTTAAAAAATTAAACAAAATTATTTTACAGCAGGTAAATGTATTATAAATACACATAACATTTTTATCAAGTCAGAAGAAGGATGGGGAGTTCCTGTTGTGGCTCAGTGTTTAACGAATCTGACTAGGAACCACGAAGTTGTGGGTTTGATCCCTGGCATTGCTCAGTGGGTTAAGGATCCGATATTACCATGAGCTGTGGTGTAGGCTGCCAATGTGGCTCGAATCCTGCATTGCTGTGGCCGTGGCATAGGCTGGTGGCTACAGCTCCTATTAGACCCCTAGCCTGGGAACCTCCATATGACACAGGTGCAGCCCTAGAAAAGGCAAAAAAAAAAAAAAGAAGGATGGTTTTACATCATATTCTGGTAAAAAATACATACAATAAAACATAATGAAAATAAATATTAAAAGGAAAGCAAGAAAACAAGGAAATTCTGTTAGATTTAACAGAGAATTTCGTTATGAAAATGTTAAAAAACATATCCAAATATGTTAGTCTAATGGACTAAACAATATTTAAAAAGGAGTAAAAGAAACACTCATTTGGAATGTGCTGATTATTGTTAGATATTTGCATACCTGATTATACAAACATTTTGCAAGTGTCCTGGCTCAGAATTTATATAAGTATTTTCACCCCAAAACAATGAACAGAATGCTGCACTAGGCACAAAAAATAACTAGTTGAATTGAGTAAATAAAATGATAAGTTCAGCTTACAATGCAAACTCGTATCCTCATTAGCAATTCAAAATAAATAAATTTCTGTATACAATTAGGCAATTTTCTTTCGAATAATAGAAAACTGTTCTGACAAGCTTAAGTAAATACAGGATCATTATTTGTATATTTGAAGAAATATTTGTATATTCAAAGGAAAAATTGCTGATACAGGCTCAGCTAAGACAGGGTACAATGCAACTCAGGGGATCTGGGTGTCCAAACTAAAGCACAATCTTACCAGAGTGTGTGTGCATCAGGATGAATCAACTGAAGTCACTTTTAGTCTTTAGGTCAATGTCCAATGTTTAGGGAGGAGTCAGTGGTAGGTCTGTCCACTCAAATCATGTGGATTTAGAGTAGGAGTTTGATCCTACAAAACATCTGACTATTACCAGAACAATGTGGATACTGGACAACTTCAAGCAATGCAGGTCAAGTGCAAAGACCATTACTCACCAATCAGAATAATAAAAGTAAATGATATATAACTCAGTGTTGTGATGTGGGAGAATGGGTATTCCTCTATGTTGAGAATAAATTGCCTCAGTATTTTAGCAGAGCGAACTTCTTATACTTAACATGAACTATAAAGTCACTCATTTATTTCACCAATAAAGTGTTACTTGGGAAGTATACTCCAAGGAATTCATCCCCTACTTCCCTACTGTCCCTTACTTTATTGAAGCATTCCTAGAAGTGATATTTATCATGTGAATATTTTTTAAAATACTCAAATGACAATTAATAAGACATGGCTAAGTAAATTATTTATATTTTGCATAACATGAAATGGTAACTATGAGCAATGAAAGCTCCTCAAGAGAAATGACTATACTTTTACTGTTTTCTCTTATTTTCATTCTTTTAAGCAACTATTTTTTTTCACTTATGTGGGTAATACAAGGTAGTCTCACTTCCAATATGACCTAGTAGGCTTTTACTATCAAGCGTTCCTTGGATAACAGCTATAAACACTGGATACATTTTAAAAAGCAACTATTTGAAGGCACTGGCAAGTAAACAAGCAAAACAAATAGATACTGAGAAGAAATTACTCTTGGGTAAAGGGAAAGACAGGACTTGAATGCCATATTTTTTTGACTTTCACTCTGAGGTTAGTTCCCAGTCTATGAAAACCATGAAAAACCTGTGGTCTTACTGGCTTAAAGAATCAAAGGACAGAATTTGAAAATAAAATAATAGTAATAATAATATCTACCACAGTGTAACAGAGAAAACACAGAAGGCGACAGTCATAGAGGAGGAGCACCAAATTCTGTGTATAACTCTACCTCAATATCTGGCTGATATGTGACTATATTCACCATGTTCCAAGTCCTTTTATACAAATCACCACATAACAAGTGGCTTAAAACAACACAAAGGTATTACCTTGCAGTTATGGACATTTCAGGTTTAAAAAGTGTTTCACTGGGCTAAAATCAAGGTGTCGGCAAGGTCCTAGAGAATAATCTACTGGCTTGCCTTTTCTAGCTTCCAAAGACTGCCCACATTGCTTGGCTTTTGGCCCTCTTTCTCCATCTTCAAAGTCAGTAATACTGCATCTCTCTGACCATTTCTTCCATATCATATCTCTCTCTGTCTCTGATCTTAGCTGGGAAAGTTCTCTGCTTTTAAGGTCGCACGTAATTAGACTAAACATCGAGGATGTTATTCCCATCCCAATATCCTTAATTTAATCACTTCTTTAGAGTCTCTTTTTTAAATATGAGGTATCATATTCACAGAATCAAAGGATTTAAAAATGGATATCTTTGGAAGGCCACTATTCTGCCTACTAAACCAAGCACCTAGCTAAGACTATAGATATATACCCTGGAATGTGAGCTTCCGCCTGTCACAGGGGAGACTGAGTTTTATAGGCTGAGTTCAACCAAGTTAATTACCTGCTTTAAAGAGAAAACCCATACACACAATACTCATTAAGGCTCAATATTACTTGAATTACAAAGGAACTAGAAAACATGGTCTACTTTGGACAGAAGCAATCAATAGAGCAAAATGTTGGGGTTAATACATAAAGATTTTAAGGCAGTTCTTACAACACGGGAAGATATACTCACACATAGCAGAGACATGAAAATACAGGACACATAGCAGAGACATAAAAATTATACAAGAAAACCAAATACAAATTCTAGAACTGAAACGTATAAGAAATACATGGTCCTTTTTTGGTATTCAAAATGGCAATGTGCACACTATTCACACCCCTAATCTCATGAAATAACAAAAGATTTTTAAAAGCTTTTTAAAAATTCTGTTCTGTTGCTAAAATCAGGACCAGGGGCTTTCAGAAAGTTCTATACAATTTCTGTAATATATGAAGCAGAAAGGGTCAAGTTGAAGGAAAACACCACTCATGCTGAAATACCAAGGACATCATGTCAGGAAATATGAAAATAATTTTCCCCAGTATATCATATCCCAAGCTAAGGGCAGCAGTTTTTGAGAGCAGGGTTTTGGGTAGGGAGCTGTGTGAAAACTGGGAGGGGATAAAGAAGAATATTGGGTACCTCATGCGTTATTCATTCTCAGATTTTGCTGAATCACTTAAAAGGCAAAGTGGGGAAGTAGGTATTACAGGAATCTGTTATTGCTAGTATGAAAATGAGAGGAGGTAGACTCTCTAAGTAATTTCATCTTGTTAAAACACTCAAGAGTGAAAGCTGCTAAGGTGATCACTTTTAGTAGAACTCTGTTTTCCCTGGTAGCTATAGGTCTTGCTGAATGAGGTCGGTAAGAAACCAGAGCAGAGACTACGGGTGCAAACAGGTGGGGGTGTCATCAATAGAGAGAAAACTGAAGGACTTTAGGAAATTCCTCAGAACCTAAACACCAGAGGTCCTGGCTGCAAACTTTTATCTCCAATTATACTTGTTAAGGAAAATATATTGAATGAATTGAGCTTTCATACTAAATAAGCCTCATTGCCACTCTCTGAAGATAGATGCAAGGATCTTGAGACTTACAAAGGAAAATCGATGAAATAGTGATTTATACAATTGCTGTGAGAGTCCAAGGAAGCTATAATATATCAATATGACCTAGTTTTCCTTAGTCAGAGGTATGCATAATAATGGCCTGAGAAGCTTTCTCAAAATATA
This sequence comes from Catagonus wagneri, assembly GCA_004024745.2. Classification (NCBI taxonomy): domain Eukaryota; kingdom Metazoa; phylum Chordata; class Mammalia; order Artiodactyla; family Tayassuidae; genus Catagonus; species Catagonus wagneri. The sequence continues at coordinate 2,945,650 of PVHT021183528.1, forward strand.
CTGGAGCATGGGCCTCTCTGGGCTTTTTGATTCTTATTTAAGATATACCATTTGTGTCCAGGCAGATGAATTTTAGAAAAATCATTTGCAAACATAAGCAGGTAATGAAAAGTAGCAGACTCACAAAGAAACTGGAGATTCAAAAGAGAAAAATTAAGGAGTTCCCATCGTGGCTCCGTGGTTAATGAACCTGACTAGTATTCATGAGGATGCAGGTCCAATCCCTGGCCTCACTCAGTGGGTTAGGGATCCCGCATTGCCATGAGTTGTGTTGTAGGTCGCAGATGAGGCTTGGATCCCACATTGCTGTGGCTGTGGTGTAGGCCAGCAGCTACAACTCTGATTCAACCCTTAGCCTGGGAACCTCCATATGCTGTGGGTGCTACTCTAAAAAGACCAAAAAAAAAAAAAAGGTGAAAATTAAATTTGGCTAGTACAGAGATTTTGGTCCCCAGATTAAGAGAGGTGATACAGAATGCAGAAGATAATTTTAATAGTTTAATACATATTCTTGTGTGGTTCAAGATGTCACTCAATTAAATAATCTAGTATAGGCTATTGTGAAAAACTCTGGGGGTATCTTTTTGGGAAAAAAAAAAACCCACTGTGTTGGAAATTCTGGTACAATAGTGAAAGCCAGTGCAATAGAGAAAAACTGAAAGACAGAAAAATTACAGGAAAAATTGTCAATTCAGAAAAAAAATAGGAAGAGAGAATCAATGAAGCAAGAAAGCAAAACAAGTACAAAAATTTGGAAATGATAGAAGAAATAATACCAAGTAAGTATATATTTACAACAAATGTACATAGGTCAAATACATGTTTTTTAAAAGTGATTCATATTGCATAAGGAAACATAAAAAGGGATTAAAAATAGATAATAAAATATATGAATTCATCCAACATAAAATGATGTGTTCTTTTTTTATTTTTGGAATATTCTATAAGTAGTTGATTGATTAAATAATAAATAATAAATAAATGATGCAAATGATTACTAACAGAATAGCACACTGCTTTTATTAAGGTCAGGTTATAACTATATGCATAAGCATGAAAAGATATCCACGACATACTTGACATACTATTGAACATAAAACTGATTTTATATCAATAGTCTTGCATGTTGCATGTGAAGGTATAAAATCAAAATAATGTTATTTCTGGTCAATACAGAATACCTGGAAGAACTTTTGATGTTCTTTTATATACACATTGGATTGTTTTAATTTTTTGTGATGAGCATGTAACATTTTTAATAACCATTAAACATAAGAATATTTTAATCATAAAAAGAAACAATTGTAATGAAAAGACATAGTAAAGATGAAAAATAAATACAGAAAAGCTGAATGAAATATAAATGATTCATGATTTCTCCAAAAATCTGAGCACATATATCATTTCAGTAGACAATACTGTATTAACTCTGTGTTACTAGGTCCTAACACAATGCCTGATACATGGTAGGTATGCTACACATTTGTTAAATGGAGATGAACTAAAATGACACTGGAAACATCTGTATATATTTTTTCTCCATTTTTGGCCACCCCATGGTATGTAGAATTCCCAGGCCAGGGGTCAGATCGGAGCCAAAGTTTCAACCTATGCCACAGCTAGAGCAACACCGGTTATTTTAACACACTGTGTTGGGCTGGGGAATCTAACCTGCATCCTGATGCTGCAAAGGTCCCACTAATCCCATTGTGCCACAGAGGGAACTGCTAAAATTTTATGTTAAATAAAATAGTTCTGGAGTTCCCGTAGTGGCTCAGTGGAAAAGAATCTGATTAGAATCCATGAGAATGCAGGTTCAATCCCTGGCCTCACTCAGTGGGTTAAGAATCCAGAGCTTTGTTGTAGGTCGCAGTCGTGGCTCAGATCTGGCATTGCTGTGGCTGTGGTGCAGGCCAGTGGCTACAGATCGGATTCGACCCCTAGCCTGGGAACCTCAATATAACACAGGTGCAGCCCTAAAAAGACAAAAAAGAAAAAAAAAGGTTCTACATACTGCTTATAATATTTACTGATTACATCATGTAGCCAATATAAATGTAGTTTTTTCAGTAAATCAATAAGATTGAGAGAGAATCAGGAGTAATGGAATATTTGGAATGCTGTACTATTCTAACTTAAGAAACTATTATTTTTCCATGTGCCAGTAGTAAATAAGGCACCCAAGTTCCTGCCTTCTTGGAGCCTGCGATCTAAAAGGAAGACACACAATAAACAAAGAAATGTTGGAGGAGACGATTATATACCGATGTAAAGTCTATAACAAAGAACTGAGAAAGTCCATTATAGGGCATATTTGCTGAGACAGGAATTTAGAAGAATCAAGGGCAAAGGCTCAGAGGCTGTAAAAGTGGTCACAAATTCAAGGAAAATTCACTAGTAATAAATAGAGTCGATATCAGTGCTTTAGAGGAGAACAAAAGGAGCCAAAGGTAGAGAATTGGCAGACACCAGGTAATCCAGAACCTTGCAGCTACAATAATGTTTGGATTTTGTTTAGTTTGTAATTGGAAATCAGTAAGGATTTAGCAAGGAATGACATGATTAGATTTACATTTTAATAAGGTCAGTCAGGCTTCCCTATGGGGTTTCAAAGGTTGATGGGTGAAGGCAAAAGTGGAAAATAAGTGATCAGAAAGAAAATTCTTCAACAGTCCGAGAAAAGATGATGCTTTTTTGATGATATGGAAGCTGTAGGATGGGAATTCTTTTTTAAACCTACATATGACACTTTAAAAATATACTGTTCTACCATCACAAAATTAACAAACATAACTTTCTACAAAATTATTTTTCTGACACAATTGAATACTCAATTATTTTTTATTTTATTACAGTAAAATTAAAAAGTACTGGGGAACTTTAATCTTACATTATGTAAGAAAAGCAGGGTCAGGAAATAGCATTACAGTTGATAGCTTCCTGCTTTACATTCAATAAAATCTATTCCTGAGAACAAAGCCTTTGGGTGGGTTTGTCTGCAGTCTCCTTCATGGTTTTGAAGGACGTTCCCAACCTGGCTTTCCAATAGGCCATTCAATTCTCTATTTGGCCAGCACCCAGACACCGACACAAATCAGTTCCATATCTACCTTTGACATCACTCAGTAGTCTGACACCATATTTCAAAAGTGTGTTTTTTTATTCCTTTGTTATTGTTATTGAAAATTATAGACATCAGATTAGTTTCTTGGTATAGTTCCACTACATTACTGCAGGCCTATATATTAATACTATTCCACATAAAACAATGACGTACTGAGGCATTTCAATTTTAACAATCTCCAGAAAAGAGATTTATTTTACTTTTGTAACAAAAATGTCAATATCCAAGACAAAGTCAAAGTCCACGAAATCCCTAGCACATAGGCTTATCATTTGTTTAGGTGAGAATACCAACACTTCCCTGAGACATGCTTGGTTAATGTTTACAGATTTACTACGATTTATGAAGAATTTTAAACCAATTTATCTACCGTTTTGAGTCATCCTTTTCATTTCAGATCTGCAAACCCAATACATGTCTGCATAGCAGGAGCCTTCAGTATGCTTCTATCACATTCTTAGGCATGACTAAAATTGTGCTTCTATCACATTCTTAGGCATGACTAAAACTCCAAAGAGGAGTTTTTCCTTCTATTTTTATTTAATAATGAGAGAAGGGAATCTTGTTACTGACAGATTGCTACCGCAGCAAATCTGGCAAATTACAAATTTATGAAAGTAACTTTGGTTATAAAGTTTAAAGGCCTTTGCTCTTTGCTGATTCAGAAAATAATACTGACATAAACCTAAACCAGATTATCATCAAAAAGCTTTCCAAATTGTTCACATATTTTAAATAATAAAATGTTATGGCTAAGTCTCAATTGACATGTACACATTTTAGATTAACTTATATATATTATACAGTACACTATGCATGATATTAAATTTAATTGTTAATGGTCACAGAATGCATTATTCAATTACAAACACTGAAGGATGGACTGATAAACTGTAATAAGTCTAGAAATTTATATTTTGTGATTTTTTTCTTAAAATTTAGAAAAAATTGAACTGCTAACTCTTTACTGAATAATTTCTTGACCCTCTATGGTGTACAGTGTATCTGCTGCATATATTAGTTATGTGGTTTATACTGCTGAGTTCTGTATTGAAGCATTCTCAAATGTCTATAATTATATTAAAATTTTTACGCTCAAATATTATAGTCTTCAGTAAATACAATCCATTGATTTTATCACCTTTTCACTACCCTCCTAAGCCATCTTAAATTCCATGCCCAGTTACTATAATAGCTCCCTTACATCTACTCTTCTTCTTCTTCTTCCCTTTTTTTTTTTTTTTTTTTTTTTGGCCTTGCCTGTGGCATGAAGAAATTCCTGGACCAGGGATCAAACCTAAGCCGTAGTAGTATCCGGAGCCACAGCAGTGACAATGCCAAATCTCCAACCACTAGGCCACCAGGGAACTATTGTATACTCTTATTCTCATGTCTTATTCTCACTTTGAGACGTTTACTTAGAAAATTCAAACTTTGGTTTATACCTACAACCTCTAAGCTGAAAACACACACTCACACGCACATGTGTGTGCGCCCACACACACACACACACACACACACACACACACACACACACACACCATGTGATTGCTTTTACTTTAAATTCAAGGGTGATAACCTCACAGAGGTTTTTAAGGTTGCCCAACAAACACATTTTATTGCACTGGTCCTCTATTCTCCCATTCTCATAGACAACTACACTATTTCTTTTCTTTAAACTCCTCTCACTTCCCTCACTTCATTCTGATTATCTTCCAGCTTTATTGAGAATACAGTGTAATCAGAGGAGAATATTCTAAATTTCCATCATCATAGTTACCAAATAACCAGCATCTGTGCTCTTTGCTTCCTTTACCATGGATGTACTACTGTTGTCCTTAACCAAGGCCAACTCAGCTACTTGTGCCCTCTCATACAGTCAAGGAAATTGTTCAATAATTTCTTTGTTACTGTGTATCCATCAGTATACACATATCCTTCAATTTCTTCCACATTAAAAAAAAGGTCTGTTTCACTCTATTTTCTATTCATCTACAGTTCCACATCTGCACTTCTTTGTACACCAATTCCCATGGAAAGAATGGTTTATATTTTAAATTCATATAATAGAGCCAGTATATTTTAAAACCATATTACTAAAAACCATTTCATTAAAAATATCTTCCTGAGGCCAAACGTGTGTGTGTTAAATAAGGTCTGTGGATATTTAAAAAATGTTAAGCATTACAAAATGCCATTTTGTGATGCATAGAGCTTGACACTCATGATAAAATTGAAAAGAGAGAGAAATATTTATAATCATACCCACTAAAAATCTAGGATGGCTATAAGAATCCAAGTAAACAGTAAGGAAAAGTTTTCACCAATCTCAAACCCAACGAAGTAGATATTGACTAACACTTCACAGTGTTATTGTAAGAAAATACCAGCAAGTGCTGATTAATGGAGTCTAATTTTGCCAACGTATTCTGTTTATTTTTCTTATGTTGGGTTTTATATTCTCAGTGGCTGTAACTGATTTGAACTAATAACTTTCCACTTACTATTATGATATAAGCAGATACCAATTCAATAAAAAATTTAGAAAAGCAAACTAAAATCCTTGTGATATTAATTCTAAAGCAAATTATGAAGAGTAAACAAGATTATTATTAAAAAATTAAATCATATTTTTCCACCTATTTTCTATAGGAAAAAAAAGAAGGGACTTTTTTGATATGGGTGAGGCCTTTGGAGAAAAGCGCTCACTTTTGAATACTTAAATTTTCTTCCTTTCAAGAGAAAGTATAACTTTTCTTCTAGAAACTTCTAAGAAAGTATATGATATTTTCTAAAAGAAGACAATATATTATTTTTTTCTGATTCCTATAAAACTAACTCAGTATCTCTTTTTTCTTTTTTAACTTTTTTCTTTTAGTTTTTTTTTAACTCAGTATTTCTAAAAAAGAAAAAAAATAGAAGCTTCAAACTGCACACAATAGCAGAGAGAAGACCACACACAATTAGGTTATCTGAACATCAATTTCTCTTTCAAGTCTTTTGGAAGTTTTCCCATGTCAAACACGGGTCTTAGAGAATAGGCCAATAACTCACAATTGTTTTATCCATACAAAATGCCATAATAATTGAAAGATGGTCATAGATCTTGCTCTTATGTTCTGGAAGGGTATAATTCCTGTACCCCACTTCAATCCTCTCAGCCCCACCTCTTTTTCATACCTTTGCTGAGTACGGCTGTGTTGAACAGGAGTGAACACTGCCTCACTTTGGACCCATCAGCCCAGGCCTCCACTTCCCATCCTTAAACTGCATCCAACTCAGCATTTGTGATCTTTCACCTGTAATCCTGAGTGGCCTGTCTGCCTTCTTTCCCTCAGTCTGGTCTCTCACTCCTATTCCCTGGGATCCATTCCCAATTGAACTCCTCACACACAGTGTTTCTCATTTCTCCTTTGGGAAACCTGGGGCAAGAAAGGAGGAAAATAGACCAAAACAATAAATATGCAATTATAAAAAATTTACATGAAAATAACTGATACCCCCTAGTAAATATATGATTATAAAGAATATTTTGAAAATCTATGTGGCCATACTGTGGACGTAGTTTACCAAGTCTAACGGGTCATGGAAGGAATCTGGGGAAATGATGTTTGAGCTGAGATCTGAAGAAGGAATTGAGGATAACAAGGCAAGTTGAGGGGAAATCCAGGCAGAGGGAACAGTATGTGCAGAGACCCTGAGGACAGAGATTGCATTATAGTTCTGGGAGAATGAGAAGCAGCCAGCATGGCTGTAATGCTGAGATGCAGGAAGACAGAATCAGAGAGAGAACCAGTCCTCACAGGCAAAATGGGCCAATTAATGATGTTAAATAATCTTTTAAGAATCATAGAAATATACTGAAGGATTTTAAACAAAAGAGCTTTGAGCTTTGCTTTTTTGTTTGTTTTAAAATTATTCTGGCCACCTAATGTGTACAAATACAGTAACCACAGGGTAACATAAACTAGTCTCAAGGCAAAATAACCAAATATATTCCCAAATACTATAATTGAGCCTAAAGTTCTTATTTGCTAACTTTTATCTTCTATTTCCCAATCTGTAAAATGAGGATCTTTAAAAATTTCAATTCCAAGTCAACTATTTTCATTTTTTCTACTTCAACTCATGATTTTATGATTAAAAATAATTACCTAATTATATGCATAAACATATAAAAGTAAGTACTAGTTGAGAGTCCCTACCTTTTTCAGCCCTTAGCCACTACAGACACTGATTAAGTTTATAGACATGCATAAATTATATTAAAACAGTTGTTTTAAAACATAAGAGTACACAAAACACCTCACTGGAGTTTATTAAAAATGATACATTTGGCCATTGCATCTAGAATCTGATTATATAGAGCTGAGATGTTGTATAATGATCTGCATTTTTAATAGGTACCCCAAATGATTCCAATGGAGGTATTCTGAGAAACAGTTTGAGTAATATTGATCTGGAGGTTAGATAGTTTATATACAGAATTTTCTTTTTTTTTAATTTTAAGATTTTTATTTTTTCTATTATACTTGCTTTATAATGTTCCGTCAATTTCTGCTGTACAGCAAATTGACCCAGTCACACACACACACATATATATAAATATACATATATTTATACACATACATACATACACACATTCTTTTTCTCACATTATCCTCCATCATGTTCCATTATAAGTGACTAGATACAGTTTCCTGGGCTATACAGCAGGATCTCATTGCTTATCCCCTCCAAATGCAATAATTTGCATCTACAAATTCCAAACTCCCAGTCCCTCCCACTTCCTCTCTCTCTCCCTTGGCCATCAAAAGTCTGTTCTCCAAGTCCATGAGTTTGCTTCTTTTCTGTAGGCAGTTTCATTTGCTCCATATATTAAATTTCAAATATAAGTGATATCATATAGTATTTGTCTTCCTTTTTCTGGCTTGCTTCATTTAGTATGAGAGCCTCTAGTTCCATCCATGTTGCCGCAAATGGCATTGTTTTGTTGTTTTTATGGCTGAGTAGTATTCCATTGTGTAAACATACCACATTTTAATCCATTCATTTGTTGATTGACATTCACAATGCCTTGGCTATTGTGAATAGTGCTGAAACACACATAGGGGTGCATGTATCTTTTTTAAGAATGTTTCATCCAGATATATGCCCAGGAGTGGGATTGTTGGATCATATGACAGTTCTGCATTTAGTTTTCTGAGCTACCTCCATACTGTTTTTCGTAGTGGTTGTACCAATTTACATGCCCACCAATAGTGAAGGAGGTTACCCCTTTTTCCACACTCTCCAGCATTTGTTATTTGTTGACTTGTTAATGATGGTCATTCTGACTGGTGTGTGAAGTGGTATCTCATTGTAGTTTTGATTTGTATTTCTCTAGTAACCGGTGATGTTGGGCATTTTTTCATGTGCCTGTTGGCCACTTGTTTTATACAGAATTTTTAATAAACTGATCAAATAGCAGTTTATTTGCAAAATATAAGTTTTTCTGTTCAGCATAACTTCTTTAGAGATCTCATAGGAGGTATCAAGAAGAACATATGTTCCACATGATTTAAAATTTTATAAAAAGTCATCAGTTTCCTTATACATTTTTAGTCATAAATCACAAGTAGAAAATTCGTATTTTATTCTTTCATGAAAATATGCGATGTGTATTTAGCATGTCCCTATTATAATGTCTAGCACTGTGGTAAATTCTGGACAGTCCAGAAAGATAATACTGAAAGTGTTTATTTTAGCCAGATGCTTAAAGTGATAGAATGTAAAATTTTGGTTCAAGTGTGAAGAAATACAAAAGAAAAAAATTCTGTACTTCCTAGTTCTTAAGACCATTACAATAAAGAAATTGATCTAATCTTTCATTTGAGAGTGACTATATGCTGTTTAAATATATAATTAAAATTAGTAAGAGAATTACCATCTTCATTATCTTTTAGATATGCACACTTCTTTAAAAACAAGGTCTTTATTTAAAATACAGGAATAGAAAAATCTGACTCTAATCTTTATAAATTCTTGGAAATTGCACGTTAAAGCTTTTAACAATGTAGCTAACATCTATATTTAAACTCTTTCCTTAGTCACTGTGAGTTATACTTGTGATTATTAAATTTTGATTTTTCTCATCATCATTCAGTAGATGTTTTTTGAGAAACAGAGGTTTGACTATTTATTTAGATCTCAATGCTGCACAAATAGCCTCAATGAGTACGTGTCCTCTGTGAACATCCCCAAACTTTCCATCATATACTATGAGAAAATAAATACTGTGATAAACATGACAATGATTATGCACAGATCTTAACATATCTACTGTTCAGTAATTGCAATCACCAGTGATTCACAAAATGTAAGAGTAACTTCTAGAGTAACAGTTTTAAAGCAACGACAGCCAGCACAAGACAGCTCCACCATAATCTGATTAATTTGAGATTATCTAGAAAATCAGTCCAGGCAATTCAGGTAAATATATGCCATCAGGTATATTTGCCATCACATACCAGCATGATATAACTGCAACAAAATTGTATGTGGTATGCCATCACATACCAGCATGATATAGCTGCAACTAAAGTTTGATTGCAGAATAATTTTAGGCTTATGACCAGGAAAGAGATATTCCAGTTTATCTAGTCTGGACAACAATGATTCTGTTCTTTCCCTTGGTAAAAGGTGGATTAATGTTGCACCCTTTGCTTCATTTAAAACCTCCATTTTATAACTAAGAATTATCACTTTTTTTAGGCCACACCACAGTAGTTGAATTACTTAGCTGGTTAATTTTCATAGGAACAAATTTCAAGGTGTTGTGAGTTGAATTTTGTCTCCCCAAAAGACATATTGAAGCCCTATCCCTCCAGTACCTGAGAATGTGACCTTATTTGCAGGGTCTTTGCAGATGCATTCAAATTAAGATAAGGTTTTCCTCAATTCAGGTGGGCCCTGAGTCCAATGAGAGGTTTCCTTTAAAGAAGTCTACACAAAGACTCAGACACACCTAGAGGAAAGACAGCCTTTTAAAGATGGAGGCAGAGATTTTTGTGACAGCTATAAGCCAAGGGATGCCAAGGATTGCTGGCAATCACCAGAAGCTGGGAAGATGCAAGAAAATATTCTTATCTGGGGGCCTTCAGATAAAATCTGCCCTGACAAAACCTTGGTTTCAAATTTTTAACTTCTAGAATTGAGAGTATATATAATTCTACTGTTTTAAGCCACCTAATTCATGGCAAATTTGTTAGGGCAGCCCTAGGAAACTAACAGAGGTGATTTCTTTCACTTTATAGAAGTCAAATATATCCAACAGAGAGCATCGCATCCACATTGAGATGTAAATGCTGATGAATAAAGGACGCATATTCAATATCAGAAGGACAAGAATGATTCAATACATGAGCCTCAAAGCAATTAAATCTACATTTGTGCTTCAATAATATAATTTACCAGACATCATAGACCTTTAATTTAATAATAACTATTCCATAGCACAGATGTTAAATACATTGACTCATTGTTTTCCACAGAATTAAAACCTTATCATAAATCAAGAATCTGTGTGACTTCCTTGACTACAAAGGACTAAATCTTTGATTTTCAATGTACCTCGCATTCTCAAAATTCTCTAATTATACTATGCAATTAATTATTATACTGCCAAAGGAATTTTAATAACTATAAAAATAAACCAGTTATTTATAATTATGATCATAATTTACATGCTTAATGACAGGCCCTTTTAACTCTTATTATTAACAAAATTCACAATGAACTTTTTCAGAAAATAATTTAATTTTTTTAAAGAAGGGTTAGAGCATGGTTAATCATTTACTACGTACTTTAGATTCATGAGTATTAAAGAAAGATGCATAATATTTAAATATTATTTCACTTCAATTTTTTTCATAGATTAAAACCAAAAACTAAAGAGTCATTAAAGATATTGCCAACCATAGTCTCCAAAGTTATATCTTTTTTTTAATAAGTAGAAACTTCAAAAATTCTTCAGGTTTTATGACCTTTAAATTAATTCTATGGCAAAAATTTACTTCCTTTTTTATTAAAAGTCAAAACTTAAGGTCATTATCTCAACAGAATATTATAACTTTCTTCTAAAAGAAAAGAAATAGGCCCACTGAGGACTGGCAAGGGTACCCTACAAAGTCAATTGCCAAAGAGCTAAATAATTCTTTCAAAGTATTCATGAGAGACATTAATGTTGCAAATTAATCATATAAGGAATCAATTATTTTAAAGATTACTGAGGGTTAGGACCACCTCTACGATAGAGGAGAAATATGAGACAGACATATGCATCCAGGATTTTGGAGGGTATAATATTAGGATAATAAAAGAAAGTACCTTATCTTATAAAATTGCTTGTAGAAAAGAAATCATTACATTCTTACCCCCCCCCAAAAAAATGTTTACACAAACTCATTGGAAAGATGAAAGAAAAAATGGATAACCATGAAATAATAAAAATAAAGAATAACATAAAATAAATATTACCATGAGGAAAATCAGATGAAGCTCACAAAGTATGGTAAAAACATACATGAAAATTTTAAAGGTTAAGTTTAATGCTTAAAGATACTTAAGGAAATATTGGATTACTAACAATAGAAAAACCACTGAAATTAGTCACATCAGTTTGATTTCCTTCTTTATCAGGATTTGGGAGACAATGTAGACATTATAGGTCTGGATTTGGTGAACGTGTTTATAAAATACTTATGAATAAATCGAGACTTATGGCCTGAATGTTAATACAACTATGTAAATATTGTTAATCAACTGAGGCCTAAGGGTTCTAATAAAAATAGATAATTTATACACTATCACTGTAGCCTTACCCATTTTAAATATTTTCCAAAGTTTTGGATGACCATGTAAAATATATAGCTATTAAACATTAAGCTTAATCAAAGACAGAAGTATCAAAAATAGCTAAAGGGATCAACTGTGGAAGAAAAGGAAATTTCTCAACTTCGTGTCCTAAAAACCAATCACCATACTCATTTCAGTTGAGAGATTTAAATGTGCTCTCTAAACTGATGAATATATGTGAGTTACCTAAACACCTAATAGATTTTGGACTTCACAATTAGAAGACTACATATAAAACATGTTGGTGAGTTGCTTCCACTCTAGACTGAATATACCACTTTTATATTTTGGTACGCATGAACAGCCTTAATGTTGCCCACAGATTAGCTAAACATTAGACAGGCCTCTTCCTGACTATGGGCCCCTAAACTTTGTTTCTTAGAATATTTACTTTAGAAAACATTTAATTGCAATTTTTTTCTCTGCTTCTTTGAGATATAAATCTTCTCATAGTCTTTTGCCAGTTTTACACCCCAGGAATGTCCTCTTCAAGGACCTGGGAACCACTGCTTTGAAATTTAACCATTAAGAGAATGCTCCTATCTTCCTGTATATTGGTGGGAGAATAAGGGCCTAATTTGCACAAGCACAAATTAGCAAACAGAGATAGCCTCACTGCTTTGACCAACCTTCCCACTAATGTCTTCAGGACTTTCCACCAGTTCACCCTAGTGCTTAAAAATAAACTCTCCTGCCTTCTGTTTTGTGCCTTCTGTTTGAGCTGAGGTCAGTCTCTCCAACTACAAGCTCATTAAATAAAGTGTTCCTCGCCAGTTTAACTTGTCTGGTGCAATTTTCCTTTGGGAAAATCTCTACAAATTATATATCAAACTATATATAAGCAAATTTGTACACATACAGAAAACAGACAAAACTATAAAGAAGACTAAAAACAGCACCAAAAAGAATGAGTGTTTGTCCCCTACCTTTTGCCAGCCTTCAGTTTTACTGTAAGGTGAGGAAATCCAATCTCATCAGCTCAGTTTTGACCATGCTATATATTAGATTTCCAAATTCATTAGTATTATCACTGAAAGTTTGTACCCTTTGTCCATTTATCTCCATATATCCCACCCCTGTTTCAACACCTAGCAACCACTCTGTTTCTCTGAGTTCATTCTTTTTAGATTCCTCATTTGAGTAGAATCATATAGTATTTGAATTCCTGTTTGACCTATATCGGTTAGCAAAATTCAACCAAGTTTCATTCAAGTTGTCACAAACAGCAGGATTTCCTTTTTTTTTCTGGCTGAATATTCAATTGTCAATGTATATCACATCTTGAGCTAATGAAGCTGAATTTAACACAATCATTGGACATGGAAAAACTAGATAGAAATATGAGGGGAGGAGCAGAGAAAAATGAATTAGGAATTTTTAGGTTATGCTTGCTGCAAATACACACAAGTGGTGAAAATAGTTGAGCACAAAACACTCTCAATGTCATTAGACACTTTGACTCCACAGCAAATGATACACAAATGTTTAGCAAATATAGATGTTGACATTGCAGTGGGAAGGATAGGCTCCACTTTATTATTACACTACAATGGAATGAAGGGTCCTATTGCTCAAGGGTTCCTGAGCAATGCCTTGCCTGAGTAGGGAATACACTGAACTGCTATGTCTTATTCTGGAGTCCTTATAAGAAGGGGGTATACAAAAGATAGACAGAGCCCTTCTTTTTAAATTATTTTTCTCTCCTCAGAAGTTGAAATGGGTTCTTTATGAACAGAAAGATTTAGTATAGTAGTAAACCTTCTTAAATTTATTTCCATGATAAGATTTGTGAGGTTATTTTAATAGCTATTCTGTATTCATCATAAATAGTAACGATAGAGTTTCCTCCTCAAAGGTGAAAAAAATCCAAACAACATCATAGGGAAATTTGGTGAGCTATAAAAATTAAATTACACTAATTATTTTTCATTATTTTAATCACTTTGTAATTATTTAAAACAGTAAGTTAAATTAAAACTTTCAAGCCAATAGAGACTTTTTAAAAATTTATACTCTGTACAATAAGCTTTTGCCACTTCTACTGACCTCTGGTCAACACACAGACTCACTAATTTAAATGGCTCACCCTTGCTCTTAATGTTTGAAAAACATAATAGCTTTTAGCCACTAGATATAGACACATAAAGTAATTATTTCACTTTATCCAATTATATGAACTGAAATAGTTATTTTTAAAGGGATGCATACGAGTGTACATGTATCTAAATCCAAGTATTAGAGGCTGTTGCAGAAGGTAATGAATGTGTATTATTAACTATGAACATCTAAAATAACGGGAAAACCAACGTCAAATTATTTTGATGTTTTGTCAGATAATAGCAAAATAAGCACTTGACAACATCTGGGTGTATGAGAAGCAACCAATTAAATAACTCCCTAAAATCTTCAGTGTCAAATGAGATAGATACCTAATAGCCTTTGATGAAATATAAATAAAATTATATATATCATTTCCAGGCCAAGGCATGGATGTGCATTGATGAGTGTATTCAGGGGCAGCAGATGAAGTGGCCTTTAGTCATTGGCACATGAGGACCCGAATATGAACCTGATAGATCAGATGCTGCATTACCCTGAGATCCTAGAGTTTGACATTGGATTGTTTATCTTGAGGAAGGGGTTGAGTGCCTCTTCCGTGAAAGGAAGGCTAAAAGACAAGCAGAGACTGGAAGAGCAGATGGTTATCTGTCCCCACTCTTTCTTGCAATTCTGTGTAGGCATGTACCTTGTCCTCACTAATGGAATATGACTTAAATATGTGTATACTCAAGGCTAAAGTTTTTAAGAGATGAATATGCCTCCTCCTCCATATTCTTTGGCACTCTTCTGTTTTGCTTTGACATTTGCATATTAAAGTGTGTCTGTGATTTACTTGATAGTATAATATTGGGAAGAAAATTACTTCTTTCACTGTTTTCCATCCTCTCAGTACAACTAACTTCTTTTCATGATGAAGATGCTTTAGAAGAAAATATAATAAACTAGTAGGCAAAAAAGTTTTGGAGAATGAGGGGAAATAGATTTGATTAAATATTAGAAGTGTTCTTATAAATATAAACCCTTCATAGGAATAATAATTTTAATAATATATTCATAATTTCAAAAATATTAAGTATATAGTAAAATAGTTTTCATCTGTTCTCAGATCATGAGTTGAGATAAATATTAGGCAACATGGCAGAACATTTGCAATAATTAAAATGTTATTGTAAACATAAAAATTTATTTTAAGGTATATTGTTTATAGTATCGCTTCATGTCTACCTTGGTTAACTCCTTAAGACTGCAGTGTTCAGAGGAACAAAAATACCTTGAAGTATCATAAACTTTATATATCTTAATAATTATAGAGGAAAGTTTTCCTAAATGCTTATTTAAACATTAATTTAGACATAACCTGAGCACCATGCAGATTTGGACTCTATAAACTAAAGTGAAGAATAGATCATAATTTTTAAACATCAATAATTTAGTTATTCACTATCAAAGAGCTGTCTGAAAAATATTTTAGAAGGGTTTTTTTTTTTTAATTCTTCCATACTGCTTACATTTTGTTATTCTCAATCAGTAAGGGTTCATTGAGCAGTCCTGTAACACATAGTTTAAATACATGTCTTTAAGTGAAATAAAAATTTTGACATAATCCGTATAAAATTCCACTGGTACTTTTCATAGAACTAGGACAAACAATTTTAAATTTCTATGGAACCACAAAAAGACACTGAACAGCCAACACAAGCTTGAGAAAGAAGGACAAAGTTGTAGGCATTACACTCCCTGATTTCAAACTGTACCACAAAAATATACTAATCAAACAGTGTGGTACTGGCATAGAAACAGACACATAGATCAAAATGGAACATAATAGAGAGGCTGTAGGCAAACCCACACATATATGACAAATTAATTTATTATTTGTCATTTATGAAAACATACAACAGAAGAATATACAATAGAAGAAGGACAGTCTTTTCAACAGTTGATATTGGGAAAATTGAGCTGCCACATCCAGAAGAATAAAACTGGGCAACCATCTTTCACCATACACAATAATTAACTCAGAAGGAATTAAAGACTTAAATGTAAGACCTGAAACCAAAACATTTCTAGAAGAAAATATGAACAGTAACCTACTTGACACTGGTCTCAGAGATGACTTTTTGGATTTACTATCAAAAGCATAGCCAAAAAAAAAAAGCAAAAATAAACAAGTGGGGCTACACCAAAAGTGAAAACTTTGTACAGCAAGGGAAACCATCAACAAAATGAAAAGGAAACTAATGAAATGGGGCAAAATATGTACAAATCACATATCTGACAATATCCAAAATATATAAACTTACAGAACTCAATAGCCAAAAAAAAAAAAAATTTAAAAATGGGCAGAAGATATGAATGAACAAGAAAGAAGACACACAGATGGATTGCAGGTACATGACAAGATGTTCAACATCACTAATCATCAGGGAAATGCAAATCAGAACCACAATGACATATCACTTCACATATGTAAGAATGACTATCATAAAAAAGACAGTAAATAACAAGTGTTGCTGAGGATGTGGGGAAAAGGGAATGCTTGTGCAGTGTTGATGGGATTGTAAATTGGTCCATCTGCTATGAAAAACAGCCTGGAGTCCTCTCAAAAAATTACAAAATAGATCTACCATGCAATCTAGGAATTCCACAGCTGGGTACTTATTTGAAGAAAAAACACACTAACTTGAAAAGATATTTGCACTCTTATGTTCATTTCAGGACTATTTGTAATATTCAAGGTGTGTAAACAATTTAAGAGTCCACTGATAGATGGATAAGGAAACTATGATGTATTTCTATACATTAGAATGTTCAGTCATAAGGAAGAACAAAATGGATGTATCTTGAGGGCATTATGCTAAGTGAAGTAAGCCAGAAAGTGGGAGATAAATATAACTTGTATATGAAATTAAAAAAAAATAAGTTCACAGAGACAGAGAACAGACTGGTAGTTGCCAGGGATGGCAGTGGAGGGTGGGAAAATGGGTGAAAGATATCAAAAGGCGCAAACCTCCAGTTATAAAGCAAATAAATCATGGGGATAAAATGTACATCATGGCAACTGTAGTTACTAGTAGAGGTATACCCTCATTTTATTGTGCTTTACTTTATTGCAATCTGCAGATAGTGTATTTTTTTTTTACAAACTGAAGGTTTATGGCAATCCTATGTCAGATCTATGGGTACCTTTTTTTCACAGAATTTGCTGACCTCAAGTCATTTTTATTTTTTTTGCAATATTTCAAACTTCTTCATTATTATATTTGTAAACTTTGCCATTACTTTTGTTTTGGGGCACCACAAACCATGATCATATGAGACAGCAAACTTAATTAATCAATGTTTTTTTGTTGTGACTGTTCCACTGCCAGAAGTTTCCTCATCTCTCTCCTCCTTGGGCTGCCCTATTCCCTGAGACACAACAATACTGAAATTAGGCCAATTAACAACCCTACAATGTCCTTTAAGTGTTCAAGTGAAAGGAAGGGTCGCATGTTTCTCACTCGAAACCATAAGCTAAAACAGTCAAACCTAGTGAGAAGGGCATGTTGAAAGCCAAGATAGGCCAAAAGCTAGGCCTCTTGTGGCAAATAATCAGCCAAGTTATGAACGCAAAGGAAAAGAACTTGAAGGGAATTAAAAGTGCTACTCCAGTGAACACAGAATGATCAGATAGTGAAACTGTCATGTGGCTGCTAAAGAGAAGTTTTAATTGTCTGGATAAGAGATCAAATAAACAACAACATTACCTTAAGTCAAAACCTAATCTCGAGCAAGATCCTAACTCTCTTCAATTCTAGGAAGGCTGAGAGAGGTGATGAAGCTCCAGAAGAAAAGTTTGAATCTTGCACACATTGGTTCATGAGGTTTAAGAAAAAAAAAATCTCTATAACATAAAAGTATAGGGTAAAACAGAAATGCTGATGTAGAAGCTGCAGCAAGTTATCCAGAAGATCTAGCTCATAAGATCACTAATGAAGGTCACTACATCAAGTAACAATTTATCAATGTAGACCAAACAGTTTTCTATTGGAAGACGCTCATACCTAAAGAAGAGAAGTCATTGCCTGGTTTCAAAGTTTCAAAGACCAGGTTAACTATCTAATGCAGCCAGTGACTTGACATTGAAGCCAATTCTCATTCTCAACCATTCCAAAAACCCTAGGATCCTTAAGAATTATGCTATGTCTATAATGCCAGTGCTTTATAAATAAAACAATGAAGCCTGGATGACTGTGCATTTGTTTACAATAGTACTTACTGAATATTTTTAAACTATTTTTATTTTTTCCATTACAGCTGGTTTAGAGTGCTCTGTCAATTTTCTACTGTACAGCAAGGTGACCCAGTCACACATACATATATACACTCTTTTTCTCACATTACCATGCTCTATCATAAATGACTAGATATAGTTCCCAGTGCTATACAGCAGAATATCATTGCTTATCCATTCCAAAGGTAATAGTTTGCATGTACTAACCCCAAATTCCCAGTTTATCCTACTCTCCCCCACTCTCTCCCCCTTGGCAACCACAAGTCTGTTCTCCATGTCCATGAGTTTCTTTTCTGTGGAAAGGTTCATTTATGCTGTATATTAGATTCCAGATATAACTGATATCATATGGTATTTCTCTTTCTCTTTCTGACTTACTTAGTATGAGAATCTATAGTTCCATGCATGTTGCTGCAAATGACATTATTTTGTTCTTGTTTATGGCTGAGTATTATTCCATTGTGTGTACATACCACTTATTCTTAATCCATTCATCTGTCAGTGAACATTTAGGTTGTTTCCGTGTCTAGGCTATTGTGAATAGTGCTGCGATGAACGTGTGGGTTCATTTGTTTTTTTCAAGAAAGTTTTGTTCAGATATATGCCCAAGAGCGGGATTGCTGGGACATATGGTAGTTCTATATTTAGTTTTCTGAGGTACCTCCATACTGTTTTCCATAGTGGTTATACCAATTTACATTCCCACCAACATGCAGGAAGGTTCCCTTTTCTCTACATCCTCTCCAGTATTTGTTATTTTTGGACTTATGAATGATGACCATTCTGACTGGTGTGAGGTGGTATCTCAGAGTAGTTTTGATTTGCATTTCTCTAATAATCAGTGATGTTGGGCATTTTTTCATGTGCTTGTTGGCCATCTGTGTATCTTCTTTGGAGTAATGTCTATTCAGGGTTTTTTTTTTTGCCAATTTTCCCATTGGATTGTTGGCTTTTTTGCTGTTAAGTTGTATGAACTATATTTTAGAAATTAAGCCTTTGTCAGTTTCATTGTTTGAAAATATTTTCTCCCACTCTGTAAGTTGTCTTTTTTATTTATGGTTTCCTTTGCTGTGCAAAAGCTTGTTGGTTTGATTACGTACAGTTTGTTTATTTTTGCTTTCATTTCTGTTGCTTTAGGAGACTGACCTGAGAAAACATTTGTAAGATTGATGGCACAGAATGTTTTTGCCTATGTTCTCTTATAGGAGTTTAACAGTGTCTTGTATT
Organism: Catagonus wagneri; assembly: GCA_004024745.2. NCBI lineage: Eukaryota > Metazoa > Chordata > Mammalia > Artiodactyla > Tayassuidae > Catagonus > Catagonus wagneri. The sequence continues at coordinate 2,965,233 of PVHT021183528.1, forward strand.
ATGTTTATGTCTTTAAGCCATTTTGAGTTTATTTTTGTGAATGGTGTGAGGATGTGTTCCAATTTCATTGATTTACATGTGGCTATCCAGTTTTCCCTGCACAATTTGCTGAAAAGACTCTCTTTTTCACATTTTATATTCTTGCCTCCTTTGTTGAAGATTAATTGACCATAGGTTTCTGGGTTTAGTTCTGGGTTCTCTATTCTGTTCCTTTGGTCTATATGTCTGTTTTGGTACCAGAACCACACTGTCTTGATTACTGTCACTTTGTAATATTGCCTGAAGTCTGGGAGAGTTATGCCTCCTGCCTGGTTTTTGTTCCTCAGGATTACTTTGGCAGTTCTGGGTCCTTTGTGGTTTCATATAAAATTTTCAATTGTTTGTTGTAGTTCTGTGAAAAATGTCATGGGTAATTTGGTAGGGATTGCACTGAATATGTGGATTGCTTTGTGTAGTCTGGCCATTTTTACAATATTAATTTTTCCAACCCAGGTGCATGGAATATCTTTCCATTCTTTGAATCCTGTTTAATCTCTTTGATTAAGGTTTGATAGTTCTCAGCATATAAGTCTTCCACCTCCTTGGTTAGGTTTACTCCCAGGTATTTGATTTATTAGGGTACAATTTTAAAAGGTATTATATATTTGTATTCCTTTTCTAATATTTCATTGTTAGTATACAGAAATGCAACTGATTTCTGAATGTTAACCTTGTATCCTGCTACTTTCCTGAATTCATTGATCAGTTTGAGTAGTTTTGGGGTCAAGCCCTTAGGGTTTTCTATATATAGTATTATGTCATCTGCATACAGTGACAATTTTCCCTCTTCTCTTCAAATCTGGATGACTTTTATTTCTTTTGTTTGTCTGATTGCTGTGGCTAGAACTTCCAATACTATATTGAATAAAATTGGTGAGGTGGGCATCTTTGATGAATATAGATGCAAAATTTCTCAACAAAATTTTAGCCAACTGAATCCAACAACATATGAAAAAGATCATACACCACAACCAAGTGGGATTCATCCCAGGTTCACAAGAATAGTTCCATATACACAAATCAATCAACATCATACATCATATTAACAAAAGAAAAGTCAAAAACCATATGATCATCTCAATAGATGCAGAAAAAGCACTTGACAAAGTCCAACATCCATTCATGATCAAAACTCTTACCAAAGTGGGTATAGAGGGAACATACCTTAACATAATAAAAACCATTTATGACAAACCCACAGCAGATATAACACTCAATGGAGAAAAGCTGAAAGCCTTTCCATTAAAATCTGCAACAAGACAGGGATGTTTACTGAATATTTTAATCCCACTGTTGAGATGTAATGTTCAGAAAAATTCTTTTGACAATATTATTTCTCATCGACAATGCACCTGGTCACCCAGGAGCTCTGATGGAGCTGTTTGAGATTAATGTTGTTTTGATACCCATAACATATCTAGTCTGCAGCCCATGGATCAAAGGGTTATTTCACATTTCAAGTTTTATTACTTAAGAAATACTTTTTATTAGGCTATACTTACCATAGATAGTGATTACATTAATGGATCTGGGCAAAGTAAATTGAAAAACCTTCTGAAGAGGAGTCACTATTTTAGATGACATTAATAACATTCATGATTCATGGGAACAAGTGAAAATATCTACGTTAATAGAAGTTTGAAAGTTGATTTCAACCTTCACGAGTCATTTTGAGGGTGTCATGGCTTCAGTGGATGCAATAACTGCCTGTGTTGTGGAAATAGTAAGAGAACTACAAGTAGAGTCTGAAGATGTAACTGAATCACTGCAATCTCACAATAAAACTTAAATGTATGAGAAATTCATTCTTATGAAAAAGCAAAGAAAGTGGTTTCCTAAGATAGAATTTACTCCTGGTGAAATGCTGTGAAAATTGTTGAAATGACAATAAAGGATATAGAAAATACACAAACTTAGTTGACAAAGCAGTGGCAAGGTTAGAGAAGAGTGATTCCAATATTGAAACATGTTCTACCATGTGTAAATTGCTACCAAACATCATTGCATGCTACAGAGAAATTGTGAAAAATGAATCAATCAATGTGGAAAACTTTGCTATTGTCTTATTTTAAGAAATTCTCCTATCATTCCAAACTTCAGCAACTATCAGTAACAGCCATTAACATTGAGGAAAGAGCTTCCATCAGCAAAAAAAAAAAAAAAAAAGAAAAGAAAAAAAAAGACAATAGCTAACAATTTTTTAGCAATAGAATCTTTTAATAAAGATAGTTATCTTTTAATAAAGATATATATGTGTCCTTTTTAAAAACCTAATGCTATTGCACACTTAGTAGGCTACAGTATATGCAAACATAACTTTTACATGCACTGAGAAATGAAACAATTTCTATCACTCACTTTATTGCAATATCCATTTTTTTGAGGTGGTATGGAACCAAACCTGCAATATTACTGAGGTATACTTGAAGTGGATTACATATTCAAAAGTTTCTAAGAGGATAAATCTTAAAAGTTCTTATCACAAGAAAAAAAATTCCATAACTATGTATGGTTAAGGATGTTAACTAGACCTATTATGTTGATCATGTCACAGTATATACAACTATTGACTCATTATGTGTACTGAAACTAATATAATATTGTATGTCAATTATACCTCAATAAAAAAAGAAGAAACAAATTCTTCTACAAAAAGTGATACTATAAATACTAGAATATCTACCTAGCAACCTACTTACTTATCAACCTAACTATCTACTTAACCATTTTCCACTTCTCTTTATGCCCCACACATGTATGTGAAAAGACATAGATTGTAAGCCTCATTTTCTGGTTAGTTCTAATAGTAAGAAGCAATCATCCTCAGTAGCATCAATAATAGGACAATATATTCCTACTGAAGATTTTCTTCCTCAGATGTTTTTTAATTAAGGAATTGTTTAAGTGTAAAATAAAAATGCTTAACAAAATCTCATCTAAAATAAACTATCACTGTAAAATACTTAAGTGTGAGCAAAAATAAAAATGAAAAAGTATAGGTCTTGAACCTGAAAATTAAGAGAATATGAGAAGTTCAGCAGATTTGGATGTCCATAAAACTGAAATAGAAAGTTGAATGAATAATATCTTGAAATATCAGGAAAAGTTATTAACACAATTTTCATTTAGAGTTGAAGTTAAAACTGGAATAATCCCATTTAGATCTAAGTCTATCAAAGGGAATCACATGCGCCTAGGCTAATTCTCTTGATACAGCTGTGCACACTTTAAAAAAAAAATCTTAATTCTGTGAAAGTAAGCTTGCCTTAGAGGCCTTGGAGTGCAAATTCAGCAGCTTAGTAAATGAAGGTTGTTTCTCTTGCTGATTCCTTTTAAAGTGTTCCCTGGTTATCATTTCAGTTAGGGCAAGTTCAGTGAACCAGCATGTCTTTTGCAACTTGATACTGTAAAATGCAACTGATTAACTCAGTGAGCTTTAAAAACTTCCAGTACAGCTGGCTGATTAGTCTTGTCTATTTTCTGTCAATTTTTGCCACACAACTTTGTTTCTCTAAATATCTTGCTAGATTTTCATTAGTATGAACAGAAAAATCCACAGGTTTAACAGTTGGTGTGAACGCCTGATTAAAAAACAAAGTAACAAAATACATTCATTCTTATGAGTAAAATTTGCCTAATAGTAAACAAATTGGAGAAATAGTTTCCATATATTTTATATACATAAAAGGAACTTTGAATATGCTAGTATATTTTGTATTAAAAGGTATCAGTGGCCCAGATACATAGATTCAAAGCTGGTCAGCGAGAAAACACTACCCCTTTTATCCACGGGCTATATTATTGAACATGTTCAAGTCCATGTAATGATCCAGTCAATGGAAGAAGAGTCAAAGAAGGTCTCCATATTAGTCTGAAAACCACAACTCTGGAGTCACAATAGGAAGCACAAAACTTGGGAGTTCCCATTGTGGTGCAGTGGTTAACGAATCCGACTAGGAACCATGAGGTTGCGAGTTTGATCCCTGGCCTTGCTCAATGGGTTAACAATCCGGCATTGCCGTGAGCTGTGGTGTAGGTCGCAGACACAGCTCAGATCCTGCATTGCTGTGGCTGTGGCGTAGGCCGGTGTCTAACAGCTCCTGTTAGACCCCTAGCCTGGGAACCTCCACATGCCACTGGTGCAGCCCTAAAATGACAAAAAGGCAAAAAAAAAAGAAAAGAAAAACAAATTAGATTCCTTGCTGATTATGTCTAACAGATTCAGAAACCATTAGCTTTGAATACAGAAAAGGAAGCTACAGTACGTATTGGCCATCCACACTTGTTGATTTCTGTTGAACTCTTTAGTAGCCTAAGTTTCCCTGAATTGCTCAACTAAAATTCTGGCATAAAGTCAAGGAACATATCAAAAACATATTCCAGAAAATACTATATGACTGATTAAAGAAGTTTTTTATTTGGAAGAGATGAAAAAATGAAGTGATAATGTACAATGTCACAAAGTTGTGACAATTAAATAAAGAATGTAAACCATTGTTCACAGAAAAATATATTTAAATAATGCATTAATCCTGACTCCTTTCATAATTCTATGGCAAGAGAGTCAATGAATGATTTTTCAAAGATAATCTTCAATATTTAGTAAAGACATAAGTAAATGATATTGTGTTTGAATCTCCAAGTCCTATTTTTAGAAACTTGGCTTTGACTATATTTTCTTAAATTGACACACAAATAATGAATCCAATGCTTCTGACTCACCAGTTACTTTTATTCACAGTATGAGCAGAATCAAATAAATATATTTGATTATTTTCTATCATAAATATGTCTTTATTTGGGCTATAACAGAGTTATGTAAAATTAACATAATAGGAGTTCCCGTCATGGCTCAGTGGAAATGAATCTGATTAGTATCCATGAGGATTCAGGTTCCATTCCTGGCCTCACTCAGTGCATTAAGAATCCAGCGTTGTCATGAGCTGAGGTGTAGGTTGCAGACGTGGCTCAGATCTGGCATTGCTGTGGATGTGGCGTAGGCCAGCAGCTACAGCTCCAGTTTGATGCCTATACTGGGAACCTCCATATGCCATGGGTGCAACCCTAAAAAGACAATAAATAATAAAAAAATAAACATAATAAATTAAAAGTGTATCAAACAGCATATATTGAAGATAATCCTAAAACTATATATAGATAAATCACTTCTCTGTTAAAGTTTTTAAGATTTTCCTATAAAATATAAAAATAAAAATGCTAGAAATTAAGTAGAAAATGAAATTTTAGAACTAAGCAAATATGTCCCAGGATAAATGAGTTAAAATATGTATGTCTAATCACCCACCTATATAGTTCATTGGAATAACATGTAGGGAGAAATCTAACATTTTGAAAGGATTGCTTCAAATGAATGCACACAGGGAAACTAATATTCCAAAGCAAAAACCAGAGGCATGAAGACAGCAATTACCACTGGGATAATGTTGGCTAGAGTACATTAAATAAGACAATAAAGTTAAAGAAGCTCTTGTAAAGTCCTCAGACAAGGATAAATGTGTTTATCAGTGGTCAGCAATGAACTTTGATGTGTCTGGAATGAGCTGAGAAATCATGTATAAAACATTAGGATAAACATACTAGATGTTGTTGTCCTTTCACTGTTATATTGCAACGTTCCTTGAATATGCTGAACAAATCTATTAATCATTGCTGCTGAGAGGGCCATTCTACCAGACATGTGGAAGCCTGAATAACTTCTTCCTCTAACTATTCCATGCAAATAAAACTATAGCGAGAAAACAAATCAAATTTTGCAATTTCCTTTTAAAATATGGTAGAGACTTATTGAAATATAAACATAGCAGAAGTTTATACCTGTTCTGAATAAATAAAAAACATCAACTTATTTACTAGGCATCTACTTTGTTTAAGGAATTCTTGAATAGAAGAAATGGATTTGGAAGTATATTATAAAATACAAAGCTTTATGCAAACATGAGTCATATATTTAACAAAGCTTCAGTGGCTACTAGCTATTGGGCAGTGGACAGTATATTTAAATACAGAAGTAAAGATAACACGATCTGTAGTATCAAAAGTCCTAAAGAAGAAGCAGACATACAAAGTTAATCAACAATTGAGAGAGCTTGTGAAGTGTTGTGAGAGAAGTGTGCAAAGTGTGCCCTGGGCTACAGAAAAGTATCTGCACTGGTCTGGGGTGAGGGAAAGCTTCTTTGGAGAGCAGTGGGTACAGTCAAAGGTAATTGGGTAGGAGCAATGTATGTTAATGCCAAAATTTCCAAACATGTTTCCTTGTCATAGTGATATTTATTTAACCATGAATATGAGAGCCTGTTGCTTCAATTATACTTTCCATTTTATCTCTTTAAAAGCAAGATTCACAGACCAATTAAAATGATACATGGAGTGAAATAGAACTTCAGCAGAACTATGTATAAATTGAGAGTCAGCAACTGTATGGTACATCTGTGCTGCCTTATCTGGGACTCCTTTGGGTTTCAACTCCATTTAGAGCTTAGATTTTGCAATTTTTTTTGTGTTAGAGATGATTTATTTATTTTTTCATAATTTATTTGTTATTTTTTTTTTGCATTATAGCTGTTTTACAGGTTTCTGTCAGATTTTCCAACTGCACCGCGTGGTGACCCAGTTACATGTACATATATGGATTTGTCACATGTGATTAGATATAGTTCCCTGTGCAATACAGTTGGATCTCCCCACTTTTCCATTATGAAAGCACTAGTTATCCCCATTCCCTCCCACCCCCTCCCCCACACATTCCCCACCCCCTTGGCAACCAAAAGTCTGTTCCCCAAGTTCGTGATTTTCTTTTCTGATGAGATGTTCATTTGTGCAGTATTTTAAACTCCAGTTATAAGAGATTTCATATGACATCTGTCTTTCTCCTTCTGACTTGCTTCACTCAGTATGAGGGTTTCTAATTCCATCCATGTTGTTGCGAATGACATTATTTTATCCTTTTTTATGGCTGAATAGTATTCCATTGTGTATATATACCACATCTTCCTAATCCAGTCATCTGTCAATGGACATTTGGGTTGTTTCCATGTCTTGGCTATTGTGAATAGTGCTGCAGTGAACATGCGTGTGCAAGTGTCTTTCTCCAGGAAATTTTTGTCTGGATATATGCCCAAGAGTG